>CM053769.1:78166464-78207133 GCA_028658325.1 Potorous gilbertii
GTACTCAACAGGGATCTGGCCCATCATATTGGCTCTCTCTTTCCTGGAAGTAATCAAGGCTTATATGCTGTCAGCTTCTGGATAGAGAGAGATCTCAGATCTTCTTTGGCCCACAGGGGCTAAGAGTAACCCATGAACACATGGCCTGTCAGAGCTATTCTAAAAGTCTAAAGGAGTTTTGGAAAGGGCTGTAACCTTGTGATGTTTGGAATGTTGGGAGAGCTAGCCATCAAAGGTGTGGAACTGGAATCTGTATTAGAGTTTGCTGATAGGCCACACAAGTCCAGTATGCCCACGTGGCCTGAGGAACCTATTAGCTGAGACAAAGTGTCTTGCTGCAAGGAGAGCGACTCATACAGTGCCTATGTTAAATTTGGAAGTGCAATTGGTGATGGCAAGTGTTCTGTAGCAATTGCTTTAAGTTTAAAACAAGTGATAAGATGCTATGCCCTATGGGAACAAGCTGGTACAGGGAGAAAAAAGTATGTTCCCAACAGGAAGAAATGCTTTATAACTTCTATTCTTGCTGTATCTTCGCAGTAAATATCCTTTGGTAAAAGCAAATTGTTCATTGGTTAAATGCTATCAGGGCAGTAATCACTGGGTCAATCAATGCTATAGGGGAGAGACTAACTGTAACCACAATATTGGGGAGAATGCATTGAAAAGGGGACTCCAGCCAATAGCATTAGAAAGACACTCTAACAACTCAAGAGTACCTCTAGTTCCTCAAGTGGCAGGTAGAGCGGCTCTCTAGGTACGCAACTTGGCAGTGTGAGTAGGAGTTGGGATAAGCATTCCCCCTAATTCTATGTAAGCTATATGTGGAGATCACTAGTGATACATATTAAGCTCTTCATAGTTGTAGGGACCTGCTGGAGAGACTCTTCATGTGTGATTAGCCCTTAAGAGTGTTTCCTGAAATATAGTTGATACAAAACATTCCACTTTAAAAGTGATACTCTCTCACTTGTGCATATGGAGTCCAGGAAGAGAGTAAGCAAAAAGGATAACTGAGCGCCCAGAAATCTCTTTGCTGATGTCCTCGTTGTTTCCCCTTGGGATGGTGTAGCTGTTCTTCTGAGCTCTTGATAGAGTCTTTAATTTGTCTTTCTTCATCCAGTCTGTCCTTGATTGCTTATGCAGATGCTGCCATCAACCCCTGCTATTCCAGGAAAAATGATGCCAGGATTCTAATGGGAAGATTGGAAGTCCAAAATTCTCTGAACCCTTCAAAGCTCAAGCTACAAGGTCTATCTTGGGACAAGGTGGAAAGGAGAAGGCCAAGATCCTCTCCTTCCCTCACCCCTAGTCATTCCTCCTCAAGGGCTTGGCTGGAAGTTCTCTCAACCTGCCAGTTACTTAACTCTTAGGTCCCAAACTGACTCACTATTTTATAGAATGACCCATAATGCATGACCAAATTTCCTCAATCTTTACAAAGACATTTCCTATGGATTGTTACTCCAATTCATACAATGGCTTTTAATGACTTTCCTTAAATATTTAGTCTAGAACCTTTGGTTGATTAAGATTCGTTCTCATCTGGTTAATGTGTCAGAGCATAGAATCTTATCCTTTGTTTCAATGAACACCTGTTACTGAGGAAAGAGAAGATTCCTTCAGTAAGGTTTTTTTTTATTTATTTGTTTAATTAGAGAAGTATTAGGGAGGAAAATTGGATATTTTTTTTTTTTTGGATGCCTAATGGTTAACAACTAATGATTCCTTTCTCCAGTTCATTTTACTTATGCATGTGTAGTTTAATTTAGAGTCTTATTAGGTATACAGACAATCAGGCAATATAGTTTCTAAATATAAGATATAAAAGTGATGGGGGAGGGGAGGATTGGTAATATTCAGTGAGTAGGGCGTGCATTGGACTTTGAAAAGGTGGTGAAAAAATTGTCAAAATTTCTCTTAAATCTTTGCCATATCTTTGGATCTATATCCTAACAATCCAAAATTCTATCTGCTGCTTTTTATGCAAAATGTAGCCTTTGAAAGAGGGAGACTTTTTAAATCGGAAAGTATGTTTTTCATTTTAGTCCTGGATCAATTATTACTAGCCCTTATTTAGAAATAAATCACCTCCTGCGCCATTAGTACTTGAAAGATTATCAGCCTCAAAGATTTATCTGAGGATTAACAAATTGGAGTGTGTGCACTAGATAACTAGGCTTAGGACAGACCATGATTGTCCTGAAAGTCATTTTCATTAGTGCTTTATTCAAAGATCCACAGAATTATATAACACTTGATGTTCCAGGGGAATCCAGCAGGGCTTCTTTATTGTTGTTGTTGTTGAGGTTTTGGGCCATTTTTCCCTTGCAAAGTTATTTTTATAACTGTAGCTTATACTACGTAGTACACTGCAGAAAACCCCAGCAGCTCACAGTGCAGAGATTACTAAAATTGCTGCCAGTGAACACTGCTTCTAATTTTTGCATCCTTGTGCTGATGTGCTGAGAGAGACACAGAGGGAAGAGATGAGGTATAAGAAATATATCACAATATTGGAAGCTGCAGTTGGCATCACCCCACTTAACAAGAGAGAACTCCTTCCTGAAAGTCGCAGACATGTGAATCTTTGGCAGCGCCCGGGGTAAGCACAATAGGCCAAGCAATTGAAAGAGTTAGCTATTGTAATGATGCCTAAACATAGATATCTAGTCAATATCTCATGGCAGTGAATTGAAACAAATGGAAAGTAGTGGTTTCTGTAATGCTAACAAATGCTAAATTAATTGTTAAGTAAGGGAAGTTGCATGATGTCCTTGTCAGATACACCTTTTTAGAATTAGAACCAAGTGATGAAACTTAGGGTATGGTACTCTAAAGAAATTCATTAGTAGCTAAATCCATCAGCTGAGTTGATGTACTTGTATCTTAAAGAAATTAAATGGAAATATTTAAAACTTAGATACTTGTTAACTTTCAGTCCTTAAAACCAAAAACTCACATTGTTTAGTTTGAGTTTAGAGAATAAAAACTTAATTTTATACAACTAAATATATTTTTCTGTTAAAACTACACTTGCAAAATATTTTTTTTTCTGTGATAAGTATTTCCTATTTTTTTTTTGTTTTTAATTTCTTCAGTGTGGAGAAAACCTAATATGGAAATTCCATTCCCTGTTGCAGATCTGTAACACACTTGTAAGAGTTTTACAGAGTTGCCTGGGGAATCATAGGATCATATATTTAGAGCTAGAAGGGATCTTAGAGATCATCTCATCCAATTTCTTATTACATATGAAGAAATTGTGTCTCAGAAGTTAAGACTAAGGCCTTTAGAAATGAAATGACTTGACTATAGCCACAAAGCTAGTATACATCTATCTGGTCTTGAACCCAAATAGCCCAAACTGCAAAACCCGCTCTATTCATTATACTGTGTTGCCATTCCTAACCTGTTAATTTAATAATAACACATTTTTAATACTGTGTTGTTACTGAAAGTTCTATTCATTCAATATATCTGAGGGATTATGGTGGTTTTTTTTCCCCCTTTCTCTTACCTCCAGTGCTTAGTACAGTAGTAATAGTATAGTATGTGTTTAATAAATGTTTGTTGATTTCATTATAGATCATCTTTGTAATTTTTCTCTAAACACCCCCATTTATGCCTTTCCAATGTTGATCACTAGATAACATATCTTTATTTAAAATGTTTATATTTTTTAAATACTAAATGAGTGCTTCAATGATACTTGAAGAGGAGTCCAGGAAACTTTGTAGCAAAAGATACTTTTTCATTGGGGAAAAATATGGAAATTGTATAGAACTCTTAGAAGGACCTTTAGCATAGTTTATGTAGTTTTCTTTCATTGCCTTCTTCAAAAAAAAGATGATACATACGCATTTATGTGATATGTTTATGTGTCTATTCTGTATGTTTACTAAATGCATGAAAATTAAGTTGTTTCACATGGGCAGTTCTCCATTGCTTAGAGAAGGAATGTGACTATAGATTTGGTAGCCTATACATTATACCCCTATGTCGTACAGGCAGCTAGGTCAGTGATAGTTGATTAGAATTTTCATTGGGAGTTATAAGAAGAGAACATTGATGCAAGAATGTTGAGAGTTGGGTTGTTGGCCCTGCCATAGGGCTCTGTCTATGGAGAGATCCTATTGAAGATGAACTAGAGAATTTCAATAGGGTAGACTGCAGCATGGAGAATTTTTGAAAGAATACCATCCCTAAAACTGGTACAGGAACGGTCTTGAAGATCTATTCCATTGTATGTACATAGGTCTAGGGCTTTTCCATCCTTGCGGTTTCTGCATTTTGTGACATAATTAAATATTCAGAACTTTTGGGACTACTAGATTTTTGCTTCTGACTTATTTGGTTTTAATAATAATGTTTTCATCAATCAATTATTTAATAATTCTTTAATAAATCAATTAATAATAGTTACACAGCCCTGGTGCTTTAAGGTTTACATATTTACTTGTAAACAGTGGTATGCTTGTAGTATTCCTTTATACACTACATGACCATGGACTAGATGTGCAAAATTAGCATTGTACATAATGTCATATATGCTGGATTGTTGTTTTGGGAAGCTCTTACACATTTTTTTATGACCTACAGTGTGTTCAGTCAGTAGGTTTCAAGAAATATTTCTTCATTTCTTTTTTAAAATAGTTTCATTAAGATCCCATATGTGAATGGAATAGTGTTAATGGTACCAGTGAGGGAACTGAGAAAAGCCAGTGTTTCTTCAGAAGGTTTTGTTAATTTTTCAGCCCTTGATACCTCTGTACCATATTTTCTCACCTATTACTTTTAAAAATGGCCAGCTCTCTTGTCCCTCAGAAATTGTCCCTATTTTGCTATATGAAATGACTTACTTTCTAAAGATTTACCTGTTCTAGAGGCCTTCAGGCAATGATGTTTTATTTTAGAAATTATTGACCTATCTTCAGAAGCTCCTTGCCTTTTTTGGAGCAAGTACAATAAAGCAATGGGGGAGAGACATGTTAAAAACTGAAGCTATCCAGAACTAAAACTAGACCCAAGGGGGATGAAACGCTGATGGCTGACTTAATTGGAAGGACGAGAATAATTTCAAGGAAAAACATCATTATATTTTGAGCAAATAAATTTTTATGTCAGGGTCAAAAGTTTAATCAAATTCATATTGATTTGCTAGGCATTGATTTCTCTTTGAAAGGAATAATAAGAATTATTTATGTGTTTGGGTTGTTAATCCTGTGGACCTCCTTGTGGTTGTCCAGATGGTTTTGCTTTAGTCTATTCCTAAATTTCCTGCTGTTTCCTGGAACAGGAAAACATGTACCCAGCCTGTAAAAATAAAAACACTACTTTTTTTTTACATTCCATTTCATTGTTCAGGGAATATTGACATAGATATCACAGAATCTCTTTGTCCAGTAATTCGGAAAGCATGTCCAATACTAGCAAAAATAACACCATTCTTTATCCCACACATAGTTTTTATTCTGTATAACAAAGGGCTAAAATGACCCAGTCTTCATCCAGAAATAAGTTTGCCATTTGAGGTATTTGCAGAAATAATGCAACTGTTTAAAAAAAAAAACAAAACACAAGATTTGGGTACTTTGCCTTACTTCTGCAAATTTCTTTGGGAGGGAGAAAATCACATTGGCTGTGTTCTGATAAGTCATATTAGGAAGCGAACTATTAAGTATAAACATGAGTTACTATCCCAAACCCTAAGAGGATAAATCATCTTAAATAAAAGTCAGCTTTTCTTTTTATTTCTCTTTCTGGATGTTAACTTGTCTGCTGACTTCTTTTGAAATTGAAGGGTTAATTTTGCAGTGACAGCTTAATTCTTGGGAATTCTCTGACTGTTGGCTATAAATTGCTACATACATGGTTGTTCAAATTTTCTTCCTTTTGCTAAGATGAACTACATTTGCTTCATAAGATACAAAATATCACCCCATCTCATAGTCATTATCAAAAATTCAGAAGTGGAAAGATCCTTAGAGACTATCAGGTCTTGCCTTTCACTTTATAGATGAGGAAACTGATAGAGGAGTTAATTGACTTTCCTAGGACCATACAGCTAATAAATGCTAGTGAGAATTTATCTTGTTTCACTTAAATTCTTTTTTTTATTTTAATAAGCTTTCAGGATCTCCACACAGAAAACTTTTGTTTCATCCTGTAATTGGGCAAATTTGATGTATTTTTCAGTGAGAGGAATACTACTTTGCTGTCATCTCCTTGTGAGTGGGACTGGCAACCCAGTTGTGCCTCCAGGCACAAATACTCTACAAGACATCATAGACGTGTGCCAACTGACAGACTGCCTTGCCAGGTACCTGCTAACATGTTTCTTTTTAAGTTTTATTGATGTCTTCTGTTTAAGATCACAGATCTTTTCCATATATCTGTCTCCTCCTCAGCCTTGGCCAGATGAGCCCTCCCTTTGTAACAAAGAGAAATAATTAAGCAAAACCAATAGATAGTCATAGTAGGCTCAGTGTATACAAACATTGTGCACCTGTAGCCTCACATTCCTGTACCTGAAGGAGTGAAATGGATGATGATTGCTCATCTCTTTTGGGGTCACAACTAACCGTTATAATTACTTAGCATTCACTTCAAATGTATCATATAAGATAGTTCATTTGCCATTCATCATCTAAAAACCCCAAACCTTTAAATTTTGCTATGTCATGGTACATTGCTAGTACCCTCTTTTAATTTTGGAGATAAAATAGTTGAGCAAAATGTAGTCAAATTTTAATGGATAAGATCTTATTCATAAAAAAAGAGAAAAAAAACATTTCTGCCAGCAACCAAGTTCTCAATTGAGAAGAATGGTTTTTCATAGTCAATCAGCTAATGAGTACCTGTTCTGTTGTCATCTTTTAAGTTCCTCCCAGTTGTTAGTGCTTTCCTACCCTTCTATCAAAATTATCTTGTACTTGTGTTTTGTTAGGTACTCTGATTGTGCTTAGTTGAGTAGGTATCGAATCCCCCTCTCCCCATGGTACAATGTGAACCTCTTAAGGACTGGCACTGTTTCATTTTCATCTCTATACATAGCACCTAGCACTATGCCTGGATATAGTCAACTATTATTAAATGCTTTTTGGATGGAATTCAACTGAGTACTGTCATTGCAGCCTAGGGTAAGTCATTAGCTGATGGGACTGTAGAGAAAGGTATTTTGGTGCTTGGGGTTGAAATTTGTTTTACCATCCAGCCATCTTCATTACTAACATTGTAGTTAGAATTAAGGTTAGGCATTTGGCTGAGTGTGTAACACCATCATCCTGGCTTTCATGGATTAATTTTGCATAAGCTTTTCAAAATGGCTAGCAATCAACATTATCTATATTGCTGGCTTATGTCAAATAGGAATGAAATGAGGTTTACAAGATATTAATTCAAGATATTATTTCAACTGATTTTTGGTTTATTTATTCTCATTTAATTCTTTGGCCCCAGAAACATGCCAGGTTACGTGGCTAGCTAGAATGAGGGCAGATTCCTCCCTCCTATGTTAGTTTTAGATCTTAGTTCTCTCTAACAATCTAAATTGGATTCCACATACACCTGAGAACTGCTTTACAACTCAACTGTGGCCAAGGCATCAGTTTGAAATTTATTAAGTGCCTACTCTACATGAAATTGAGATAAAACATATTCCTTGGCAATTTGAAGTTTATAGTGCAGTAAGGGGATAACATAAACACAGATAATGCTAATGCATGTTATTATTTGACAAGTACATCTGAGAGGTGCAGGGAAAAAAATGTTTATGAAGTCTGAAGGGGAAAGTTATTACTTAAAGGGCAGCTGGAAAAGGTAGCATCTGCTAGGTGCATCTCATTCAATTGGGGAACTCTACTCATTGATGGGGAAGGGTTTCATGTATTCACTCTGAATCACTTCTGTCATGTTGTTTAACCAGATGACCCTTTAACCCTAAGCAGTGTAGAAGACTCCAGGTACTTATACCCATATAGTTTTGGCTTCCATTTTTGGTAGGTCTAGTTATATAGACTTTGATTGAAGTCAATCCAAAGTCACCATATATAGGAAAGTAAGATTAGTGGGGAAAGTAAAAAATTAGAAATTGATCAATCACCAAGCATTGTTTACATGTTCACTGATATGCCAGGCACAGTGTTTAGTATGAGGAATACAAAAAGTCTCTGTTCACAAGGAGATTACATGAAGAAGGCAACAGGTAGAGAAATAGCAAGATACCAGATAGATACATAGTAGAATGAAGCTAATCTTAAAGGGGAAAGGCTCAGGTAAGACAAAGTTGCAGTCACTCTCTAACGTTGACTAATGTCTGTTTGAGTAACTAAGTTATTTTTCACTGACTCCTAGATTTTAAAGATAGAAATGACCTTGTTTAAATTTTCTATTCTAGAAAATAAGCTACCTTAGTTATCTATGCAAAATTAAGAAAGTATATCAGTGGGCTACATAGAAGACTTTGAAATTACTTAAAGAATGGTGCCATGATAGTGATCTCACACAAACACACACACACACACACACACACTCACTCAGAATTTTGGATTAATAGTGAAAGCAAAATCACACATCAGAGTAGGAATGTGCCACAGCCTTCTCCACTGACTAGTCTTAAGTGTTGTTTGTCTCCCTGCGCTTTAACAACAGCATATTCATTTGGCATTGTTTTAGCCCACGAGTTATTTGGCAGCCTTGCCTTAGTTGTTGCGCATGTAATTGTTAGTGCTGGAAGAAACCAGAACCAAAACCCAAACCATAAATTAGGAATTGATGATTTATTGAGTTGCTAACAAAGCAATCCCACCTATACAGACAGAGACTGACTCCCAGAAGGAGCAAAAAGCCAAGGTTAATAAAGGTTTTGAAATGGATGGATCCGGGGTGCCTCAGAATCAGACAGGGCTCATTGCTAGGGGCTTGCAGGGTAAGAATAGGCATGTGGTATCCCTTGATTGGACAGGCCTGTTGCTGGGCTCTTCTTCAGGTTGACTATCTTTATAACCCACTCCCCCCCCCCCCAATAGATAGGACTACCTTGCGGTTTCAGCAGAGAGCAAGGTTGCAGACAGGGTGGTGGCTGAGATACAAACAGGGTCAGGGGAAAGAGAGGAACTATAGACAAGATGAAGTTGCTTTAGCATTCTCAGCTACTCATACTCGGTAACTGGCAGTCAACATAATTCTACAAGTTTAGCACTAATAACTATGGCCAAATAATTATCCCATATATTCCTGTCTCAACGCTGTTTGATTAGAACCAAAATAAACATGCTGATCTACCCACTGTTGATATCCTGGCCTGTCAGAGAAATCATATTAACATGAGAAAACTTTTACTAAGAAAAACTTGGATTTTCTTAAGGTAGGGGTAAATGGAACAGTCTCATTATTCATGTGGGACCTAGACTATATTGTGTTTATACTAACTCTCTGTAGTAATGAACAGGATAATAGGGTTCTAAGTGCTAAGAGAAGCTAGAATCCCAGGAATTATGTAGCAAACAAAAACAATGAATGATGTGATGATTTGTTTATCATTATAAGGTTACTTCTCATTTATCATTAGGTGTTTTAGACAAAACTGCTTTGAGTTCTTAGCCTGGTCACTCTGAGGATCTGGAATTTAGCTTTACTGCATTTCTCAGAATCATTGAGTTGGAGAATTGGAAGGGATCTAGTCCACCCTATGCACAAAGGAAACTCCACTGGAACATACCTGACAATGGGTCCTCTAGCTTCTGCTTGAAGATTTCGTAAGAAGGAGATTCTACTATATCTCTAGATGGCACATTCTACTTCTGGCCAACTTCTGATTGTTAGGAAGTTATTCCTGAAATTGATCTTAAAACTGGCTTCTTTACAGCTTCCATTTCTTGCTCCTGGTTCTATCTCTTGAGACTAAATAGGAAAAAATGTAACCTTTCTTCCATATGACAGCCCTTCAAATACTTGACGATAGCCACTGTCTTGTTTTGTTTAGGCTAAACATGCCCAGTTATTTCAAACACACACCATGAGATAATGGACGCAAGGACCTCTATCATCCTAGTTGCACTCTGGATACTTTTTACCTTAGTAATACCCTAGGAAGATGCCCATTTTCTTTATTTATCAACAACAATAATAGTAGATACTTAATTGTACTTTAAGGTTTTCTAAAAGCTTTTAATAGACTATTCCTATTTTATACACGCAACAACCTTGTGAGGTAGGTGCTGTTAATAATCCCCATTTTATAGGTAAGGAAACTGAGGCTGAAAAGAGGGTGAGAGAATTCGAATTCAGACCAGCTCTGACTCCATTTCAAGAGCTTTATCCATTACTTTACATTGTCTTCCATTTAAGAAATGGAACACTTTCTAAAGTTTTCGTTTTCTTTTTTTTGGAGGGGAGAAGGCAAGACCATTGAGGTTAAGTGACTTGCCGAAGGTCATACAGCTAGTAAGTGTGCAGTGTCTGAGACTGGATTTGAACTTAGGTCCTCCTGACTCTACGGCAGGTGCTTTATTCTAAAATTTTCTAATAATTCTTTATGGCTTGCAGGGAGATTCTAGGTTCCTGAAAACTTTGCCAATAGAACATATGTCCTGGAAGTTATCTACCAAGCTGCAAAGGCCTTGAGCATTGACCCTTAAATGGACTGTGTGTCTATCATTTGAGGACCAGCCTGTGCTAAGGTGCCATGGATCCCCTCCTCAGAACTACTCGTCTACACAGATCATTTTGGTAGATAATATTATGGTGACTTTTATCAAGGCCCAGGCCATTGCAGAAACCCCTGCAAAAAGAATAATAATCACTCAAAAGAGTTTGGTGTATTTCTCCATGCAGGAAAGACTACTTAAATGAAGAATGTTGTTCAGATTTCCATATGCATTAGGATAGACACCTTCTAGAACTTTCTCCATACTATCTGGGACAGATAAACCTCACAGACAGACAGACATTGAGGTGGGTTCATAGCTAAAAAGGAGAGGAGAGGGGGCTGAATTGCTTCAGGGAGATTGCAAAGCTCTTTCATTAGCCCCATTTAAGGCCCATCTTTTCAATGCAACATTTTACAGATGTTGCTATATAGCAGCCAGACATGGACCACCATGGCCTCAGAAGAGCTAAAGGTGAATATCACTCAGCAGATATTATAATAGAGAGGCTGGCAGCATTTGTGAACAGGCTTCAACATATAAGAAAAACAAGCTTAGAGAACATACCGTGGAATGTTAGAGCAAGAAGAGAATGGCTGGTTATATGTCATGAACAAGATGGAGCTAGGAAAGAAGCAAGCAGAGGACTCCCCGCACTGGTGTCATCCCAGGGTTGGGAGGAAGCCAGGAAGCCCTCCAGCACTTTGGTGGACTCCCTGTAGTGAACTGTTGGGAGAACATAGATGAGAATTGCATAGGATGAGGAAATTCCTTCTACCAATGAAGAAAGGCACCTGCTCTTCGTTTTGAAGTCTGAGTGATGTAGGACATTGAGAAGTTATTGAATTGCCCATAATTACAGAGTTTGTATGTATCAGAAGCTCTCCAAGATATGTATAAAAAATCCTCCCGAGGTTCACTAAATTAAAAAAAAATTAAATTCAGAACATCAGCATATTTCTGTTCATCAGATACAAGCTCTAAGGGTACCAGTTTATCATCACTAGGATGACCAAATTTGACCATTAGCCTAATATATAGTGGGGTTTTTATTTTGTTCTGCATGGCATAATGCTAGAAAGATAGTATTTGAATTTAATCAGGGCGTCTGTAGGATTTAGACTTCCTTCTTTAAACACTGGAGGATGGTAAGTTTTTGAGCAGGTAAAGTGATGTCCTGAGAGCTACAAACCATTGCCCCATCACTTGTATGTAGGAACAAATAATATTGGAGGGACTAGAAATGGGAATAAGGGAGACTTGTTAGCATTCTATTGCAATAAAGTAAAATGAGCCAAACCAGGAAAACACTGTATACAGTAACAGCAGTACTCTACAATGACCAACTCTGGATGACTTAGCTATTCTCAACAATACAGTGATACAAGACAATTCCAAAGGATGATGAAAAATGCAGTCTACTTCCAGAGAAAGAACTGATGGTGTCTGAATGCATTATCTTTCACTTTTTTTCATGTTTTTTTTTTGGTCTGTGTTTTCTTTCACAATATGACTAATATGAAAATATGTTTTGCCTGATTGTACATGTATAACCTATATCAAGTTGCTTGCCATCTCAGGCAGGAGGCTGGGGAAAGAGGGAGAAAGAAAAAAGTTGAAACTCACAATTTAAATAAATATATTAAAAATTATGTTTTTGTAATTGAGAAAAAAAGAAAATATTCATTAAAAAAAGGAATCTATTGCAATAGTACTGGTGAGAGGTAATAAGGGCCTGAATCCTTCATGGCAATACTGTACTTAGAGCTGAGAGACCTTGATTTGAATTCTAGTTCTTTTGCTTACTAGGTATTTGATCCTATGCAAGTCATTGAACCATTTCGTCTTTGTTTCCTCATGTGTAAAAGGAAGGAGTTGAACCAGATGATGTTATCTAAGATCCAGTCTTTTTCTAAATCCTACTTGGTTTGGTTATGGACAGAAAAAAGGACAGAAGAAAAAAAGAGAAAGCTTTGGTCCCAGAAAAGTAATTCTAAAAAAATGAACTCCTTCCTTTCTTTACCAAGATGGAAGACAATAGGTGTGGGGCATTGATATACTGTCAGGCTCAATTGATACATTGGGCTGTTTTGCTGAGCCGATTTTTCTTTCCTCTTTTCAAGAAAATGTTTGTTTGTTTTACAAGGGATGGGTAGGGGGAGAAATGAAGGTGGAAGAAAAAACAAAATTTAGCAACTAACATTTTAAACTTAAAAAGGCAAAGATAGATTGATGAGTTAAAACTCTTTGGGAACTAATTATTGGCGGGGCAAGGGGAGTGAAGGAGATGGGACAGTCAAATGATTCTAAAACTTTGTACCTGGGTGACTTGGGGAATGGTCATGTCATTAACAAGTTTTTGGAAGAAGTCAAGTTTGGTTTTGGACCTGATCTTGTCTTTCAGCATTTAGCTGGTCACCAGGGAGTATCCATACCCTGGAGTGGGGGTTAGGGAGAAACAAGTGGATAAACAGGAAACTAAGCTGAAATCAGCTCCAGGAGTTCACAGAAGCCACTGATTCCGTCATCTAGGCAGAAGTTCCACCCCTGGGCAGGAGGAGCTCTGTGTAAAGTTGTCCTTAGAATGGAAGGGGAGTATGAAGCAGGTCAGTCAACCGAGTTTTTATTACTCTGGGACTTAACTGTATGGTGGCAAGTGTACTACTTGCCATGCCCCGTCCTTCTTGAACTTTTCTCTTGCAACTGCCTGAACAACATGTTCAGAAAACATTTAAAAAACACACACGCATACACATACACTCACACACGTAGGACAAAAACTTCTATTTACTGTGGTCCTGACTTGACTTCATACAATTAGACTTTTTACCTGGCTCAACCTGTTTTGAACCTTGATTAACATTCCATCTGGCCCTCATTATTCTCTCTGCTACACTACTATAATATGACACTGAACTTACTCTGCCAGCTCACATGCACTCTATCTAGTTGAGTTCTCCGAGAGAACAAGGCTGTAACTTTTCTTTAGGGGTCTGGGGACATCTGAGGAGCCAAGGGTATCTTTATACATTTTTTTATTTAGTATTTTACTTGCCCCCACTTACATGTAAAGACAATTTTTAACATGCATTTTTGAAAGTTTGAGTTCCAAATTCTCTCTCCCTCCCTCTCTCTTCCCCCCTTTCTCCATTGAGAAGGCAAGCAATTCCCTATAGGTTATGCATGTGTCGTCATGCAAAACACATTCATAAGTTGTGTTGTGAAAGAAAATATAGACAAGAAAGAAACTCAAGAAAAAGAAAAGTTTTTAAGAATATGCTTCAATCTGTATTCAGACACCATCTATTCTTTCTCTGGGAATGGATAGCACTTTTTATCAAAAGTCTTTCAGAGTTATCTTAGATCTTCATGTGGCTGAGAGTAACTAAGTCATTCATGGCTGATCGTATGATATTGCTTTGAGTACGTATCCAGTACATTTCACTTTGTATTAGCTCATGTAGGTCTTTTGCAGGTTTTTTCTAAGAGTATCCTGATCATCATTTCTTTCAATACAATAGTAGTCCATCAAGAGGTATCTTTTTTAATGTCATCATCCTTCAATTTTCCCCCCATCAATGAGGTTTGCAAAGGAATATTTATTGCAAATATATAGAAAGAACTGAAATTATAACGCGTTTCCTTTGAGCTATTGCCTCAACCCTGGGAAAAGTGAGCTCATACTTAAAGGATATGCATTGGGCATTAACACCCTCCCCCTCCCAGTTCTTTGACATGGCCAATGAATGAGTCTCCTCTAATATAGTCGGTTGGAATCAAACATATCAAGTGGGTTCACTCCTTAGTGCCTCAGCTCCCGGGCTAATCTGCTGCCTCATCTGTGCTTGACCATTTCTTGGAATTCTAAAATTCAGAAAACCTATGACTTTTCAAAGCTTACAAAGTTACAACCATTTCCAGGCCTTCTTCACCTAAAAGCAGGAAGAATGGACACACCAATGACAGAAGCGACAGAAGGACTGTACCTTCATGGGGCACATCGTGCTCTCTTTGCTATCTAGTGGTCCTGGTGTGGAGATAAAGACCCGAGTCTTCTGTTTCCTCACCTAGGGCCTGCAGCAAGTCCTTGCTTCATTTGTACACAGCCAGGCAGGAAAAATGAAACTCCTGGACTGGTTAGTGCCCTTTATAAGCATGCTCAGTTCTGGTTCCTTTTCTTCCTGTGGTAAAGTGAGAATGCATGCTCATCCTCTGAATTATGGAGCAGGGCCCTTTCCATTACATGTGATCTTATCTTTCTGGAAGCAAGCTCACTGCGCTTGATCTGAAGATGGGATTCCATTGTCTAGGGGCCCTATTACTCTCATCTGTATTTCTGGTTTAACATTTGTCAAATACTGCCATATTATTTAAATATAAGCTCCTCAGGGGAAGGGACTATTAGCCATTTTATCTTTATCTCTTGTGCCTAGCACATAGCAGGCACTTCATAAATGCTCATTGGATTGGATGGTTATATCTCTTACAGACTCAGATTACACAGATGGATGCTACTGGGGGAAGGCGGTACAGCTAGGTGGTGGTACAGAGCACTGGTCCTGGATTCAGGGAAACCTAAATTCAAATCCAGCTTCAGACACTTAAAAGTCATGGGATCAGGGGCAAGTCACTTAACTGCTTTTTGCCTCAGTTTCCTCATCTGTAAAATGGGTATAATAAAAGCACATAGACCCCAGGGTTTTTGTGAGGATCAAATGAGTTAATAATCAGAAAGTGGTTAGCACAGTGCCTGCTACACAGTAGGTACTATATATATATATATATATTAGTTACTATTACCACTACTCCCACTACTACTACCACTATTACTACTACTACTTCTTCTGATTGTCTCGGTTACTGTTCACTCTCCTTGTAATACCTTGTGGTATGTTTATCTGTGAATGTCTAAGCACTATCCCTATTCACAGGGAAGAGAGAATCAGAAAAAAAGGGGGGGCACTTTTGGAACATGAACCCAGTTCTGACTCCATTATCAATCTTATTGTCTTTGAAGACTACCTGAAAACTCTGTCACCACACCTTAGCCCCTCAGTTATTCACTAATCCTTCATATGTTGGACTGAAAACAGACAGGGAACATTGACCTTGCTTTTATATAATCCACTAGAAAGCAACATGATCCAAAGAATGAATCCTTACTGGCAACTACTCCCATCACATAGTCGTGAGGTGATTGAATGGATGAATAAATGTTTCTCAAAGTGATTTTTTTCTGAAAAATTTTAGACTGGGAGCTTTGAAGTGTTTAAGCTTTTACATTCTTTTAGACATAAAATCTCACTGATCTGCCATCATTGATTCCTCTCTCTCCCTGACTCCCAGATAATTACCAATCTTGTTGATTTTTAAATCCAAAGCCTTTCTCCCATCATTCCCCATCTTCAAATTCATACTCCCTACCACTCTCACTTAGGCCTTCATTTCCTCCCACATGGACCTCCTGCCTTGGTCTTCCTGTGTCAGATCTCTCCCATGCCTCTAGTAACATCCTCCAGATAGCTAGTCAAATGATATTCCTAACATATAAGTCTATTTACATTCGGCCCCTATTATGTAGATTAGAGTGTATTCTACTAAGTCCAAGATCAGAATTGGCCTCCTCAGTTTGTCATTCAAATGATAAATCACATCCTGCCTCCAGACTACCTTTCCAAACTGACTACACATTGACCTCTGTCATCCATTCTTTAATCCAGCCAGACTGGTTTTAGAGCTGTTCCTATTAGGATACTCCATCTCCTGTTTCCATGCTTTATACAATTTGTATCTCTGCCTCTTCTAATTCCTAGTCTCCTTCAAAGCTCACCTCAAACCCTTGTCTCCTCCATGAGGCTTTTTCTTATTCTGCTTCCTCCTCAGCTGATAGTGCCTTCACCTCAGAATTACCCTGTATTTGTTTTGCATGTACTTAAATACTCCTGGATTGTCTCCGCTATAGAATATATGTCCTTTGGAGGCAAAGACGCTTTCATTTTGTCTTTATATACCTAACTAGTTAATATCTAACTTATACTGGAATCTAAATAAGTGCTCGTTGACTGATTTGTATCCTAACTGACCCTTAGCATAGCATTCGGTAAATTTCTGTTGAATGTGTAGTAGGATTAGATTTTTTTCTTTCTATATGAAAGGGGCGACGTGTGGCAGAGAGAAAACTAGCCTTAGTCAATGAAGTTACATGAGATCAAATCTTGACTCAGTATAAGGAGAAAAAATTTTTTTTAACAATTAGAATTGTCACAACACAAGAGGGCTTACCTTGCAAAGGCCTGGTGTTCTCCATTGTCATTTTTATTAATTTATTTACTTTTACTTTTCAACATTCACTTCCATAGCATTTTGAATTCCAGATTTTCTGTCTCTTCGTCCTTCCCCTCACTCTTCTGTTTCCATTTATTGACAGGTCTTTAGGAAAAGGCTGAATGATGCATTTAGAGGGAATACCATAGAGGGAGTCATACTCCCAAAGAGAATTGGACCAGATGACCTCTTAAGTATCATTCAGCTCTGAGATTCTATAAATCTATTAATTCAGTTTCCTTGTATTTGAACTTTGGACACTTGTTGCTCATTAACTAAACTTCATTCCATTTGTAATTACATTCAGAATTCCCTCCCTTGGACTATTTACAACTTATTTATATCTATATCTATACCTATATGTACACATATATGTATTTACATATAATACATATATTTAGAAAATGTGTTCACTATTGGCACCATTACATCCCCATGTTACCAGTTAATGTCACTAGTGTCCAACCTAAGCACAGTTTTAAAATTAGTGTTCTAAATATTGCAAATACAGCAAAATGAAGGATTTGGGGCTTTGAAAAAATAGGATAAGAAGCACTAGATTTGTGAGTTTGTTAATAGAAGGATTTCCTATATAACAGGACTCTGTCTACCAATGCAGATTGTCACCTCCGTCACCTTTTTTTTGGAGGGGGGAAGGTAAGGCAATTGGGGTTAAATGACTTGCCCAGGGTTACACACTTAGTAAGTGTGTCAAGTGTCTGAGGTCGGATTTGAATTCAAGTCTTTTTGACTCCACTCACTGTGCCACCTAGCTGCCCCTTATTACTTATAGTTTTAGAGAGTTTTCCAGAGTATCAACGTGTTAAATGACTTTCCAAGGATCACATAGCTCACTGTATGTCAGAGAAGAGACTTGAACATAGATAGATCTTCCTAGCAAATTTTCTATCCAGTTTGTCAAACTGCCTCTCCTAAGTGACTTAGCCAGGGTCCACAGTTAGTAAATGTCTGAAGCAGGATTTCAACCCAGGTCTTCTTGATTTCAAGTTCAGTGCTCTATCCACCATGCATCCACTAGTATTCCCTCAGTGGTAAGGGGTGAGAGTAGTGACTAATCACTATATAGCATACTTTCATATCTTTTGACTACAGCATATGAAACATGACAGGAAAATGACTTGGAAGTAATGCTCTAGATTAGTATGTTAGTGAATAATCTTGTTAAAATAGAAACATTCTTAAGACTTTGCAAAACCATTTCATATTATAGGCAAGAAAATTAGCACTGAGTTTTTCTATGTCAAATAAATGATAAAGAAGTATTTGTTAAAGACCCACTATGCATCAAGCATTTTGCTATGTGTTAGGGATACAAAAACATATCAAATAGTTCTTATTCTCCAAAACCTTACAGTTTTAGCAAGGGTGATATGGTCAGTGTATGACAGAACATATAAAGCCTAATATAACATAGCCTTGTCTATTCTTAGAATAAGACTTTTTGAAGGGGGCATTAGCATCTAGGGTAAGGGATCAGGAAAGGTCTAATGTAGAAGGCAGCATTTGGATATGACCTTCATAGAAAGAGAGAGGCAGAAAGGAGGAGAGTGTGCATTATAGGCAGGAGAAACAGCTCATATAAAGGCATGGAGATAGGAGATGGAATGTTGTTTATGAGGAACAGCAAGACATTACAATTTGGCTGAACTAGAGACTGTATGAAAGGAAGTAATTTATAGGTTGGAAACCTAGGTGAGAGAAGCATTTGTGTTTGAGTCTGAAGGTGATAGGATGGCCCAAGCAAAGAGTATAAGAGGTCTCACATTAGGTTGGAACCAGCATGCAACTGTCTTAAATGTCAACTTTAAAGAGTTTGTATTTTACTTAGTAGTAAATGGGGAGTCAAAGTTTTTTTTTAAATCGAGGGAATTATGTGGTCAGATCTGGGCTGTGGAGGAGGCAATCAGGGTCAAGTGACTGTCCAGGGTCACACAGCTAGTAAGTGTCTGTGGTTGGATTTGAAGTCAGGTCCTCCTGACTCCAGAGCTGGTACTCTATGCACTGTACCACCTAGCTGCCCCTATGTGATCAGATTTTTTAAATCAGGGTTTACTTTGGTAGAGATTTGAAGGATGGATTGGGGAAGTGAGAGATGGGAGGTAGGAAGCACAGTTAATTATGTTTGATTAGTTCATGTTAGTAGGGTTTCAATTAGGTAGTGACAGCAGAATTTAAAAAGTGGAAGATAAAACTATAAAAACTATTTCAGAGGTGGTAGTGACAAGACTTGGCAATTTTTTGGATGTGGATGATGTGTCAGAAAAAGTAGAAAATGACATAAGGCTTTGAACCTGACAGAAGGACAGTGACATCAATATGAAGATTATTTTTGATCATTGAGAACAGATGAGGTATAAAACAGGGAGATGTATGTTCATCAAACCTATCCATCACTGCCATGGAGAATGTACTGGGAACATTTCAGGTCAAAGATAGAATCCCTGTAAGTGGTAAGGTCCTCCACATGCTTCTGTTTGGCATGACATCGTGCCCATTACATCAAAGCCCTACACATTGCACGGTCTTCTAAATTAGATCCATAGTCATTCAAAAGAGTTTGGAAAAACCAAGTGGATGGGGAATACCTGTTATCCCTCGTAAGATACGAAGTTGGATACACAACCTATATAGCTAGTTTGTTATTACATGTATCTTGGAAAGACACTGCACAAGGATAATGAACTGGGTCCAGAATTAAACAGGAAGACATTGTGCTGGATAGCTTTTAGTTAATTGCACAATTCTCTCAATGATCCCAAACTTCACCTTGAAATGAAGACTGATCTCTTTATTACTACTTTTTCCAGGGATATTATATGACTTCAAGTCATGGAATATTACAGTTCCCATCACCCAAAGTGTAATGAAGAGAGATGGGGTGTGTGGGGGAGGGGCACCCAAGTAGGCTGCAACACTTTACAAAGAATAACTCAGTAAAGGAGTTCCAAGGATGTCATTAATTAAATGTATGACAGCCTCCCCCAAAGGAAAAAAACCTAGTCACATAGAGAAAATGATGACCATTAGATAGCCCCACAGGTCAAGAGAACTCAAGAATGTTGTGCAGGATGTTGGGTGGAAAACAAAAGTTGCACAGGACAGGCAGACACGGATTGATTGTGATGTCCATCATTGGAAGGAATCTATCCCCTCATCAAGTTACCATTGAAGTCTTCGAGCAAAAATATCAGTGATATAATAATCCCCTACTCCCTTCATCACCAGATACCATATTTTCAAGATGGTTGGACAAGGTTTATGACTGAGACAATGACACTGGACATAGAGATTCTTCTGTGACATTGGCCTAATTACCTAGCACATTTTTATAACCAATGGATCTTTTTAACCTAGCTCAATCTCTGTCCCTACTTTTTTGCCCCCCATTAAATCAACTTCCATTGGCGGAGATACAATGTTGACGTTTCTAGGCTTTGTGACTACTTGGTTAATGCACACTCACTTTGCCGTCAAGGCTCTGCTTAATATACTGGAGGTTAATGTTACCAATATCTGTTACAACTGGTTAATATTATGTTATTAAATGCTATTTAAAGAAATAGCATATTTGTCTAAGGAGAGAAACACTTTCACAGTAGCATTGGAATCCCCTAATCCCAAGTATCCTTTTCTGGTACCAAATCTAATTTGTGGTTCCACACACAACTCACTGCCCACCTATCCAAGATTAAGGTGACTGTGAACCAGCTCAGTGTGCTATAAGTTTACCATATGAGTTTAAGTGTGGTGATGAGTATTATTACTTGTAGAGTTATGGCATAGAAAGTGGGCCTCAGAACCAGAAAGATGTGGTTTTATGGCCTGCCTCTGATACCTATCAGCTGGGTGAGCCTTAAACAAATCACTTAACCTCTTAGTTCTTTTGGAAGCTCTTTAAGACTACAATTTACAGAGAGGTTGTTAATCTGCATTGATAGAGGGAATTCCCTATAGAGCACAGGTCTAATTCTTAGTTTGACACTATTATATAGTGTTCCAGAAAGTCTTATTCTTTTTTTTTTTGGGCAATTGGGGTTAATTGACTTATCCAGGGTCACAAAGTAAGCATCTGAGGCTGAATTTGAACTCTGGTCTTCCTGACTCCAGGGTCATTGTTCTCTCTGTGTCATCTAACTGGCCCCAAAAGTCTTATTTTAAGACTAGACCAGACTATGTTATAGTAGATAGATAAATAGATAGATAATGTCCTGTCATATACTTACCATATGACCCTAAGCTCATTTAACCTGTTAGCATCCCAGGCAACTTTCTAAGACCAGAAGTTGTACAGCAGTTGTAGCTGGGCATGAATAAAAGGAGATTCTTTATGTAGAGTTCTATATACCAATGATATTACAAGTTTGGACACACATACACACACACACACACACACACACTTTGTTAAGTGCTTACTCGTTCTAATGAGAGAAGACAACACAAACCTTTGCATGGTATGATGGAGGCCTGGAAAGCACTTACCAGAGAGAATCCTGGCAGGTGGGTTGTGGTAGTAGTTCTGGTAGGTAGGAAGATGGGGATGATGACTCAAGTGTTACATGGTGTGTAAAGATGACCAGGAAGCCGGAGTACAGGTCTGACCTTGGTATTCCTGTCCTCAAGTTTCAGTGGCTTCCCATTGTTTCTAGAATAAAATATTAAGTTCCCTGTTTAGCTTCTAAAGCCCATCATGGACAACCCCAAGTTCATTTTCCTGCCTCATTATATATTATCCCACTTCCTATCCTCTACAGTTTTGCCAAAGTGACCTTCTTGTAGTTCCTCACATGCAATACTCCTGTCTTCTGTTTCTGGGCCTTTGTCTTATGACCATCTCCACCACCCCCCTTATGCCTGAAATTCATTGTGTCTTTACTTCTACTTCTTACATCACTAAGACTCAGCTCAAGTACTGCCTTATACATGAAGCCTTTCTCGATCTCCCCAATAGCTAGCATCCCTTCTAAACTACTTTGTATTTATTTTGTATTCTGTATATACAAATGTGTCTGTATATATGTGTGTGCATGTATACACTATAGGAGACTATATATCTATAAATACATATATACATACACACATGCATATATACATACACACAGACACACACACACATATATATGTATATATCATTTGATCCTAAAGACAGTAGTGATCCATTGGAGTCTGAGTGAGGGAAATGAAGTGTTACATTTGTGCTTTAGGAAAATAATTGGCACCTAAGGAGAGGAGAGATTGGAGTGGGAGGTAGAGATGAGGAGGGAGACCATTTAGAAAGCTGTTGCAGTAGTCCCAGAAGAGGTAATAAGGGATGAAACTATGGTGGCTGTGGTGACTCTGTGGCTGTAGAGTAGGGGCACTTTTGGAAGAAATGTTTAGAAGGTAGAAAAGAGAGAATTTGGATATGCACAGATTGGAGCAGATGGGGAGTTGAGGATAACCATGAAGTTTGAAGCCTAGTCACTAGGATGGTGGTAGTGACCTTCAATAGTAAAAGAGCAGGAACTATTTCATTTTTTTTTTATTTCCAGCTCCTATCACATGGAGGCACATAAGGGCTTAGTAAAAGCTTGTGGCATGTTGATATATCACGCTGCCTTTCAAATAAACTTTTCAGGAGGATTATAGTTATCATTTCCACATCAAGGGGGTTGGGAGTGAGGCACTGCACTCAATCTGGAAAATTATTTTTGACCCTCCTTTTGAACTAAAAAAGAAGTATGATTTTTTTTCTTTTTCTTTTATGGGGTGTTTACAGTACCATATTGTGAAATTTGGGTTGATATTATATAATACTATATTATATTTTAGAGTATATACTATACTATATAATATTTTGTATATTTCTGAGTTTCTAAATGTTTTCTGTGTCATCTGCAAACTTCCCCAAAACTCCCCCCAAATTCCCATTTAATTTCTTATGCCAACCCATGAAATATTGAAACCATGATGGGGAAAGCTGTGATGTGGAAGGAATGACTCTATTGTCATTTAACCACTAAAACAGCTAATCTAGTTTTCTTCTACATCAAAAGTTTTTAATCTGAGGTTTGTGAACTTGTTTTATATCTATCTCTACATATCTCTACATATGTATATATCTATATATACACATATAGTGTGTCTATATCAATATCTGTCTCTATAGATACAGATATTGATATACGCAGATAGATAATTATATGTCAACATGATGGTTTCTTTTGTAACCAGATGTAATTTATTTTTATACATTTAAGACCATTATTCACCAGAGGATTTATGAGGCACCCAAAGGGATCCATGACATAAAAAAGGTTACGGACTCTTTTAATATATAATGTAGTCCATCTGATTCTTTTATTAATATAAATTAAATGGTGAATGTGATTATTCTATCTCGACTAAATGTTGACCACATTGCTTCACAATATTCCTAAATTCATCTAAAAGTGCATGGTTAGAAGTTACTCTGTATAAACAGTTTACTTTTCACAGCACCCTCTCAGGTAGAAAAATAATAATATATTCATTTGACATAGTGGGAAACTTCATTACTAGACAGTGTTAATAATTTTTGTAATCACTTGAGTCTGAGATAAAAACTGTCAGATTATTAGGCCTCTTGGTCTGTATTCAGAAGGTTCAATAAGTTGCAAAAACAAAAATGTTCAGCTCTGCAAAACATTTTTAGTAGCCTTCATAGCATAATTTGTCCTACCTGTGTTAGTGTCAGTGGTAAATGTAAAACTTCTTAGTACTCTAAGCCATATTTCAGAAACCAATTTACTGGAAGACTGATTTCTTTTGGGTCTAGCCAAATTTCCTTTAGGTAGGCTTGTGCTACTGTAAGTGGCTGAGAACAGTATCTCTTCTGGGAAGGCTGATTTTATCTGTGACCCAGGGTCAGGTGAGAATTCTTTTTATGTAGTCACTCCTTCCCAGGCACCGTTCTAGTTTCCCTGTAGGCCTTTTGTGTTTTATGTAGATGACTCTCCCCCCTCCAAAAAAAAAATCTACCTATGAGCCTTCCTCTCTCACTTCTGCACCCCACCCCTCACACACATTGAGAACTAAGGGAAAATACCAAATGGATTTTTATTACTTGAAGAAAGACACTGGCCTATGGGATTTACTTTAATACCCCCCAAATTAAAAGTTAGCAGGAAAAAACAAAGCAAAAAACACTAGAGCACTGATTACTTGCTGGAAAGTTTACTTCACTAAGGCATTTTCACTTTAACATTAATATTAGAGTGAATGATTCTGATCTCCTATCTCAACAGATGAGATAAATCTGTAATCATTTTTCAAGGTTTTCTACTTAATGTGACAAATACTCCATATGAAGAAGTTCACAGACTTGGTTTCCCAGAATTGATCTTCATAAACTGCTGAGAGAGTTGCCTGCCCTAGACATGGTGGCTAGTGCCATCTCATGAGACTTGGAAAGACTGGAGTTCAAATGCTTCCTCTGACTCTTGTTGGTCATGTGACTCTGGACAAGTCATTTAATATCAGCGTCCCAGGCTACTTTCCTCTCTCCCTTTACCTCCTTTCTTTTCCTTCTTCTTCCTCCTCTCTCTTTCCTTCTCTTTCTCCCTCTTTTTCTTCCCCTGCCTCCTTTCTCCTTCTCTCTCTCCTTGAGGGAGATTCCCCACAATAAAGAAATCACAGTCTCATTAAGAAAAACAAACTCCATTTCTAAACAAAAAATCAACATCTTCTGCTTTGGCTTGCTATAGTTTTATCCTGAAAGATTCAAAGTACAGTTTCTTTGCTGCTCAAGGTTCTAATGACAATTGTTTTTTTTAAAGGCAGAATCCATATCCTCTGATAGAAACTTGCAGGCTTAGAGATTCAGAAACTACTAGAACTGAGCTAAACTCATCTCATTTTATGAAGGATGAAACAGGGACCTAGAGGGAAAGTAATTTGTGTGCCTAGTACTTATTATACTCCTAAAGGGCTTGAGGATCTTTCAAGTTTTTTCTCTTGGGGCAAATTTCTTGCCTTCAAGCAAGACTAGTTAACATTTATTAATTTGACTAGTAAATCTTTATTCCAAGTTTAAAGGTCAGCTACAATTCATCATCTGTCTAGAATGATCACATATGTCATCTTCTGACAGACTTGTAAGTTTTTCAGGGGTTTCTGCCTATAACAACTTCATTTCTAATTAATTCATTAACTTAAATTTCAAATCCCCCAAATCTTTACTTTCCATTCAGTGCTTACAAATACACTAAAAATAACAAACCCTAACCTGAAGTGCATACAGCTTGTTTGTACATAGTTATTTTCATATTCTTTCTCCCATTAAATTGCTAGTTTCTTTGAGACCAGTCTTTTATCTTTCTTAGCACAGTACCTGGCACACAGTAGGTATTTAATAAATGTTTGTTGACTGCCTGACTAAAATGTAATGAAAAAGTGAAGTTTCTTTGCCAAGTCAGGATCATTGATGTTTCCTTTAGAGAATGTTGTCTGGTATAGCAGAAAGAATGTTGGATTTGGAGGCAGAGAATTAGAGTTCAAATCTGGGACTTTGTTGCTTACTACTTACTTACTATCCTAGACAAGTCAGTTCACATCACTGGGTATCTGGTTTCTTCATCTGTATAATGAAGTGAGTGGACTAGATAATCTCCATGATTCTTTCTAGTTCTAAATTATATGTTCTATGTATTAATGCATAATGGAAAGGTGATTCTCTAAGAAATTTAATACACAAATGTTTGTATGCTGTAAGCAGAGAGAGGGAGAGAGAGAAGAGGAGGGAGAGAGAGAGAGAGGGAGAGAGAGAGAGAGAGAGAGAGAGATGTTCTGCAGAAAGGGTGACAGTGTTTTGCAGTCCTACCTACTTTCCTTCTAAATTCTATTGTTTGAATTCTAGTCACTATAGCTGTGATTTGCTCAAATGCCGGATCATTGATGTTCCTACCACCTGTGATGGGAAATGCAGGATTTTAGACAGGCACTTGGTTTGGTAAAATGACATGGCACATCAGAAATTACAGCCAAAATTTCTAAATTAAGAAAGCCCAAGCTATTTTGAAAGACATTCATTATAGCAAATTTTATTCTTGGGTGTGGACCCTGTTACTTAAAGGGAGGCTAGAAGAGTAACACTCTCAGAGGAGTTTGTCAGACTTGTTTTTCCTCCTATTCTGCCAAACGTGTTTGGATTGGGCAGGAAGTGAATCATCTCCTTAGAGGAACCCCAACATCTGTATCTTGTCACATGAGGTAAATTGTACTTTTACCTTTTCTTTGAGAGGCTAGGCTGAAGTTTTGGCTTCCAATTAAAGGGTGGAGGGAGAGTAAGCAAGGTAGCCCAGACACCTCTTTTTCTACACAGTTATTATCTTAGATATTAACTCAACATGTTGCACTTAGAATAAGGGTTAGTCATAACTAATTGGTTGTTAGAGCCTGATGAGAAGTTCTCCAAAAAAGACTCATTGTAGTGATGTCACAGTAGTGATTAAGGCTATCTCAATTGGTTGAAGATGTTATCAAATGCAAAATAAGTGTAAGAATCATCCTTTCATTGAACAAACATGTATTAAACATCCACTGAGTGCAAAGCACTGTGTTAAGTCATCAGTGACCTATTACAACCTTTCAAGTTACGTTTCTGAAGGGTGATACAATTATTTTTGTGGGAATTTGTGTTGGGGGGAAAGAAACAGTAACGGCAGTTGACAAAAGTCCATGGCAGAACCTACTGAGAGTCCAAGAAATTATAGTTACTATTTTGGTACTTTCTGCTTTGTAAACTTCAAAGTTTAAATGTAAATGTAATTATTTTCATACAGTATCAGTTACTACTATAGAATTTCAACAATCAAATGGTGTAATTTGGAGTATGGAATAAGACTGATTTCACTGAGAAGATAAAGAATGTTATGACATAATTCCCAATTTTTAGAGTTAAATTGGTGATAACACAATACGCGTAATAAATCATTTTTATTCCTTTTTCCATTTTCCATTCCTTTACTCCCTAAAGAAGATGGCTGCATTTTTTTCTGGATAGACTTACTTCTGTCTCATGGACTTTGCCTTAACCCCTTGCAGGTTAACGCCAGAACAATGACCTGGCCTGGGAGCTGGCCAGTCCCCCTGCTTATCTCGTAGGTTTGCGCTGGCCCTTCTAAAGGAGACAGCTTTGCTCTGAATTCCCCCCTAGGACTGAACCAAACGAACTCCGAGAGGGGGAGAAAGGAAAGGCTCGGCCTTCATTTCATCTTCCTTCTCCCGAGTCTTTCTCTCCCGAGCCTGTCCGTCCGCACCAGAAAGACGTGTTACCCCATGGCCAGGAACAAGAGCCCTGCTGTGCGCACACCTGGTGAATCATGTGGTTCCTTAGTCACCCTTCTCCCCTTTCTGGGGGATGGTAGCTGTCCATTAGAATGTTGCCCGGGAATTTAGGGCTCGGCCGCAGGAATGTTTCGGAGCTAGTCGCTTTGTGGGTTCAGTGGGGTTAACGCTGCTGCGGGAGGAGGGGCGCGGGGTGGGTCCCCGCGGACTTGGAAATCTCAGTGCTCTAGAGGCTCCTTGGGGGTGCGGACCCGTCGGAGAACCCAAAGCGCGGGGCCACCCTGTTCGGAGAGGCGGGGAGGCGGCAGGGGGGACGAGGATCGCCTCGTTCCTTCCCCCCGGAATTCCAGATGCCCGTGAAAGGAGACAGGTTGTTTGCCTACAGGCGAGAGCTGTCAGGCTGGGTGCCCGTGAGTATCTTACCCTGCCGGGGGCTGGGCCCAGGGTCAGCCGCCTCCTTGGAGGGGCTCCGGCGGGATGGGGGGGGGGGGCACTGCCCACAGGTGTTGGAGGCCGGGCGGGATTTGTGAGGAGCAGGCAGAATCTTCTCCAGCAAAGCCCCGCTCCCCAGCGCCGCCACATTGAAGTCGTGCCTTCCCCGTGCGAACCCCACCTTAGCCTGAGGTCTGCCGGGACCCCTCACTTGCCTCTGTTCCAAGGCCAGTCGGAGCTCAGGAGAAAACTGAGTCCCCTGTGCCCAGAGACTTAGAAAAGGCTGTGCGCCGTACCCGGGGTTGTGCTCGGTGGGGACCAGTGGGGAGGCAGTGAAAATCCTAGGTATCTCATCAATGCCTTTAAATAGAAAGGTGTTGGAAACCATTCTGTCTCTTTAAAACCACACTCACTGCTTTTGAAGTAAATCCAAATTGTTTTGAAGAGGGCAAGGGGTGGGGTTTAGCAAAGTCTTCTTGGATCCAGAATGAATACTTCTTTGCGCCTGTATGTATCACTGGGTACTTGAAGAAGTTTTATGGGAAGTTTCTTTTTTCCTTTTCAGTCTGTTAGTTTCAGTGGTGAGAAGTATGGGCTCTCTACTATAGTTTTAACTTTCTTAAAACGTTCAGGAATTTGGGAGTGGTTAGCTCCAGGGTTTGGTAATGGAATATGCAGCCCTTTGCCTCTATTTTCATTTCAGAACTTGAGTTACTTTTTTAACACTCTGGCAGCTGTTTGACCTACGTGATGATGACGGTTTCTTTGCATTGCTTAGAGGGTAGTTACTACTTGACGGAAACCAACACTACAGTTGGTTCTTTTGGGATTGGTAAGGTAGGGAAACTGAAAATCCAGGCAGCGATATGAAGGAAAAAATAATCATATAACTAGTAGATTACCAAACTAGAGTCTGAACAAATGGTTTTCTGTCCTTTCCATCAGATAATTTATCTTCCCCTTAATCATAGAACTTTTTGTATCATTTCTCAGCCTCCAGATCTTCTGTGACTCTTTTGATGAAAGATTAAAGATCAGTTTCTTCTGTTTGGTATTTTCCTCGGATGTATATGGGGTCACCTGTATTCTGGGACACTGTGCTGTATAAAAATATGTTGAGAATTAACCCCCACTTTTCTCCAGATCCTTCTTGTATAGGTCATTTGAGGTGGTCTATAATCCAGTACCACTCTCTTGCCAGCCCTATCTCATATTACTTTCTTCCTTAGATATATCCTGTATTGCCTCCAGTCTTCCATTATGGTACTTCTTATGGTTGAAATTGCCCATTTCTGTTCAATTCCTATTCATCTTTTAAAGTCCATCTCAAGTGCCAAGTATTCGATGAAATCTCTAATGCCCCTTCTTTTCATTGAGTAAAAACTCCACCAGAATTTGTTGGCACTTTATTCTAGATCTCTCTTTTTATCTTTTGTGAATATCTTTTATTTTGACATTGCCTTCATTTCATTGAGGTGGCACAGTGAATAGAACTCTGGACTTGGAGACAGAAAGACGAGTTCAAATTCAGCTTTACTTTAGGCAAATCACATACTCTCCATTTGCCTCAGTATCTTCATCTCTAAAATGGGGATAACAACATTACCAGGGTTGTTGTGAGGATTAAATGAGAGAATAAATATAAAATACTTGGCACATAGAAGGGACTATATAAATATTAGGTATTATTATTATTTTTTCTGCATCTGCCTCTCAGCTTCCCCAGGAAGACAACCCTTGTCACAAAAAGTTGAAAAGAGAAAGAGCAGTTCAGTAAAAACCAACCCATCAACTGTTTGACCATGTGTGCAGTACTCCATATGTATTGTGCAAAGAAGGGAGATATGTTTTCTCAGCTGTACCAGAGCCATGCTTGATCAACCTGACTACACACAGAATTCAATGTGTTTTTTTTTCTATTTACAGTCTTGTAGCCGTTATATATTTTAATTTTCTGGTTCTGTTTCTTTCACTCTGCATCATTTCAAGTAACTCTTTCCCTGCTTCTCTGAATTCTTATTATCCATTGTTGTTCCATTATATTCATGTACCTTAATTTATTTTCTCATTACTCAACTGATAGGCATCTATTTTGCTTCCAGTTCCTTGTTACTGCAAAAAAGTGTTGCTGTGAGTATTGTAATATACGTGGAACCTTTATTTCTGTCTTTGACCTCTTTGGAATACATGTCTAATAGTAAGATTTCTGGGTCAAAACCTTTTAATCGCTTTTTAATTCCAAGTTGCTTTCCAGAATCATTGGATTCACTGTGCCACCACAGTCTAAGGTTGGAGTTTGAGCTAAGCCTTAAAGGAAGCCAGGGAAACAGAGAGGAAAAGGTGGGGAGGGAGAATTCTAAACATAATGGTGAACGACCAGTGCAGAGGAATAAAGATAAGAGATGCAAGTTATGTAAGAGGGGCAAAAGGTTATGAGTGCTTGGAGTGGAGAGTAAAGTGGAAGAAGACTGGAAAGTTTAGGAAGGAACCTTTGAGGGTCTTTGAAAGCTACACAGAATTTTATATTTAATTCTGGAGCTAATAGGGAAGTGCTGGGGTTTATTGAATAGGGGGATGACATGGTCATACACCTTAGGAAAATCACTTTTGGCAGCTGAGTGGAGGATGAATTGGAGAAGGGAGACATTTGAGGCAAGGAAAGCAACCTGAAGGTCATTGAGTAGTTGTGGAGTGGGGTGATGAGGCCCATACCAGGGTGGTAGCAGTGTAAGGAGAAAGAAGGGGATATTTAGAGAGATGTTTTGAAGGTAGAAATGACAACACCGGAGAACAGACTGACTGTGTATAGTCAATGTACTGTAGATATTTAATAATGTTTCTTGACATAATGATTCTTCCCAGATTGATTCAAATCTGGATTGATGGATTTGTGGGAAGATCGCTGTTCTTGCCAGTTCTCTCAAGTAGTTTTGAGAAGATGTGACCATCTGGCTTGTTTGCATCATCTCTGCTGGGGAAGTGAGGTTTTTTTTTTCAAGTTGGAGATTAAAGGCTCTATATAGCCCAGGAGGATGACAGTTTTATTTGCTCACTCATTTAGTCAACAAATAGTTACTGAGTATGTACTCATCTGAAAGCTATGGGACTGAAGACTAGAAAGGTTTTTGGAAGGTCTTGAATTTCAGGCTAGGAATGAAGATTATGCCTTAGTTCCATTTTATTGTATGATGAAAAAATTATTTAAATATGATAAAATTTTAAATCATTCCGACACATTAGTGACTTCAAACAGAAGTTATTTATTGTGGAAGTTGATGTTTTTATCTAAAATGAGATATTTATCTAAACTTCTGAAATGACTTGTTTAAATTTAAAAAACCACTTGACCACAAGATTACATGACAGAGATAAAAGTAGAACTGGAATCTTCTTTGCCCTAGTTCTGTAATCTTAATTTTCCCATACTGTATAATATTTTTAAAAATAGATTTTTTCTCAAGCACTCATTCAGGGAACTTTACTTCCCTAGTAAGGCCTCAGTCCTGTGAAATAAATTTTAATGTTGTTCTTGAGTCACCACACCATTAACTATTGTTTTTTTCCCTTTAAAACCTCATTGTTGAAAAGATAAATTTTTAAGAGTAAAATATTCTGAAAAACAGCAATGCTAGATTTTTACTAGCATGCTGTTGCACTAATTATCTAGTGTGGCTCTCAAAGGGTTAAAGAAGATGAATTTCCAACTTTGGCAGAAAAATCACATTTGCACTCAATTCATCATTTATTTATTCAACTTTTGCCACGGTTGTTTGGACAGTGATAAAAGGTTGTTCCAGTCCTTCAGCCTTATCAAATGCTAGTTTTTAAGGTTTGAGAACTTCTGAAGTGATGAAGTAAGTTGAACCATGAATTCAGATTTAAATTTAGTATAATTCTCTCCCTTTAAGAAATGAGTGTTAAGTTTGTGTTAGAAGATTGCTAAGGGGTTGGAGTTATGTAGAACTGTGTTCACTACAGATCAAATACTTTATTCTGTATTTTAATATTCAATTTGTAATGAGGGGAAAAGATATTTGGAGGAATGGTGGTTCATGTGGGGTCCTTTTTTATATATTTTAAAGCATAAAGGGAACCTTCTGGGTGATGGTAATGAAATCATAGTTCCCAAGGGAGAAAGTGTAATACAGCAGTGTCTGTCATGTAATAGTCACTTCATAAACGTTTATTGACTATGACAATAGAAGAGTATTGAACTTGGAGTTAGAGGACTCAGGCTCAAATCTTAACTTTGATGATACCTTTGGGACCCTGAATCAATCAATCAATTAACACTTATTAAACATCTACTGTGCCATGTGCTGGGTATACATGCCCTCCCCCCCAAAAAAGGCAGTCCTTTCCCTCAAGGATTCATAATCCAATGGGGGAGTGCAACAAATAAAAGGAAACTGGAAAAGGAAGTGGGGCTGATAGGGAATGACATGAGGGAGGTATCCTAGGAAGTGGGGATAGTGGGAAAATGAGATGTTGAGTTGAGTTCCTTTCTTTAAAGCATGTTTTAGAGTTCATGACTCCACTCTTCATTCACAGGAACAGCTGGTAATGAGGTAGAGCAGTACCATGGCTGATGTGATCTTGCTGTATAGTGAGAAGAAAAGAAGATGCATTTTTATTGATTGATTTGGATTTTATCTGACTGGAATTCACCTTGTTCTATTCATTTCCAAGGGAAACAACAACATTGCCTCCTAAAAGTACACTGCCACATTCAGTGGTACAACCACCATTCTGGCAAACTGACATTTTCAACATCCAGGTGGAGGACTAGATGATGACTGTCCACCCCAGGTGTGCTCTGAAAGCAGTAGGCTGGAGTGGAGAGATCCTTGGACTTAAGAGTAAGAATTATGTTCTTGTCAAGTGGGGATGGTAGCTCCTGCCCTTTCCATCCCTCAGGAAAATTATGACCAATAATGGATCATACTTTCTGTAGCCCTTGAAGGTTTGTAAAATGTTTTGTCACATCCCTATGAAATAGACACACACATGTGTATAAATGTACATATTATAATTTTTATATATACACATGTATAGATGTATAGGTGTATATATTATATATACATGTACTATACATAAATATATGATTATTAAACTCATTTGACAGGAGAGAAAATGTGGTTAAATGACTTGCTCAAGGTTGCAAGTGTCAAGTCATGGACATGAACCCAGGTCTCTGGACCAAATTCAAGTAGTTCCACAGTGCCTGTTAATCAGAGGAGATAATACTTCTCAGATCAAAGGAGATAATGGACTTTGTGAACTGTAGGTTGCTATTTAAGTAAGTTATGTAGGCCTGTTTTTTTTCTTCTCCCAAATTAAATTAGTAATTCCAGTACCTACTATACACAGGAGCCCAGTATTTAATTAGGGAGGGATCTTCATCATTTCTTAGCTATATCCTCAAGGCAATGAAACACAGAATGATAATATTCAGTAAACTTAGAGATTGAATTTATCCAAATATTGAGTTTGATTTGCTCAGTTTTTCTAAAATGGAAATGATTGCCCTGTCCATTTAGAGCTTTGATAAATTTGGTGCTAAGATCCTATTCTTTGAGAAATCTGAGTTCTAATCCAAGTTCTGTCACTGAGAAAATAAATTTTTATTAAATATTATTTTTTAATCAACAGACCTACACCTTTCTTTTCACTTTCTTCCCCTTTTATTGAGAAAGAAAGAAAAATAAGACTCCTGTTATGAATATACAGTCAAAACAAGTTCTAACATTGGTCATATACCTCCCAAACTGTCTCAGTTTGCTTTCTTAAGTCCATCATTTTTCTGTCAGGAAGTAGACAGTATGTTTTTTTATGAGGCCTCTGGAATCGTGGCTGGTCATTGTGTTGGTCAGAGTTAAGATTTTAAAAGCTAGTATGCCAGAGGCAGGGACTCTGTGACCCTACATAAATGACAAACTTTTCAGCATACATGGAAACTTCCAAATGATAGTGTAGACCAGTTGACCATCTGCATTGCTAGAGGTAGTTTTCTCTTTTGGTGTTCCTATACCAATAAAACCATAAGTCTGGTTTCTCCTTCCTCCCTCATCCCTAGCCCCAAACTTTTTTTATAAATCCAATTTTAGTTCTAGGTTCAGCTCTTAAATTTTCCTCTTTCTGCCCAGTATAATTCAGAAAGATATTTGCTCAGTCCTGTAAAAAAATCTCCTGCCAAGATGAATTAGACCACTTTCTATTGTTTTCTGGCTTGAGTCCTTGTACTCAACCAATCAGTCTGATTTCGTCTGATGAGTTATGATTAACACCCTATGTCAAACTCTGACAAAGTCTTAAAGAATTAGCCTTAAAAAAACCCTACACACCTACAGACATATGCATACACACAGATACACATAATTTTTATATAAACAGTATAATTTGTGAGTTGACCCAGTTTGGGCAGCATTGTAAAATGTGTTCAGAATATCTATAGGAAAAGAGGTCTGGACCAGCATAAATGATAACTGTGTCTTGATGCCCGGTAGACATCCTCTATAAAAACCAGGAACTAAGTCCAAGATCGCGTGTGAATTTTGAGATCTACAAAGGAAAATTCATTCTCATCCAAGACTGTATTATTTTGATTGTTGTTTTTGATCATGAGTGCTAGTTACTGTATTGTACTAATTAATGAACTGTTATTAAGGACTTCTACATTATTATAAAAGACATTATTGGGGAAATATGTGATTGGAGATGAAATGAGATGGAAAGAATTAAGGAAATACAAACACATAAAGTAACCTGAAATGAACAAAAGATAATTCCCAAATATTCCATTGCATTGGGTGGGAACTTCTTTTGGAGATTTATGGACAAGAATGTTCACTGGATGAGAAGATATGAAGGAATGGTAATTTGCATTGGTAGAGAGCCCTGCCAAAGTGATGCTATATTAGGTCCATCGTAAATCAAAGGAAAACTCTCATAAAGAAAAGAATGAAGTTTTACTAGGCCAAAGGTGGTATTTTGCTAGCTAATGCAATCAGAAAAGCTCTTTTGTTAGGTGAAAGCCATTAACTACCAGAGAATTTCACTCTTGCCTTACAGTAAGACTATTGAGAAAATAAACACCTTGTTGTGCAAGAAGGCCATGTCAGTATGTTGTAAGCTGACAGTAATTCACATACTGTGGATGAACCTCACTCCCCTAGGTACTCTTCTCCTCTTTGGGCTTTACTGCTTTTCCTGTCTCTGGATTTTTCTTTTCTTGCACCACTCCCCATGCCCTTTTGTTGAATCATCATCCACATCTGGTCCCCTACCTATGGGTGTACTCCAAGACTCTGGTCTAGGCCCTTTTCTTTCTCTTGACTCTTTTAGTGACTTCATCATTTCCCATGGGTTTAATTATTACCTGTATGAAACTTACTCCAGATATCTACGAATCTCCACCCCTAGTCTCTCTCTTGAACATCAATCCCTCATTGCCAACTGACTTTTGGATGTTTTGAAATGGTTATCTTTTAGGTATCTCAAATTCAAGTCCAAAACAGAACTTTATCTTTCCCCCCAAACCTACAGCTCTCTTTAATTTCTCTGTTTCTGTCTCTATTAACCTAGGATCCATAAACTAACTTGCTTTTAAAAATTCTTTTGATAAAATGTCACTGTAATTGGTGTCCTTTGTAATTGATCCTATATTTTATTTTATGCATTTAAAAATCTTATTCACAGAAGGAGTCCGTAGATTTCACCAGACTATTGAAAGAATCCATGACAAAAAAAAAATTCCGAATCCCTCCTATAGGGTATCAACTATCTTTCCAGTCACCAAGCTTCTAAACCCTAGAGTTTTTCTTGATTCCTTACTTTCTCTAACCCTAATTCCCATTTCCAGTGAAGTGCCAATTTTTTTTGATTATTTCTCTGCAGCATTTTTCATATCAGTCCTTTCTTTTTACTCACATAGTCACCACCCCTCATCAGTATGCCTGGCTAGAGTCTCCTCCAATTCCAATGCCTTTTTTCCTCCACATACCTGCCAAGTCAGCAATCCAGTCATAGTTCTAATCATGTCATTCATCCCACTAATGTCAAATATAGACTCTTCAGTATTTCAAGATCTTTTTTCCCTAGCCCCAACTTAATTTTTCAGACTTATTTATTAACATCACTTCCCCTTCACACACTCTCCAGTTTGGCCAGATATGCCTTTTTGCTGTTCCTCACACATGGCATTCCATTTTTTTCCCTATTTCCATGACTTTTGCACAGGTCAGCATGCACTTGCTCTTCCCCTTAGAATATCTAATTTCCTTCAAAACTCAGCTCAAGGACCTTTATGAGACATTTCCTGGCTCCCCTGCCTCCAGCTACTAGTACATCCCCTCAAAAGTACCTTGTATTTGTTTGTGTATACTTTTAAAAAGCATACTTACATACAACATATATACATTCTGCCCGTCTAATAAAACAGTAAGTTCTTGCCGAGCAGAACTTGTATTTTTGCTGTGCCATGCCATCGCATATAGACTTATGGTATGCTTTTATTAAATCCATACTAATTAGTAATAAATTATATTAAATAATAATTGATAATCCTTTTTTGGTTGATGGATGCTAAGTTTATTAAATGATTTCAAGTACCTCAGTACTAATTGTATTAGGGTATATTTTTAGGAAAGCAATCCAATTTTAGTACTTGAGCGACTAAGTTCTTGAATATTTTTGAAAAAGTAAATAAACTGTGGTTGGCTAGTGTGAGAGAACTCCCAAAATACTCTGGTATTTTTTAAAAGGAACCTATATAAAAGGCATATGTGAAATAATGACTGTCACATCATTAGCAACCAATGGAAGACGGATGACTTTGGGAAACAAGATGAATGAAATTCATATGGTAGAGTAATGATTTTCAGTAGAGATGGTTTAATGTACTTAAGTTACTTTTAAAAATCATGTTCATGAAGCCTGGTGGTGAAGATGGCTGTCCATGGAGTTAGGAAGACTTGGATTCAGGTGTTACCTTTTATATTAAATTGGGTGATGCTGGATCAGTCAGGACTCTGGTTAAGTCTTTGACTTTAAATTACAGAGTAGTAATTCAGAGGAGGGAATTTTCACATAGTAGGTAATCTCTGGACTTCAGGAGTTCTGAGTTTCAGTAGCTGATCAGCTCTCTGCCTGAAGTCCAAACTATAATGATGAACCTCAGAGAGCTGGATGCCACTAGGCATCTAGTCTAAAGAAGGAAGAACCAGCCCAGAGCAGAACTGAAGCAGGGCAGAGCTTCCTTGTGGTTGATCGGCAGTGAGATTGGCTGGTGAGTGTCTGCTGCACTTCCAGCCTGGGTGAACTAAGGACACTCAGTCTCTGCCTTCTTCCCCTCCCCCTCTTCAAATGATACTATTTTGTATATCATTAACACCAGGTGCTAATAGTTCTTTAATTTAGCCTCCCTCCTACCCCACTGTGGAACCTCTATCTGGGGAAATTTTTGTTTTTTGGTTTGTTCCAAGAAGGTGGTCTGAGTGAGCTGAAGTATTGTTGTGTCTGTTTAGCTGGGAAAAGTGATGAGAAGATGCATTATTCAGTTCAAGTTTAAATAATGTACCAGTGCTGTGTGTTGTGTCCTTTTAGGCCTTCCGTATCTGCTCAGCAACCAGCACTGGTTGATAAAAAAATAAATAAAATTTTTTTGCAAAGCCTTTTGATAAACTGCTTTCTGCTAATTTATTCTTTATTCTTCCTTTTCCCCCAGTGAAACTTGTCTAAGTTTTGGGAGCCTCCCAACTTTCCCATCTTTTTTCGATATACTTATCTCTCACAGACCCAGGAGGCTGTTCTAATAAAGTTGAAGAGTGTTGATTTTTTTTTTTGTCCTTGGGCCCTTCACATGACTCAAGTTAAGCCCATTGGTTTCTCTCGCAAAGCTGCATTGTTTCCTTGGAAAGCTGCAAAATAACTCACTGCCTTTTATTCCTCTGTACAACTCCAGATGAGCTTCTTTTCATGGTTTTGCCTTACTTTCAGGCAGGTCTGTTCAATGTCTGAGTATGTTTTAGGGTTGTGGAAAGATGTGTATTTTGGTCTCAAGGGTGAAGAAAGCAGAGGGAATTCAACTTACAAAAGTACTTTGAGATTTCCCAGAAGTAGTACTGGTAACATTCGTTTGTTCCTTTTCTTCTGGTGTTTTTCATTGAGGATTCTTAATCTTGGGTCTGGGAACTTTTAAAAAATAATATATTTTGATAAGTATTTCATGTGATTGCTTTACTTTGTAATTCTATATATTTTATTTTATGTTTTAAAATATCATGCTGACAAGGGGTCCTATCAGGAATAGTGATTTTTTTTTTTTAGTTTGTTTCAGAGGAAGCTAGGAGATACAGTTCTGGACTTGGGAATCCAGAATACCTGAGTTAAGATACAGCCTCAAATACTTATGTTCACTGTGGGACTCAGGGCAAGTCACCTATCCTCTGTCTGCCTCCATTTCCTCAACTGTACTTCCCTATGGTTGTTTTGAGGACAGCATTAAATAGTAGTTTTGAAGTATTTTAATTTGCTATATGAATACTGGTTATTAGGGAAAGGAGGAAGAAGTATTTTGTATTTGATGACATTAGAATTATTAGAAGGGTTTGATCTTTGCTTGTAACTCAGTGAAAAATGGTGGAAGCAGAGAACATTAGATTTGGATTTAGAGGGCCTGGCTTTCAATTCTTGTTCTGCTACTTATTGCTTAAGTGATGTTGGGTAAATTATTTAATCTTTGTGAACTTTAACATCTTCATTTGTAAAATAAAGAAGTTGATTTATTTATTTGTAAGGTCTCTTCCAGCTCTACATAGGATTATATTCTAGTGGGCATTTAAAATGTGCTTTCTTTGGGAAAATGTTCTTTCCAATTGAGGAAGCCCCTTCTTAACTATAGAGGATTCCGCTCCCTCTGAATCACAGGCTATTGTGAAAAGGAGGAGATGGTATCATGTGATTAGGGACTAGGGCTTCCAGGATAGCAGCTTTGGAATGGGCAGGAATATTGGGCTATAGTGGGGAAAATCTGAGAGTTAGAAGACAGATTTTAGTAAAATTTTGCCATAAATACAAAGTCATTTCAGCTCATTGGGCCTTTTAAAAAATCATCTGTACCATAAGTAAGTCAGATTAGATGACTTCCAAAGTCATGAACTATTAGAATTAGAGAATTTTAGGGGACTTTAGAGCTATCTATAGTTCAATGTCCTTATTTAAATTTAATACTCAGAGAAATTAAGACTCAGAGAAAGATCAAGTGACTGGTTCGAGGTGATAAGATAACGCAAACATTTATTATATTTTATATAAATATATTATAAAATAAATATATATTATAATAAAATAATATAAATTATAAATAATAAAATAAATATAAAGAAAACATTTATAAGTGCCACTATAGGCTATACTCACAGGTATTAAGAGCCAGAGATGGGATTTGAATCTGATGGAATGATGTTATTTTGGATTTTTCACCTTGAACCTGGGGGTTACTAACTCAAGATAACTTGAGGCTGGCATTAAAACAAAAATTCAGTGTTTAGTCTTTTATTCCCAAATTGAATTGTGTTTTAAAACACCTTTTTGATAAGTTAGAAACTCTAATGAAATAAAGGTTAAATAAGTTTGTTTATAAAATGCATAGAAATCTAAGTCCAGTAGAAACAGAGTTCACAGGCATAATAATAAGACTAAAGAATTATCTTCAAAGTTATAAATCTATATTTTTTTTCCAGTTAAGTTCAAAAATTTAAAAGCTCTGAGGAGCCCTTGTTGCTCTTTCCACTAAGATGTTTTGTATCACCTAATGAAAGCAGTGAAATGATGACCAAAAGGCATCTTTCTGTTTTATGTTTTATGTCTTTTGGCCCTGGTAAGCAGTTGGGGGATAATGTAAAAAACTGGCTTAGTTTTTTACAATAGAGAACTTTTTCTTTTTTTCATTTTTAATCTTTTTGACCTCCCACACATCTTTCTACAGATAAAATGAAAAGAGACTGAATTTTATCAAGTATTTTGCGCATCTAATCTTTTGCTGATCAGTACACTCTAATGTAACTTAACATTTGGTAGTGGTGCCTGTTCTAGTCATGGCTTCTCTTCTCAGATTTTAATGCTAATAAACTAAAATATCATTAGGTTTTTTAAAAATTAATTTTGATGGAATATCTTAACAGTGGATTTTTGTTATGGTCTGTTTTTTGGCCTCAGAATTTCAGGAAATCCCTTATCAAAACAATTGCTCTGCCACAATAACTTAATTTGATTTTTTTTCTCTTCAGGGATCTTAACATTGTTACAAATCTTCTAGAAAAAGAAAGTGACTAAGTAGCTTACTGAAAGTAAAGATATACTTTAATTTTAAAGCATTTGGAAACATATTCCTGAGACCTTCTTACAGAAAAAAATAGCAAAGCTGGAATAGCATGTCTTCCAGTTGGCTGTTGTAATTAGGTCTAGAGCTAAAATTTCAAGAAACCCTCTCTCTCCATAGTAGCTAATAAGATTTAGCTGATAAGCAGGAAGTTGGCTAAACCCGAATGTGCTAGAAATACATTGACAGAAGCCCTGTTTTATCTTTTTTCTCTCAAGACCCATGCAATCAGCCAGTGCTGACAATGACCACACAAATAGTTTACAGTGGTTGATACAATGGACAAAGAGTTCATTGTTTAGAGAGCTGAAAATAGAGCAGTAGCAAGCCTTCTTAAGGTTGTTGTCCAAATTAACCTCTTTGGCAGACTCTAGTTTTGATGTTTCAGGTAACTATAAATATTTTGAAACCCCAGAAAGGGAAGTATGAAGCTTCTTTTGCTTATTTTTCCTGGTGAGAGCTCTTTATTTCCTGGACAGCATCCTAAGCCTTTATGAACAAGTTATCTGTGAAGGTCTGACCTAATTAATGTCTCACCCAGAGTGGTGGTGTGTAGAGGAGG
>CM053769.1:78207633-78225486 GCA_028658325.1 Potorous gilbertii
ACACTGACTTTGTAAGAAAAGATTGGTTCTCTTTCAGAGTATCCTTCACAAGAAGTCTTATGCATTCAAGAAGCACAAAAATTGTTCATCTCTCCAGAAACTATAATTCTTTAAGATCAAACCCTGCACTGTTATTCATAAATTAAGCAGAGAGTGTCATTATAGCTAACTGCATCAAGGCAAACCAATTCACTTTCCTTTCCAAGGGTCCCATTCTCTTCCTAACTAAGATTTACTAGTCCTTTAAGTTTGACAAAGTGCCTTACAAATATCTCATCTTATTCTCATAACAACCCTGGGGAGTAAGTGTTATGATTTTAACCCTAACCCCATTTTACAGATGAAGAAATTGAGGAAAGCAGAAGTTAAGTGACTTAACCCACAGTTAGGCTAGTAAGTTTCTGAGGTCACATTTGACCTCAGGTTTGCTTTACTCCTGTCTAGACCCAGTCGCCTTTAGTTAAGTAAAATGCATTGAGAATGACTTGAACATCTTCTTGCATTTTAATGCTTTCTCTGTAATATGCATAGAAGAATGTACAAAACCAAAAGCACTCTATACATACCGGTCATGACTATTAGTTATTCTTATTCCTGATGACCAAAAATGCAACTTTCATAAATTTTCAGATCAGAATAAATCAATTAAATGATGCTTATTCTTTCATTTTTCCATTAATCCTTAATTTTCACCCTGTTCTGATTAAAAATTTCACTTGTAATTAAAGGATTTTGTTCTAAAGGTTGTAATACCTTGCTTTAACAAACCCAATGTGATTTTTTTTATTTAAAAAAACTAGTGAAAATATTTTTCAAGTTATTAAAACAAATTCTGTGACTGTATTGGAATTAAACAATCAGCAAATATTTATTGAACACCTAATATATGTTAGTCACTGTGCTGAGCCTAGCTTGGGATGTAATAATGGATAAAACAATCCCTATTCAACAAGATAATGGTCTTTAATGCATTCAAATAGTAATTTTAAAAAATGAAATTCTCTTTTGAAATATGGAGGGAAATAAGTTTTAAAAATAAATTTGTTAAACTATTTAAAGTTAGATTTTGGCTACATTAATTCTTATACATTTTAGAGCTTAATAACTAAGTCTTTCCTGAATCATATGGCAAGATAAATGTATAGGGGGTAGGGATTGGATTTTTTTTGTAGGCGCTTAATTATTATAGCCAGAGTCACAAAACCTGAACAGTATGTGTTACTGCATATCACAGGTAAGGTAACTAATTATATGAGTCCTTGCTGAGAAGAATTTTTCTGTCAATCTTCAGCACTACTTATAATTTTTTTTCAGTTGGTATGATATGCTTCCATAGTCTTTACTTACAGTAGAAATTATAAGAATTAGCTTCATTCATCATTAATGGTAAAAACTATTCATATTTGCCTTTTCTCTTGTCATTTCTATCAATAATATAATTCAGAAGAAAAGAGTTTTAGACTTGGCAGGTTGATTTCAACAATCAGCTGATTCCCCAGAAATCATCCACATTATATGTTCAATACATGGCTTCGTAGCCATTTCTTAACTTGAATTCCTATCTTTTGCCCCACATGAACACTTTGCTAATCTATACAAAGTGAATATATTCTATCCCTATTATATATTTTATATAAAGAGTTTACATCAATAGGACAGTTGCTTTGGGTTAGTTGTGGTGATAGGAGCAAGACTTAGTTTGCCATGTATCAGCATGAGTTAACCTCTTGAGGGCCACAGCTTGCTCAGCTGAAAAATGGATTAAACATATAAAATAATATTTTGGGGAAAGGTGACTTTTGAGGTAATATATGTGGAAGTTTGTAGTAGTCTTCATTTTGATGAATCTCTGACTTCACTGGGTGCATTTTTTTCTATACCTTTTCATCAGTTCTTAGTCTTGTCAACTCAGTGCACTCAACCTAGTACTGAATCTCTTTGTTTTGCATTTTCTGTTTCCCCTGTGTTGTCACTCAGTCTCAGTGCATCATTGTCCCACTTCCTTTTCTGGTCCCAAGTGACCTTGGTATCATCTAAATCACTTCTACAGTGAATGTCATCACTGGGTAAATACATTGCAGACTGGAGACAGTCCAGTAAATAGAATTTAGGCTTGGAGTCAGGAAGACCTGAGTTCAAATATTTCCTTAGATGTTAGCTCGATGACCGGAGACACGTCATTTAATCCCTCTTGACCTCAGTTTCCCCATCAATTAGAGATAATACTACCTCCGAGAATTGTTGTGAGGGCAAAATGAGATAACATGTAAAGTGCTTTGCAAATATTTTTTGCAAATATATTTTGCTCACCATGCATCTTTCCATTGTCTTTTGTATCACTTGGAATCTATAATTCTATACAAATGCAAGGAATTATTTGTAGGAATGCTTAAGACACTTTCTTTGACTAAAGCCCAACTTATCTTTATATAAAAATTTAATTGGCCTCTCTAGGGCTATGATGTCAGCTTCAATATCATGAACCATCAGGAAACACCCTTGAGTCACATAACCCTTAGTGCAAACCATGAATAGATAGTTTTAAAAATTGAGTTTCATTATTCATTTTTTAAAAATCCACAATAGCTCATGTTTCTAAATATTACAATATAGATATTATCCTTATTTTGTAAGGGAGGAAACTGAGGCTGAGGGATTAGATGACTTCTCTAGTGTCACTTAGCTAGTGTGTTAGAGCTAGAATTTGAACCTAGTTTCTTCATTCCACATTCAGTTTTTCTTCCACTAACTGAAATTGACCTTGAAGGGCATCTAGTACAGTTCCCCCCCCCCCACCCTCCCCACATACACATACTTTAAAAAATGGACAAATCTAATACCAAAGAGAACCCCAAGACACATTTAAGTTATGGAATCTGGCATGGAACCCATAGCTCCTTTTTTCCTGTCTGAAGGTTGATGCTTCCAGCTCCTAAACATCCTATTGCCCTGGACAAGTCACTTAACCTTCCTTAATTTTGGTTTTCCCATCTGTAAAATAAGATTAATATGCTTCCTGGGATCGTTAGGAAGACATAATGAGATATTTGTAAGGTGCTTTACAAGCCTTGTTATTGATTAGCAATGATGCTTATATATGGGAACTCTAGTATGGGAAAATACAGGAAAGTCATGTTGGGACATCATGGATCATGCAATGTTTTTGGGAAAAAGGCAGAATGAAAATGTCAAAACTTCAGATGTGGGGCACTAGGAATCTAGGTGACTTGGGGAAAGAGGCAATAAGGTTAATCGAAGAAAGGTGCCAAACTAATTTTGACGAGGTTGAGGGGTGATTGGAGACCCCAAAATACCACAGTCTGGGTCGTGCTCGAATGAATTCCACTCGAGCCTTTCTTAAAGTCAAAGAAAACAAAGTTTATTAAAGATTTGCCATACTGGGTTGGCTCTTAAGGAGCCTAAGCATTTGTAATGCTTGTATTCACAAGTGGGCCAGATAGAATCCCAGCTAGACAGACTCTGAGCTGGATTGCATCTGAGCGCCTTCATGGAGGCGTGATGGAACTAAATTCAGAAAAGAGTATTGGAGGGATGTGGGGGGGGGGGGGTCCTGGTAGTCCAGGTAGTCCAAGTAGTCTAGGGAGATGGGAGGAAGGATTTAGGGAGGCTCTTGAGGAGAAGTCCAAGGAGGGAATTCCCAGAGGGTCAAAGGCCTAAACAGCTGGAGGCAATCCCATCAGACTGTGGAGGGTTTGGGTGGGAATCAGGTGGAGCAATCCTGATATCTTGATAGGGGCAGTATGGCAATGAATACAGATCTTGATGGGAGTGGTCAGAAACCTGGGCCATGGGGTTTTGATGGGATCCAGGGTGGGGGGTGCAACCGGGACCAGAGCAAAATGATAATGAAAAACCCAGGCGCTTCTGGAGCCTGCCAGAACTAATGGGAAGATTAGATTTGAGTAAGAAAGGCCAAATCAAGTGGGAAGATTCAAGGGGAGCTCAAGGAGGCTCCCAGAGTCTGAACGCCATCCATTTAACCTCTTTGAGAATGTTGTCAAGAACTGTTTCTCTGACCACAAAAATGAGAAGAGAGCGCTTCTTTTTTTCATCTCTATTGGATAGACTCCACCTTTCTAGGTTTCAGAAGTCAGATGATTAGGCCTTTGTGGGCTAGCCTGAGCAGTAACAATTTATAACATTGTTTCCCTGGGGGAAGATATGTTTTGATTTAAAGACAGCAGATTTGGGGGAGCAACATTTGGAAGTTATGAACTCTCTAAACAGGAATGTCAGTATCCAGCCATATAAATTCAAGCTCTGTGTTCTAAAATAAGCATAAATTTGATATATTTGTAATTTTTTTATTGGTTTTCTTTAATCAGTTGGTTCCCAGTGATGCCTCCTACTCCAGAAATCAGTAAATATTTATTAACACTAAGATGGGCTAGATACTGTTACGGAAGCTGGAGCGAAGATATACAGTTCTCTCCTTCCCATTAAGAGTTAGTTCAAATTCCTCACTTTATTTCCCTACATTCCCTTATGCAGATTGCATAGGCGTGGTAGTGACACTAGGTGCTGAGCTCCTTTCCCCCTGAGGCCAATATGTGCTTTGAGCATCATCCTTGCAAACACAAGTTATGCATGCTTATCTTACCACAAGCTCCCATCAGCCCAGGAGTTTTACTATTTTTCAAAAACTTTTGTGGAAGTGAACCAAGCGAAAACAATACCCCTTCTTACTTTTTCTGATTGAAAGTTAGCTTCTTGTTGAGGAAATCTCCTTTTCTAAAAAATGCTTTTCGGTTCTGCAGCTATGAATGTTTATGTCATTTAAAACTAATGAGATTTGCTTCTGGGTCGTCACTTCTAAGTGGTAATGATTCCAGTTTTGTGCCTGGGTCTCCTGTTCCTTTCTCCCTCCTTGAACTTATAGACCATTCTTTTGTTACTTAAAAGCTGAACATGACTTCATTCTAGTCTGATATTTTAGAGGTATCAGATCTCTGTGTCAGAAGACAATAGGTTAGGTAATTTGTCCAAAATCATAGAAAGCATTAAAAAACAACTATGAGGTCTTCTGACTCTTTCCATTATAGCATATAGTATTTCTCAGGGAAGGGGGACTTGCTTTGGGTACCAGGTTCTCTATTCTCTTCTCATTTTGTCTTCTCTTTCCTTGTTGTAAATTCATTGATAACAACACTGTTTTCTTCATTTTTTGTCATCTGATATGCATTTAGATTATCTAACACTCAGATTGCCTTGTACGTTGCAGGTACTTGGCATCTTTATTTATGTTGTCTCCTTTGCTTACAATTTAAGTCTTCTGGTTCATCTCTTAAATTCCTATTTATCTTCTGAAGTCCAATTCAAATGCTGCTTGCTTTATTGGTAACAACTTTCTCCTGAAACCATTTTTTTTCACATATCTTTAATATACTTTTCATGTAAGATTGCCTAGCGCAGCAATCTTCTCCTACACAGTAAACTCCATTAAGGTGGTGACTGTATCTTTTTAAGTTTTGCATCTCTTCCTCAGCAAATTTCACTGGACTCTGCAATATAGCACGCTACATGTTTGAATGAATGATTATAAGTACACTCAATGCTAAATGGTAGGGATAATTGGAAGCAAAATTTTTAATGTGACAAAAAGTTTCTCAGCTTAAATAATTGGTCATTTCCGATGTGAAGGAAAACAGAGTAATCCTATTAGCTAAAACACAAAGCAAATTCTACTCATATTTAGGTCAATATCTATAGTAGGAGTTCCTAACATTTTTTTGCGTCATGGACCCCTTTGGATGTCTGAGGAAACCTTTCTCAGAATAATAGCATAAATGCATACAATAAAATACATAGGATTATAAAAGAAATGAATTACTTTGAAATAAAAATGTTGTCTTTTCCTTTCCTAGCCAAGATCCTGGTCTGTCCTCTTGAAATCTTCAGGGACCCTGGCTCTCTAGAGAAATGATGTCTTTTATTTTTTAGAGCAGGGCTCTTTATACCTGGGGACTAAGCATGGTTTTTTGGATGCAGTGGTCCACCTAAGAGTACTAAAAAGTGAAATAGGAGAGGAGAACAGTTGTGTCTGTGGTAAGATCTGTCCACCACAACAGCAACACTGAAATTCCGTGAAGGCAAGTGAGAATTTTTATAGTTTCTTGTCCCTCCAATTTTATATGTAATAGGTGCTCAATGAAAAATTGTAAAAGGCAAATCAAAGACTGACAACCTGTTGAAAAATGAGGTGCCAAGTCTTGAGTCTTTTTTTTTTGTTCTTTGTTGAAGTGTCCTGTGTGTGAGAGGAGAATTTGTTTGAACATGGTAACTGTTATGGCAACAGGAGTCAGTAGTTTCTTGAAACCTGAAGAAGCTGCATAGATAGGGGATAGGCTAGTCTTTCACTTAGATTTAAAATCGATTTTACTTCAGGTAAGCAGAAGATGTTCTAGTTAGTCATTCTTAACTTGGCGTCCTTATACTCAAATACACACACACACACACACACACACACACACACACACACTTTTTCTTGACTGTGCTTCAGTATAATAGGTTTCCTTTGGAATCCTATGTGGTTTGTTTTATACTTTAAAAATCATTTCCTGAGGGATAGCAAGGCTGGTGGGATCTCTTTGAATTTAGAACTCAGACTGCCAGAGGGGCCCATGACGCAAAAAAAGAAACATTGCTCTAAAAGTTATTTTCAAAGGAATTCCTCAATTAAGCGATTGTATGAAGTTTTTTTTTTTAATGCCACCACAAAAATTAGGAGAGGGAGAGTTTTTGTTTTAAAAAGAGAATTTAGTTTTCCGAGGAGGAGGAATGTGGAACTGAAACTCCACTTGTGATAAAATATTTCTATTAAAAATTTTATTTGGGGTTTTTAATTGTTAGACTTTAGCTGTTAACCTTGGGAAGGCTGAGAACCTCCTCTTCCTTAGAGACATAAGTGGAGATGCCGTGGGGTTCTGAGCTTCTGAATAAAGGAAGTAAGAGCTCAGGATCTGACAACCTGCTTTTTTTCTCAGCCAAGCAGGAGGCAAGATTTCTTCCATTTGGGCTGGGCTGCTGAGTTGCTGCGTTTCAAAGCTATCCTTTGCTTAACTTCCAAACAATTGGTCATTTCCTGCATGGGGAAAGCTTAGAATAATCATAAATGAAGCTTCAGAATTTTGTAAAGCTGTTTTCTGCTTTCTCAACCTGAAGAAATGCCACAGTACACATAACTGTACTCATCTGTCTGTGTCCCTGACTTTGATAAAATGTTTTGGATCATAATATTTAGAAATGGCTTGTACAAAACATGCTTATAGTAGGCTTTGGATTTTATGTCAACATTGTATTGATGTGGTTATATCTTGTTCACGCTGCAGAGGCCATAGCAGTGTATTGGTTAAAATCAGGTTTGTGTGTAATGTACTAAGTAGAAATATTACCGCTGATCCACTGTTCCTAGAGTTGCTCAAACTATTTTTGTGGAATTTCCCTCTTATTATCTCTGCTTTTAAAATTTAATTTTTAAATTCTGAATTTAAAGAACATTTCCACATACAAAGTAGAATGGAAAAAGATTATTTAATCATCTCTTAAACTTCTGTCTTATCTAGAAGTGTTGTCTAAGCTTTGGGAGACCTTTTTAAATTTTTTCAAAGTGGGCAAATGGGAACTTCAAATGGAAAGCAATTTGCCTCTCTTCTTGTAGATGTAAGGATTTCTGATCTTGAAAAAATGAGAAATTTTGAGATTATTGTATAGGGTTTTCCCTTCTGTAGATTTTTTTAACTTCAATTTTTAGGGATCTGGATTTGAAATCAAAAGAACTCCAATTCTGACATTTTCTAGTTATGTAACTATGGGCAAATAAATTTAACCTCTCTTGAGTTCTTTTTTTCCATTTAAAAAATATGGCCAGAACTCATATTTGGTGATTGTGAGGAAGACACAGTAGCATCATTTTATATAGGAGTAGTTGTTCTCGCCAGCATCCATTCTGGAATATCTGTGATTAGTCACTTAGCTATTTTTACATTTTCTGAACTAATTCATGAAATCATAGCAGAACAAACCTTTCCTTAGAGTAACAGAAGTTTGCATGGTACTCTTATCTACATCCCTTACAAAAAAAATAGTAAACCTTCTTGGTAAAACTATACTTGTGTCTAAGATGTTACGTTTTATATCTGGTGTTTCTGAGCTTGAAACAAGAACAGGTTAGATTTCTTTCCATTCAGTTCATTCTTGCTCTCATTTACTCCATTTGTTTACAGTGATTGCTCCATTTGTATTAGTTTCTTAGAAATGCGTGGTAAATATTCTCCTAACTACTTTTAATATTATCACCAAGCAGAGATTCCTTAATTTAATATGGTATTGAGTACCTCTTTGAGTTCTATTTAAACACACACACTCCTTGGATCCCTCCTCCCTTACTTGTAGTGGTAAGCTAAACACATTTAAGGATACCTGAAAATCTCAGCTTTTCTTAAGGTTGCCTAATGTCTACTTATCACTTCCAGGCTAATTAATATTTTTTGAGCAGAACTTCCTTTTTAAAGCTAAATTCCTCTCCTGGTATTCAAGTTTCTCTTTAAACTGGCCCCATTCAACCAACTAGAGCTTAATTCTCCTGCTTCCTAACCCTCAGTTTCTGATCTCCAAAAACGACTGCCCAGATCCCTCACCTTGACTTTTTCAACCATAGGTATACTCACCCAACATCTCCACTGCTCCAGATCCTGCCTATCCCTCAAGATCTAGCCAACTCAAACGCCATCTCATCATCATCATCAACAATGGGGATATGAGCGATATGGGACTTAGATTTCTACAATTGGTACACACTCTCCTACTTCAATTAAGCAAACCTTCCCTACCCCTCTCAAGCCCCACCTCCTCTTCCACCACAGAAATAATGCATTTGATAGGAGGGGAAAAGGGAAGGATAGAGAGGTTAAATGATTTACCAGGATATTGTGTCTCAGATGATTACCTGAACCTAAGATCTTCCTCCCACAGTGTCTTAAAAATCATGAGATATATGTATAGAGAACCCACCACTGACTCAGTAAAACCTAAGTTTGTCTTGCCTCTGACACATACTGGCCACGTGACCCTGGACAAATCTACTTAATTTGTCAATGCAACTCCCAGGCTGTAATCTGGAGAATCTTAGCCAGTCTGCATTGGCAGAGAGTTTCCTCACTGGACATTCATTCTCTACGTCTGTGAAGTACCCAGTTGATATAGCCCTAAATTTACAAGTTTAAACAGATTTTAACATAGATTCTCTTTTATGATCTTCCAGCCAGCCTTTGGAGTAGGCAGACTAGAAGCAGCTTAGGGATTAATGGAAAGAACATTCCACCTGAAACTTGAGTAAAGATAAGTAGTTTTTCCACTTCATATGTTGTGATGACTAAATAATACTATTTGGCAACATACACCCCCTTCCCCCACACAAATGGTGTGTGTGTGTGTGTGTGTGTGTGTGTGTGTGTATACATGTATATATAGCATTAAGATTAAAAAGTGCTTTACACATGGTTTAGTTTGATCCTTAAACATCTTAGTGAACTAGGTACAGGCCAGACTATTACTACCTCATTAATTTACAGATGAGGAAATAGTCACTCAGGGAGGTCACTGAGAGGACCACACTGCTCACATAGCTTGTATCACAGGCAGAACTCGAACCCCACATTTCTACTGATTTCTGCTGTTCTTTCTTTTACAAAATACATCATTCCTTAGAATTAAATGAAATGAGAGTTTTATAAACTGAAATTTTGCTCCCTCTGTCAATGCAAATTGGATGAGGATACACACTCTCTCTATCAATACCAGTCTTTGCAATTTATAGTCTTAGAGATTTACCCAGGGCACTGAAACTTGCCCAGGGTCAAATAGCCAGTGTGCTGCAAAACTAAGGCTAGATAGAGCCCAGGCCTTTCCGGCACAAAGGTTAACTCTCTGCTATACCAGCGAGTAAAATAGTGCTAGTAGTTCAAGTTATTATAGCACTTTAATCCACAATGTTTCTTAACCTGGAGTCTGGTAATACCTTGAGTATGCTAATGAGTCTTTTAATACTTTATTCGCTAAGTTTCAATATACTTAATTTCCATTACATTCCTGTGTATTTTATTTTATGCATTTTATAAACATTCTGAAAGGGATCCATAGGCTCCATTAGCTTGGGTGAGTTGTAAATTTTGTCACATAACACAAGAAAGGGTAAGGACCCCTGCTTAAGGTACAAAAAGCAATTCCTTCATAACAACTTTATTATATTACCTCCATTTTACAGATAAGGAAGCCATAGCTCAGAGAAGCTAATGGTTTGCTTTAGAGTCTAAAGTCAGGATTTCACCTAGCTCCCCTGATTTGGAGTCCAGCGCTCCCCTCTTCCAAACTTCTTTATCACTGTCTGAAGGGCACTACCATCCTTGTAGTCACCCAGTCTTGACTACGTGTCACCCTTGGCTCCTCACCCTCTCTCATGTCCGTTCTGTTGCCAAGGCCTGTCAATTTTACCTTTTTAACATCTCTGGCATATACCCCCTTCTGTTCTGACACTGATGCCACCTTGATGCAGAGCCCTCATCAGCTCATGACGAAACTATTGCAGTAATCTGGGGGAAGAGAATATTGTGTGCCAGGCACTGGGCTAAGCCCTTTACAAGACACTCTCTCCGCCTCTGGGCATTTTCACTGACTGTCATCCATGCATGGAATGTCCTCCCTCTTCCTCTCTGCCCTGGCTTCCTTCTAGTCCCAGATAAAATCCTACTGTGTAAAAGAAACCTTTCCTGTTTACCGTTAATACTAACGTTTTCCCCCTGTTGTTAAGTCCAATTTCTCCTGTCGATATCTTCTTGTCTGTGCATACTTGTTTCGATGTCACCTCCCCTGTTAGACTGATGGTTCCCTGAGAGCCAGGACTGCCTTTTCTCTCTCTCTGTAGCCCCGGTGTTTTGCACAGGGCTTGGCACAGAGTAATAATATTCATTGACTGATTATTTCTACTGTGGATACTACTGTATCCTAGTGCATTCGTTAATTTCCCTCAATTTATACTGGTGGAAACACTGTTTGCAAAACACAACTCTTAGACAATTAGAAGGGAAGTTTTTTTTTAACTGAAATGGTCAAATTAATTTCTTTTTCCCAAACACTTACGTGCCCGACAATACATCGCTGCTCTTAAATATGCTTGCACTACTCTGCCATCTAGTGGAAGTAGAGATGGGTTACTGTACATTATGGGTTCACTTAATACTATGTTGATGGCGGGGAAAGAGAAGGAAGTAGAAGAGACTTTTTAATTCTTTAACATTGGAATTAGATTCTCTTTGGTCTTCTCTGCAGAGTATTTGTTGTTAAAGGCAATTTTATGCTGTTTTTTTTGGTTAGTACGTATCATTAATAAGTAAAACCAATTTTTAGTTTCTGTATTGCTCTAATTATTTTAGTTAGGTAGATTTGCTTTTCCAGTTTCACCTGCCCTTGAACTCAAGACAGGAAACCTCACCTTTCCCCTTCCGGCCTCTGTCCTGGTACTCCTCCTGTTCATGAGTCAACAGCTCAGTGTGACCGAGAATTAGTTCTTGACCTTTGGTGAATTTTCAGTGGAATGTTTTGCAGTTATTCAACATCACATGAAATGAATCCATTTAGTGTCTGGCATCTCATGTTGTTGGTGTATGATAAGGATCACCTCAGTGTTAGCTAGATGACTACTTTTCCTCTTAACCCTCAAGATTAATAGCTAAATACAAAACTAGCTTTTCAGTGGGTTGCTATATAAATGTTAGCTAGCATAGTGTTATTTCTTAACCTTTTATTGCTGTGCCACTGTAGATCTAACATGGTCTTAATTTATGTTTTTATGAAAGCATAGGATCATTTAAAAAATTGCCATTTAACATATAATGATCTTTCATATTTTCTGAACAGATGATATTCATATGTTGAGAAATCAAATTGTATTTTCTCCCTCTGTCATCCTTGAGAGTTTTGTGCTCCATTTTAAAGGTGCAGGGTGCACCCTGTTGATATTAAATATGTATAAAAGTGTATGTCTAGCCAAGTCTAAAGTTAGGACTTCCTGGTTAGAAACTTTTGAAAAATAAAAGGCGTGAAGGAAGGTATGTTTTACATGGCTCTAGAAATTGCTAATCTATTTAAAGATACAGATATGCTTCATTTTAAAATATGTTATAGTAAAGCTTTTTGTTTTATTTTGTTTTGACATTACAGTTGTTTTCAGGTGTACTCCACTGTCACCTCACCCAATGGGTTCTATATGATAACAAAGCAAAACAGTTAAATAGTGATTCGACTGTGTGTGTACAATATTCTGCACCTATGATTACTCCCCTCCCTTCCAAAAGCAGAAAATTATTTGTTCTTTAGGGCCAAGAATGGTCATTACAGTCACTTAGCATTTGGCTTTCATTCACATTATAGTACTCATGTATTTATACTGTGCCCTGGTTCTGTTTCACTTGGTATTCATCCTGATCAGTGATCCTATGCTTCTCTGACTTTCTTATATTCATCATGATGCTATTCTGTCACATACATATAGAATGCATATTAATAGGCATCTAGTTTGTTTCTAGTTTTTTCCTACTACAAAACAATGATGCTGTAAATGCTGTATACACAGCATATACACAGAGCATCTTTATTTATCCATTCCTTCATTTATTCATTCAAGTTATTTAGTTATTGGTATTTAACCAAAGTAGTCTTACTGGGTCAAAGCACATGAACAATTTAATGACTTTCCTTGAACCATTAATGTTTTCCAAAAAGATTGGGCCAGTTCATAGATCCATCAACAGTGTATTAATGTGCCAGTCTTAAGACAGTCTCTCCAATATTCACTACTTCTGTCTTTGCCAGTTTGAACAGTGTGAATTAATTCTTCCCAGTACTAATCTTCTGTTAATATCTTTTGAGAATGTGGGAATTGACCCTAAAAAGCAAAGAAATGGATGGAAATTATGTGTAAGTGAAGTTTTAAAATTAGAATCTCCTGTATATTGCATGGAAGGCATGCAAATTAACATTAACACATTGTTATGGTAACAATCTTAATTAAATCATATTTAATTTTCATATTTTCAAGATACTTTAAGAAAATTCCTTTTTTTCTTCAAGTATTCCTGTTAAATGTATCTTCCTTACCTCTGCCAAAGAGATTTTCCTAAAGTGTAGCTGTAATTTTGTCATCTCTTACTCTGTGAACTCTGGCAGTTCCCTCTCTATCACCTGTAGAATCAGATATAAATTCATTTGTCATTTAAAACTCTTCACAACCTAACTTTCTACCTCTATTAAACAATACCCTCATTTACTCACTTTATATAGTATCTAAAAGGGATATTGTTCTTCAAATACTGCATTCCATCCCCCATTTGTATGAAGGGTAAGTTGTGTGTTCTCAATCCTTTCTTATCTACAGATGTCCCTTATCTCAAAAATCACTTTCTAACTCGTTTCCAGGATTTGCCATTGATCCATAATTTAATTTGTATCTATTGCTGTGTGCTTTTAAAATTCTTAAATTACTTCTCATGCATATTGGGGTGCCCCTAACTAGTTCTTATGCTCACTCAAAGACCAGGCTATGTTTTCTGTTTACTTTCTATCTCATTATACTTATTACTCCAGTATTTTGCATGCAGTGAGTACACAAATTTATTCTTTTAAACTGACTTAGGAAAGTGAAAGAAATCTGGGAGGATTATTAGACAGCAGAGTCAGGATCCTACAAGATCTTAACCAGTTAAACTAATAAAATATTTTGAAAGGTGGGTAGGCAGAGAGTCCCAATACCATAAAAATGCCATCTTCTAATTAAGATTGTGAGAGTTAGACTATAAGGAAAACTGCCAAAGAACTGATGCCTTTAAATTGTGGTATTGGAGAAGACTTTTGAGAGTTTCTTGGACGGTCAGTCAGGAGATCAAATCAGTCATACTTTGACAAATTAACTCTCAGCCATTCTTTGGAAGGACAAATTCTGAAGCTGAAGCTAAAATACTTTGGTCACATAATGAGAAGACAGGATTCATTAGAAAAGACCAATGCTGTGAAAGATTGAAGGCAAAAATAGAAAGGGAAAGCAGAAGATGAGATGGGTAGTATAATGGAAGCAATGAGCAGGAACTTGGACAGACTTTGGAAGATAGTAAAAACAGAAGACTCTTGTGTGCTGTGGTCCATGGGGTCATGAAGAGTCAAACATGACAGAACAACAAATCAAAGATTGGTAGCTCACCTATAATTTGTAATTTTTGAGTTTCACTTGGGGCAGTGGCTCTCCAACGATAGTCTGCGGACCCCTGGATGTCCCCAAAACCCTTTCAGAGGTTAAAATGATTTTCATATTAATATTAAGGCATTTAATTTCTAATGTAGTAAAAATAAATCATATTAAACAAAAGTTCTTTGAGATCTTCAATAATTTTTATATAAAAGAGCCCTTAGACCAGGATAATATACTGAGGTTTGGGAGAGGTTAAGTGATTTGCCCAACGTCCCTTGGACAAATATGCAGTCCACTATTTGACTGGAGAATGAATCAGGCAGTGTGGTTAGGCAACAGTTCTTGCAGAAAAAAATTTCTAGGTTTTCAGTAGCTCAGTATTGAGTCAACAGTGTGTCATAGCAGCAAAAATGGCTAACAATTTTAGGCTGTATTAGTGGAGGCACAGTGTTCTGAAAGACAGTCTGCTGACTTTGAACAACAATAAAACCAATTTAATTGCAGTTCTCTGTATTATTGGGAATAGGGATTACACCTGTGCTCTCACTGACAGGTAGCATTCCTGGATGGAGAGACTTGCTGCACCGATGGCAGGTCTTCATCTTCTCTGAAACTTACGGTCTTATTTGCATGGAGGACACTGAAAAGTTTGTGTCTTGCCCAGAGTCACATAGCAGAAATGGGATTTGAACTTCCTGGCTCGGAGGCCAACTTTTCTCCTCTGCCATATTGATAAAGTACAACAAATAATATAACTCTGTGTGTGTGTGTGTGTGTGTGTGTGTGTGTGTGTGTGTGTAAAGCATACAAATTCAATTTCTTCACTATAACTCTGTTGAGTAGATGGCCTAAAGATATTATTCCCATTTTACACATAAGGAAACAATGGTGCAGAGAGAGGCTTTAAAGTAACTAAGTGTGGAAAAGAAACTGAGTTTGCCCTGTTTGGGTGGAAATTTCCAAGAGGAAGATTTAGGCTAGTTTCAGGGTCACATGGTGTCTAACTCTTCTGATAAAGCCCAGTGCTCTCGAAATTGGAGTATAGTTGAGTTGTGGGAATCACATTTTATGAAAGGCATTGGTAAACTGAAGTACACCCAGAGAATACTTTCAGGATAATGAGAAGACAGGAGACTGGGCTATATAAGCTTAAATTGATGGAACTGGGAATATTTATCCTGAAAAACAGAAGAATTGGTGATGGGAGACTTGATATCTATCTTTAAGTACCTGAATGGTGGTCATATGGAAAAGAAACTGGATTTGTTTTGTTTGGGTGGGAATTTTCAGAGAGGATGATCAGTAGTACAACTTCCCCTTCGCTGGAGGATCTCAAGTGGAGCCTGGTGATTACTTGGTGGTGATATATAGTGGGCATTCTGATTCAAATCTAACTGTCCTTTGAGTTCAATCTGTTTCAACTCTGAGATTCTATACCTCTAAAAACTGATTCTAAACAGCAGCATCTCCTACTTCTAATTTCTAGAATCCGAACAGTACCAGGAATGTTGAATATTGAAGGTAATATTGAATGGGGACTTTGTAAACATGCCCTTGCAATGTTAGCTCTTAGACATAGAATTTAACTTCTTCGGTTTGAGAATTTGAAAACAGACTTCTAAAGGGAAAAAGCAGGCCTTGGGCTAACCCCATATGTTTTCATAGAATCCAATTTACTGTGGATTAGGCTCTCACATTAGTACAAATAAAATAATGTATGGAATTTAAATCTTTCCTCAGATTAGTTTTAATCCTGAAAATCCATTAACACAAATATTCCCATTCTTTAAAAGTGAATGTCAATTCAGGGGGAACTTAGATGAATGTGATCAAATGTCAGTGTTGCCTTTTACATATTTAAAAAGTTGGGAGGGCTTCCCAGGGTCATAATTTTCTTTAACAGGACAGAATATTGTGAATCTCTTAGGGGAATTTATGGAACATATTTCTTAAGACAGAGAATGGATTTTCAGACAGGCTTATTGATGATTTTGGGAGATCTGTAAAGACTAGTTTTTTTAGAAAAAATTGTAAAGGGAGGGAAGAGAAAATAAAGACTTCATATAGTGTTGGGATTGGTGGAGCAGCCCAAGAGATTGGCATTAAATTAAGAAGCTGTAAAGCAGGGCAGCTGTTGTTGTTTGTCTTTCATTCTCCAGGAGGAGCATGACATCATGGAGGTAATACCATGATGTGCAAGTATTAGGTTTAAGTGAGGCAGGACTGTGCAAAGTCACCATCCTCACTTTCTCCTCCAGAGCCATTTGTGTCCAGTAGTGGTGGTGAGATCAGGATGACTGGAGATGGCCCTGAATGTCAATGGAGAGATCTTGGTTTTTAAGTTATTACCTTCAAAACAAAAACAAAAACTGTAAACTCCCTAATTGAATTTTAAGCTCCTTAAGAATAAGAATTCCAAGTCTCATTTCCTTTGTGTCCTTTGCCTCTTGGTTTCCCAGAGTATTTCAGAAGTATCCCCAACTTCCAACAGGCATAACAACGTTGGAAAAACATTAAATTTATATTATATGACTCCAGAAAGCAAAACTAGGTCCAGTAGGAGTCTGACTTCTGCTCAGTATGCTGTTTATAAATAGTGTGTACATGAATATTTGTTTTCTATAAACAAAACTAGACAGTTAAATGGGCTTCTGTGTTGGTTAGGAGACATGGCAGTTTTGAAGACCTGTTCACTTCATCAAAATGAGATTCTGTCAGTATCTGTTTTTCGCACTGATTCTGCTCACATGCAGTGTGAATGAATAAATGAATCCTTTAAGCCTAATCATCATACTGTTTTTTACCCATTTAGTATAAAGAATGATAGTGGTAGTTATTTGGGGGAACAACGTAATAGGTACTTTTTGTAGTGATCATACATAGCCTCATTTTAAAACCTGAATCTTTATTATGTTATTTGTGTGTGGAATGAAAAAAATTTACTTCAAAACCAGTAATTACATAGGAGATTGCTTTGGTTTGTTAATGACTAGTTTACTGCAAGGAGGAGTGGGGAGTGAGTTTATGAAAAGAAACCTTGGGTCAGTGCCCTGAAACTGAGTGAGTAATTGTCGGAATCATTCTCATTTTCAAAAGGAGGAGAGGAAGACCTCCAGCATGTGGGTAGGTCCTCTCTGGGGGATTTATAGAAAGAAATGGATCCGAATGGGAAAGCATATGGTGTGATCTGCCTCCAGTGAAGGGGAGTCCCTTTATCCATTTCATCACCACCTACCAATACATTCTCTACTGGAGCAGCCTATTTGTTTTCTGCTTGCCCTGGAAAAATGTCTTTTTTTCATTGAACACATCTCACAGATATCCCTCCAATTTATATTGTTTAGTGATTATAGTTAGTAATTCACCTAAATGCTAGCCTGAATTTCACTGAACCAGACTATGGCCATTAAACCAAGAAAATATTCATGAAGATATTCACAAAGAAATGTTTGAAACATTTTTTTTTTTTTGACCTAGCCTAAGAGCTAAGCAGGCAAGCATTATTTGTAGTTTCTCTGTGGAATGTACCAGGTAAAGTGAATGCTCAAAAACACTTAGTGCTTTTAGGACCCTTAGTGATGTGGAAGAGTGCTTACCAT
>CM053769.1:78235853-78300706 GCA_028658325.1 Potorous gilbertii
TATATATATATATATATATATATATATATATATATATTATCATGGCAAAGAATTGGAAATTGAGAGGATGCCAATTAATTGGAAAATGACTGAACAAGTTGTGTTATATGATTGTGTTATATTATGCTGTAAGAAATGATGAAGGGGATGGATTCAGAAAAATTCAGGAAGACTTGTATGAGTAGAAGCAAAGTGAATTGAGCAGAACCAGGAGCATATTGTACACAGTAACAGCAGTATTATAACAATAAACTGTGAATGACTTACTCTTAGCAATACAATGATCCCTGTCAATTTCAAAGGACTCATGATGAAAAATGCTGTCCACCTCCAAGGAGAGATCTGAGTGCAGACTGAAGCATGTTTATTTTTCATGGGGTATTTTGCAACACAGATAATATAGAAATATGTTTTACATGACTTCATATATATAATGGGCATCATAATGCTTGCCTTTTCAATGAGGGAGGGAGGGGCATGAAGGAAAGAATTTGAAATTTAATTTTTATGAACATTTAAATAATTTAATATAAAGTATAAACATTAAGAAAAAAGGAAAGAAATATGTAATATGATGTCTACATGCCAAGAGCGTTCCAATGCCTCATTTATACAATGCCACAGGAAGCATGTTTGTTAATGGAACCAACATGGAATAGTTATACTTTGTACTTCCTAAGCAGTTTCTAGTATGTATGTCTACAGTTTGTGGGAGAGAAAAAAAGCTTCAGAGTCAATAAGGTATATAGGAACCTTTGTATATCAAATGAAGACTGATTTTCCTGATTAGAAAAATCCTAAAAGAACTTTCTCAATTTGTTTCAGTGTGTACTCATGGAAAGAAGTTAAATTCAGATACAGACTTTGTCACTGAATAGCCTCATGGCTGTGACAACAATGGCTAACTTCTCTGGACCTCAGTTTCCTTATTTCTAAAACTGTGATCATGGTAATGAAGTTGTGAAGAAAACACCTTGTAAGCCATCATCTTGGTTTGCTGATTCATGTTTAGGCTTTTTATTTCAGAAGAGCAAACCAGCATCCAAATCCCCAGAGCATTCATTAGGAGTTTGCCAAGCAATAGTACTGCAACTGAGAAGTCACAAACCTTTCATATGGAATTGCAAGGATGATACTTACACGTATAGCTTTGGCTGCAGCTAAAGCAGGAATTTGTTTTGCTTGACTGTACAAATTTGTTATAAGGATTTTTTTCCTGTTTTTTTTTCTTTGATGGGGAAGAAGAAGATGGGAGGGAGAGAAAATAAAATTTAGTTGGTTGAAAAAATCATAAAAGGAAGGATAAGTTAGAGCAGAATTACAAAGACAATAGCAATAGCTAGCACACTGTAGTTCATTCTTTGTTTTCAAAGAGGATTGGTGACAAAATGGATTGATGTCTTGTCTCCTGCATGAATTGGGTTTAAGTGAGGCAGAGTTGTGTCAAGTCCTCAGTCTCACTCTCTTTTGCAGTCATCAAAGTCAGTGGCAAGACAAACCTGGGATGCAGTAGGTGACCTTGGTGTCTTTGATATCTGACTAAGCTCTAAGTCCTGCCCAGCACCTGCTCCAGTCACCTTCATGGCTATTGGAACAACCTGTTCTTATCTGCCTATTCCACTAGGGGAAGTCTTCACATGCTTGGGGTAGACATCCCCTAACTTACCAACAGATTTGAGGCCTGTAGATTATCCTCAACCTGGTTTCGTCCATCTACCAAGATGGTTTACCAAGGTGTGGCCATTGTGCATGCTAGAGCTTCTTGGAGCCACAGGTGAGAGCTGGATGAGAAGTGGACATCAAAGGTGGATGAGCAGTCCTGAAAAGGGCTTGGCAAACCCAATTACCAGAGATACTAATCCTTCTTAAACACTCCATACACCTCAGCTAGTTTGTATATGTATATATGTGTATATAAATATATATCTATATATATTGTGTGGATAAATGTGTAGATAGATAAATAGATAGAAAGATAGGTAGGTAGATAGATAGATAGATAGATAGACAGATCTCTTTAAGGTGGATGAGGCCAAAAGAAGTTAAGCAACCTGCCCAGGATCACACAGCTAGTAAACATGTGAGATAGGATATGAACTCACATCTTTCTCATTCCAAGTCCAGTGGTTTATCCTATCCATTATACTAGTGGTATCAAAATTAAATAGAAACAGAGGCCACTAAACCATATGTAACCATCCCCACAGGCCTCATATTGACTTAATTTTAAAATGTAATTATCATCTATATTTTGTTGTATTTTTATGTTTTACTAAATATTTCTAAATTACATTTTAATCTCATTCAAGATGCACTCAGGATTGTTGTGGGCTACATGTGACATATTGGTCACATGTTTGAAACCTCTTTCACTATATTTCAAAGAAAGAGAAAACTACAGTAGCACATGAGAAACACTGAGTGTCACAAAAGCAATCTATCTCCCCAGTACAAACTTAGAGAATGCTCTAGAGAACAGGCTTTGTGACAATGACAAGTCTGAGCTTCAATTTTCTCATTTGTAAAAAGAAGAGGGTGCACTCTATGACGTCTAAGATCTTCACCTCTAAAATTACGATCTGAGGTTTTCTTCTTCTTTTTCCAGGGTTTGGGTTTGACTCGGATGCAGACCAGAGACCAAATTCATCCCTGCTCTCTATTTGTCCACTAGGTGTCACTAAAGAGGAGTCACTGACCCTCTAATTTCCCTTGATGGGTAACTGGGTCAAGTTAAAGTAATCGTTTCTGTTATTATCAAGTAGCTCTAACTTTTTTATATAAAATGAGAGCAAAAGAAACATGGAAAACACTGGTTTTATTCAAATTCCATTATCTTTTAGGAGTACTTTTTCATTTATTCCTACCAAAGCTTTGCCTCTACCTGCCACATATTTGATGAAAAAACATAAGAAAATCTCATGTGAGGATAGAATAAATGAGTTGCCTTTCAAAAAGAATAATTACCTGAACTTTATCTCATTTAAGATGCCTGTGCATAATGGCATATTTTCATTTACAGTGATTTTTTTCAAAACTGAATTTGATTCAAGGAAGTTTACGGTACCTGGTTTTTTTGACAACCAGTCTTTGATCTGATTTCTTCTGATTAGCTAAAGAGTCTAGTAGAATTTCTGTGAATTCCAGTACTCGGTGTCAAACTGGTCAGAAGACAGGTGTGTGAGTCCCACATCTGTCACTTGCTAGTTGTATGAATTTGAACTAGATTCTTAACCTCTACGAGTCTTATTTTCTTCCTTTATACAGCAGGCGTAATCATGTTCCTCACTGAGATCTTATAAGGATCAAGTGAAATGATATCCATGACATTACTCTGCAAAACATAAAATGCTAGACAAAAATTATTATTTTTAATACCAAGTCTTGATTTGCATCCTTGGGCACAAGTGGGATGAAGTGTTGGATGGTAAGAGTCCAAGTTGGACACTAAATTTGGAGTCAGAAGTGGGTGAGGGAGCTAGAATCCCAGTTCCATTAATCCAACATTTATTAAGCACCTATTGTGCACAATGCACTGTATTAGGTGCTGGGAACGCAGAGACAAAATGAATCCTATTGAAAAACCATGGAGCCCTCTTCCCTTGAGAAAGAGTAGACTATGTATACTTAATGGTGTAGCTGCTGCTAGATGTGACTGGTTTTGCTCAAGTTGTTTTTACAAGGCAGGCCTCATGAAGGGCAGGTTTGACAAATTATCACTGGCCTTCAGTTTCCTCATCTCTAAAAATAAGGGTCCTGGGTGAATCTCTAAGGTTCCTGCCACCTAAAAAATCCTGTGTCTGAGTTTCAAAGACTTTGCCAATCATACATCAATACCTGCCCATCTTTCTGTTGTTGTAGTTGGCAGTATTAGATACAGGGAGCTTTGATTAGCTTTGTAAAGTTATCTGGGCCCACAAAAACTTATGTTGTCAAAGAAATGGCACTAATTGCCAGAATTTAGATAAAACTTCAAGGTTGGAGAAGCAAATCATAAATATTATATCATTTCATCCTCACAATAATCCTGAAGCAGAATTTGAACACAAGACTTCCTTACTCCAAGTTTATCCACTGTGCCACCTACAAATAGCATCTAAAACTCCACTTCCCTTCCTGAAAATACCCCCTTTACTTCCTTGGCATTTATCACCAAATAACCATCCCCAAGACAGCAGAAACATGCTGTATTAGTTAATAATATTAACAATACCAATAGGGCTATTTCCATTGTACTGGCTACCATTTCTGAAGGAAAAAAATGCATATTTAATAGGAAAAGTATGTTCCTAGTTTCAGCTCAGGGCTCTGTAGTAATAAGCACCGCCCCCCAGTCTCCATAATGGGGGTCCTCAAAGCAGCTCTAAAGGTTGTGGAGAACATTTATTGATATTCAAGAGCACTAGTAAGTTGCATTCTTTGCTTGCAAAGATACAGGGTACTTTCTGTGCTAGATAGGTGATATCTGGAATATTAATGCTGAGTTCCGGACACTGCCTTTTAGAACCAGAATCACTAAGCTTGGAGAAGTTAATCACCATCAGGCTAATCACTTGGTGAATTATTTGACTGTGGAAATGTGAAAAAAAATGAAAAAATGAGAAATGCTTCTCGGTCCTAGGTGGATCCCGTGTTTCAGCAATGAAGGTGGATTGGATTTAAGTGAGGGAGCACTGTGCAAAGTGACCAGCCTCACTGTCTCCTCCAGAGCCATCTGGGGGCAATGGCAAGATACAGATTAGAACAATTAGAGATGGCCCTGGATGCAGTAGGAGACCTTGGCCTTTTTCAGCTGAGGGCTTTCCCAGGTCTCAGTTTATCAGAGGCAATGCCCATTCAGTGATTAAGCAAGGCTTGATGAAGATTGTAAGTAAATAAGAATTGGAAAACAGCAGGCTGCTGATGAAGAGGCGAAGTCCAAAGAGAGTCCAGCAGGATTCAGGGCACAAAGGTATAACCCGGGTAAAAAGACATCTGGCAGGGACATAGAGAAGTTTGGAAAGTGAGCTGAGCCAGGAATATTATAGGAGGAAATCTAATATGAAAGAGCAGTTATTAATAGTATTATAGGTTTCCAGAACACAATGGAAGGTGAGAGTATGGAACAAGTAAAGGGTGGGAAGGTGAAGGAAATAGACCCAATGTGAATGAATCTGAGGAATAAGTAGCCAGAAAAGGGATCTTCCAATAGAAAGTCTGCTGCTTTGTATCATATGGCTACAGATTGTCATGCCCTACCTGCTAGCTAGGCTATAGATTAAAATTTCATCCAATATTTGTTTCCTTTTTTCTTCTTTGAAAGAGCTTTTAGCCATTACTGCAGTCTTCACCTATATAATAACATAACGTTCATAGTCAAAGAATTCTGAAAGCTCTAGTTAAATAATTCACCTACCATCAGTTATTATCAGTGTTGCAATCCCTATATTAACTAAGTCAGAAAGTGCACCCACTGAAGGTCACACATCAAATTCCATTCCAGAGCAGAGATTCAGACTGAATATGTGACAAGGAATTCACAGTTCCATAATTATTATACTGGAAAGTGTTACTACTAATAGACTGTGACTCATTGTAGAAAATCTCCCTCCTATAACCCAATCAAAATATCCTTGGAAATTGCAAGGGAATATCTATTTATTTCCCTTATCAATCAAATAGCATTTAATAGGCTCCCTCTTGCCCTAGAGTGTGTTCCTCCTCAGTAATGAGTTAAGTTCCCTGGGTACAAGTTGTTATGTTGTTATCATAAAAGAATCCTATTGTCCTAGAGGAAAAAAATGAATGTGACTCCTTTGAGGAATAATTTAAAGCCAAGGAGTGACTTGGGGAGGATTTAAGACAGGAAGAAGTCTATCGGTGGGTTCATTTGGTTCTGTTTTGGTGAATGATAAGAATTTTTTTGTAAGATTTTATTTCTTTTTCCCCCCTTTTAATAGTTTTTGTTGATAATTATTAAATTTAATTTTTAGAGTCCTTTTTTGTGCCCAACAAATAAAATTATGTATACTTCATGTCCTTACTATTATGTTTCTCCTAGATGATGCTCCTTCCCTTGGACCACTCTAAGCTCTACCTATCTCTCTTCTCTCCCAAGATAAACTGAAAAAATTGCTAGATTAATGATGAACAATACACTATTTTAGATAAGTAGATTTCTCTAAAGGAAGAGGAGGCCATGTAGGGACAAGACCCGGGGTGAGAAGGGGCAGAAAATGACCAAGTAGAACAAGAAAAGAGAGGGAAAGAGGACCGAAAAGATGACACACTAAAAGTGAAGAGGTGGAGAGGAAACCTGAGGGAATGAGAAAAAAGAGTATGAAGGCCAGAAAGAGTCAAAGCTTCCTGCCCTCTCCCCTCCTTGCGTTGGGGAGAGCCCCATCCCGCTATCATCTCTAAACTGTGCTCTTTTCAGCTCAGATCAATAAATGTTTACTTATTGCCCCCACTTAGTTTTACCAAAATTAAAACTCCTCAAAAACCTTACTTACCAAGCTTCAGTAAAGCAAGTCTAATGACAGGAAAATAGATTTAGAGTGGGAAAGAGACTAAAAAGGGGTCCAATCCCTTCATTTTACAGATGAGGAAAACTGAATATCTGAAAGGTAAGTGACTTGGCTAGGGTGACACAGCTAGTAAGCGTTTGAGTAAGGACTGAAAGACAGTTAATTCTGACTCTAAGCCCTGTGCCCTCACCACTACGCAGGCTAGGCAACAGAGTGGATAAAGGATCGTACTTGGAGTCAGGAAGACTTGCGTTCAAATCATGCCTTAACACTTACTATCTGACAAAGAACTAATGGATTCAGAGCAGATTGAAAGATACTTTTTTTACTTTACTTTTTGTGTGTATGTGTGTTGTTTCTTTTGGTCTCTTTCTTCTTTCACAACTTTCACAGTTTTACATGATTGCATATATATATGTATACACATATATATATCCTATCAAATTCATATCAAATTGCTTACCATTTGAGGAAGAGGGGAGAAGAAAGGAAGGAGGGAATAAACAAATTTGGAATTCAAAATCTTTGTAAAAATGAATGCTAAAAACTGCCTTTACATCTAATGGGGGGGGGAATAAAATACTATTTTAAAAAACATTCAAATTGTAATTTGAATAAATTATTTAATCTCTTTCAGGATCAGTTTCCTTACTTGTAAAATGGGAATAATTAAAATACCTAACTCCCAGCGCTATTGGGAGGTTTAAATGACATAACTTACAAAAAGCTTTGCCAACCTTAAAGCATTATGTAAATAATAACAATGACAGTTGTTGTTGTTATCTCTCCATCTTCAGCCTCCCGAGTCTGCCAGACTGGTTTCCCTTACCCATAAGCCACAACATCTGGCCTGCTCAAGCAGTCACCCCTATTTCACAAGTATCCCTGCCAAACTCCACCAGCCCTTCACCTGCTCTATGCCCAGCCTAAGCTCTACATAAGCCAAGATTCAAAGTGATAGTATCTCCAGCTCTCTTTCCTCATCTCCCACACTCCACCTCACCCTGCAAAACTGCACTTTCAAATCCTCCTGCTAGTAATTTATCTCTGACAATCTGCCTGGCCATCTGTCCCTCTGACTCTGGCAGTGGAATTCTTGCAGTAAGGCACTGAGAAGAACAGTCAGGACCTGTGTCAGACCAGGGCAACTCTCTCTCTCAGGTATGAGTAGGATTAAATCTGTCCATTTTAACAGTTGGGGTCCAGGTCTGACAGATGATTTGAGAAAACATGTTGTAGGCTGGATACAATTTTAGGCTGAGAGCCAAGTCCTAATCTGCTGGACAGAACATTCCCCTCTGCCTGATCTAATCAAAGAATCAGCCAAGGTGAATGAAGTTCAAAGTACAGGTTTGTATATGTTTTGGGAGGAGATACATTTTAACCCAATATTTATTAAGCAAGACAAAGCACTGTGCTAGACTCAGATGGATACAAAGATAAAAACCAATAGATTCTTTACCCTCAAGAAGCTCTCAATGAGCTTATATCCTACTAGTGAGCACTTGTCCAGACATTCTCATAACCCCATTTGAGATTTTCTTCGAAAAGATACTGGAATGGTTTGCATTTCTTTCTCCAACTCATTTCACAGATGAGGAAACTGAGGCAAACAGGATTAAATTACTTGCCCAGGGTCATACAAGTAAGTGTCTGAGGCCACATTTGAGCTCAGGAAGATAAGCCAGCACTCTGTCTACTTAATGCCACTTAACTGCCCCCTAATGAATACATATGTTGGTAAATATAAACAACCTAAAAAAGTCATTTCAAAAGGGAAAAAATATAAAGAACTAAGATAGGGGCTCTTAACCTGGGATCCAAGAATTTGATTTGGTTTTTTTATATTTTGATAATTATATATTAACAAAATTAGTTTCCTTTGTAATTTTGTGTATTTTATTTTATGCTTTTGAAAACATTCTTCTGAGATGGGGTCCACAGACTTCACCAGATTGCCAAAGGGGTTCATGACACAGAAAAAATGAACAAACTTTCCTCTCAGTCTTATTTTTGTTCCAATTCTTTCCTAACCTTGGAATGCCCTCTATCCCTGTCTTCACTGGCTGAATTCCTATTCATCTTTAAAAATTGTTTAAATTCCCCCTCTTCTGTGAAGCCTTCCTTAGTATGGCTTGTACCTAACAGACCTTCCCATTTAGATATCAGTCACATAGTACTTACTCTGTACTTTTCTAGTATACTTCTCATATCATAGGATGTATTACAGTTATGTATTTGTTTCACATGTACACATCCATTAGAAAATAAGTTCCCTGAGGCTCTTCCTCAGGGACTTTAGCCCAGTGTCTCCCACAGAACAGACATTTAACAAATCTCTGTTAGTTTCATACGCTGGCTTGGACCTAAAGGGGAAATCAGGATGCAGGAGATGAATGTCCACTGACCAGGGAGAAATCAATCCAGAATTAGTCTTCTTTTCTCTCTTAGATCTGGTGCTGGAGGAGAGAGGACGTTCAGGAGTCTGAGAGCAGAAGCCATGGGGTAGTACTTGTGTCAGGGGGTGGGGGGGTGGGAAGGAGAGGCTTTGGTAACACAGCATTCAACCATCCAGTCTGGCTCCTGGATTCAGGATGCCTACTCTTGAAAACTGTTTCCCAGAGGCTTCTGCTCTCCTGCTTTCCGCTCTTTCTAAGCTTATTCTCCCTTCCTTTGCTCCCAGAGACTTCCTTCAGCCTTCCCCCCCTCCATAACCGTTTAGTCCAGGAGGGGCTACCTTATCAGTTAAAGTCAGACTTTGCCTGACCTGGGGTGGGAAGGAGAGAGGGCTTGAAAGAAGATAAAAGAAGGGCATGCTAGGGAGATGCTAAGCAGCGTTCACCTCCTGTGTCTCCACTTTGGGGTGAAAGACAATACAGGACTTCAATTAAATAAATGTTATTTTTAAGACAGCATCTAAGATTAAATATATCAGGTACAATTTTTACCCTATTCACTGAGTTCAGATCATAAATACAATTAATGCTGTGACATAATGAGGAAGCATAGTATATTATAAACTATAAAATACAGTATATAGGATAGAATGTTGGGTTTGGAGTCAGGAAGACCTCTTTTTGAATTCTACCTTAGATACTTCCTAGCTATGTGAATGAGTCAGTGATGTGAACCCTGTAATCTCAGTTTCCTCACCTCTAAAAGGAGGCAATTGATCTCAATGCCCTCTAAGGTATCTTAGAGCTTTAAATCTGTAATTTTATGATCCTACGACATTGGGGTGCTGCAGTTAAGAAAGGAAATACTTCGGGTTCCTTTGGACCATTTAGGAGTATATGTTCCAACAATCTACTTTTTTTCTTACTAGAAATGTCTTCTGGGGTTCAACCTGAATAGAAGTTGGTCTGATTTCTAGAGGAAACCCTGAACAGCTTTGTCAGTTCTAAAGGGCCTCCTCCCTCAGGACTGAAGTTTATTTGGAGAGAGAAGAGTCTTGAGCCAAATCAGGACCCCTAGAAACACCCTTTGAGTTTATTAGAATACCAAAAGGGCCCCAAACTTTACTGAGCAGAAGTAAAGCTATTTGGAGTGGACAGGGACTTCTCTACTTTGCCTATGAAATATGGCTTTGAGTGAGGAGAGCTGGGCAGGACTCTACCCAGGTTATCAACCCTACTTCCTAGCATTCCCCTCTCTAAAGTCCTCTAGGCTGGGGGTAGGAGGTGGGGGAATGCAAATGCTTCTAGGAAATCTTAATCCCTTATCACCTAATGCCAGGTTAATTTAAATTAACTTGCTGAGTGAAGCTCACAAGATAAGTGCCCAGGAAGGAGGAGAAACAGATAGTGAAGGCAGAAGGCAGCTAAGGCTCTTTGTGGCTTGCTTCATCACTTTACCTAGAGTTTGCCCTGCCCTAGGGTAGCTAGACCGGAGTGAGAATCCCTTCCCAGCCACCCTGGAAGGTTAGAATGCCCGACAGGAGTCATCTCAGCTAGCTCTATGTTTTTGTCAGGCTACAAAGGGGAAGGAAATGATTGGAGCAAGAAATTTCCTGTATGAGAAGGTTTTATGACCTACATGGCCCTATCTGGCTTTGACCATTTGTTAAGTTTCCAGAGAAATCTCTCTATATATCCCAGACCTTATAATTGCCTTAATATTGACAACAAACATTCATTGTGTGCCCGCTATCCAGTCTTAGTAAGTCACTATAGCTCCTTTGGTCTATTTTAAGTTTCTCTCTCTGTGACTGCAAATTTAATTTGCTCTTTATTCCAACACCGACCTGCACAACTTGGCAGTAGATGGGGCCAAAATTAAAATAGGCTAAACTTCTTGGACCACAGATAAATTAGACTAGAGACAGACTGATGATGGTTTGGTGTTGCAGGTCATGTGACAAACAGGTGAGTGCACCATGACAATGGCCACCAGAAATCCTTTGGTGGCTGCAAGCAGTATGTTGTGCAGGCCTGACTTAGAGTACTTATTAAGGACTTAATATGAACCACGAACTGCGCTGAGAGTTTAGGGATGCAAATACAACCAAAAAACTCTTACTCTCAGGGAACCTACATTCTAATGAGGGAAGAGACACCCATAGGGGTGCTGCAAGGTGAGATGGGTGGGAGATCAGGAATATGGTAGTCAAGAAAAGAAAAGGCCAAGTCCAGAGAAAATCCTGGTTAAGAGTAAGGTGAAGTACGGAATAAGTCCTTCCTAGGGAAGGCATCAATGAGGAGAGAGTCCAGGGTGAAAGTCTCCCACATATGTAAAAAGTGCAGAAACTGAAATGCCAAACTTCAGGTCCTCTGATTCCAAGTCCAGGATTCTTTCCAAAGCTGATTCCATCTTAACCTTGAGATGAACTTGTTTTACTTGCCTTACCAGGCAGTTGTGAGGAAACCTTTTTATAAAATGCAAAGTAAATGTGAGCTGTTATTGTTAGAGACCAGACCCGGGAGGCAGACGGAACAAGGATTATTATTAACTCTCATTATACATATTGTCTTGCTTCCCATCTCCTAAGTTTGAACTCAGCTTCTCTGACTCCCAGACCAGGTCTCTTTTCACTAAATCGTGCCAATAAAATAAGACTAGAACAACTTTGCAAAGTGTGATGTCATGGTAAGTTATCGTTATTCCTTTTCAAGGAACTTTCCTTCATTAGGAATACTGTTATCTCACACAATTTGTTTCCCTTCTCTGAGCGTATACAACGAAGGCAGCCTAAGGGTACAATGTATCGATAGAGCACTGGACACGGAAGACAAGCTCAAATGTTGCCCCATCTACTTACTAGCTATGTGACCCTGGGCAAGTCATCACCCCTCTAAGCCTCAGCTTTCTCACCTATAAAATGGAGATAACAGCACCTGCCTAACATGAGTTCAAATCTTAACTCAGACAGCTATATAAACCCTAAGTGAGTCACAACTTCTCTGGGACTCTATTTCTGCATCTGTCAGATGGGGATAGGATCAAATTTGATCATTGTAAATGACTCAGCACAGTCCTTGGCACATAGTAAGTACTATATAAATATTATTAGTAGTAATAAAATAAAGAAAATAGCCCCTACATCCCAAAGTTATTGTGAGATCAAATGAGATCATTGTAAACGCCTCGGCACGGTCCTTGGCACACAGTACCATAGAAGTATTTTTAGTATTATCTGTACAATAAAGACAATCGCTCCTCGTTCCCAGGGTTGCGGGCAGCGCCTCGCGCAGCGCTAGTACAGGGTAAGAGCTACAATGTTAACTGTTAACAGCGTCTCTCTCGTCTTTAGGGGCAGGGCTGGTCCCTCGGGATCCAGGGCCAGGGCAGGGATGGATCCCAGCAGCCTCGGGCACTCCACGTGGGCCCCCCCGGCCCTCGGATCGGCCCACGCTTGGTGACGGAGCCGCCCGCCCGGGATGCGCTGTGGGAGGCCTCTGATGGGTCCTCCGCCAGAACCATCGCCGCCACCGCTCCGCGATCACAGCCCTCAAAGGGATCCTCGGGAAGCTGCGCCCTCGCCCCAGCAGGGGGCAGCCGCGAGGAGCCCGGGGCTCGCGCGGTTTAGCCGGCGCAGACCAAGGAGGCGGGGCCAGCCGCCCCCACAACCCCGCCAGGGGCCGCGGCCGCGCGGCGAGGAGCGCGAGAACATGTGGAGGCCCAGGCTGGGAGCGCTGGCGCGGGCGGCCCCGCAGAGGCCCTGCGGAGCTGGGCCGCGCCCCCTGCGGCAGCCGGCGCCCGGGCCTAGGAGGGCTGGGCTCTGCAGCCTCCCGGCCCAGGCGGGCCCCACGGCCCTAGGGGGCCCCACGGCGCTGGGGGCAGGGGTTGGAGCGGTGGCGTCCGGCTCTTCGGGGCGCTGGGTGAGTGTGCACACCCGGGCAGACCGAGGCCCTGGCTGCGGGGTCTGGGAACTGGAGGGGCGGGGCCTCAGGAACCGGCGGGGCGGGGGCGGGGCCTGGGGAAACAGGGGGAGGGGCAGGATCTGGGGAGCCGGAGAGGGAAACCGGGGTGGGGGCGGGGCCTAAAGGAAGGGGCGGGGCGGAGGCTCTGGAACGGGGGCGGGGCCCAGGGCGTGGGGAGGGGCATCGGTGGCTGGAGCCGCACATGCGCGTTCCTTAGCTCTAAGATCCCTGAGGAGGTGGGGGTGGCGGAGCAGGAAGGCTGGATTTATAGTGGTCCCAATCTGCTCTCTGACTTTCCTCTCCAGCCACCTCCGCGCCTTTGCAGCGCCCGTGCCCCCATATCTGGAGTGCTTTGTCCTCCCCTCTGCCTCTGGTGAGGCTTGGGTTGTACCGAGTGGACTTTGTTTTACCGTGTTTATATTTGTTGACTGTCTCGTGATGCAGTTAATATTTATATAGACCTTTAAGGTTTGCAAACAAATATAATATAATAATTACATTTACATTGTGTGTCAACACTGTTCCAAGCGCTTTACATTTATTATGTCATTTGATCCCCACAACAAGGGGAGAGGGGACAGGGAGGGGGTCAATAGGATGCTTTATTATCTCCGTTTTACAGATGAGGAAACTGACAGGTTAAGTGACTTGCCCAGGGTCTCCCAGCTAGTCAGTGCCAGAGGCAAGACCTCCCTACCACAGATTCCCCCCTACTTATCCACTTGGTTTTCTTGAAGGCAGAGGCTGTTATTTCATTTTTTATCTCTTGCTTCCACAAAGCCTAGCACATACTGTACCCTTAATAAATTTTGGATTATTGATTGACTGGAACAGAGATTCCTCTTTTATACAAAGAGAGGATTAAAATAAATCATCTCTAAAGTCAGTCCTTTTTTAGCTCTAATATAACATGAGTATAAAATGTGTCACTGGGTGATGATGCAGTCTTTAATTCAGCTTCTCATCTGACTTAATTAATCTCAGTTCTGTGATCATTTCCTCCTTGGTCTTATTTGACACTAAACACCTTTTGGGAGTCCAACGACCCATGGTAGGAACCCTGACTGTTTTCAGTGATGTGTGACTTTCCACGTTTTAAAGTTGTTGTTTCTTTGTTTTGTTTTGTGGTAGGGATCTGACATTTTATCTGCATAGGAAACTACTATTGAAGATGCTCCCTCTGTTGATACAAAGTAGCAGTTTGTGGGAAATTTAGAATCTTAGTTACCCAGACGGATTTAGCAGATAAATGATTTGAACAGTCACACAGCTAGTATGTGCCAAAGTTAGGACTTAAGCTCTTGTCTTTCTAAATCTATATCTTCTTTACTTAAAATATTTATAGGTTGGTCAATAACTTCCATGAAGTAGCAGGAAAACTTGAGTTGAAATGTAGCCTCAGATACATAGTAGCTGTGTGGCCTTGGGCAAATCACTTAACCTCTATTTGCCTTAATCCAATGAAAAAGGAAATAGCAAACCACTTCAATATATTTGCCAAGAAAACCCCAAGTGGGATCATGAAGAGTCAGATATGACTGAATGACTGGAAAACAGCAATGACAACAAAATAACTTCCATACTGGAGACTGTTACGTAGATGTACTATATCTCTTCCTTCCCCCATCCCCCATACGATATTAAAATAAATAAAACAAGAAAAATAAAGCATTTCAACAAAACATTCAACTAAAAGCCCTCTGCTGTTGTCAAGAGCACACTTAGTAAGCGTAAGTGCTTAACAGAGTGCCTTGCACAAAGAGGCTTATTGCATTAAATTGTTAAGTGTAAGTTATTCCACATCTGCTGATGATTTAGGTTTATTTTTATACTTCATCTTGCCCATTTTTATTACATTATAATAATAGCTGACATTTTATATACGTATATATCACTTTAAAGTTTGCAAAACTTAGATATATTCTCCCATTTGATCCTTATGACAATCTTATGAAGGAAAATAAAACTCAGAGCGTTTAACACATGTGAACAGGAAGTAAGGGAAATAAGCATTGATATAGCTCTTACTATGTCCCAGACTCTGTGCTAAGTATTTTATAAATATGAACTCATTTGATTCTCACAGAAACCGCACAAGGTTGGTGCTCTTATTTTGACAGTTGCTCCATTTGACAGTTGAGGAAACTGAGGCATACAGAAGTTAAGTGACTTGCCTAGGGTCACACAGCCAATATGTATCTGAGGTCTTCTTGGCGCCAGACCTCGAGCTATGTACAACTAAGTCGCTGAGCTACGCCAGTTTGATTACAGCTCTTAAGTCTCGGAAGCAGTCTTTAAAGTCCCTCCTCCTGACTCAAAGTCTAGTGCACTTCCAGTAGTACATGGCACTTTACCATTTCTGAAAACTATTTTACATGTATTTGCAGCGACTTTTAAAAAAGAATATTGACAAGAATTCTACAAGAAGGGAAACCTATTCCCCTTTTTGTGTCATGAACTCCTCTGGCAATGTGGTGAAGTCTGTGGACCTTTTCTCAAAATAATGTTTAAAATGCACAAAATAAAATAAAATGAAACCATTTATACTGAAATGTAGGTGTCAAAATATTTTTTTTTCAAACAAGTTCACAGATCCCAGGTTAGGACCTGAAAGGCAAATTAAATCTTAGGATCTCAGCAGAGAAGAGGCCTCCAGTATTAAGGATGGCCTATCTTTCTATAAAGTGCTTTGTAGTCTATAAGGCATGTTCTTTGAAAAACTGTCTGAGGAAGATCTTGCTAAGGGACAGCCAGGTGTGTTATTCATGCATCAAGCACTGGACTTCTACCTCAGATAGTTATTAGTTATGTGACCTGGGCGAGTCATTCTAATCTGGGCCTCAGTTTCTTTGTAATTTGGGGGTTCTTGTAAGGATCAACTAAGGTAATTTAGGTAAAGAGATTTGCAAACTTTAAAGTGCTATATAAATGCTATTTATTAATATCTGTATTTATAAATGAGGAAACTATCTTGGGTTGAGTGACTCACCCAAGATAACCAAATTGCTTGCCTTGTCTTTTTTTTTATTGTTGATGAATAAGTGGTCATTTAACCTTTCCTTAAAGACCTCCACTGACAGGATACTTGATGTATCCAGAAAGAACCGGTAGCTCTCATCACTAGTAAATTTTTCCTTCTTTTCAGCTCTCTATGAATTTTACCTGTTTCTGCCTTTTGGGTCCAAGAAAGTCAAGTCTAATTCATTTTCCATATGGATATAAATCTTCAGATATTTGAGAAAATGCTAAATTCTCTCTTCTTTTCCAAGCTAAACATCCCTAATTCCTTCAGCCCATCTCCTCAACATTGTGATCCTACTCTATTGGATCCAATCTAACTTATTAATACCTTTCTCAAAAGATGATGCCTGGAACAAGAATTTCCATGGAGCTTTCTCTGATTTTCTTCCAGCTGGAACTACTCCCTTCATCTCCTTAAACTGTTAACTGTCTGAAAGTTTGTGGGGTTCTTTGCACTTTTGCACTTTTTTTGCACTTTGCATCTTATATCATAGTGGGATACTTTTTCAACATTACTAAAGTTTACCTTTTTTGGTAATAGAGCATAGAAACTGGAGCTGTGACTTCAGTAGTATAGGAATCTCCTGAATGAGGAAATTTCCTCTTCCAATGCATGATGTCACTTTTTGTGCAACTTCTCATCTTAAAGGGTTGCCTAGGATTAAGTGATTTGCTCAGAGTCACACAGCCATTATGGGTCAGAACTGGGCCTTAATCCCAGGTCTTCCCAGCTCTGAGCCTAGATCTTTATCCACTTTGCCAGACTGCCTTGGTAATACTGTAATAAAAACAAGAAGAAATTTGTGAGTATAATACTTTTTCCTTAGAAACGTAAGCCTGTCCTTCTTAACACTGTGAACTTCGTAAGTAGGATGGTGATAGTTCTCTAATAGTGTTTAGTGTGACTCAAATATATGCTGAAAAACAGTAATAATTATCTTTGTCTTTTAGAGTTCTCCGTTCCAGAGCTTCAGAGGCCAGATTCCAAAGGTCAAAAAACAAAGTGCTCATCTAATGAATTTGAGGAAAATAGGAACCCTGGGTGACAAAAAGTAAGTTGCATTACCAGTGCTTCTCATTTATCATCACTCACTTAATCTGGAGCACCCAGGCAGCAGCATTGCTATCATTAGGATGAGAGTCTTCAGAATTCCCTTGAACCCCATTCTAAACTGTGGCTGGGCAACAGCAACAACCAGACTTAGCAGACATAGAGTTGATAGAACCCATCCCTGACTCAAAGTCCCATTCAAGGAACCAAGGCTAGAATCAGGAGTGAATAAAAATTAAACTCCAGACTCAGAGGAGCAATACTGTGGGTTAAGAAAGGCCCAGTTATCCACATCCAGAAAAAGAACTTTGAAGTCTGAATGCAGACTGAAGCATCTATTTTCTCTTTTTTTTCTTTTTTCTTTCTCATGGTTTTTCTCTTTTGTTCTAATTCTTTTTTCACAACATGACTAATGTGGAATGTTTACTATGATCATACATATATAGCCTATATCAAATTACATGCCATCTTGGGAAAGGGGGAGAGGAGGGAGAAGGAAAAAATTTAGGATTTGAAATCCTATAAAAGTGAATGTTGAAAACTAAAAAAAAAAAAGAAAATCCCAAGAAATAACTCCATAATAAGTACAAGTAGAACTTCAAAAAAGAAACATGACATTTTCATAAGAACTCCAAGAGTCATGGAAGACATGAAGCAAGAGATTTTTTTAAATGAAATTAGAGCACTTGTGAAAAAAAAATGGAAGGAGAGTAGACTACTTAGGACAGAAGGGTGGAAAATATGACCCAAATAGTAGACTCTCGGAAAAAATATAATGGAACAATCAGAGCTCAATGATTCAATGAGACAATAGGAAGTATAAAAACAAAGTCCAAAGACTGAAAAATTAGAAGAACATGTGAGATGTTTACTACCAACAACAACTGACCTGGCAAAAAGTCAAGGAAAGATAATTTAAGAATCGTTGGTTCTTTGTAGTAAGGGATGGTTCTCTAGGAGGGGGAAGGAGAAAAGATACACCAGAAAATGTAGGTGATGTAAAAACAAAAGCTATCAATAGAAATTAATTTCTAAAATCAGTACACAACCCCAAGAGAACTTGTTGATTATAATTTAACTAAAATTTTGATATATTTTGTTTTTGTATTACCCTTTCTGACTATAACCCTGACCTGCCCTGTCCCCAGTAAACCATTCCTCATAACAAAAAGAGAAAGAAAAAAAAGTTCAGCAAAATTTAATGAACACGATGGTATCTGACACCAATAGAATCTCTCCTGCCTCTCTGCTAAGCAGGGAGGAAGGTGCATTTTCTCATCTTTGAGGACAAGCTTGGTAGCGTGTGTGTGTGTGTGTGTGTGTGTGTGTGTGTGTGTGTGTGTGTATGTTTTCTTTAAGAAAATGCTTTCATGTACATTCAGTAAGCACTTGTGCATTAAGTGATCTGACCATATCATATGTTTTCCATTTGCTCCCAAAATCCTTCTTTAGATTGTTAATTTTAAGCTGAGCCATGCAAATCCATTCTCCTAATATTTAGTTGTCCATTTGATGCTTGGGATTTTTTAGTTCCTCTTAAGGAATAGGAAGATTTATAGAGTTCCGAAAACCTCTCCCTCATTCTCCAGCGTCTAGAGTTACTTTGAGAGCAAAAGGTATCGTGCCAAGATAAAATCAGTTTTAGAGTTTGAAGAAACTTTAAATGATGTCTTGTATATCTCCTGTAAGAATCCCCTCAACAACATCTCATCTTAAAAAGGAATGATTTTTTCAAAGCTTTCCTGGTCTTCAGGACAGAGAGGTTGTTGTTTCTAACGTTTTCTTGTTGTTTAAAAAATTTTGCTAACCGGATGCTGTTATGTCTTTTGCCATCCCTGCAGCTCCCTAGATGAAACCACTTATGAAAAACTTGCAGAGGAAACACTGGACTCCTTAGCATATTTTTTTGAAGAACTCGGAGACAAGCCTTACACATCCAAGGATTACGATGTCTCATTTGGGGTATTTCTATTACTTACTTTTCTGACACATTGGAAGAACAGCACATTAAGGGAGAGAAGTTTGCCTCAGCAGCTTCAATAAGCAGGACACAAGATTTTGAGCTGCAAGGGCCCTTAAAGGTCATCTTCGTCCCACCTCTTCAATTTACAGATGAGTTACAAAGAGGTCAGATGACATGCCCAAGGTCACACAGGAAATAAATCAGGACCAGATTTTGAACCCAGGTTCTCTAACTACTGATCCAGGGTTCTTGCCACCAGCTAGCCATTTCTAATCATTTTGAGGAAAGTAGCTCAGTGAATCTTTTTATAAAACTGGCCCAAGGATGTAAAGAGAACAAGCATCTCCCCAGGTGGTTTGGAGAAAAAGAATGAGACATCTTCCAAGAAGATGTAGGAGACCTTCTCCTCTTGGAATAGTGAACTTGGGTGGAGTTTCTTCTCATGGGAATTGTCAGTAGGACAGCTGTCCTACTAAGCAGCAGTACAAAAGTCAGCACGCCTTTATTAAGTTCCTGCTATGTGCCAGAAATAAGACTCAGAATCTGCCACTTAAAAATTAAGTCTGCATATGTGAGCCAATCTAAGAGACATTAATTAAATGCCTTTTGCATGCAAAAGAATCTAAAGCAGCCCAACAGTCTCAGCTCCCTAGGAGCTTACATTTTACTGGGGTTCACATCATATACACAAATAAATAAATACAAGATTATTCAAGGAGTGAGTCAGAAGAACTAGAGGTTCCAGGAAAGACTTCTGGAAGAGATGGCATATGAAGTGGGCCTCTGGGGCAGCTCGGGCTTCTAAGAGACAGAGGGAAATGCAATGTATTCCAGGTATGCAGCATAGCCTCTCCAGAGTCAAGAGATAGAATGTGAAGTTTGGGAAAGGGTTCTTGCTGCCTGTTGACTTCCGTAATTATTGTTTAGAACTAACTTGGCATTGTGCAAGCAGGTGAATTTAGCTGGAATATAGAAGAGTACATGAAGGGAGATAATTTTAAATGAATCTAGAAATTCTTTCTCAACTCCTGATTTGCCAAGCAGTCCTTTTGAATGTTTCAGCTAGCACCAGACCACAAACAAATGTCCTGGGCGCTGTTCCTTTCCCATTCTGAAAGCAGTGTTTTGAATTTTTCCTGCTTGTTTGCAGTCTTTCCCAGTGTGTAAACCTTAATATTGCTTTTGTGTATTTGTTTATCAGTGCTCTTCCATGAGGAAGGATTGACTTAAAAACAAAGAAACGAAAAAGCTCAACCCCAAGCCTTTTGGGAAGGATCCATGTTTTCATTGGCATAAATAAAGTACATACCATTGAAAATACAATATAATAATAATGTGCTACAATGCAATAAATAGAGTAAAATTTTATTTTAAAATGTAAAAAAAAAAATTCTTAACTTCCAGGCTGTACAAAAACAGGAGGCAGTCTAGATTTGGCCCAAGACCTTAGTTTATTGACCCCTATTATAGACTCTTTCTGCCAATACGTCTCCTAGCCCCTCTGTACCCTAATAGACCATCTTAGTAGCAGTGGCAGAAAATAATTCATCACCAAGTAACCAACTTGATGAGTTTTGTTTTTGTTTAAACTTAGCTGAGTTAATTCTGGGATTATATATCCCTATTGCCAGGGCCCTAAGCAAAGTCTTTGGAGTTTGATAGGACCTGACCACTTGTGTTCACTGCATCACCTGTAAGAATTCAGGATCATCTCCATCCTACACTGAAACATTAAAGGAGAACTGAATTAAATCAAGTAGAGTTTGGCTGGCCAATGCCCTTAGGAGCTTGGAGGACGGCTGTCAGCGCATCACTGACAAAAACTCAAGTAATTTTCAAAACCCTTGATGTTGCAGACTTGAACCTGTACAATTTCCTGGTTCCCTACGTCGTAGCTCAGATTTTGTCTCCTCCATGAAGCCTTTCCTGATCTCTCACCTCCAGCCACAAGTGATCTCTCCCCATTGGAACCACCATATTACTTTGCACCTCTCTGTTGTACTAGGGGCATCTAGGTGATGCAGTGGATAGAGCACTGGCCCTGGAGTCAAAAAGACCAGAGTTCAAGTCTGACCTCAGACACTTACTAGCTGTGTGATCCTGGGCGAGTCACTTAACCCCTGCTTGCATAAAACTGGAGAAGGAAATGGCAATCCATCCTAGTATCTTTGCCAAGAAAACCACATAGACAGTATGAATGATGACAGTGACAACGGTAATTGAGCTTTCATACCCAGCTGGTGTAGAAATTATATTGAGGTAGTATAACAGCTGCCATTTCTATATAGTGCTTTAAGATTTACAAAGTGCTTTACAGATATTATATCAGCAACCCTGGGAGGTAGCACCTGTTATTCTCATTTACTGTCAAGGAAAGTGAGGCAGGCAGAAGCTAAATGACTCCAGATCTAGGCTGTATTCAGTGTGACACCAATTTGCTTCATCATGAGTAGGGAGCCAGCTTTAGAATCAGTAATACCTGGATTCATGACCCACTTTCACACATGCTAACTCTGTGACCCTGGACAAATCATTTAAACCCTCAGGGTTTCCAGGCAGCTCTAAGAGAGTAAGTAGTGCTTAGTCTTTTTTTTATGTCATGGAGCTCCTTGGCAGTCTGGTGAAGCCTGTGGATCCCTTTTCAAAATAATGTTTTTAATGCAGAAAATAAAATGCATAGGATTGCAAAGGAAACAAAATATATTGGAATACAGTTACCAAATATAACAAAAAAGTTCTCAGACCCCAGGGTAAGAACTTCTACTCTAAGACTAGAAAATGCACATTTGTAGAATTTATTTTCTCTCTGGGATTTCCTACACTGATGAAATCACAGGACTGAACCTGCAAAGGGAAGCCCAGATTGAATGAAAAGGAAGCCTGAATCCCAGCTTCTCCATATCCCCCAATTATACTCAGGTCTTGCTGCCCTACCTCAATTAATAATATTGTCCTAGACTAAACCCTATGGGGTCATGAACTGGCCCTCATCTAAAATTCATATTTTATCCAACACTTTTCACAGTTGTCTTCAAACAGCAGATGTTTAGTAGATGTTTCTTACTGCTAGGAATTCTTCTGTAGGATGTTTGTATTCATACGTAGTACTCTGCGCTGAGTTAAGATTTCTTAAATTGGATGGAGGCAGCCACTTCTGTTTGAGTGTTTAATAAGTGGTCATGACAAACCACTAGGTGTCATACTTAGGAAAGAGTTCTTTCTGGCTTCTGCCCTTTTTAATTATTGGTTAGTACTAACTCCCCATTGAGCAAGAAAGAGAAAATCCTCTGTTAAGGTTAATTCTCTTAACAACAGTTAATTAATGCCAGGAAACAGGCATTTTGGTTTAAACTCTGGAATTATTTATGATAAGGATCATCTCAGGTGTACAAACAACATTTAATGAGTACCTTCCCTCCTGTGTCCCTTCCCCCACCCCCACACCCAAGGAACTCTGCTAGGACCTGGAGGGACAGAATGAATGGCAGTAGCATGGTAAACGTAGTCAGCCCTGCCACCAAGGGCTTCCCAGCCTAACTGGGAGACTGACCAGCATACACTTCACAGGCACATGTTATTAAATGTTAAATAACTAGAACATAAACAGAGTACATGTATCCTTTGAGAATATTGGATAAGTATGTGAACAGTAAGTAGTTGGGCTAGGCTTTGAAGAAGAGGGTTTGGAGACAGGTTTTATGGATAAAGAGGAACCTGAGTTAGCAAAATAAAGCTGGAGGAACATTCTCTAGCTTATATATACATGTGTGTGTATACATAGATATGTATGTATATGCATACTTACATATATGTATATGCATGTATATAGAGAGAGATGTAAATATAGATACATAATTTATATACATGGTCTCCCCCATTACAATGTAGGTTTCTTAAAGGCAGGGGTTGATTTTGCTTTTTTTGGTAAGTGCATAATGTAGGCACAGAGCAAGCCATTAATCATGTTCATTGATTGATTGATAGGATTATAGAAATAGCACTGAGAGGGAATTCAGGGATCAGCTATTCTAACTGCATTTTACAGATGGGAAAGTCAAGGCCCGTGAAAGATAAGTGATTTGCACAAGGTTATACAGGTAGTAAATGGCAGAGCCAGTATTTGAATGTGGGTTCCATGATTCCAAAAAGAACAGTTCCATATACAGAGTAGAACAGGAAAAGATTTTTCTTTTTTTATAAAACCACAATTCGCTGTTACTTACAGCTTGTCTTTTTCAAGAGTATATAACAAATTTAATTTGTTACTTTCAGAACAGTGCCTTGAATGCTAGGAAAAGGAGTTTTAACTTTACTTGCTAGGTAGTTGAGTGCCACTGAAGACTTTCAAGCAAAAGAATAACATGGCCAGATTTCTGCCTAGTGAATTGTGGGTCAGAGGGAGAAGAGCTTGAAGAGGCTGTTTCCATTACTTGGGTGATTCATTTTTTGGCCACAACAATTAATAAAGAATCTACTAAGTTAGGTAGGAATTATGGTTAGCCTTGTTGATCACTTATGAGCCCATCTGTTGAAGTATTTACATAAATGCTGCTAATAAGAAATTGAATGTTATAAACACTATGAAGATTTAAAACTTGGCTATTTTTATTGACAAGTCTTAGCTAGGTTGCCCATGGCCAAACAGAGAATTATCTAGAATAATTCAGGCTGAAATTAGAGTTGAGACAGTTATCCTAGAGAGCTCAGGCAAAAACCTTGAGCAGGTAGGTATTGGTAAAGAATGATTGTAGTCAGTTTCCAGTTTTCTGTACCAGATGGTTTGATTTAAGGGTTATCTTACATGTATTGTTTCCTGCAGTCAAACTGTGGGTATCTTGATCAAACGAGGCCATTATCTGTGCTAGCACTCTCTCTTTAATCGACGTGAATAATTGCGTTTTGGCTGCAGCACCATAGAGCCAAAAAATCCTTGTACGCTGAACACCTCCTGTGTCCTTTGCTTAACTACATTGTCAGCAAGAAATCTAACCAAACAACATGGACACACCCGCATAGAATATCACTGGATTATTGGATCTCTGTTTTTCTTTTGATTTTTTTCCAGAGACATCATATAGGATTGGAATAGTAAACGAATGTCTGCATGTTGGTATGGTCCTCCATTCTCTAAGTTGGAAACTGACATCTTGTCCAAGTATTACTGATGTATTCTTTGGGGACTGCAGGATGTTTGTAGCTGTGTTTTTTTTGGCCCAGGCAATTGCACGTGGGGCACGCTGGCTCGTGTGTGACTGCTTTTACAAATTACTTATTTATAACAATAGTTCTTATTTCTGTGCCCACATAAACAATTCCTTTTCCAATTGGCTAGCACGTTCAGTTACTATGCTTTGCAGGAGATGTCTTTACAAGTAGTTCAAACAGCAAAATGCCTTAGTGGGCTAATAACATCTTTAATTTTCCTCCTTTTGGCTGCTGCTTTTAAAAGAGCTTCAAATTACAAACAGACATAATAGGGGGAATTATAATTATTCACCACAAACAGCAAGAGGTTGTTGTGATTGAGAGTTGGAAGCAAGGAACATGTATCCATTAATGTGGTGGCACCTTTTCTAATATCGATGTCAAAAAATTTCCCTGACTCCTTCCCCCGTGATAGGAGCTATACTAGTAGAATTTATTGATGGATAAAATACAGAATTACAATAGCAGTTACCATCAAATCAATTATGCCTTTACATGTATTTTTAATCGTGGTCCAAAAAATGGGAATGACTGCCCTGATAGCTGCTCCACCAGTGTTTTCGCATTTGAAAGCTGTGAGATATTATTTCTAAACCCTGAATCAGTATTTCTGTGATACAGTCATTGTCACAAATTATTACCTTTTCCCTAAATGTTCCAGGACCTGAAATCCATGGATATAAGAAGACTTTAACCCATGACTTCTTAAAATACTTTTTTCAGAGGGCTAAGGGGGGCTAGTGGAGCATCCTTTACAAAACTTGGTGTTGATAACTTTTATTTTATATCATTTTTATTTCTTAATATAACCTTTCTCTTCTCCTATCAAGGAACCTTCCTTTCTAACAAAGAATAAAATAGGAAGAAGTAAAAAGCAATTCAGCAAAACCAATTTACACATCAACCAAGTCTCAGAGTATATGCAGTGTTCCATACCCATAACGTACTTCTACAAAGAAGTACTTTTTTCACCTTTTCTCTGGAACCACACTTGTTCATTATAATAACAATGTTCCATTTGATTTGGGGGCTTTCCACTTGCAATGTTGTAGGCACTGTATATTTTCTTGGTTCTGCTTTTCTCATTCTGTATCAATTCATTTAAGTCTTTCCATGCTTCTCTGAATTCTTCATTTTCCTTAGTACTTACAGCACAGTAATATTCATTACGTTTATATACTACAATTTGTTTAGCCATTCCCTAGTCACTCAGCATCTACTTTATTTCCTAGTTCTTTGCTACTACAAGTGCTGCTATGAATATTTTGGTGAATTTGGGACCTTTTCTCTGTCTTTGACCTCCTTGTGGTATATGCCTAGCAATGGGATGTCTGAGTCCAAGGGCAGGAAATTATTTTTTAGCATGATTTTCCACTTTCAATTTAGGCCTTAGAAACTGTAAATAGTAAATCCAGCTGCATGGCTCTCCAGAGGGTCTGAGTTCTGTCTGCTGGCTTTGTCTCTGTCCCTGTTGTTTCACCGTCCTCTCCCACTTTGGTCATGGTGCAGACTAAGGCTGACTGCCTGCCAGGCTCCTACCACAAAATGGTGGCAGCTTGAGTGCCCCAGAAAACTCTGGGTCACTCCAGCTTTGCCAACGCCTCTCCTTCACCTCTCTCCCGGAAAGTTGAAAGTAAGTATGCAGGTGGGAACCCAGTATGTGTACGGCCAACACCCCCATGGTAAAAAGGATTTGGAGAATTCTTTGAGATGTCATCTAAACACTCAGAAAAAGAGAATCTAATTCCTGATGAAGCAGAGGCAGGAAGTAGCGGTCTAGGAAAACCTGAAAGAAAATCTTGTCCTTAGCAACCTGATCCTACGAAGATGATGGATGTCCAGATGAAGAGTAGAACATTCTCATGTACCTGCTTTCATCAGAATTGTAACATGTGCCCTGGTGTAGATACATTTGTTTACATCGTTGTTAGAGTGTAATTTGTTGGCCAGAGATTTAAGTAAAATACTAAAAAATCTGTACTCAAATTCAGTCAGTAGTACGTCATTCTGAAGGGGAGGCTAAGATAATTATATGCATATATACGTAATTAGCATAGCCATCATTATTAAAAAGTATTTTTATTCCTATTTCTAATACTATAGGCTCTTGGTCAGAAAACCATTACATGGTATTATAACTAACTTGTGATATTGGAGATTGGCTTGAATCCTTGTACAACTGCTGTTTTATTGGTGTCTTTTTTGAAAGAGTGGAGTATTTTTGTTCTTAATTTACTTGAAAAGCATTTAGACTTTGCACACTCAAAAACTATTTTCCTAGTATCAACAAAACTGAAGGGATATACTTTTAATGACTTAACTTTCTTCAGAAAGACAGGTCAAGTGTAATTTGAAAATATTTAGAGAGGTATCCCCTAGTGAGGAAAAGATTGTTTTTCTATTTGTCTCAAATTTTTAATGGCTAGAAGTTCATAATGCATTTTTATGTATTAAGATTCCTTTTAAGATAAAGCACTCAATTTATAGCAGCTCTTTTTGTAGTGGCAAAGAATTTACCCGTCAATTAGGGAATGGCTGAGCAAGTGGACTGTAACTGGGTCTAGTTTTAATTGTCACTGCGCAGTTACGATTGATTAGGTTTACCTGAAAAATAAGCTGCTTGTAATGTCTTCCCATACCTAATTGTTGTGCTGTGGTTACTATCATTATTTTTATTTAAATAGTTTGTTTTCATACGTGTAGAAATTTTTATTGTAACTGTTCACAACAGTTAGGTTACCATGGGGTTGGGTATTGACCCAGAGGAATAGGTTATATCCACATAGGTGTTGTAGAGAAACTTCTTCAGGTCACAGCTGATGTATGGTGAAGATGACTCAGAAAATCATTCATTGCTAGTCTGACTAAAGGGAATTTTATTTTTCTAATCTGTTTCTCTTATATCCTGTACATCTCAAACTGGCACAGAAGATATGGAAATAAAAGACTGTCATTGAAGAGGTGTTTTAAAGTTTACATTAGTTATTTGGAGGGCAAAGGGGAGTGAATAGGTATACTTCCATGTGTGACTTGCAGCATGAGAGAGGTGTCTTCTAAGAATTAAAAAAAATACTTTCTAGTGACATGTGAAATTGACTTTAGATTTCTTCACTATTATCCTCCCTCAATAAACAAAGTAAATGGTTAAGTATATTTGACCTGTTTGATGTTCTTTTTGTGAACATGGATGAATTTTACATGTCTAATTTTATTGTTTGTTTATATATACATTTTGAGTGTTTGTGAATATTGAGTATATAAGAACGCTACCCTGGGTATAAGACTAGATAGTTAGAGAACTGCCTCCATGTTGTGACCTTGAGCAGAACTTTGGACCTCACTTTCCTCATCTGTAGAAGTAGGGCTCATCACAGCTGCCTTAACTTGCATTTACACGGGGTTTTTGGTAAGGACCAAATGAGATTAAGAATGTGAAGGGCTCTTAAAGTTGTGAGATATTATTGTTTCTAAACCTAAGTCAAGATTACTGTGCTATCTGTTATATTTGAATGTGATTACAAAGTATTGAACAACCAGGAAGTTCAAAGCAATTATGACATGATGCAAATTTTCAATTCCCTCCTCCTAGAATGGTGTTCTAACAGTAAACCTTGGTGGTGACCTGGGAACCTATGTGATCAACAAACAGACACCCAACAAGCAGATCTGGTTGTCTTCTCCATCCAGGTATGTAAATTACCTTGTTCTGCAAAAATGTCAGTAGGCACAAATTGAATTGTAATATACCTTAATAATTTTCTGTGCTGCCCTTTCTTTCTTCTCATTCCCCACTCATTATTAACTAGCTTTAAAAGTAAATCTTCTTGTGTGTTTGCATACATTTATCTCTTGTTCTGTACAGGAAAATTCACCCCAATCACGTGACTTCTCCTTGCTGATAATTTGGTTTCTGTAAACAGACATGAGGCTATTTAACCAAAAAGATATGTGAATTTTTTTTAAAAGTGTGTCTTCTGGGAATGAGGGTAGGCAGTCTTCATCATCCCTGATTTAATGGCATGTCTGTGTCAAAGTCTTGTTTCACACTGTATAATTTTTTTAATTTTAATAGCTTTTATATTCACATTACCTTTATGTCCAAGCATATCCTTCCTTCCTCCCCTATCCATCAGACCAACCCTTGTAACAAACATTAGAGAAGAGCAAGAGAAAAAAGCAGTACATCCAAACCAACCACCACCAACATCAGCAATCTGAAGGTATTGGTAAAGGGTCATCCCTAATCTCCACACACCCCTCTCCGTTTCTGCGAAGGAGACAGAAGTGTTTTCCTCTCTTCGTCAGGGACAAGGTTGTTCATTAGAATTACACAGCTTTCCATTTCGGGGTTTTTCCCCATGCACAATACAATTTTGGTACCAAAACAAGTTATACTTTGACCCCTGCATTTATTTTGCAATTCTCCCTTGGCTGCTTCAAACATAGAAATCAAAGGTTAGCAGAATTCCATTTGCAGCATGTGGCATCAGGTCTGACTGAAATGCACAAGAGTTTTAAAGGGCTGGGCGAAAACTGTTGGAGTCACCTCCTACATACCCAGACTTTGCACAGATGCACATTTACTGGAGAGATTAAGATAGGAGAAAGCATGTGGTTCAGCATAAAGGGTGCTGCATGTTTTTCTGCCCTAGTATTCGCATTAATTCTTGGATAATTAGCAGGGGGGCAACTTATAAATGATCTCTTCACTATGCTGTGTTCAGTCACTCTTTTTCATAAGTGAATTCAGTGAGGTTCAGATATTAGTAAACCGTTGCTGTCACTTCCTTCAGGCTCATAAGTGATGTTTCAAATTCATGTTATCCCTGGTGATTGCCTAGATTTTACCAAGGCATTTGGATGAACAGTCTATAGAATCTCTCTATCTGTATTTTTTCTAGGACTGGCAACATAAATAGATAATGGGCTGGTCTTAGCATTAAACAGGAGGATTCCTTTTAGAAAATGACTGGGCTCCTTTATATCCCCAGACTCTCCTAGAAACCAAAATCCGTCTTATAAATCCAGTCTCCTACTGACTTTGTCATGAAGCTTTGACACGTGGCCCACAACAGCCTTAGAAGACTTGAGAATGAATCTCGTGCACAAGACAATGGGGGGGTGCGTGGGGGTTGGCCAGCTAAAAATAATAGCCATATAACTAGCATTTATTTAGTGTTTTAAGATATGCAAAGCACTTTACCTTTGTTGTATCATTTGAGCCTCCTAGTAACCCTATTATGTAAGTACTGTTACCATCCTTATTTCACAGATGAGGAAAGTCAGGCATTGGGGAGGTCACACAGCTAATAATTGTCTGAGACAGGATTTGAACTCATCACCCTGGCTTCATATCTAACACTCCTTTCGCTACACTATGTCCTCACAGTGCTAGCGAAGCAGGAGATGAAGGTTTTATTCTTATGTGAACCAGTTAGTTTCATCTCAGTCCATGGCCTCATCCCCTACCCATGGCCAGTTTTCCTACAAATTCATGCGCTTGTTCACAGGAAGAACTAAGTGAGAAAAACATGGATGGATCACTCCTGAAAAAACATCTCAGCCTGCTTGGGCTAGCAAGAATATATGTGTCAGTAGCTTCATCTCCATTTCTAGAAGATAATACTAGTAGTCATGGCAACCACCAAAAAAATTTACAGCTATGTCTAGAGACTCAAAAAGGCCATGCAAGCCCATGTTTTATTTGGACACACTCGACAGTAACATAAGGCTATACAAGTCTTGCTTAGAAAAATATTTCAGTGAATAATAATAAATTTATGCAAAACCCAAGTAGCATTTTTCATCTGCAATATATGCCAAAAAAATTTTTTTAAGAATCTGCTGACGATCCATGTAGGGTAGGTTACAAATTTTTTTTCTTTAAAAAAATGTTTTTCTATTTTTCCCTCTCTAGTCAAAATTTATCTTTCAGATTATTTGATTTGGTTGAGAACTCTTCCAGGTGCTTCCTGTGACATTGGTTGATTTACCTATGGAAACACAATGGCCTTTTGTAGCCACATTATCCCTGCTGACCAGGTCTTCTATGTGATATGCTGGGGAATGAGCAAAAAAAAAAAATGGAAAAGAAAAGGAAAAAGTTGTGCGAACTTCAATGAATAATACTGTTTGAAAATCATGGGCTTTGGAAATGTACCAGAGTGAAAGTGCCTGAATGTTAATTACCATTTGCCTGATCTTTATGTAGTGTGAGAGTATTTTTAAAAAGAAAGAAAAACTCCTAAGAACTGTCTTGTTGAACAAGTTATACTCATAGATGAATTATGATCATTTTTCACATAAATTAAGGCTTACCATCTGTAGAACTTTTCTTTATAGATTCTGTTAATAACCAAAAAAATTCAAATATTTCAATTAGATTATTAATAGAGAAGACCTGATTATTTTTCTCATAGGCCACTTATGACAAAATCATTTAAAGATAAGTTTGTAAAAATATGTAAAAGATGCTTCATGTTAAGATCCATTCAGTAAATGTATATAGCATGACAGATGGTCCCTAATGGTGGATTTCACCCACTTCCTTCATGACAGAAGCAGTAAGAAACAAGGAAAGTATAGCATTGTGATCTGGAAAGTAAATGGGATGCATAAGAAGATACCTGTGGATTTTCCTAAAGCATGAACAATTATAGCTAACCTAAAATAAGTATTCTAAGGCAAGAAATAGTTCACATGACTTAATGATAAAGGAAAAGAAGCCACAAACAGAAATTGGACCTTCACCAACACAGAGCAGCAATTCAGCTTTGACTTACAGATCGAGAGTTACTTGGACCTCTGAGAGGTTAAGAAACGTGCCACTGGTCATACAGCTGGCAGGAGTAAGAGACAGTATTTGAATCTGTTACTGACACTATCCATTACCCAAGCCAGATAGGAAGTATGGAAACAACTCCTTGTTTTCTAAAAAAAAAAAGAAAAAGGTATCAAAACAGGATAGCATATGAAGAAAAGAGGATTCTATCTTCAGAAAATGACACCAAAAAAGAAGCAATTTATCTTATAAATTAGCTCTTACTCTGAAAGAGCTTATTATTCCTTAAATTACTCCTAAAGGGAGTGGGGGGACATACTTTAAGAATTAAAGGAGCTGTGTAACTGGCAAGGGGATAGAAAACCCCTTTACAATTCTGGTTGTAGGGAGAAGGCAGATCTTTGTGTTAGAGGCTGAGAGTATGAATAAGAGACTTTAACTATGTGGAGTTATTTTACAAGGGACATGCTTTGACTTTACCAGAATGGGCCTGCTTATATGTCTGTTGTGTGAGGACCAGCCTAGCTAGATTTGAGAAGTGTGTCACCAAACTGACCAAAGGGTGGTTGGGTTTCTTGACCATAGTGATACGCAAAGACTGTCATAGAACAGTTTTCCTCCAGGCCTGTAGAAGGAGCGCCTTCTGATGAATACAGGTATCATTAACATGTAAACATGATTTGATTTCTTAGTTTGTATAATATTGAGGTGTAGTATAGCAGTTCCATTTTTTTTAATTATACTGATAATCTTTTGTTTCTATATCACCTTTATTTCCCAGTGTATCCCTCACTCACCAAGAGCCACTCTTTTGACAAGGAATTAAAAAGAAAAAAGAAAAAGTTCGGCAAAACTAACACATCAACCAAACCCAGCATTACATCCAGTGTTCTACACCTCTAGTCATCCTCTCCTTGCTCCTTCCCCATTTAATCACTGCAAAGAAGGAAGGGGGAGGCAAAGTTCTCATAACCTTTTCTTCAGGGACAAGTTTGGTCATTCTAATTTCACAGCATTCAGTATATATAAATACACACATACAAAAACACAAATTTGCTATTGATCTTTTTATTTATATTGCTTTCCTGGTCCTGCTAAGTTTGCTTTGTGTAAATTATCATGAGTCTTCTCTTGCTTTTCCATGTTCTTCATTTTCATCCACCATATCTTCAGTTATATTCCATTACATTCATGTATTACAATTTGTTTCCATTCCCTAATTGCTGAGCCTCTACTTTATTTCTAGTTATTTGCTACTACAAAAGAAAAAGACTACTGTGAATATATTTGTGGCTTCCTTATCATTAACGTCTTTGGGATATATGCGTTGGGCTCTCTGGGCCAAAAGGGTATGGACATCTTAGTCACTTTCTCAGCATAATTCCAAGCTGGTCTCCAGTATGGTTAGTCCCACTATTGTTTTAAAATGTGGTTGCCACATATATATGGCCCTTATGGTAGATGATACGTGTAGCTCAATGGATAGGAACCTTCATGCTTTTTTTATGATCACTGGGGATGAAGAGGAGTATGGTACTACATAGTGCTTACACAAGCGTGCTTGTTTAATATAATTAATAATTAACAATAGCTAGCATTTATGTAGGGCTTTACGTTTGCAAAGTGCTTTACAAATGTCTCCTATCAACTTTTCCAGTCTACTCAAAAGGTGGGGAAATGTCTCCTACTCGGCAGCCTGGCAATATTTTTATGCATGACGTCTTGAAAACAAGTAACTTTTAGTAAGAGTTTTAACAGGCTACATCCTGTGACCTGCTTTATAGGAGTCTATTTGACCCTCACCCTCACTGTCTTTTAAAAGATCAAAATCCAGACAGGGACCCCACTAAGACCATCCTCTCCCTTCTTATTTCCCCCATCTAGGCTTGTGCCCACTTTAGGCCTGCTGCCTTTACCTGTGCCATGGCTCAGCTCAACCACACTTCTCCTTCAGCTGCTTCCTCTGTCCCCACGCATCTGACATACTCCTTCTTTTAACTTTTTAAAGAGATCACAGTGATGTTGTGGAAAGAGCAAATGCCAGGTCCACCGTTTACTACTTGGATGACCTTAGGTAAACCACTTCTTTCTAGGGTGTCATTTTTCTCATCTGTAAATGAGGGGTTAGACCACATAACTTCTAAGGTCCTATATAGCTCTCACCTTCTATGATTTTCACATATTTCATTGAACTTCAAAACCACTCCAAAGGTGGCATATTTTTAATTGGGCAAGTAGGTGGCACAGTGTCATATATACAAAGAACTGGACCTGAAGTCAGGAAGACTTGAGTTCGTAGGTGGTCTCAGACATTTCCTAAATGTATGACCCTCTGCAGGTCATTTAATCAGTGTCCTACTACCACCACTTTCCCTTCAGAGAAATGAGGGTAAGTCTGTTCCTCATTTGTCTTCTTTAGGGCAAAATTTATTGTTTGTAATTTTGCTACTTTCATTTTTTATGGTTTTGAATTGAATTGGTGGCTGTTCTTTCCATTTATATTTTTGTAGCTATTATGTATTCCTGACTCTACTTAGTTCACTTTGCCTCTCAATTCACAGTAGCCTTCCCCTGCATCTCTGAATTCATCATATGCAGTGTTTCTTACAGCATAGTAATGTTCCATTACATTTGTTCAGCCTTTCCTCCATCAGTGGGGGCAAGGAAATGCTGATTTTATCCCACCCTGCACTCCAAAACAGATGGAGCAGGACCCAGTGTCACAGATAAGTGGAGATGATTGAACACTGCTGTATCACCACACACAAGCTAGGGGGCCATGCTCAAACGGAAGGGAGATGAATTGGAAATTCGGTTCTGGGGGAGGGAGCCAAGGAATTTCCTGTGTGTGGTGATTCTTGTGATGATGGTGGCAATAGGAAGGTTTATTTTCGTTCTCTTCTTTTTTCTTTGATTTGATCCCTATGAAGCTGTTTTTGAGGCTCTCAGGAGGAGCGAGGTATGATCTTTAGTCATGGCTAGTCAGTCAACCATCCTGCTAGATTTTCTCCTCAGTGAACTAGGATGTCAAAGAACTACTGTCATTAGAAGAAAATTCAGCACAGCTTGCAAGGGTCAAATAATTTTTTTCCAATAGATCCTTTAAGACTTAAGTAATTATGTTCATGCCAAGCATTCTTGACAACATGTAATGAAATATCACCCCCAAAATAGCAGCCCTCATGAGTGAATCTAAATGTCATCTTTTGCTCCAGATGTGAAAAAAAGAAGATACATAACAAAGTAATTGGAGCAGATAATCCTGACTCCAAACAGCCATCAGCTCCAGAGCTGCAGAAAAGGAAATCTCTCCACTGCTTACAGTCAGTTTGATTTATGCTTATTTACAAGTTCCTCCGTATATTGTTCCTGCTCCAAAGAATATTCATTGGGATGTGAAGTTGCGCTCTCCCCCCTGCTTTCCATTACTAGCCCTGCAGACTGCCTTCCCACCATTTTCCATTCAGTTCCCAGAGCAATAAAATAAACCAATGAGTAGTGAGTAGGACCAGTTGGCAGTAATGTTTCCACTCCATCCTTTGACTGTTTTATTCCTCTTTTAGTTTTGATTCAGGTGAAAAAGCCAGAGAGAGTCATTCTGATGGCACTTGTACTTATTAAGCCAGACTGTAGAGTCTGGACTAGTCTTACTCACTGACAGTATATAGTAATACTGAGCAGACATAAGGCAGTGCCAAGAAGCTCTCTGGTTTAATGAGAAGAGAACTGGCTTTGGGAGTCTGAAGATCTTGTTCAGATCCAGGTTCTGCCCTTTTCCTGTCTTTGTGATCTTGGCAGCCACTTGGCAGCCTCAGTTTCCTCATCCATAGAATACCAGGGCTGGGAGGGGAGGCGTTTGGACTGTACGGCCTTGGAGTTCTCAGCTCTAAAGCTGAGCAGATGTAGTGTTTTGCCTCCTTCCATACCTATCCCACTCCTGTTTGGAAAGGTAAATGAGTAATATCCTTATTCTCCCTGTATCTCCCCTCTGATCTAAAGAAAACTGTCGCACAGTATTTTGATCTTCGAATAATGCACACATCACAACTCTATTTCAGTTTAAATATAGAAAAAAGAGGATTTTTAATTTGCCTTCCAATCTAAGAAATATTTATGTAGATATTATGTGTTTAGAACAGGAGGCCTGTCCCAGTGAATGGAGGCCCAGCCTCTGTCAGAAAGACACGTCCTTACCATGTAATAGTCATAACGCTGCGTTTGTGTAGCACCTACTGTTATACTTCATTTGACCCTCTCAGAAACCCTCCAAGGGAGGCGCTGTCATTATCCCATTTTACAGCTGGGAAACTGAGGCAAACGTAGCCTGAATAACGTGTCTGAGGCCAGATTTGAGCTTGGGTCTACCTGACTCCAGATGCTGTACCACCTAATTGCCTAATACTAAGGCATGGTTGTATAATCCTAGGCAAACTGTTCTCTAAGAATAAAATCATTCACAAAGAAGCTGCTGATGCACATTGATTAAAGGGGTTCATTCTACCTAGAGTTTCAACATTGCTGAAATTACAGATCCAGATCAAAACTTAAATTTACCAAGTAATCAATAATCATTTATTAAGTAGCTGCTCCGTATACGCACTGTATATGTCTCCCAACTCCAAGCACTTTCTCTGGCTGTCCCCAATACTTGGAATGTTCTCACTCTTGCATCTGCCTCCTAACTCCTCTGACTTCCTTCAGCTCCTAGTGAAAACTCCACCTTCTGCAAGAAGCCTCCCCACTGAGATTATCTCCAGTTACCCCCATGTCTCCTAAGTAGCTGGTTCTTGGTGTGCTCTCTCCCCCATTAAAATGTGAGCTATCTGAGGACAGGGATGGTGTTTTTGCTTTTCTCTGAATTCCCACTTCTTAGCATAGGGCCTGGCATATATTAAGTTCTTAATAAATCCTCACTGATTGCTTGGCTGGAGCTGAGGGGGTCACAAAGGGTCCCATGTGTTTCTGGATTTCTGTTGGGACAATCACTTCATAATGAAGCATCATGTCTCTGATCACCTTGGGAGTTCATTTCTGGGCATCTCTGTAAATATGAATCCTTGCTTTTCACCACATACTCTCTACTTGAAATGTGTCTTGTAATTGTTTTGTCTTCTAGTGGTCCCAAACGCTACGACTGGACAGGGAAGAATTGGGTGTATGCTCATGATGGAATATCCCTCCATGAACTGCTGGAAATGGAGTTTTCTAAAGCCTTGAAAACTCAATTAGACATGTCTTCCCTGGTCTTTTCTGGAAAAGACACTTGACAAAAATCTCATTTTTAAAGATGTTGAAAGCTGTAGATAAAGAGTGCCTCTCTCCTCCACACCTGAATTTGTTTTCATCCTCTTAAATCCTCCCCCTCCCCCTATTTAGATTCATTTTATGTGATAGTTATGTGAAAAGAAAATATATTTTTGACCTCAACTCTGGCTGTGGATTTCATGGAATTGTTTAGTTCTGTTTCTTTATTAAATCTCACTTTCATGAGCCTACAACAAAGAAGAACTGTGAATGTTTTTGTTTGTTTTTTAAAGCCAAAACCTCAGGGAAGGGTGAATTGGTTTCACTCTAGTTACTATGAAGGATCCCCTATAAAAATAACAAAGGCACAAACATATTGTCAGTCCCACCAGGCTTTATCAGAATGAGGCTCATTACTGGGTGAAACATGAATGTTCCCACACTCCATCAAAAGAGTAAAACAATACTTGTGAAAATCTTAAGTGTTTCATCACCAAAGGCAGAGGGGGAATTCTCCAACAGAAGATGACTTCCTTTGTTCCTATGTGTTAACTGTGAAGCCCATAGGCTCTAGGAATTGGAGGAGAGACATCTGGCCAGTCTATTTATTATTCTTTGCTCCTTGTAAGGGGGTAAAGAAATGACAGTAACCACCTTAGGGACAATTTTATAATAAAAAACACTATTACTTTGGTATGTGATGTTACCCACATATTGGGATTAATCAAATTCTTATCGCTAGACTTGATGTGGTTGAGCTTTGGTCTTTATAGAAATTATTTTTTATTAAAAACACACACAGAGGGCCTTTAGATATTAAACTGGTAGGAGAAGACACCCTATTTTAGCTTCTGTCATGCTTAGACGGCAAGGCAATGTGTTGTTTGCATTAAATACATATTCCATTATAGAAGGGAAATCTTGAAACAGAAATAAAAATAAATAGTGTTTAGACTGGGTTTTGGAGATCTTTAATAAGATGCTCCTCAGATAGTTTTCTTTTACTATTTTTGCTTGTTGTTAAACATCTTAAATACAGCCAATGAGAGAATTAATAAAAATCTTGGTTTTTTCCTGATGACCAGTTTAGTAACAACTTTCTTAGTTGGAAGTCAGCTGTCCAGCAATCTCGCCTATTTAGAACACAGGAAGCAAAGTCAAAAGAAAACAAAAGAAAAAAACCCAAACTCTACAGAAACAAAATAGAGAGCGTTTTACCCCTAGAAGAGTCTCTTAGGCCCTCTCTCTTACCCTATTCACTCTTACTTTACAGATATGCTTTTCAGAGAGGCACAGATATCTCATTTTCAAGCCTAGAGATAATTAGGAGGGGAAAGAACTGCCATTGTCAGGTTTATCAGCAGCAGTGAAAGTTTGATTACAAAAAATAAAACAGCAAATCTGTAAAAGGAAGACACAGCTTTAAAAAAAAGGCAGCAATGTGGAGTCATTTAGTATAGGAACAAACAACCTTATACACATCAATTAAGTCCTGAGTCATCACTGTTTTATAGCACAACATCATTTATGTTCATAGTGTTGACTTCAACCATCAAGAAAAAAATAAAATAGATTCTGATTAAAAAAGCGGATGAAGTACATGATGCATTTTAAAAAAATAATTTTCATCTAAATTTCTTGAAATAAGCATTTTGGTCTTTATAGAGCAGCTTGGGAGTGGCACAGTGAATGGAGTGCCCACCCTGGGATTCAGGAAAACTCATCGTCCTGAATTCAAATGCAGTCTCAGACACCAGATGTGTGACCCTGGAAAAGTCACTTAATCCTGTTTGCCTCCATTTTCTCATCTGTAAAATGAGCTGAAGAGGGAGATGGCTAACCACCGCAGTGTCTCTGCCAAGAAAACCCCAAATGGAGTTGTAAAGAGGAAGACATGACTGGAAAAAAATGTGTGTGTGTATATTCTACATAACTTTTGCATAACTTTGTTCTTTTTGAGTATGTCATGCTGTTTAATATGTACTGTAAGAGGATAGGAGCTCAAGAGGGGCAGGAGTATAATAAAGATCTTTCTTCATCCAGTAAATGTGAAGTTTAAAAGGTTTCATGATTTCTCCTGTGTTTTTAAATATGGAAATATTTTATGAATGTGTTCCATGTATAAAAATTCCATCCTCAGTTTCCTTCCATTTTCAGACTTTTCCTTTCCTCTAATAATGCTAATGACCTGAAGTACTTTTCCAGCCCTGCTCTGTTTCATCTCCTAAATCTTGATTGGTAAATGCCATTTCCCCAGCCTAAAATGGTGAAGACAGTGTGAAGCAGCTCCCCAAGCTGTGTCCAATGTGTGTTTCTAAGGGCAGCTAGGTGGTGCAGTGGATAGAGTACAGGTCCTAGAGTCAAGGAGACCTGAGTTCATATCTGGTCTCAAACACTAGTTGGGTGACCTTGGGCAAGTCATTTATTTCTATTTACCTGTTTCCTGATCTGTAAAATGGGGATACTTATGTCGTCTACCTCCCAGGGCTGTTGTGAGAATCAAATGAAATGATAATTATAAAGGAGTAAGTTAAGACTCAGTGCCTGCTACATACTACGTACTAAGCACTAGATAAATGTTAATTATTACTATTAAGAACAAGTAGTAGTTGTACAGTAGAATATTGGAGTCAAGAAAACCCAAGTTCAAACTCTGCTTTGGACACCTACTAGCTCACAGAAAAGTCACTTAACTCTGCCTCAGTTTTCTCATCTGTAAAATGCCAGAGTTGTTGCAAGGATCAACTGAGATCACGTGCAAAAAATGCACATTTCAAAAATTATAGTGCTATCTAAATGTTAGCTGTTATTATTAAACCCATAAATATACAGATAAGATCATTTGTGCAAATAGAAATGCATGACGGAAAAAGAGAGAAGTCCCAGGTTGAAAAACTAGGGCAAAAAGAAACTCTTGGATGATGATTTTCATATTGTTAGTGGCAAAGAACATTTTCCTTCGATTTAAAAAAAAATACAAAATCTGCATGCTCGGGAAGGAGGTAAAAATACAAATTTACAGAATCACCTAATTCTAAAAGAGATCTCGGTGACCCATACATGAAAGGAATCCCCACTGTAAGAAGCCAACGTAACCGTAGAAAAGTCCAATGGCCTTTCCATATAACTACCCCTTCAACCACTTGAAGATAGCCATCAAGTTTCACACACACCTCCAGATCTCACCTCCCTCCTCCTCCCCATCTTCTGGACAAACATACCCAGTTCCTGCTGTCCCTTTTATTAAGAAACTGAAACTATTTAATGCTGCTCTCCCTTTTCTTATATAAACAAAGCTTTTCCTTAGTACTAAAAATCTCTTCTGCCTTGATCCTATATAGGGTCATTTAATAACTGCCTTCTTGGTATGGACTGATGCTCTCAATATATTCAGGTAGAGGCATGGAGTCCTTAGTTTAACATAATTGGCTATGTCCTTCTGAAAACTGTAACGTCTTTGTTATTTGGCCTGATTAAATAGGTGCTACAGTGTATGTGCGACTGAGTTTACTTAGATCCTAATGTCTGATAAACATGCAGAATCACAGTTCAGATCACTGAGAAGCATAAAATAATATTTTGTCATTTCAGACTCTTCATTTAGGGCTTTTTTGGCAAAGATACTGGAGTGGTTTGCCATTTCCTTCTCCAGCTCATTTTACAAATGAGGAAACTGAGGCAGACCAGGACTAAGTGACTTATCCAAGGTCACACAGCTAATAAGTGTCTGAGGCCAGATTTGAACTCGGGAAGATGAGTCTTCCTCACTCTAGGCCCAGCACTCTGTCCACAACCACCTAGCTGTTATAAAGGATTAAGATGTGCCTTCACTGAAGAGTTAATTGTATAAACAACACTTTCCTTTACTGTGAAAAACAAACAAATTACTGTGGCCCCCTTCAGCTGTTAACGCTAGGGTGACACAGAATAAGTGTATTGTCAGTGGTCGATAGAACAAGTGTATTTCTGTGACATTCTGTCCCCTTCTCTCTCCATAACACCAAATCTTCTGCCTGAAGTTTGCCATCCCTTTGGCCTATCTAGCTAACCCCTCTCCAGATTCAATATTCATCAGTTAAATAGTTTACACTGAAACTGGTACACACTGTTTGGTAATACAGACACTACACATGCTATAGTCCAGCCTACTGATCTGTTCGCTGTTAAACTCATGACACCCACCTCCTTTCTTGGTGCCTTTACACTGGCCGTCTCCCATGCTTGGAATGCACTCCCTCCTCCCTCTGTCTCTTAGAATCCCTGGTTTCTTTCAAGATTAAACTCAGATTCCACTTTTCTTCATGAAGATTTTCCTGATCCCCAGTCGTTAGTGCCCTCCCTCAGAAAACTACAGTGTATTCACTTTGTTTATATTCAGTATATGTTGAGAGGAATGGGGTGTTCAGGGAGGACAAGTACCTCTGGTGTGACAGCTTGCTGGACTCTTCTCAGGATTGCTCATCCACCTGTGGTGTCTACTTGACACTCACCTGTAGCTCCAAGAAGCTGTAGCCATACGCAGTGTCCACAAACTAGTAAACAGTTTCAACAGACAGGCTAAGCCAAGTTGAGGGTAACTGATGGGCCTCAAACCCATCAGTGAGTTGGGGGGGCAGTGTGTACCCCAAGCATGTGCAGACTTCCCCTCACAGTGGACTTATGTGAACAATTTGTTCCAACAGCCATGAAGGATACTGAAACAGCCTCTGTGGAGCACTTAGAGCTTGGTCATACATTGAAGATGCCAAGGTTGCCACTGCATCCCAAGGGTATCATCAGTTGTCTTGACTTTTGTCTTGCCACTGCACTTTGATGACTGTGGAAGAGCAAGTGAGGCTGATGACTTCGTGCAACTCTGTCTCACTTAAATCCAATTCACGCAGGAGTCATAACCCCAAGATGGCATTTGTCCTCTTCAAAGGACAGACAATAATTCTGGTCCTTGAGGACAAGGATTATTACACATTTATCTGTATCCCAAAGTTTAGCAAAGAACATAGTAGGGCCTTCAAGTGCTTGCTGATTAATTAGATGTTTTTCTTTTCTTACCTAGTTTTAATCACTGAATGGGCATTACCTCAGTCAAACCCAGACCTGTTAAAGACCTTGGCTTAAAAAGACCAAGGGCTCCCACTGCTTCTGGGGCTATCTCCAGTCATTCTGGTCTGTATCTCAATGCTGGATCTAGATGACTTCTGAGGAGAAAGTAAGGCTGGTGACTTTGCACAGCCCTCCCTTTCTTAAATCTGATTCATTTGCATGTCATGGCATCACCTTCATGTCATAGTCCTCTTCTAGAATGAAGGACAAACTATAGAAGGTTGAATCAACATTAGGAAGGGACATGTAGGATGATGGGGAAATGTTTCCTGTCAGGTTTTCTCTTTGGTCTTAGGTCAACTTCCATCATCCAGAATAAAAGAGATGCACCCACCTGGTTCTTGAACCTTTCTTTGAAAATGATCTAGTCCAGCTCCTTTCATTTTGCAGACAAGGAAATTGAAGCCTAGAGAGATTAAATGGCTGACCTAAGGTCTTATCATCACTTCTTGTTTCCTCTTAGGTTTTTTCTCTTTAGCCCATAGGAGAACTTATTTATTTTTTTTTTTACTAAAATTTAAATACATAATAAGAAAAGAAAAAGAAACATTATAAACTTAAATAATAAAGTTAAATATAAAATAAGGAAAGAAAAAACATGTCATATGCATAGCAGAACATAAGAAAAGATTCAGAATATATAGCAATAACTTATCTTGCAATAACTTATCATTTCAAGAAAGCCTGTATATTAACTACTGTGCATTAAGTTGAGAGCTGTCCATCTTTGGTTCCTTGTAGGTTTTCTTTTGTTCTCTGCTTACTTGGTTCTTTTTTCCCCTTCTTCCCCCACTACCCACCACCTCAAGGCTACAATTGAGCATGGATATAGTTATATGTAAGTATTAATATATACATACATGTATATGTGTACATACACATACATACATATATATATATGTACATAATGTATGCTTTCCCTAAGAGATTCTACTCCTAATCTTGTTTTTATGTTCATACATATCTTTTTTCCTATTTCTCCTAACTCCTCTAATTTACTTCTATGTGCTACCTTGCCCTCCTATTACTTAACCAACCCCCACCTCCCTTACCTTCCCATTCCCCTAAATCTAAACACCCTTTTATACACCTCTTTGATCTGTTCCATCCCCTTCCCCTCTAAAGCTCACTCCCTTATCCTCCCTTTCCCCTAAATCCAAACACCTTTTTATACATCCCTTTGACCTATTCCATCCCCCTCCCCTCTAAAGCTCACTCGTTTATCCTCCCATTCCCCTAAATCTAAACACTCTTCTATACCCCCCTTTTAATCTATGAGAACTTCTTTATTGAAGCAAGCATATAGTCTTTTTGAAGTTTTCTAAGCTTGTTTTTTAAACTATTCATTAAGGATACAAGGAGTGAATATTAAAAGCTAAAGAAAAGTTGCAGTGTTTCAGGAAGATTTAATCTAAAGTTAAAGAAAAGACTCCCAAGTCAAAGAACACTAAATTAGGAGTCAGGAAAAATGGATTACATTCCTGACTATGCCATTAATTAGTCATGTAATCTAGAACAAGTCACTTCTCTGTGCGTCTCAGCTTATCCTCACCAGCAAAATGAGGACAACTGAAATCAATCAAACTTTCAGTACATATCTATTACAGCCAGAAAGTCATTGTACACAGCAACAACCACAGTGTGCAAGGCATTTTTCTGATAGATTTAGCCCATCACAGCAGTGCAAGGACCTAACACATTCCCAAAGGACTCTTGAGGCAAAATGCCTTCCACATCCAGAGAAAGAACTATGGAATTGGAACGCAGAATGAGGCAGAATATTTTCTCTTGGGTAATGTTTTGTTTTGGTTTTTCTCATGTTTTCTCCCATTCATTCTAATTCTTCCATGCAACATGACTAAAGTGAAAATGTGTTTAATAAGAATGTATGTGTAGAGCCCATATAAGATTGCATGTCTTCTCAGGGAGAGAGGGTGGAGAAAGGGGAAGAAAATCTAAGACTCATAGATGTGATTGTAGAAAACTGAAAACAAATTAATAATAAAAAATTTTTTAAAAAGTAAAGAAAACCCCAAGTAGGGTCACAGAGAGTCAGATATGACTGAACAACCATAACAACTATACTTCTACATTGTCGCTAATATTTCTTGGAATATAAAGGGACCTAGACAGTGATCTTTCTCACTTTACATGTTAGTCTTTATTTGTGAGTATTTAACTCCTTTGGTTTTTGGCAATCCTCTTTCTCCTCTAAAAGAGGTTAAATTCACTTTCATTTTATGTAAATCTTGTAGGAAAAAGCAAAATTATATATAGGTGATCATTGTAGTATTAGTGTAGTACCCTGCATATAGCACAATGTTGGGCATGTAATAGGTACTTAATAACTACTGATTGATTGAATGAGTAAATATTGCTGGATGGAATTGACTATACAAAGGAAAAAAAGCAAGATTCATCTTCATTTCATTGGAAACCTCAAATCATTGCTGCAGTGTCTTTTTCTTTTTTTTACAAAAGAGAGCTATACTAAGCATGTCATCATAGGAGCCTAGAGTGAGAGGGCCTTTGGGATGAGGAAGATTTGGGCTGAGAGTTGGGAAAATAGTGATGGAAGAAAGAGGGAGGGTTAGAGAGGAAATGATGAAAGTGAAAAGAAGAAAATATTTTCTAAGTCATTTTCACAGAGTCAGTCCTGGTACAAAGAGAGAAGGGCAAGTAGGGAGAATTACACACAGTGGTATCTATCATATCAAGGAGCAGTGACAGAAATCCCATATGTAGCATAAGGGAGTAAAGGAAGTTCCTTTAACCATGTCAATGGAGTGGCCACTAACTAGTAAGGGACACATTGTATCCCAAATGTATGCAGAGCTATTGATGCATTTCATATAGATATACAAATGTTATTGTTGTTCTTTGTTCTTGAAGAAAACCATGACATCAGGAAGGTGATGCCATGCCTTGCAGGTGAATTGGATTTAAGTGAGGGAGGGCTGTGCAAGGTCGCCAGCGTCTCTGTCTTCTCTGGAGACTTCTGTATCAGGATGACTGGAGATGGCCTCTGATGCAGTGGGAGACCTTGGCCTTTTTAAGTTAAGATCTATCCCAGGTCTCTGTTTGATTGAGGCAATACCCATTCAGTGATTAAGGCTAGGTAAGTGATGAGGCAGAGAGAGAATAGCCTTTTACCCAGTCAAAAAAGACATCAATCTGGGAGGGGAAGATCCTCTGAGTTTTTAGCTGAAACAAAAACAATTGCTATTTATACTCACTGAGCCATCCAGGCCCAAACAATGACCAGGTGAGGCTTCGGCTGGGATCTATCATTGGCCAGTCAGTGATTTGAGTTTAAGGCATGGTCTTTAAGAAAGAAATCTAGTCTGTAAACCCCAACTGTGTCTAACATGCACTATCATGGTAAGGTATACATTGTCAAGTAAAACTAATACTAGATTTGGGATCTATATTCATTTTCTGGCCCTAAGTACTTATTACCTTGAACTTCTTGAGACCTCAGTTTCCTTATCTGTAAAAAGGAGTCTATTTCATTCCTTTTAGCTCTAATTCCTATGATCCTTCCTTGGGGCAGCTAGGTGCTGTAGTAGATAGAGCACCAGTGCAGAAGTCAGGAGGACCTGAGTTCAAATCTCACTTCAGACACTTGACACTCACTAGCTGTGTGACTTTGGGCAAGTCACTTAACCCCAATTGCCTCCTCCTGGGTCATCTCCAGTCATCCTGATGAATATCTGGTCACTATTCAGATGGCTCTGGAGGAGAAGTGAGGCTGGTGACCTGCACAGCCCTCCCTCACTCAAAACAAAGTCAAGGGCAAGTCATGTCATTATTTCTCTGATGGCATGGTCTTCTTCGATAACGAAGGACAAACACACATATAGTATGATCCTTCCTACATGCATTGCATTAGACTAGATAGATAGATAGATAGATAGGTGATGGATGGATGTAGATATGTATAGTAGGTCATTGAATTGGAACATTTCCCATGATAACTACATATGTATTGTTCTCTATTCATGCTTTAAAAGGTTTAGGGATGGGTCTATTTAAAAATAAATAATAATAGCATGGCAGGATGATTGAAATGCTTTAACAGTCTTTTTCTGTGTTACCTAATGTCCAGAAAAGTAAAATAACAGTATTTAGGACAAGTAAATTATAGGACCAGTACAAGTAGCTATTTAAATTGGTGAGCTAACTCTTATAAATCGGTTTTGTCTCAGCCCTTCTAATTATATGGTTTATGATTTTATCTGTGTAGTTGTTAATTTTATTATTTTGCCTCAGGCTCTTGGGAGGGAGTGAAGCAAAAGAGGTTATCACACCCTAGACAAATTTGTGAAAAGAAATAACCTAACATTTTAAATTAATGCATGGTAAATGTTAGGGGGTTCCTTTTTGGGTCTTCATTAATTGTTTGGAGGGACAGAGCAGAGTGGTGAGTAGAGAGTAGTGGTCTCTGAGTCAAGAAGAGGGAGATTGGTTAAATTCTTACTGGTACACATATTGGCACATACTTACTAAGAGACCCTGGGCAGATGATGGCCTCTCCCTACCCACTGGAGACTCATAAACTCTCAAGAAGGCACAGATCTCATTGACGGAGCACGTTTCCTATGCTTTGGCTCCTTTCATTGATGAAATCATAGTTTCTGGTCTAATTTATGACTCTTTAAAGCTCAACCTTCACTGAAGCGCTCTGGTGTCTCTTCATGGAGGGATGGTGACTTTAAGTTCTTAAGAGTTATACCAGAAAAACAATCTCTGGTAAACGCTATGAAGCTGTTAAGGCTTCAAGGACAAGTCTGTCATCCTACGAGAAATCCACCTAGATTGGGAAAGGCTCACCAGCACAGAATTGGCCAACAGGTCATAAGTTTTTTCCACTAAAGCAATTCTCAAGGACTATTTTACTAAGGTGTAGAGAAGTTGTCATCTGTATTTGTACAAGGCATATCCACATGGATAAAAATCACAGATCCTTGAGTTATGGAAGTAAATATAAATATAATATAATGTATTATAAATATAATATATAAATTAATATAATATAATTATATATGTATAATGTAATATAGTTAATATAATATATTATATTCTAAAATAAATATAATATAAATATAATCCAGAAAATTGAAAGTATCTGGAGAAATTTTGATTTTAGTGAAGTTCCTTGGGCAATGGATGTTTTTGCTTTTAATTTTATTTATATCTTTTGTGTTTACATCAGCATCATTTTCTAATAAATCACTTCCCTTCCCTCACCCAGAGAACTGTCCATTATAACAATTAATTAAAAATAGCTCAGCAATACTGGCTGACACATCAAGTCCAATAGCCTGTGCATTAGATTTTATAATCCAAGTTAGTGAATTAATATCCACTATTTAGTGGGTTATAATCCAACTCCAAAACTGTAACTTTCCTAGGAGTACTTCCTCTCATGTATGTGTTCCAAGCACATCTATTAGACATATTGTCCTGGAAAGACCAATATGTCCTATATCATTGGATTTTAGAGTCATATAGGATATTAGTGGTAAATCCAATCCCTTCATTTCACAAATGAGGAAACTGATATTCAGAGAAGTGAAATGATTTGCTCAAGGCACTAAGTGACAGAGTTGGGATTCATTCTCAGGTGTTCTGAATTCAAATATATATACACATATGTATGTATGTGTTTATGTATAAATGGCAACTAGGTGGCTCAGGGCTGGGCCTGAAGTCAAGAAGACTCATCTTCCTGAGTGCAGATGTGGCCTTTGACACTTACTAGATGTGTGACCCTGGGCAAGTCCCTTAACCTTGTGCCTCAATTTCCTCATCTGTAAGATGAGCTGAAGAAAGAAATGATAAACCACCCCAAGAAAACTTCAAATGGGGTCACCAAGAGCTGGACACAACTGGATAACAACAATGACTGAATTCACTAAGAGAGAAACAGAGGGAGGGAAGGAGAAAGGGCGTTAGAAGCCACCCTAATAGCTATAGAGAAAATTGTCAAGAAGAGCTCAGGTAAGACTGCACTCCTTCCAGTCTCCTGTGTTGAGAGAACCTTGGGTTTATCTTAAAGTTCCTCCTCTCTTTCATGCAATGTACCTCTAATTAATTATGCTATCTTTTCAAACATTCCTCTTCCAAATAGATCGCAAACAGCCAGGGGTGTGCTGGTACATATTTAACAACTAACTAACTGGGAGGGAGGAGAAGGGGGAGGATGTATGCATAAGACACTTTCCAGTTTAATCGACATTGCTACCATTTTCTCTATCACTTTCACAAGTTAAAAAAGCTTAAGAAGTTCTGTCTGGACAGTCAATGAAATGAGCAATGGAAGGATATGGAAGAGGAGAGAACGAGAATCAGGAACAGAACAGAACAGTTTCACTGGAAAGTGGAATATGTGGAGAAGAGCAGTAGCTCGGGACGGTTAGGTTGGTGGGGTTGTAGGGGACTTTGAACGCCAGAGTCAGAAATTTATATTTTATTCGTTAGATGACAGGGAGACACTGAAGTTTTGGGTAAAAAAGTAACATAATCAAATTAGCATATTATGAAAGTTCCTGGGATTAAGTAGAATAGAGGATAGATTAGATGAAGGATCATCTGGAGAGCAGCTTTTTAAATTTGCTATTCTGATTGTCTGGACAAGGAGAGATGAGCCTTTGAATCAGGTCAGTTGAAATGAGCGGACTCATGACTGTGCTGGAGACAGCTTAAGAAAGCTGAAGAGAGCTGATTGTAGAATGTTCAAGGTGAGTATTTATACCTTGGAAATCAGGCCGCTATTACAAATCAGAGCTGGGTTTATTGTTTCATTGATTGTGCAGGACTTAAACTTTTTTCACTCTCGACTTAAGAAAGTTCTGTTTCAAATGTTTGTCCTCTTTCTGCCTTGATTCATGTCTTTGCACAGAATTCTCACTTAGGGTATCATCACATATCATGGCTTGATTGTATATGTGTTTTTATCACTACTGCTATTGTTTGTTTTAAAAAAAACTGAGTTGTTCTGTCTCATGCAGACTGGAAATGTAGCAGTCACTCACGATGCCAACCTCAATACTGACAAGAGTCAGTTCACTCTTCCTTAGGCAGTCTGGTGGCCATTCACTCACATTGGGGCTGAAAGATGGGCTTTAGCCCACCTGTACGTAGCTCAGAACTCCTTAGTTCTGCCATCCTTGGCCTCCCCCGGTAGCAGAATTACAGGCATGCACCACTGTGCCCCCATTCTGTCAATGTTGTTTACCTGTAAGCTTTTATTTAGGAAAAGACATGCAGCCTGTTATTAAATAAATATATTGCTAAATACATTTCAAATTAATTTGTGGAATTTTTGCCACAAGAGCCGAAATTGTAGACTCCTCCAGTTTCACTAAAGGATCTTTTTTAGGAACCTCCATATGATCAAATTACCTGCCATCTTGAAGGGGAGGGAGCAGTGGTAGGAGGGAGGAAGAAGATTTGGAACTCCCTTTTTTAAAGTGTTGACATATTTATGCTTTGATGAAAATGTATTATCTTCCCAGATTAACATCACCCATAGTGCCTTGTATTCCTTCTTTTAGACGGCACCTACATTGCCTTTGCAGTACTTTCTTCATTCTCTTGCGTTCCTTTTTCTGCTTCCTTGATGTCTTTTTTCTCCTCATGCAGGCCATGCCTTGCACATCTATGAATCATTTTTCTCCACGTAGTCAAGGGAGTCATAAGTCCTACCACAGCCTATTATTTTGCCACCAAAGACAAAAATGACATCCAGAGTTGTCTTGCACTTCTTGACCAGTTTTCCTTGAATTTTGGTCTTGGCACCATGGTCTTTCCAGGACGAAGGACATCTACACCGCTCTGTTTATGCTGAAGAAGTTTATTAGCATGCATAGCACCAATCACAGCCATGGCCAGCTCCTCAAGCGGGAGGAGAGGGAAAGGGGAACTCAGTTTTTAAAAATGAATAAAATTATTTTGACATGTAATTTTAAAAAATAAAGTATTATTAAAAAAATAAAAAAATACTTAAAGCCTAAAAAAGAGTATTGCCATATGACTATCTTCCTCCTCACAAGAGTGTTGCCAGGAAAGCACTTTGCTGCAGTGTTAATTTTAAAAAACGTTGTGAGGATGAGTATGAGATTCAAAGAAGGAAATAGAAAATATGTCAGTAGGGACAAAAAAAAAAGAGGGAGTGCTCATCACTCCCATTGAGTATAAAACATCACTATTTTCTTTATCCACTGTGACTGCTGGGTGATTCTGGGTACAGGGCTAGTTTTCTTGGAAATCTGCTTGGATAAACACTGTCATTCCTAGAAGAGATGAGTCAATCATCCCATTGCCCCACTAACCTTTCCAGTGACTTTCCCAGACCCAAACATACCACTCCCCCATGTGTATTGCCTTCCCCCATTAGATTGTAGGTCCAGAAAGGCATAGGGCTGTCATGCCTTTTTGTATTTGCCTCCCTATGCTTGGGTATATAGCTGACTGAAGGAAAACATTTAATAGATGCTTTTTCATTCATTCATCCATTCATTCACTCACTCAGTGACCAAAACCATGGCTGGGAGAGCTGAAAGACACATGTATCTTTTTATCTTCCCCAGCCAAAAAAAAAGTCATATTAGAAGAATGATGCCTTTACATCACACTGGAGAAATAAAATCCCATCTCATCACCATCACCAATGAACCCTCCCTTGTGATAAAGAGGAAAAATAAAACAAATCATCTTATACAATGACTACATCTGACAAACAGATGACTTTGTATCTTTTGTGTGCATACCACTGCTGGTTTGCATATCATAAAGAACTGCTTGATGCAAGTAGATTAATCTAGAACCAAAAAGAGCATGCTGCCACCCACCCATAAGGACCACTGCTTTGGAGAAAATACAGATTTTGTTTACATACTCCCCAGATTTTCAAACTGGAAGAGACTACATAGGCAATCAAGTCTAGACTCATAATTTTACAGATTAGGAAACTGAGACAGTGTGCAAGTGACTTGGGATCCCACAAGTTGAAAGGGCCTTGGAGATCATCTAAGCCAAGATTCTCATTTTGCAGATGATGGAACTGAGGACCTAAGAGAATTGACTTTCTCAAGAACAAAGAGAGAGACAGAGAAAGAAAGAGAGAGAGGGCCAGTCCCTGGCCCCAAAATCACTACTGCCCATTCAAGAAATTATCATTGCCATCACTATTATTGTGGTGGTGGTTGTTTATAATGATAGAGTAAATAATAAAAACAATAGTAGCTCACATTTACGCAGTGCTTTGATATTACAAAGCTTTTTAGATGCATCACTTGGTCTTATCCTCACAGTCACCCAATAAAGTAGATGCTCATACATTTTACAGATGAGAAAAAAAGGTATGTAGAGGCATTGCCCAGGGTACAGTGGCTACTCAGTGTCTTGAATCTGTGTGCCAATCATGACTTCCCGCTACCATATCCCATGGAGGATTGGGGAGGATTGAGCACTGGTTTAGTATCTAGAATTAGTATTTAGTATAATAATAAGATCTTTATTGCCCAAATGCAGACTATAAGATGATGCAACAGACCGGTCCCGCCTACCAAAATGAAGTTCTTCCAGATCACCCTCTTATATCTTCCTTCCACCCCCTCCCAATCACCAGTCCATAAAATTGCTTTTGCTTTTTCTTCTTTTTTCTTGACACACAGATCATCTCACCATGTGGCCAAAGGAGAGTTGCTTGGGAGACTGCCAAGGCAATTCTGAATAATGTATTAGACACTACAACCTTTGCATATGCTTTATGTTTAGGGAATCCCCAAGTCATGTTTTCAGGACTGTCCTGGGGGTGAAATCATCCTTTTCAGGTCATTCTTGTTGATAATCTGATTTTTCATACAAAATAACATGCATCCTTGTCAGCTTAGTTCCTCACAAGAATTCTTTTTTGATTTAACATTTTTTAATTTAAAATTTACTTTTTTAGAAATTTGAATGTAACAAACAGGCAGCATAACAAAGTAGACAGGTCTCCAGACTTGAAGTCAGAAAGCTCTGGATTCAAATTCTGATTTCAATATTTACTAGCTGTATGACCCTGGAAAATTGCTTAACTGTATGCCTCAGTTTCTTCATCTGTAAAAGTGAAACATTTGGGCTCTGTAGTTTTTTAAGGTTGCCCCCAGCTCTAAATTATCCATGGATTGTAGTATCTTGCAACAAATATTTCAGTATTGAAAGAACAAAGGAGAGAATTAGATATGAATTTATAAACTTCTGTCACCTAGGTTTTTTTTAAGTATATATTTAAAGTAATAAGATTGCAACTAGGTGGTGCAGTGGTTAAAGCATTGGACCTGGAGTAAGAAAGACCTGAATTCAGATTTATCCTCAGTTAACTAGCTGTGTGATCCTGGGCAAGTCACTTAGCCCTGTTTGCCTCAGTTTCCTTATCTGTAAAATGAGCTAGAGAAGGAAATGGCAAACCACTCTAGTATCTTTGCCCAGAAAATTCCAAATGGGATCATGAAGAATTAGACGTGACTGAAAACAACTGAGTAACAAGCAAAATTATTCCATCAATGTTCCTTTATGAACTGTTTTTTTAAAATGTCTTCTATTTTATTGATGCTCCTTTTTCCTTTTTTTTTCACCTCTCTCACTACCTCACACACATCCCCCACGTACTTCCCCCATAAGGAATAAGTACCATCAAATAAAACAAATCAGTACAATGACGGCCTCATAGCAGTTCTTTTCAAATAAGCAGATGTTAACTTGACCCTTAACAGGGTCCCCATCATGGAATCATGTGATTTGGAAATTGTCTTTATAACAGTTTATTATTAACTCAAATGATTCTCCTGTTTTGACAGTTTAAGAACGTAACCAGTCTGTCTTCTGAGATTCAACTCTGAACTACTGAAGGAAGATTTTCCCACTATCTCATCCTATCTCCCCCTCCACAATACACCTTAGTACCCTGCCACTGAGATTCCCTTTTTGCAAGTTGTTACTCCTATAAGAATTCAAATTCCTCGACTGCTTGGGACTGTGTTTTTGTCTTTCTTTGTCTCGCCAGTGCTTAACTCAGTTCCTGTCACCTAGCATAAATATTTATTAAATGCACATTGGAAATAAACCCTTACATTTCTCCTTTTTGATTGTTGTTTGCCAAATGTACCTGGACTTTTTGCTTTATGGGTGCTGTAATAACCTTAGTTGATTAGTAAATTCTCCACTAAACCATAAGCTGATGGTTGGTGACTTTTTCTTCCTACAAAAGTAACTTTCTATAAAAGTGCAACTGAAAGATAAGGCCCAACTTTTTCTTTCCCCCACAATTCATCCCATCAAGAGAAAATCTCCTTTGCTAAAGGGATTGTATCCTGCAATATTTGCTTTTTTGGTGAGAAGAAAAACTAAACCCAAGTCAGAGGAACCCAGCGGTTGAGGCCAGGCCAGAAAAGCCTCTCTGCTCCTCAGCCTACCCAAGTGTTGCTGGTTAGACTGGAGCTGCAAGACAGGTTCTCTCCTGAAGAGATAAGGGGAGAGGCTGAGTTTGTCCCTATGCTTTTCATCTGGTGTACTTCTGTCACCTGCTTTACTATTCCCTTGGCACAGCTCTGCCTGGCATATTAGCGGAATGGAAGAAGAATTTAATATAATACATCATGAAGAACTTAGGAAAGCAAGAATCAAACACTTCCTTGTTAGTCATAAGGTGACTATCGAAACATAAATGAATCATAAAAGATAGAGACTGGACCTGTGACTTTATGGAAATAATGCTCTCTCAGGTGAGGAAAGAAAACTGGGTCTTCCTACCTTTGAGATCAACTCCCTCTCCATTATACTTTGTTCCTTCTGTACACAAATTATGGGATCATAAATTTAGAGATGGAATGAGCATTTAGAAATTAAATAGTCCCTACCTACCATTTTATACATGAGTAAACTGAGACCCAGACTTGCCAAAGTTTGTATAGGTAGTAAGGAGCAGATCCTACCAGGTTCTCCAACTCGAAATCCATCACCCCTTCCCATATGCCATGATGTTTCATGGATAACTTTCACAAGTGGATACCAGTTCTACCTCCCCCGATGAAAAATCAAAGAAAAACAAAACAAAAATTTCCCTTGAACTCTTGGTTGTTTAGCAAACTCTAAAAATAAAACTAACCATGCACTTTATGAACTTAGACAATGATGTGCTAATAACTGTTTAACAACCAGTTCCCCTAAATTGCAAGACAGAATTGAAGGTTTAATCTGCATTATTAACATTTTTTCCATTGCTTTCCTAAGTCTAGGCTATCAATACAACAGTAAATCAAAGCCCGGACCTGTAGCATTTGCTAATTTCCATGACATCAATGTTCACGCTGAAATGTTAGCAACTGTATATGAGCTGCCTCCAGTACACACCTGGGTTAGGGGCAACATTGCCTTAATGTACTTAATATAGAGGCAGCGTTCTACAGTGGAAAGAGTCTTGGGTTTGGAGGCAGAGCCCCTGAGTTTACTTCCTTGTCTTTCCTCTTACTACACACTGTGATCCCTAGCCTATCATCTGATCTACTTAGACTCTGATTTCATCTTCTGTAAAGGGCCCTAGCCCAGATAATCTCTAAGATCCTTTCCAGCTCTAAAACAATGATCCTATTCATTCTCTCTCATTTTATCTTCCATGGGACTCTGTTATAGGTAGAGGACAGCTGTCCATCATTAGTGAAAGCTAAAAGAAATAGCAGGGTCAATTTTAAATTTCTCCTGCACTGGTTATAAAAAAACAAAAAACATGTTTGAGGTCATTTCCACATTTCAGGTCTGATGATGCTTTTCAGAAAAGCCATATTTTTCCCATTGTTATTTACACTAAAACTTCATTGTAGCCTACTCCCATGGAAATTCCATCAGTCCTATGGGCACCAGGGCCTCTCAGATACAGGTTTCTTTATCTTTCAGCTGTTGGTATATAACAGCAGCTGCCCTAATGTTTGGAACACATCATGTCCTGTTTTGCTAAACTGTGCAAAGAATAACCCATGAGGACCCACGCCTAACATTGAGATATAATATGACTTTGGGAGTGGCTAGATACATATTGTGCAATGGCCCTCAGGAGCACAGGGCAGGAAAAAGACAGCAGAATCAACATGAAAGCCATAGTACTCTTGTGCAAAAGTATGCCTGGAATGTTCTCCTTCTTCACCAGTCACTTACCTTCCCTGATTTCCTTCAAAACTCAACTGGAATCTTCCCTTTTGCAGAGTTTCCCAACTCTTTCAATGTTCTGGACCCCTGGGGCAGCCTAGTGAAGCCTATGGAACACTTCTCAGAATAAAGGTTTTAAATGTAAAAAAATATATAGGATTATGAAAGAAACCAAGGTTAGTGGGGGGAAAAAACTTTTTTCCCCATCCAAATTCATGAGCCCCTGAAGTCTATCCATAGGCCTCTGGAGGTCTGTGGATCCAATAGTATGCTAAAGTCAACTTGGTGGTGGATGCTGAGGATTGGAGTGGCCGCGGCAATTTCTTAGAATAAGAGAACAATAAAATTTGGGGTATCAAAGTGACTCTTCCTTTCACTTGAATAGTTTGAGGCTATTAGAGGGTTATTAGTTGGCCTAATTTCAAGATCGTTGTGTCTCAGGAAATAGGGAGAGCTGTGGAGAGGGAGACAGATGGGGGAACTACTGGTGTGTGGAACAGTCAGAACACACAGAACATTTATCCATTAAGTTCATGATCTTATATGAGTGTCGTTCATGATGCCCCAAAATGATTGCAGTTGTAACATCAAAGATCACTGGTCATGATTACCATATCGGATAGAATAATTATTATGACAAAATGTGAAATATTACAAGAATTACCAAAATGTGACACAGAGACATGATGTGAGCACATGCTGTTTGAAAAATGGTGCTGATAGACTTGCTTTCAAGGTTGCCACAAAACTTCAATTTGTAAAAAGAAGTGCAATATCTGCTAAGCAAATGAAAGCAAAGCACAATAAAATGAGGTATACTTGTAGTCTCTGTATTCACAGTTTCTAGCACATTCTTTTCTTGCCCAAACTTGTGATTTCATTGGAAAGTCCCTCTATCAAAGCGGAGAAACAAAATTTCCTCCAGTTGTCATTTTTAAAAGTTGCCTGGGTCCTGAGAAGTTAAATTGCTTACCCAGAGTGAACCCATCTAAGGGCATCTCTTTTTCTGCTATACTACACTGCCTAGTATACATTAGATACTTAATAAATGATTGGAATCCTTGAGCTGTAAGAGAGGCAAAGCTTCAGTGACAGAGATTATTGGATCAGAAATTTGAAGTGGGAAGGGATCTTGGACCATGAATCCAACACCCTCATTTGCAGATGAGGAAATGTTTTTTTCTATCTCCAGTGCCTAGCATCATCCCTGGCACATGAGAGACTTATCTAATAAATGTTTCTTAATTGTCCAATTTTTAAAAAAATCTGATTTGAGGTGCATACTTCAAATCACATGGACTTTTATATATAAAAAATTGGAACATTCATATAGTACTATATTGTAATCGCTGAATCAAGCACTAATTCAATGCTATATTTTGCTATTGCGTTTTTTATTGTTATTCCTATCAATTGGTTTTCATGCAAACTTGTAGACGGTTTGTAAGCAGATGCTTGTATTTTCAATGATTATGGAAAATAGGAAGAGGAGGAAAAGGGATGGTGTGTGGGATTTGGGGAACCCTGTTAAATGTAGGCAGAACCAATACGTATTTTGACTAAAATATTTATTTTCAGGAAAGTCAATGCTGGACAAAAATATACTATGCAACCTACAGACTTAACACGCCAGGGAGAAGTGAGAGCAGTGAATCTATAACTGTACATAGGCACTAGGATTGAAATTTGAAACACTGAATTTCCCGGTAATAATTCAAATCAAATAAAAAAGTCTAAGCAAAAATGAGAACAACTATGATGGATATAGAGTTGACTCCAGAGGTTCAAATCCATACACAAATTCAAGTTCATGCACATGATGATTGCATGACCCTGGACAAGGGGTTCAACCTCTCAGTGGCGCCAAGAAACACTTTATTTTGAAGTGTTAAAATGTATTTTAAACTTAAGTACAAAATAAGGAAGGAAGAAGAAAACATAGCTGTGAACACAGCAGAATACGACAGAATTCAATATAAAGTAATAAATTCCCATTTCTAGAAAACCTGTCTAATAAATACTACACATTGTTTTCAAAGCTGTCCAACTTTGCTTCCTTGAGGGTTTTCTTTTGTTCTCTGCTGTGCACTTTTTCCTTCATTCTCCCCCCTCAAAAGAAGGCTACAATTAAGCACAGATACATCAAACATATACATGGATATTTAGAAGCATATATATAGATATCTATATACACAGATATATATACATATATATATGTGTGTATATATATATATATATACATATATACATATATATATATATATATATATATATAAGATCATACTGGGCTTATTTCTACTTGCCAACTGTTTCTCTGAAGGTGGATAGCATCTTCTTTCATAAGACCAAGTCTTCCCATGTTTTTCTAAATCAACCAGCTCATCATTTCCTACACCACAGGGATATTCCAGCCCAATCCCATTCTATCTGAGTGATTGTCTGTAAAAGATGTCCCCCTCCCCCTAGTTTTCTTCATTCCTTTTGTTCTTGGCTGAAGAAAATTTTAATTTAAAATAATCAAAATTATTTATTTTACACTTCAACAATACTCTCATCTTATAATAGAGTTTAAGGTCTGATACTGCTAGATCTGCTTCCTTTATATCCTTTCCCCCTGGTTTCTTTGAAGTTCTTTGAAGGACTTTGAAGTCCTTTTTATTCTTCTAAATGAACTTTGTTGTTAATTTTTCCTAACTCAGTATGATCATTTTATAGTAATTTAATTAAGATGGCATTATATAAGTAAATAAGTTAGGTAAAATTGGTAAAATTACCATTTTTTCAATTATATTAGCTTTACCTACCCATGAACAATAAATATTAAATCAATCACTTAGATCTGTTTATATAAAAAGTGTTTCATGTTTATTTTCACATAGTTCCTGTACTGTTTGTTATTTTAACTGGTCTAAAACAACATTGAGTAATATGGCTGACACGTAGTGTAGTTTCCTTATTTTTTCTCTTTTGATTAAATCTATTTTAGCTTTAACTTTGTCCAAAATTATGATTATCACTCCTATGTTTTTTATATAATAGATTCTACTCCTGACCTTTATTTTATGTTTGTATCTCTCATTTTCATAGCATTTCCTAAAAGGAACATATTGTTGAGTTCAAATTTTTAGTCTGTGATCATTTTCCATTTTATGGGTGAATTCATCCCATTCATATTCTAAGCTATAATTACTTGTATATTTTCCTCCCTATTTTTCCTCACTATTCTTCTCACCCTACTCCTATCCCTCCTCACTCTTCTGCTTTACTTCTACCCACTACCTTGATCTTCTATTCCTTAACCTAGCCACCCCTCCAAGAATCTCTCCTTTATCCTGTACACTATCCTATCTTGCCCTTTTATTTCTTTTTGAATATAGGAGACTTTTATACTCTTCTAGATATATATGTTGTTCCTTCTTTAATGCATTCACAATGAGAGTAAGGTTGCAGCACTACCAATCCTCCCCTTTACTAGCTTCTTCTGTATCAATTTTTCCTTTTTTGCCTCATTTGTATGGGATAATTGCTCCTTTTTATCTCTCCCTACACAGAAATTTTAGAATCACCCCATTATACTCAACTCAGTCCAAATCTTTCTTTCAAGCTACCCAAATAAAAATGACAATCATGATAGAACTGATAATATTTCCATACGTAAGTAAACAATTTGGCCTTATTGAGTCTCTTATAATTGGTCCTTAATGTTATTTTATATTTCTCCTGAATACTATATGTCAAATTTTCCCTTAAGTTCTGCTGTTTTGCCACAAACACTTGAAAGTCTTTCAGTTCATTTAATATCCATTTTTTTCATTAAGGATTATACTTAACTTTCTGGGTAAGTTACCCTTGCTCATAACCCCAACTCTTTTGCTCTACAAAATATAGTTTTCCAAGACCTAAAATATAGTAATTACTAGGTCTTGTGAAATTCTTATTGTGACTCCACAATACTTCTTTCTTGTTACTTCCAATAGTTTCTCTTTAACCTGGGAACTTTGAAACTTGGCTGATATTCCTGTAAATTTTCCTCCTGGGATCTCTCTCAGGTGGTGATTGGTGGGTTTTTTTTTTTCTATTTCTGCTTTGCCTTCTTCTAGAAGTTTTAGAACTTCAGGGCATTTTTCCTTAATAATTTCTTGTAATATTGTATCAAGATACTTTTTTTTAAATCATAATTTCCAGGCAGTCCAACTATTCTTCTATTAATTCCCCTTGATCTGTTCTCCAGATCAGTTACTTTGACAAAAGGTTTCATATTCTCTTGTATTTTTTCATTCTTTTGATTTTGTTTTCTTGTTTCTCTGTGTCTAAGAATGTCATTAGCTTTCCTTCATCCAGTTCTAGTTTTCAAAGAATTATTTTCTTCCTTAAGTTTTTGTTTCTCTTTTTCAAGTTGGTTGACTTTTTTATCATAATTTTCTTCATTTTCTTGGATTGCTCTTTTTCTTCTAATTTTTTCTTGATCACTCTTATTTGATTTATAAAGTCCTTTTTAAGTTCTTCTAAAAAATTTTTCTATGCTTGGGACTATTTGGCATTTCTCATTGGAAAAGTAGTGGTTTTTAAGCTCCATTATTTTCCTCTCACTATGAATACAGATTTTCTCTATCCCTATGGTAGCTATCTATGGTTAAATTCTTTCTCCTTTGCTTGCTCTTTCATTTGTTTTGTTTTGTTTTTTGTAGCTATTAGTGTGATCAAGTTCTAGTCCCCAGGTATGGGAATTAATCCCCAAGACTCAGGTCCTTCTTACTGTTCTTTTCTCAGATCTATCTTGGGCTCCACTTGGGACTCTCTACTCTTAAACCCTGACTGGAGCCCCCAGTCATGGTGTCCTGCAAATGATCTTACTCCCTGTGGTCCCCTACTCTCACCCCCCAGTGACTGCTAACTACAGTTGTCCTCTTTTTCCCTGAAACTGAAACTCAGGACTCAATTCTCCTGCAAGTGACCACAGTCAGCAAAACCCTGCGCCTCTGCTGCTGTACTCGCTGGGGACATGTGTATCAGTAAGGACCCTGACATACACAGGAGGGACTGCTGTATAGGTTCTTAGATCTGCTTTTCTAAAAGAAAAGCAACTTTTGAGAGGTCAACAATCTACTTTAATCAAGCATATATATCATTCCCTTGGTTCTGGGGAAAAATTTAGCACCCTGAACTTCAGAGAAAAATACAAACAGAAATTACAAACAAAAATTACAAACCAAAAGACCAACCAACAGGGCTTCCAACTGTCTGACCATAGACAACACGTACATCATTACCAGAGAGAAACACCAACAGCTGGGTTTTCAAAGTTGGGGAGCTTCTTAAAATGGCTGCCCAGAGTCTCATCTGGCACAGGAACCTTCTGGAGGGCATGACGCTCCTGACCCAGTGCCTCATTAGAAATTATCAAAAGGTATCTGAGGCCTATTAATGAGTAGGGAAGGCTTTAATTCTTCCCCCTATCCACCATTAACATTACAGTGTGCTAGCTCCTTCTCCCCATAGCCATCAGCACAACTGTGCTTGGTGGCCTTCAACAGTGGAAAGTCTTTTAGTCTTCTCCTCCTCAGATGTCAGAGCCCCACATTGTCCATGAGATGAAAGTTTCTAAGGCTGAGGCTGCCTCCCAACCCCAGCTGCTCCCAGGACTTGTTTTTTGTAGAGCTGGCTTGGAGGCCAAACCTCTGCCCCTGAAGGTCAGGTCTTTCCTGTGGTCCTCTTTAAGCTATCTTTCCCAACATTAAGATCTTTTCCATCTTCCCATTATGTGTCCATACTATTTAAGATTCAGCTTCTATATTGGATCTTCCAGGAAACAGTCTGAATTACTTTCTTTAAGCATTGACTGATGGTTGTCCAAGAGACTCTCAAAAGTCTTCTTCAGCACCACACTTTGAGAGCCTTGATTCCAAGGCTTTCATTTTAGTCTGACTCTCCTAGCCATACATCTGGAAAAACCATGGCTTTGACTATATGGACTTTTGTTGACAAGGTGATGCCTCTGCTTTTTAGTATGCTATTCAGTTTTGCCATACGTTTATTTCAAAGGATAATTTCATAACTGTAGTCATTGTATGCAGTAATCTCTGAATTCAAGAATATAAAATCTGACACTGCTTCCATTTCTTCTCCCTGTTTGCTAGGAAGTTATGGGACTAGTTGCCAAGATCTTAGGTTGTTTTTTTTTTATGTTAAGCTTCAAGTCAGCTTTTCACACTCTCCTGCTTCACCTTCATTAAGAGGCTTTTTAATTCCTCTTCACTGTTTACCATCAGAGTTGTATCATCTGTATATCTGAGATTGTTGATATTTCTCCTGGCTTTTTATTCATCCAGCCTGGCATTTCACATGATGTACTCTGCATATCAATTAAATCAGAAAGGTGACAATATACAACTTTGTCATACTTCTTTTCTTGTCTTAAAGCAATCAATTGTTCAGTGTTCAGTTCTAACTGTTGCGTACATGCAAGTCCATATATAAAAGTGACCAATATAATGACCTTGTCTAAGAACATATGCAACATTCTGTGCCCACAGTCCTTTGTCTCTCTACTGAGAGGAAGAAAATATGTTTCATTATCTGTCCTCTAGATAGAAGCATTGCACAGAATTTATCACCTGCTACTGGCACATGGATATCTGTTTTAAATCATGGGATGAGAGTTTTGCTGTTTAGAGTAGTAGCAGTAGAGTCTTCTGAGATACATATATTGTCTTTTTCTCACTGAGGACCTGAGGATGACATCCAGGATAACGTCTGTAGTTGGTTTCAAGCAGATAACTTGAGAGGGTGTTGTTTCCCTGGGTAATCCAAACGGATCCTGTTACCTAGAATCCTAAGGGAATTGTTACCTTGACAGCCATATGCAACAGTGCACACAAATTCCTTGTATTGTGTGTATGACTTTCTAATCTAAACTACATTTCTTCACAGAAATGACTGCTGAGGTTTTTGTCTAAGCTATACTCAAAGCAGAGTTTTGCCCATGGGAAGGTTGAAGTGGTTACTGTGTATAATGGCTCCCTTCATCCGATTTACCATGGGTGGGGCTGTACTCTTGGATCACACTGGGGGCTCTCTGTATGCTCTGTCTTAGGTTTCAGCTTGGCAAACATTTGGAGAGGCAGCTCAGCTGGGTGATCCTTAAAATGGCTCGGAAGCCAGGTAAGTGATTTTTTAAAAAAATTTCTTCCTCATCAAGAGTGATTATTAGACGGGGAAGAAACAAACCATAGATATTTTCAGTAGAGAGATTTATAGGTAACAGTCATTTCAATGGAGTCAACAACATAATATTTACTATGGGTACACTATGTGCCAGAGGCAGCATAGCATAGTTGGTAGAGTACTGAACTGTGAGTTAGGAAGACCTGAGTTCAAATCTTGCATCTGAACACTATGGACTAGTATTTATGTCTCAGACAATTAAGAAAACCCACCATAATTTATAGTTGGGTTAAAATCTACTCGAGGGTATTTTTTTTCTCAATATTGATGTCTTCTATGTAGTAATAGCAATAATGTAACTCAATCTGTACTATGCAGTATGGTGAAAGTCCAGTGTACATGCAAATTAACTCATCTGGGGTATTGTGTTCAGTTAAGTGTTCAGTTTTTAAAGGATGTTGAGAAGCTGGAGAGTGTTCAAAGGAGAGAAATCAGAATGAGGGGCCTTGAGTTCCTTTCATATTTAGAGTGGCTGGAAGAAATATGTAGAGCAGTAATTTTGTGGTGGCAAAGAATTGGAAAGGGAGTGGGTACCCACCAAATGGAGAATAGCTGAACATAGAGTATTGCACATGAACATGATGGAATACTATTGTACTCCAAGAAATGATGATGGGGATGGTTTCAGAGAAGTTGGAAAGACTTGTATGAATTGATATAAAGTGAAGTCAACAGAACCAGGAGAACAATTTATATAACAGCAGCAGTTTTGTAAAGCAGACAACTTTGAAAGACCTAGAAACTCTGGTCAACACAGTGACTCACAGCAATTCAAGATGGCTCTTAATAAAACCTGCTATCCACCTTCTGAAAGAGAGGTGATGAATTCAAAGCCTTGTAAAAGTTTTTAAGGGAAATATGTCCAATGCAGGAATTTGTTTGACTTAACTATATAATTATATAGTAATAATGTAATAGTAAAAATGTAATGTTTTATTTTTCTTGCTTCCTTAATGTGGGGGAGGGAGAGAGGGAGAAAGAAAAAAATGTGGACCTGAAAATAAAATAAAATTTAAAAAAAAATTTTAAAAGAAAGAACTAATTAAGTCAATAAGTATTTATTAAGTACCCTCTATGTACCAGGCATTGTGCTAAGTCAGAGGTTCCCAAACTTATTTTGTCTACCACCCCCTTTTTCAAAAAAAATTACTTAGCATCCCCCTCAAATGTAATTTCTTTAACCCTTCAACATTTTTAAAATTTGTGTCATTTCAAAAAATATAAAGTACATATCTTTTAAAAAATACATCTTAAATTTAATAATTTATTGTAAATTTGTGGGGATTTTTCCTGCATTGAAATTTTGATGGCTCAGTATTACATCATGTAACCATATAGTATTATATTGTAAACAAGTCCTTATACACACATTCCTGACAATGAATGCTGGACTTCCCAACAATGTGCAACATGCTCTTCTGGCAATACTTGCTTGTTAAGACCTGTTGGCAGACTTGAACATTGATTGGTTATAACTTTAATTTTGTGTATTTATTTGGAAAATAATGTAATCACTACAACTTTAACTCTGTTACACAGCAGCTGACACATGTACAAGTGGTTTTTCAAACTTTTATCTTTTCTTTACTTATGCTTCCACCAGTCTCTTATTTTTATTCAATGCCCCCCAATTGCACCCAAAGCTACTACTGCCCCTCGAATCATTCCAGCACCCCCAGAGGGCCATATCACCTTCTTTGAGAACCTCTGACAGTTAAGTACTAGGGATGCAAAAAAAGGCAAAAACAAATAGTTTTTCTCCTCAAGGAACTCTGTCTAATTTTGGGGTAGGGAGGCAGTGAGACTATGGGAGTACTATGTACAAACAAGATGTATACGAGATAAATTAGGTATAATTTCGGAGAGAAGTCCCTAAGATTAAGGAGAATTTAAAAAGCCTCCTCACTGTAAGTAGAAAAGAAAAAAATTTGGGGGTGGGAGGAGTGGGAAGGAGGGATTCAATAGCTGTTTTGAAATATTTTGAAAGGCTATTATGTGATGGAGGAGGGTTTAGACTGGTTCTGTTTGGTCACTGAAAGCAGACCAGAAACATTGAGTTTAGGCCTGAAGTCTGGAAAAAAACTTCGTAACAATTAGAGCCATTCTAAAGAAAGTAGCTGGCTGCCTCCAGAGGTGGTGAACACCAGCTCCTTAAAATTTTCAAGCAGAAACTGGGTGATTGCTTGTAGGATGTTAGAGTGGGGATTCCTATTGTGTAGAGCTGGACGAGATGGCAACTAAGATCCCTTCCAACTCTCAAATTCAGTGATTATCTGTCTTTAGTTTCCAAATTTAAGATGTCATTGAGTTAGGGAACTCCTTGGTTGGCTGGTTGTTGTCCTTTGTTTTTGAAGAGGAACAAAATGACATCACCACGATAAAGTGAATTTCAGTGTGTCTGTGGCTGATCAGACCAATACGAGCTCGGAATGCTCTACCACAGGTTGGGCACAGATAGTCTGTGTGAATGTTTGGGGAGAATATTCCAAATCTGCACATGCTACATTTACTTTGGACTGTCTCAATTCTACTTTGCTTATAGAGCACAGCATCCTTCCTAAGGTAGGCATGCCATGCTGAGTGATCCTGTGCCAGTGTCTCCCATGTTGCACAGTCAAATCCAAAGTTCTTGAGAGAGACTTTGAAAGTGTCCTTGTATCACTTCATCTGACCACCATGTGATCTCTTTCCCCATGAGAGTTCTACATAAAATAGTCTTTTTGGCAAGCATATATTTTGCATTCAAACAACATGGCTAGCCCATTGGAGTTGCACTCTCTGAAGCATAGTTTGAATGCTTGGCAGTTCAGTACCTTATCCTGCCAGGTGATCCTCAGAATCTCCCTAAGACAGTTCAAATGGAAGCAATGCCGTTTCCTGGCATGGCACTGGTAGACTGTCCATGTTTCACAAGCATATAACAATGAGGCCACCAAAATGGTTCTATAGACCTTCAGTTTGGTAGTCAGTCTAATACCTCTTCCCTCCCCAACTTTTCTTTGGAGCCTCCCAAATACTGAGCTAGCTCTGGCAACATATGCATCAACCTCATTGTCAATGGGTACATCCCTGGAAAGTATACTAGCAAGGTAAGTGAACTTATGCACAGCATTCAAAACTTCTCCATTTGTTGTAACCAATGGTTCCATGTATGGATGGTGTGATGATGGCTGATGGAGCACCTGTGCGTTTTTAGTGTTAATTATTAGGCAAA
>CM053769.1:78301206-78320100 GCA_028658325.1 Potorous gilbertii
GGGGGAAGAGATAACCCCCACTTTGAAAATGGTGAAACATCAATTGTCATCTCAGATGTACTTCCAGGTGGACCTGCAGATGGACTACTTCAGTAAGTGTATTTGTTTCTTTTTCTCTTACAGGTTTATCTACAGATAAGAAGGTTCTGATTTGATTAATTTTGAACTTGTGTGTAATTATTTTAAATTAGTTCTCTTTTTAGAATTTAAAATGGACCCAGGACATGGGAAAATGCACAAGCCTTACTAGCAATGAAATAAATAGAAAATGAAAATAACTTTTTACATTTTCAATCAGTGCCTTTTAAACTAGAAAAGATAAATGTAAAAAATTCAATCTTTATGGGTCTGTGGTGTAACAGGCATAGAAACATTACTCTTTGTATTATAAATCTTTTTGGATTACACTTTGGAGAGTATCTACTCTCCATCTGTAAAATGATAGGTTTGTATTCAACTCAAAAATTCCTATCATCCTATGTCCTATGAAAATGTAACAAGAATTACAAAACATTTACATGTTCTTTAACCCATTGATTTCATTGTTTGGTATTTACCCCCAAGAAATTAAATTTTTTAAATGGGTAGGATAATTTGTGTAAAAGCTGTTCCTATCAGTCCTATTTATAATGGGAGGTGGGGGTGGGAGACAAACACCCTAATTAACTGACAATTTGGAGATAAATAAGTAAATTATACTATATTAATCAGATGGAACACCAAATAAATCTTAAAAATCAAATGTTTGTGTACTGTGTCAATATGTAAAGCTTCAGGTGAAAATATAATATGTATGCAGTGGTTATGACTATCTAAAATAGATCTGAAGATAGTTTGGAATGATCAAAAGTTTAGACCAAAGATTTTTAACCCTTTTTATGTCATGGACTTCTCAGAAATTTGTAAGTGCATAAAGTGCAATACCTAATATTAAAAGGAAACCCATTATATTGAAATTATCTGTCTATCTATCTGAGAAACCTTGGTTGAAAATTCTGTATATGAAATAACCTGGTATTCTGGATAGAGAGATAGTCTCAGAGTGAGGAAGACCAGAGTTCAAGTCTTACCTTTACTCTAGGCTAGTCACTGAACTTCTTGGTACTCAAGGACTTGTTAGAACTCAACACAATTAGTTGCAGGTTGAGTTTCCACTCTCCAGTGAAATCACAGGTCCAATCCCTATCTCTTTTCTTTTTAGAATTTAAAATGCTTATGGAAGGAAATTCAAATTGGATTCCAAAACATTGTTTTCTGAACTCCCATTCCCATTTTGGGTACATCTTAAATCAAAAGACCATGTCACCATGGAGAAATATTTTGATGGGAAATAAGAAGCAAATAGAAGGCTTTGGTTTTATGAGATATGGTGGAGCTGAACAAACAATAAAACCTTTTATTTTCGTTTTCTTCCTGCTTTCTCCTTAACAACCTCCTCTCAAATTTCTTTTTCTTTCTGTTTTAAAATATGCATGTATTTCACATAGAGAGTATGTATTGAAGTGATTAAGCTAAATTTTCTCTTAAGAATAAGCAGTAAGAAACATTTACTCTAAGTGCTTTGAAGCATTAGTTTCACTGAATGCTACTATCCTTATTGAAAAATGGTGCCACATTAAATGTTTCCTGATGTTTTCTCTAGTTCTCTAGTTCTACTTTTAGAGAATTCAGTTATGTAGATTTTTTTTAAAGCTACTTTTTCAGTGGTCTTTGGACAGCTCTATAGTTTGGGGGTTTTTATGTCATGGATACCTTTGGCAATCTGGTAAAGTCTATGGATCCTTTTCTCTATATAAATTTTTTTAAATGTATAAAATACATAGGATTACAAGAGAAACATTACAGTGGACTACTGTTAGCAAAGTATACATTTTATTTTTAAAAGGCCTGTATGTTTCAGGTTAAGAACTTCTGGAGCTAGGCTCTCTTAATCTACCAAAAAAGTTTTTGTTTTGTCTTGTTTTCCAGAAAACAGATATGAGGGTCAACGTTTTTCTTAACAACCCAGTTCTTTATAATGCTACCTGGTTTAGACTTGGAGGGAAGAGGATGACCAGAACTCCTCCCCCTACCTTGTGACCATTTAGTTTTCTACTCAGCCTAAAACTCAGGTCATTAGCATCATCTCCTGAGTGTTTCTGGCTACCAATCTTCCTCTGGTTTTCTCCCTCCCAGACTCATGGTGCAAGTTTTCTTTCCCCTCTTCCTTTTCCAGGTCACCTGATCTTACTGCACCAACTTTCATGTATTTTAAAGGAGAATTAATTACAAAGCTCTACAAGGAAAACAGTTTTTCTAAAGGAGAAGAGGACATTTAATAACAAAAGAATGTGTTTTGGAAATTGCAGATATTCCTAGAATACTTTCCTAAACCGTAGCACCTTAAATTGTTTTTCTTAGTTTTTTCTTCCTTCTTAGTCTTGGTTTTGGTTTAGTTCCAATGTCTCTGTCATGGCTTTAGCTGTCCAGGCTACTATGTCTTAAACTTCTGGATTCTTTTGAAGGTGATGGGTTAGGAATCTTATTCAGGTACTGTGAGAAAGGTACACACTGTTTTCCCATAGTACTTTTTCAAAGCTCATTCATTCCCAAAATGCTTCGCATTGCTCATGATTTGTAAAAGTTCCTAGACCTACTCCCTTTCCTTAAGGGAGAGACTCTGCTCAAATGTATCCTATTGACTGTCTTGTTATACCTCACCCTCTTCCTGGGGCTTTTTAATGCTCTGACTTTTGAAAGCTAATGTTTCTTATACTTCTTCTTATCTCTATTCTGGTGGGTCTGCTTGAAATGTATTTCACTAATTAGACCCTTTTGGTCACCTGGCACTAGATGGTCAAAATTACTGCTGCCTCTACCTACCTTGATCTTGTAGCCTTAATGCTATGGCCTAAGCCAAACTATGACTCTAATAGACTATGTGATTGTAAGGAGAAGAGACTGACAAGCTGTGAGAGTGACAAAGGCAATGTGTGGCACAAGCTGGACTGATCATAGACTTATCCTTTCCAGGCTATATATTCCCATTCATCAAAAGTGCCACCCCCAAGGCAAAATGACTGCCAGAAGAATTAATGTCAACAAATTAGATCTCTTCTCTGAGCTTGAACAGTTTGTTGTTACTTGGAGGGAAAGTTGGCAACAGTGGAGCAGAAAAGGAGTGGGCAGCTTTCAGAGATTTGGTGTACATCACTGTATTTGCTCATCTGGGTCAGAACACAAACACCAGGACTGATTTGATGAAAATGATGGGGAAATTGAGAACCTGCTAAATGAAAAACAAGAACTGCACAGGATAGTTCAACTAAATCTAAGAAGGCAGCATTTAATTCCATTAAAAGCAAAGTACAAGCAAAGCTTAGACAGATTCTGGATTCTTGGTACAATAAGAAAGCAGATGAAATTCAGCTTTATTTTGATGGTAACAATCCAAAGAGCTTTTATGATTCCCTGAAAGCTATTTATGAACCAAAAACCCATAGTCCATCTTGACTACTCAGTACTGATGGAGCCACATTGATTAGTGATAAGGACATGATCCTAGAGAGATGGGCTGAACACTTCCATAGTGTTCTCAACAGACCATCATCAATCAATGCTGAGGCCACTGATGGTTTACCTCAGGTTGAAGTCAATCCCTCCTTAGCTGAGCTTCCAACTGAAGAAGAGATTTTGAGGGCCATTAGGCTCCTTTCATGTGGCAAAGCACCTGGTGCTGATTTTATTCCAGCTGAGATTTACAAGGTAGGGGGGACCATTGCTCACACAAAAGCTGACTGAAATTTTTTAGGTTATATGGCAAAAGGAGGTTATCTCCCAGGAGTTCAAGGATGCCTTCATTGTCCATCTCTCTAAGGGTAAAGGGAATAGATTGTCCTATGACAATCAAAAGTGTGTGTGGGGGTCTCTCTCTTAGTCATTGGTAGCAAAATTCTTGCTAGAGTCCTACTTAAGTAGAGTCCTTCTTAAGAGGCTGATCTTTCACCTGGAAGATGGTCATATACCTGTGAGCCAGTGTGGCTTCAGAAAGGACCAAGGAAGGGTCAATATGGTGCTTGTTGCCCAACAACTCCAGGGGAAATGCCAGGAACAGAACAGAAGTCTGTACACAATGTTTGTAGAGCTGACCAAAGCCTTTGACACTGTTAGTCGTGAGGGCTTATGGAAAATTATGTCAAAATTTGGTTGCCCAGAGAAGTTCATCAACATTGTATGTCAATTTCGTGATGGCATGTTTGCCCAAGTTCTGGATAGTGGACAATGCTCTTGTGCCTTCCCAGTCACCAGTGGAAGGAAACAGGGTTGTGTGCTTGCTCCCATGCTTATTAGCATGATGTTTTCAGCCATGTTGTCAAGTACTTTCAATGAGGATGAACATGGGCATCATTACCATACTGATGGAAAGTTCTTCAATTTGGAAAGGGTATAAGCCAAGACCAAAGTGGAGGGAGTGTTGGTGCATGATTTTTTGTTTGCAGATGATTGTGCACTCAATGCAGCCTCTTAAGCTGAGATGCAACAAAGTATGGATTAATTCTCTGCTGCCTGTGCTCATTTTGGCCTAATAATTAACACCACGAAAACACAGTGTTCCATCAGCCACCACCACACCATCCAAACGTGGAACCATTGGTTACAACAAATGGAGAAGTTTTGAATACAGTGGATAAGTTCATTTACTTTGATAGTGTACTTTCCAGGGATGTACCCATTGACAATAAGGTTGATGCATGCATTGCCAGAGCTAGCTCAGTGTTTGAGAGGCTCTGAAGAAAAATTGGAGAGAGAAAAGGTTTTAGCCTGACTACCAAACTGAAGGCCTACAGAGATGTTATGCTGACCTCATTGTTGTATGCCTGTGAAACATGGACAGTCTACCAGCGCCATGACAGGAAACTGAATTGCTTCTATCTGAACTGTCTTTGGAAGATTCTGAGGATCACCTGGGCAGGATAAGGTACCAGATGCTGAGGTCTTTAATTGAGCTGAACTGCCAAGCCTCCAAATTGTGCTTCAGAGAGTTCAACTCCCATGGGTTGCCCATGTTGTTCAAATGCAAAATGTACACTTGCCAAAAAGATTATTTTATGGAGAACTCTCATGGGGCAAGAGATCACATGGTATGGTGGTCAGAAGAAGTGATACAAGGACAGTCTCAAGAACTTTGGATTTGACTGTGCAGCATGGGAGACACTGGCACAGGCCCGCTCAGTGTGGCATGCCCACATAAGAAAAGGTGCTGAGCTCTTTGAGCAAAGCAGAATTGAGACAGCACAAAGGAAACATGGGATGCACAAATCTGGAGTAACCACCCCAAGCATTCACACAGACTATCTGTGCCCAACCTGTGACAGAGCATTCTGAGCTTATATTGGTCTGATCAGCCACAGTAGGACACACTGAAACTTCACTGTATCATGGTGATGTCATTGTGGTCCTCTTTGAGAATGAAGGACAACAATCAACCAGCTGACTCTGACATGAATTCTTACCCCAGACTTTGTAGCTTTTAGCCTTTGCTATCTCTCTCTAGTCTCCTACTCAATAACTGAATTGATAAATATCCTGGAGCTAAACAAAATCCTTTTCTTCTTTCCCCTCTAGGTATCTCACCATTTTCATTATTTTAAGGGAAAGAATCACCAGGTTACTCTCCCCGGATGACTCCTAAAGACTATGCTTTTTACTGTATACATTGACATAAAACAGTATCACCATATCTTGATAACTGGAGAAAGTATATCCATAATAGGTTTTTCTAAATTGTTTCAAATGGATATGACCCTTCAAGCTTAGTGGAGTTGTAATTTATTTGCTTATAAAATAAAACATTGATGAGTACCAGTCATGGGATGTTTAAAATTGCTTTATGTTTACAATTGATCTCGAGTTATTTTAAATGAGAAGTTTATCACAATTCATTTTATATTTTTGTTTATAGAGAAAATGACAGAGTGGTTATGGTTAATGGCACCCCCATGGAAGATGTACCGCATTCATTTGCTGTTCAGCAATTAAGAAAAAGTGGGAAGATTGCTGCAATTGTAAGCTGTGGATTCACATTCGCTTTTGTTTCTTTGCACAGAAGAAAATGACCCCTTTTAACTGTCTGAAGGAACAATCCAGAATCCAATTGCTTTTGTGTTTTTAATGCTGTTTTTTGTATATGTGTGTGTGTGTGTGTGTGTGTGTGTGTGTTTTGAGTTTTTGAGTGGGTACAGTTTTTAATTAAAGGAGAGGATGGAAGAAGACTTCTGGGAGGTTTTTTGTCTCTGTCTCTCTCTCCTTCCCCTCCCATCTTCAATAAGCTTCTAATTTGTCAAAGCATATCCTTCTAGGTTCAATAACAACCTTGTTTTTTTAAATGAAATAGCTTGTGAAAAGATTAAAGTATACTGCAAGAGTTAAAATAAAATAGCATAGAGGATTTTAAGGCATTTGAAAAGGGTTTTACATATTTAAGGAATTTATTGTGATAAATAATTTTTGAAGGAATAAAAGTTTACTTGAATAACAAGGGTGATGGGACAGATCCTATACCAATAGTGAACTGGATATGTGTGCTAGTAAGCAAAGGAACAGGCTTTGTTTTATTTCTCTAAAATTGTACGCAAGTTTATTTATCTTTTTTTACATCCACACATGATTAACAGTCTTTAATACCTGCACCCCATTCCGTCTGTACTGCAGTGGAACCCTTGTATTTATAGTATTTACTTTTGTTAAGTAAAATGAGTAAGCTTAATGATCATATCTGACAATATAAGCCTCATTTTATATCTAAAGTCCATCACTTCTGCCAAAGACAAGGCTCTTTGTTACATGCATTCCTTTGGTTGTTGCAAGTGCCCAGCTTTCTCATGATAAGCCAAGTCACATATAAAAAGAAGAAAGTTAAGTGCTACCAATTTCTTTGATGTATGATGCTAAAGTTCTAAAGAAATGCATTAAAGTTAACATGGAATATTAGTGAGAAAAATGAATTTTGAATAATTAAATAAATATGAATATAAACATCAAACATGCATATTTTATTTTTACCAGACTCAGAACACTTGAAGGAAAGAGATTATTCTACATGGTTAATTCTATATTTATTAGAAATAAATGCATAAGTAATAGTCTTATTTATTAGAAAAGAGTGAACATTTCACAGTAAATCTCTGACTTTTCAAATTTAGTTTTAAGTGGGAGCCGATTCTTATAGGGAATGGCATTTTTTATGATTATACTTCATTTTCACTGCAAGTGCTTGTTTCAACAGGTTGTCAAGAGACCCCGCAAAGTGCAGCTTGCTCCTCTAAGGGGCAGCCCTTCCATGGATCCAGATGAACGGGCTTTCCATGTAATGGATGACCAGGCAGAGTTCGATGGCAGAAGTGCGCGCAGTGGATACAGCGAGAGGAGCTGGCACAGTGGCAATGGAGGACGTAGCCGCAGTTGGGAAAATAGCCCTGAAAGAAGACTTCCCCATGATCAACCTCATGGCCGAGAAAGAAGCTACAGTCGTGAACATAGTCGGGGCCGGAGTCTGGAGAGAGGTTTAGATCAGGACTATAGTAGAGGCAGGAGCCGAGGCCGAAGCATTGACCGAGATGATAGTTATGACCGTGGCTATCAAAGAGATTATAGTCCATCTGCAGAGTACAGCCAGAGGCATTCAAGTAATGTTAGATATGAGATGAGGAAGAGCCACAGTCGAGATCAACTGCATTCCCGAAGTCCCACTCCTGAGATGAGGCGTCGGCCAGATCATATGGAGCAGCATGATGAAAGACCCATTGATGTCCTTTTGATAAAAAGTAAACCCAATGAAGGTAGTGAACATTTATTACATACAAATTCCTTCTGAAATATTGTAATATGAAAATAGTGTCTTTTTTGAGGCAAAAGTCCAAAGACACGTTCCTTTTAAAAGGAAACGGCTTGATAAAGAGGTCAGAAGATAGGGCATAAAGAGAGAGGACAGAGTTGTCAATAGCGTGGGCCCAGGTTATAGATTCCTAGGTTTAGAACTGGAAAGGACTTGTTACCTAGCTCAACCCTCTTATTTTACAAGTGAGGACATGACATTCCAGAATAGTGAGGCCAGTTGTCCAAAGTCACAGAGCAGTAAGTAGGGGAGCCAGGATTTGAACTTAGCTTTCTTGAATCCAAATGCAGTGTGTGTCCTGATTAAGCAGCCAAAGAGTCATGGCGGCACAGGTTTGTCTTTAGGATCACTTGTTTCCTTCTTACTCTTCTATTTCTCTTCCTTGTCTCTGACTGCCCAAATTAAGAAAGAAAAAAGTGGTTGGGGAAGGTCTATACTATTTACCCCAGAGTAAATCATTTTGCTTTAAAAGCTGCAATAAAAGCTCCTTGAAAAAAAAATTTGAAAAGACCTCCTCTACCACTCACACAAATGTCTTTCTGATTTTGTTTTGAAAGAAATCTTTTTGACAGCTTACAGAGAAAGGACCAGAGGGGAAATTTTCACACACACACACACACACACACACACACACACACACACACACACGCCCATGACCATGCCCATACTCCCATCAGTGATTATTTCCCCATAGAAACTCCTCTCCTAACTTACAAGTCAAAGAAAAATAGCATTCAATACACAGGAATTTTGTTTACATGCCACTTTTGTTAAAAAGGCATATCTAATTCATAAAGTTAGTTATATCTGCTATAACAACCACTAGGGTTTCTTTGTTTTTTTTATGAGACAAAGAATGTTTATTTACATGGGCCAAAATAGCCAATCACTTACCCAGGCACCCTCTTGATTTGATTCTAAGCCTACCCAGAATTAGACTGATGTAGCTCCAGTTTCACTTCTCCTTGGCTTCTGGTATTCTCTTCACCATAGCTGATAGTGATGTCTTTTTTGTCTCTATCTGTGCCCCATTTTAGTATGGCTTATTTTGACTTTGCAAGAAAAAAAGATTAAATTCTTTATCCTTGTAACACAAAAAAAAATAGTTTGATTTGTATTTTGGTATTCAAAGGACACATCACATCAGTCAGTTCTGGAATATTTTTTCAGGGGGGCCAGGTTTTGTTTTTTCTAAATAAAAGTGTGTTAAGGATCTGGTTATATAACTTTAGAAATGGTTGACTGGAGGATTGTGCAGGAATGTTATTTTCTGAGACTGAACTTAGGGTGTCACTTTACTAAGAGTGAAAGCTAAGAACTCTCCTTTCAGCAGGTTCCTTTGTTAACATTGTACTTAAAAGTTCAGTGTAGGGGAGTGTGAAGCCCTTAACTATTTACCATGGCAGGGCATCAAGCAAGCACCCTTCCTTGTCCTGATGAATGAAGGACTTTAAAAAAGTGTGAGAAAAGGAATAAGGGAATTCAGTGTTATTTTAAGGGTACTGTTCAGTGCTGACTTTTCTCCATTGCATCATGCTAGCAGCTTCAATTTCACTTTACAGAACTTCCCACTCATACCCCAACCCAGTGAACCTAGAGAAAAGGTCCCTCAGCTCTAAAGCATCATTGACTTTTCTAAGATACCCATTATTTCTCCTGGTCTGTATTGTCCTCATTCCGTGGTCTGGTTCACTTGTAGTTTAAGTATCATGTCCTCTACCTTCATAATAAGAGAAATAACACAACTATGTTGAGGAATATTTTCTGAAAAAATATTAAACTAAGAGCAACCAAAAAAAAATCATTCTCTCCATAGGGCTAGACGCAGGAAAGCAGTTGTTATACCCTTCAGGTCACTGCATTACTCCACTGACAATTACCAAAATCGACCTAATTTACTCCTACAAACTATTCCCAAGCCACTGAATCAGAGCTCCACATTAGAACAACAGTCTTCTCTGCAATAACATCTACAGGTGGTCCTATGGCCTCTAGTAAAAGGTAATTCTACTTTGAGGCAATTTTTGCTCTTAGGAATTTTTTCTTTCTTATAAATCTATCACTTTGCCACTTTCTAAGCACTTCACCTCCCCATTTCTTCTTAGATATTTATCCCTGTGACCATGGAAAAGTCACTTAACTTGTCTCAGGGCCCCTAGAAATTCTCCAAAATCTCTGCAGATAAATTACTAGTCTGCATTAGTGGAGGGAGTTTACACACGAAGCGTTCCCCTCACTGATAAATCACCAATCTGAAGCAGAGAACTAATTATTTGGATCTTTCTCTTGTCCTTTTTCTCTCCCTTCCTTCCCTTAAGTTAGTAAACAAACGTGTGCCTACTCTTTGTGTTCACTTTAGACATTGTCGCAAGGAGGAAAGGAAATAGAAAAAGATTACATTTAGCACTGAGTTCAGGAGTCAGTAAAGGAGCCCCACATTTCAACAAAATTTTGTTTCCATAAGAGCATGGAGGAATGTAACATAGTTATGTACCTAGTTTATCTCTGATTTTAAAAAACTCCACCAAATATGAATCCCAGTTTAGCTGTTTGTTCCTAATGTGACTTTGGGCAATTCACTTTACTTCTTGGCCTCCGTTTCTCCCTCAACTGTAAAATCCTCATCTCAAAATTCTATGATCCAGCTCTCCGGAGACTTCATTGAATCACTGTTGTCTGCCTGTTTTAAATAAGAGGAAAAAGCTGGTCATAATTGTGATAATTGGGCCTGCATAGGAGAGCTCCTTCTGACTAATGATGATGCCTCAACAGCTTGGTTCCTCCTCTTAGGAGTCCTCATCAGTATCTTTTATGTTTTAGGTACCATCATAATCACATTTGATTCAATTTCTTATGACTGATGGTCTTGGCATTGTGGATACAACTGCCTTAAAGGGTGCAGGCGCTTGCATTCTACTGGGAAGAAAAAAGCATAGACAAATAGGTGTCATCTAGGCATCAGACATGTGACCCACAGGACCCAGGCATTCCTGAATGAAGCTTGGACCAAACTAAAATATAATTGGGAAATATCTAACTATTAATTTTTAAAATGGTAAAACTTAGGTGATGTTACTAGGTGGTTTTCAGAGGGATTCTGATGTATAGGTTTAGTGACTCAGTTTCTATTTGAGTTGGACACCACTGAGTGCTTGTCTTGGAGGAAGAAAACCCGAGTTCAAATCCTCTTCAGACACTTACTAACCAAGTGACCTTGGGTAAGTCAGTTTCTGTCAGCCTCAGTTTCTTCTTGGATACAGTAAGGATAAAAATTATACTTCAGAGGGTTAAGAGAATTAAATGAGATGATATATACATATATATTTCAAACTTAAAACAATTTTGTAAAATGGAAACTTTTAAAATAAATACAAGGAAGATTTTTGTTTCAGTTTTTGCTTCAGTAGAGTACTTACAGCTAGATGATTGGTAAAGTCTCAGCTGGATAGCAGAGTGGGTAGAATCGTGGGCCTGAAGTCAGTCATCTCTATGAGCTCAAATCTGGCCTCAGACACTTACTAACTGGGCAAATCCCTTACTCTTCTTTGCCTCAGTTTCCACATTTGTAAAAAATGAACTGGAGAAGGAAACAGCAAACCACTCCAGTATCTTGGCCAAGAAATCCCCCGAAAAGGGGTCATCAAGAGTCAGAAAAACTGAAATGACTAAACAGTAACAAAAGAGATAATACTTCAGCTGAGCCTTGATAGGGAATAAGTAAACTATTTCAAAACTTACTAGAGCTGGGACCTGAAAAGTTGTCTAGTCCAGTTCTCCCAGTTCACAACTGAAGAATTAAAGATGACTCAGAGCTGCGACTTGACTCTAAGTTCAGTACTCTTCTCTCTACAAAATCGAGAAAATGATATATTGCTTTTTAAAATGGAAAAACAAAGATGAGGTAAAGTAGTAACTCCATAATCTTATTTCTTCTGCCCCCTATCAGCATATTTCTGCCACTTAATAATAGTAAAAAAAGGGTTTTTATTAAATAAGTAGGAATTTGAAATTATAGGCTTGTAAGATATATAAACTGCCACAAGCTTCTCTTTTGATCTCACATTTTTTTACTTTAAAGTTTTCAGTAACTGCAAAATTTTTAGTCATAGTAGAACAAAACTCAGATGTTGTAAGTGCAATATTTTATCCAGAATGTGTTTTTTTATTACAAGAATGCAAATTTGGGGTAATTTTTTAAACATTAAAATAATATTGTGAAAGTTGGCTACATAGAGCTTCAACTGCAAAATGGGAGACAACATTTAAAAAGCGTTCTTTGATTACTTGTATAAATAACATCTCTCAGTAGTAATTCAGCAGGTCTTTCTATCAATTCAAACCCACTAACAAAAAAATAATTTAAAGAACTAAAATACCCTATTTTTATTTTCTCTAAAAGATTATATAGGTTATAACTTTAGAGGAACTTCTCTTCCCTTCCTACCTCAATTTATTAAGAAAACCTTAGGGGCCTGGGGTGGGGAGTGTGCGATGTAGCTGGAGAGACCAGGAAAAGGACTCATGCAGAAGTGATGCTTAACCAGAATCTTAAAGAAAACCAGGGATTCCAAGAGTAACTTATGGGACAAAAATGTTAAACTCTTGTAACATAGCTTAACTTTTCTTCCTCTCTTTGCTTCTACTGAGATTTAGCCTTATAGTTTGACTTTTCAAATGACACAATGATCAATCTAACAGATTTCAAATGTAAAAATTAAATTGTGTGGTGTATGAACTGAGTGCTTAAAAGCAATAACATATTAGGGAGCCTCTAAGAAAGACTTTGATCTTTAATTTTAAGAGAGTGGTGTATATGCCAGGTATTCTGGAAGGGTTGTGTAATGACTTTGAAAATGTATTTTTGCCCAGTTATCTGAGCTTTCTATAAAATATAATGGCATATATGTTTTTGCTTTCTAGAATATGGTCTCCGACTTGGGAGTCAGATTTTCATAAAAGAGATGACTAGAACTGGTCTGGCAACTAAAGATGGCAATCTTCATGAAGGGGACATAATTCTTAAGGTAGGTATGGATAGAAGATTACTGTGAGGACCCCTTTTTTTATGTTTATATTTCTTTCCTCTGTCAGAAGACAGTCATTCCTCCAATTTACTTTATTGCATGACTATGCATATATTTGTTTCAAGAAATTTGTTTCTTTTTCTGTGGGTTGGAGAGTAGGAGGAAGAGAACATATATTTGTTAATTTTTTTTAAATAGAGAAATGTGGAGAGTTACAAATGTAAAATGTTACACTTTCAGTGTATTATTAGCCTTACATAATTGCCTTTACTTTATTACAAGAGACCTTTCGTGAAATGGGAATTATCTATAAATATCATAATGAAAATGCAAAATATCGATAAAATTTTTTAAAAATAGGTAAAATTTTGGGGTGAACAGATGTAGGAGAGAGGATGTTAATAGTTTTATCTGAAAAGGACATTAGTAACACCTGAACTTCCAAGGATTTCATTAAAGGACTTTTACAATGGGTTGTGCAAACTAAGTACTTTCTCCTTTCACTTTGATACTGTGAAAACTTCTGTTGCTTACAAGGAGAGAGAAAATAATTAAGAAAAATGAATATGTGATTAATTCATTGAAATAATTTTGCTTGTGAACTAAACCGCTTAAGTCATTCCACAGATTCAGTTCAACCATATTTTTGTCTTGAGTTTAGGAGTATGAACAAGCAGAACACAGTTTAAACAGCCTATAAATGTTTGAGGACAATTCATTTTAAAGCTGTACCTAAGTCTAGTTGAATCTTACACTTCTGTTTGAATATTTGACAAATCTGCTAGATCTGACAAAATAAAGAATTAGCTTTTTTCTGATGAATGTTTACACTGTTCATAATGTTGTTCACAGATCAATGGCACAGTAACAGAAAATATGTCATTAGCTGATGCCCGAAAACTGATAGAGAAATCAAGAGGGAAACTGCAGCTCGTTGTCTTGAGAGACAGCAAGCAGACGCTGATCAACATACCTTCACTGCACGACAGTGACTCTGAAGTAGAGGGTAAGTTAGCATGTGGGCTGACATAAGGTGGGTTTTTAGTGTAAGGAATGATAATTATTTTCTTTATCTTTGTTTAATTTCATACAACCATCCAGAAAAGGAAGAATATAGACATAAATTCAAGGAATAATTAGAAAATTCCATTTCATATTTAAATGTTTACTTTGAAAAGGTAGGTAATGATTAGTTTCACTTTATCATTTGCTCTACTGAGCAAGATCTCTCTCAGTCTATCTTAGGAAGCTCAAACGTACTTGTAAAATTCCAAGGGGAGTTATTTTAGAATGTTGACCTGTAATCAGGCAGAACTTGTTCCTGAATAAAATATTATCCCTTTTAAATTTTACACAGTAAAGTTAGAAATTTTCTAATTGTTCTTCCTTTTTTTACAATTTGTGGCATTCAAATGCGCTAATATATTGAGTGTAAGGCAAAGCTGAAAGGGATAAAATAAAAGTTTGAGTTCTGTCCTTGTTTTCAACAACCTTGAAATATATAAATTTCGATATTGTCTTTTGCTTAAATAGGTATAATTTTTAAAATATATATTTTAATATATTCTAGCTTTAAAAAATTGGGAGTAGGGAGGATCAGGGTTATATGACTTGCCCAGGGTCACGTAGCTAGTAAGTGTCTGAGGCTGAATTTGAACTCAGGTCCTCCTGACTCCAGGGCTGGTACTCTATCCACTGTGCCACCTATCTGCCCCAATAAATAACTTTTAAAATATATGGCATGAGAAGTGCGAAGTCCTAGTTCAAAGGAAGGAGATGTCATGCCTAGCTCATTTCTGGAAGATGGTAGTGGAGCAGAACCTGTATTTATGTAACTAGAGCTTTACATAATGATAATCTCATTTGATTCTTATAGAAACCCAGCAAGGTGTTATTGTCCCAGATGAGGAAAGCAAGACTGAGAGAGATCAAATGACTTCCCCACAGTCACACAATGTCTGGGGCGTGATTCAGACTCCAAGTCACTTTATCCCCCTTAGCTGCCAGACAGCTAAAAGAAAGAAATAAAAAGCAGAAAAAAGAACCAAACTGATTACTTACCACACTTTTTGTGTGGGCAACACTTTTTATCTTAGTAAAAGAGTAGTTTAAAGGATAAATAGGCAGTCTAATCATCTGGAAATAATTCACTAGAATTGGCTCAAACTAGAATATTAGACAACCAAGTCTCTCTTTAAAAGTAGTAAAGTATTGTTCAAGTCATTTCTATATAAGATAGGATTTGAATCTAGTTATAACATAGAATTAAACATGTAGGGTATTTCCTTCTTGTTTAGCTCCTTTCTTTCCCATGGAAAAACTAATTGAAAATATGAATTTCTTAAGTTTAATAGGTTGGTTTCTTGTCTCTCAAATGCCTTTATGATATGCAGCAGTCTATTACTATAAAAATGTAAAATTTTCCAACTATTTTCATGTGTCGGGCACCCTAAGTGGAAAGTCAGTACCTTTCAACTAATTCAAAGGTTCTTAATCTGAATGAGATCTCTGAACTTGTTATTTAAAAAACTATTTTGATAATAGGTTTTTAATATATGTCATTTCCTTTGTTAATCCTACATATTTTATGTATTTAAGAATATTATACTGAAAAGAGGCCATAGGTTCCAGAGGTTCCATGACACAATAGGTTAAGAATCCCTGCTGTCCTCAATTAATATGATAAGGTTGTGGGGGAGTCTACACAAGAATGAGATCTGAACCCCATTTTCAAAGAACTATTTAGGGGGAGGAAACATATTTGGGACAACATTCAGGTGTGACTTCACAAAGGAATTTTGGGTAGTGATTTTAGAAAATGCTTAATTCTAAAACTGGTTCCTCTTAATTTTATTAATGTTTTCCTTTAAAACTCACTTTTTTTTTCTTGAGGAATGATAAAATACCATACATTCCTTGCCTCTTCCTCTTTCATGTTTTATGCCTAGAGATTCTTAGAATTTCAATTAAATATTTTAATAATATGTTTTTTTTACTTCAAAAACTAGATATTTCTGAAATAGAATCAAACCGCTCATTTTCTCCAGAGGAGAGGAAGCTGCAGTATTCTGATGTTGAATATCATTCCTCAAATGAAAAACTGAAAGAGAGGACAAGGTAAGATGATGCCTTTTATTTGTTGCCTTTCGGTTGTGTTTCCCTCACATTTTAAGAACATGCATAATTTATAAAGTATGTGTTTTTTTCCATATAATTTCAAGAGAGGATACACCAAGTAGACTTTCCAAGATGGGAGCAACACCCACACCATTTAAATCCACTGGTGATAACGTTCCTGCTATTGTCCCAGAAATCAATAAGGAACCCAAATACCAAGATGACCTCCCAGGTAAGGATTTAATTTAATTTTTTAAAAAGTAAAATAAATGGAAGTTCAAAAAAAACCTGTAAAAATCTTTTATTCAGCATTTCAGTTCATACTGTATTCTCTTTGTAATTCTTCCCTTCCTCTCCCCTTCTTCCCAATTACCCAGACTCCAAACTCCAAAGTCATCTGTGACTTTTTCCCTTCCTCTTATTCTCCATGTTAAGTTTTTATAGGTTCTCCCTGCACAAATCTCTTGCAATTAACTTCTACTTCCACTTAGTACCCTTATACTTCAGGTCCTAAACAGTTCTTAATTAAACTATATTAAAATAGCCAACTAATCAGTGTCCCTGCCTCTAGAGCATAGGTTCCCAAAGTGAATGGTACTGCCCCCTGAGGGGGTGCTAGAATGATGGGGGTAGGGCAGTAGGAGCAATTGGGGGATGTTGAATAAAAATAAGGGGCTGGGAAAGCATAAGGAAAGAAAAGAAGATAAAATTTTGAAAAAGCATTCATATATATTTCATCTGTTATGTAACAGAGTTAAAGTCATAGTGATTACATTATTTTCCAAATAAACACACAAAATGCAAGCTACAGCCTATCAGTGGTCAGGTCCGCCAATAGGTCTCAACAAGCAAGTGTTGACGGATGAGTAAGTATATTGTACATTATCGGGAAGTCCAGAATGCTTCAGTAGGAATGTGTGTGTATAATGACTTGTTTATAATACAATAATATACAGTTAGGAAAAAGCTCACAAATTTACAATAAATTATTACATTTAAGATGCATCATTTTTAAAAATGTATATATTTTGAAAAATTATGCAAATTTAAAAAAATCATTAAAAGGTTAAAGAAAATAGATTTCCAGGGGAGCTCTGAGTAATTTTGTTTAAAAGGGGACTATAGGCCAAATAAGTTTGGGAATCTCTGTGGTCTAGTCTCTTCAATCTCCAGTCTGGTTTTGACACTGCTGGCAAAGTCTGATCACTTCACTCCCATGATCAAAACTTTTTGTTTGCTCTCAGTTGCCTATAGAATAAATCATGGCCTCCTTATGTTGGCATTTAAAGCTCTCCACCATCTGACTGAGTTATATTTCAATTCTTATTTCATACAAATTTAGTTTGATCAAATTGCTAATTTTTTTTTTAATTTCTTCCTGCTTTTTCTATTGTCTTTACATTTGTAACAGCAACCCACCATGCCTAGGAATGCATTATCCCCTCATTTATCTTCATTTCTTAAAGCCTTCTTCATTCAAGGCATTTAGTTGTGACTTCTTGAAGGTAGCTTGCCTTCCTTCTTTCGTGAAAGTGTTTTCTTCTTTCTCAGATTTTCCTGAAGCACTTGGGTCAAAATTCCTCTCTTGCTCTTTGCCCCTGTCAAACCTTTATTATGCTTCACTTCATGTTTTAGCCATCTCTTTTTAAACTGTAAGCTTTTTAAGGTCAGAAATTATAGTTATATCACTATCTAACACAATGACTTGTACATATTAAGTACTTAATAAGTATTTTGGTGAATCTGAAATAATTTCTTTGTTAATAACGGACACTTTTTTAAAAATGCAGTTATTCAACCTAAAGCAGCACCAAGAACTTTTCTTCGGCCAAGTCCTGAAGATGAAGCGATATATGGGTATGTTCTGACTCTCCCTCCTCCTCTTTTTCCCTATTCATAGGAATAGGAAAGTATTGCTTTCCTAACACTGTTGGAGTCAAAGGTAGAGAGTGGGAGGGTGGAGAAATACATACAAACACAAATGTATATGTGTGAGTATATATACACAGAGATATTCACATAATTGATGACTTCATGTGTGAAGAAAATCAAGAATTACTTATTTTGAAATACAGTATTAGGTGAGGTTGTTGTCAGCCACCTGATTGGCATCCTAAGCGTGGCATGTATTAGCTAAATGATCATAGGCAGCCCACTTAGCCTTCAGCTTCTCTTTGCTCATCTTATAAAATGAAAATACTAATATATATCCTGTGAACCTGAAGGGCTGGCTTTAAGGAAAGCTCTTTGTAAGCTTCAAAAGAGAGTCATTTGGTGGAAATGGCTCCATGATACTGTAGCCTGTGGTAGGGCTTAGTTCTGATTCATTCATTCATTTATATTATTACAAAACAGAGTTGCTTACATTATTGTTATGCAGAACTTGTTTGTATATATGCTTATATGGTAGGTCATTATCTTTTCCCATGCATGTACACTCTCCTTTTTTCCTTTTTTGGCTGCAACCTGTAGCAGGTAGGATGGAGACGTTGCTATAAAGATATGTGGAAGAAAAAGAAAAGGCACAACTATAATTATTTGTGATATTTAATTGATTGCATTATAGTGCCCCCCCCAACCTGTCCCAATACAATGATCCTTTACTATAATGCTGTTGCCTTATAACATAATCCAATGTTCTGTAGTGTGAGACCATTTTAAAGTCTTGTGGAATTTGAGTAGCTAAACTCCAGTGGTCCAAGATAAACATGACTTTAATGTACATTGTCTACTCTGTAGTGAATAATGCTTTAATACTTGACTATATTCCTTTTTTTAAAATTATTTTGTTACTTGACTCTATTTCTTTTTTTTAAATTGAATTATTTGTTTTCAATGTTCAACAATCACTTCCATATATCTTAGAGTTTTTTCCACTCC
>CM053769.1:78320600-78368069 GCA_028658325.1 Potorous gilbertii
AAATTTTTTTAAGTGCATGCATTTCAATGAAGTGCTAAGTCTACCAGAAAAATTCCTCATACACTGTGGTTGTTGTTGTGTACAGAGTTCTCCTCGTTCTGCTCCTTTCACTCAGCATCAGTTCATATGAGTCTTTCCAGGCCTCTCTGAAGTCTTCCTGTTCATCAGTTCTCATAGCACAATACTATTCCATTACATTTGTATACCACAACTTGTTCAGCCATTCCTCAATTGATAGGCATCCCCTCGATTTCCAGTGTTTGGCCATCACAAAGAAAGCTGCTATAAATATTTTTGTACATGTGGGACCCTTTCCCATTTCTATGATATCTTTGGGATAGAGTCCCAGAAGCACTATTGCAGGGTCAAAGTGTATGCACATTTTTGTAGCTCTTTGGGGATAGTTTCAAATTGCTCTCCAGAATGGTTGTATCAGTTCACAACTCCACCAACAATGAATTAGTGTTCCAACTCTCCCACATCTTCTCCAACATTTATCATCTTCCTGTTTTGTCTATATTTCTTGTAAAAACAATAAAAATGTATTTGCACAGAGATAGATAAATTTCTTTCCATCTTTGTACAAGGTTTTGTATTTTGTTTTTGTCTGGACCTGTGGTTTTGTCTTGGGTTGTGGAAACTTTCTTTATCAGTATGCCTGGGGTTCAGTGACTAGCATCAGGCTAGCCATCCCCCTTAGGTGGCATTAACAAAGTGCAGGTTATCTCCTTTTATCTTCACTGTTCTGCTATTCTGCAGTGGTCGTGTTACTATTCTCCCCATTTTACCGCTAAGAAAAGTCAAATAACTTGCCTGCCAATACTGTGAAAAGATTCTTTTCATGAATTATTTTTTGTGCCCCCAAAATATTTTGGCTAAAAGACCTAACATTTTAAACTCAACAGTTCCTTCACTTGCAATTCTGCCAAGAACAGCAAAATCAGTGCCTCTCCTGCCAACAAGATGGCATCTCATTGGAGTTGGAGGCCATAACCAGAAGAGTGGATAGCCTGTATGGGACACTGAAGAACACTACCTGTAGAGTTAAAGGATCTGGGTTCAAATACTTCCTCTGACTCGTACTATATCAGTATGACCTTAGACAAGTTACTTAGCCTTTTGGAATTTCATTTTCCTCATCTATAAAATGAAAGAGCTAGACTAAATGGCTTTTTTGAAATTCCTTCCTTCTTTAGACTTGTCATCCGAAGATGTAAGTGCTAACATAATTGTGCAAAGTTGTTAAAAATATGTTATAATTAGATGAGCTACCAGAAAGAAAGGTGGAATCTAATTACTAGAGAAATTTGGAAATGATTATACAAAAGAATACATGGTGAGGATTTAGGGTCCTAGCATCTGTTACTTTTCAGTTCAGTCCTCATCCCATATCTTACATTTTCCAGGTGCTTTCCTATAATTTTCCATAATTGATTTATTTTTATTCTACACAATTAAATTGTTCCTGTAGAAGAAAAAACAAAATCAAAATTAACACTATTGAAATCTCTGTCTTTCCCCACTAATTTGGCCTTTTTTGGAAAAAAGTATTACATGTAAAAAGATTTCCCCAATAATTGAACATAAAAGCTTTTTGAAAAATTTTTTTTAAAAGTTAAACCATTTTTCTGAGCATCTCTCTAAAATAAAGAATAGAGAATTTTGTTGATCATTCAGGGACCTCATTACAACAATCCTTTGTGGCACTCAGCCTCCTGCACTGTGAGGCGATCTGTCACTTCTAGCAATTCTCCCTTCCTCCACTTCCTTTTATTTTTGTTCATTTTTAGTCTTTTTGGGTTGGGAAAAAAAAATACTTTATTAGAGATAACTCTCTTAAAATATATACATGAACTTTGAATTCATAGAGTTTATGACATCAATTTCAGCTGCTCAAAGGCTCAGTTCTTGGCTGTGTTCCAAATAATTTGAGGTCACTGGATAAGAGGCCTTTGGGTAAGGCATAATTCTATTTTAGGAGTCATTTCTCTGCGATGGCTCTTAGTGCAGCTTGAGGTACAGTGACAATATCTGTATTTTATAGATGTGAAAATTAAATTCATCATGGTCAAGTGATTCCCCCCACTCAGTGAAGTATATTAGAATGCATGTTCTTTAGGTCTCCAGTCCACTTGTGGGTCTGCTAGACCTTACAAAGCTTTAGGGCACCATTAGCAAGTCTTTGGAATGGTATCACTTAAATCTCTCTTTATCGACACTACTTCCCTTTTATTGAATCCTTTTTTTTTTAAATCTCTCTCTTTCTCTTTCTTTCTTCTCTGCTGGGGCATATATTTCTAGCCCAAACACCAAAATGGTGAAATTCAAGAAAGGAGACAGTGTAGGCCTCCGATTGGCTGGTGGAAATGATGTTGGGATATTTGTTGCTGGCATTCAAGAAGGAACTTCGGCAGAACAAGAAGGTCTACAAGAAGGAGACCAAATTCTAAAAGTAAGTGTGGTCATTGCTAGAATTTTGTCCTGTTTATTGGAATTATTTGAGAGAAATGGAGCTTTTTTTTTAAACTATTGATTTAGAAGGCAGTGAATAGCACAAAAAAAATTCATCCAAGTAGACTAGAAGAGGAATTGTCATTGCCATTGAACGTTTCTTGCTAATCCTTCTTTGGATTCTACCTCTAGAAACCATGGAGCTGACAACAGCTAAGATCAGGTCTTGAGAGAAGAATTGATAGTTATCTGAGAATTTCTTTACTACTCTATATACTTAGAGAGCTTTCTATCTCTGACCTTTGGACTGAACTATAACTCTTCAAGTTTGCTTTAAGATAGATACTTGAACACAAAAGCATTTTTTTCTTAAAAAAACAAACTGGAGCTCCTGTGTCTTTGCAGAAAGGAAGTTACTAGCTTGAATAAACATTTTTGTCATAAAGTAATGACTCAGTAATTTGTTTTTTGATTAATCAGCTGTGCATTAAACTAAGTTACTGTACATACTAGGTATGGATTGTTTTTTTCTCCAAAAAAGGCTTTATCAATGTTCCCTTCCTGTTTTTACATAGCTGTTACTTCCCACTAACCCCATCTCCACCAGATAGAACTCTCCCATGTATCAAAGTAAAGGCAAACAGAATAGTTCAACAAATTGGCTTTTATGTATAATCCACCACCTCTCTAGTGAGAAGTTTTCAAAGAATTAAAATACTAAGAAGTAGGAATTGGCTATAATTTCCACTTTCTTCACTGATTCTGAAGGTAATAATTGAAATCTTTCAGTGCCTCATCATTCTGAAGATCAGTAACAGTTTCACTGCAGATAGTCAGAAGTGCTGGTTAGTCAGTCAGTCAACAAGCATTTACTATGTATTACCTAGTGGGGATACAAATAGAAGGAAAGAAAAGATAGCCGCTGCCCTCAAGGATCTTACATTCTAATGAGGAAGATAGCAAGTTAAAAAAGACATTAAAAAGTGGTGGATTACCTGCTTATGATAGGGGAATCCTTCCTGAAAATAAAGATTCTAAGAGGAACTCATCAGTTTGAGAAAAAGGGTATGGGGGGAAATGGATCATCCCAGGTAACAAGGTTGCAAGCACTGAGGGAAATTGGCTCTTGGTTTTTAGAACATCGGGTAAGTCAACTTCGTCATTTGGATTTCTTATGTAAGTCTGTTAGCATAAAACTAGTGAATCTCCAATATACACACGCACACACACACACACATGCTTTGTTCTACAGTTCTGCTTCTAACAATTATAAGGAAAAAGAATTAAGAAAATGTCAAAATTACGATAGATTAAAGGGAAAGATTGAGATGATGGAGGGAGGCTGGACAAGGAGATCAGATCTTATAATCATCTTTCAAGGAAGAGGATAGTGGAATGTAAAAAAAGGATAATCTTCTCTCTCCCTGGCTACTGGTCCCATTGTAGGAGAAAGAGATATCATTTCTGGAGCAAATGAAAGGCAAACTTTGATCATGAGCTTTGCTAATGCTTTCCACTGAAATAGTAGATTCCCCACTGGTACCAATCGAGATTCCAGAAGGGTAAATTTACAGATGTCTCAGAGTAAGGTTGAAAAGATAGTACGTGGCACTAAAAATATTATTCAAAATAGTATAGGTATTAAGCACAGTTGAAGTGGAATTCAGGATAATGAAAATTTTTTAGATTATATTTCTATTTATTTTATATATATTTATAAATTTGTATAAAATTATAAAATAATAATACCTTTTAACAAGTGTACACATGAGAAAGGTGAATGTCTGGGATAATGCAAGACCCAAATGATACAATGACTTAGCAATTTGGGAGACATCAGAGACATTTTTTTATGCTCCCCAGATCTAAATTCTAGTAACTAACAAAAACGGATATGGCACCATCTAAGGAGTACTTGGATCTCTTTTGTGTCCAGGTACTAAAGACACAACAGTTGTTTCAGTGTGTGGAAAGTAGTAGCATTCAACATTTATACCTAACAAAGTGTTTTGTTTCCTACTGTCATCCTGGCAATGTGGGAGAAACTGTAGGATCGAACTTTTCCAACTAATTGCTCCTATCTAGAGATAAGGAAGTAGATGGTCTTTATCCTTATACCCAATTAAATTTTGTATTAATTACTCTCACACACACAAAAAAAATAAAACACTTAATTCTGCAAAATAGAGGAGAAAGGTATTGTGTTTTGTACTAATTTGAATTAATGAATTGTAATCTGTAGCTGATATAGAATCCTCTTCAGGCACAGAACAGACATGGATACAGCCCTTTGACTACTAAATAACTAATGAAAGAAGATATTTGTTGGAGGGCATTATTACAATCTAGCCTTACGTATAGAAATTTGTGGTTGCTTTTCTTAGTTTAGTTTGTTTCAGAGTTGCTCTACCAGTGTGCCCATATTGAAAGAATGAAGTTAATTATTTTCATGCACTAATCTCTTCTGCCTCCAGTTTGTAGTGCATCTTCACAATTCACCTTTTCATTTTTATAAACTGAATATGGTGAAATGGCATAAGTGGTGATAAAAGAGAAGTACGGTAGAACTACAGTAGTTTGGGTTTTGGATTGATGCTGTTGAATGACAGGTGAGACAGAAGTTACACTGTTTTCCTTGTGTTATTAACTTAGAAATGATCTAGGGAAACTCCCTTTTTACAATCCTGTTTATGAAGGGGAAACATTTGTAAATACTGAGTTATTTGTTTTATACATAATGAAATTTCATTGAAGGCAAAAGTTACCATGAAAAGAGGTAGCATGACCTTATTGGGGAGGGTGCAGGGAGAAAAGGAGAAGAGACAGACAAAACCTAACTTGGAATACTGCCTCTGATACATATTTACTGTGTGATCAAAAAGCAAGTCAACCTAATCTCTTTGTGCTCTAAGCAACGCCGTAATATCTAGTTTGCAGAATAGTTGCTGCTCTACCTTGGCGAAGGGAATTTCCTTTCCTGGGAAATTCCTTACATGTATAATATCTTCAGTTGAGACCAAAAAAAAAAAGTGGCAAGCATATATTTAGACCAGCTAATACCTGTGCTAATTTGAAATCATTTTTCTTTCCTTTCTTTATTCAGAATTATTGTATTTGATTGCTCAGTCACTCTGGTTAGAGGATTTTGAAAGGTTATGATGTCTGTTGTTCTGTTTCTATCCCATGCTCCTTTTCCTCATTACCACCACTGCCCCACATTTTACTTAATAATCAGTCTTCTGTTCTTTTCTATAGAATTGAATAGTCTTTTTAGTCTACATATAATCCTGCTCCCCCCACTCCCCCATGGTAGACTTTAAAAGATATATATTTTCAGTTACCAGTCCCAACCAGCTTTCACAATCCAGAACTGGAATACAAATTGTGTCCCTTTTGTTTGACCTACATTTAAATTTGACTTGACTCCTAATACTCTGCACCTAGTTTGTGCTGAAAAAAAGATGGTAGTCGGTTATACAGAATTATAGGGAAGGGGCTAGACCTGTGACTTCACTGATCTAAAGAACCTCTCAGTAAAGGAAACTTCCTCTACCCATGCAGGTCAGGGCCATCTTGTGCTTATAAGGCTTAAGGAGTTATGTAGAACACTGCCCAGTGTCTCACAATCAGTATGCGTTAGACATAGAATTTCAATCCAAGTGTTCCTGGGTTGTGGATAAGCTCTCTAACACTATGCCACAGCTTCTTGTGTTTTTATAGAATTCTACATAGTTACAAAAAAAATTGACATAGCAGCATAGCACAAATGGAATACAAAATACAAGGGTAATGAGACATGGGTATTTTCTCTGACTGTCCCCCCTGCCTGGAATTCTCTCCCTCTGTCTTCCCTGGTTTCCTTTAAATCCAGCTAAAATTCCACCTTCTCCAAGAAGGATTTCTCCAACCTCTTTAATGCTAATGCCTTACCTCTGTTTATTTTTTCTATTTTATCTTGTTTGTATGTTGTCTTCCCCATTTGACTAGGAGCTCTTCAAAAGTAAGGACTGTCTTTTATCTTCCTTTGTTTCCCCAGCATTTAACGGACCTGAGATGTAACAGTCACTTAATAAAGGCTTATTGACTGACTGCCATAGGCCAGGTAAAGTTGGGATCTAGGAAAGGGATAGAGAAAGGATTGATGCAGCTCTGGTAGTCAGTCTGGATGGAGCATAGTACAGAGGCTTGGACAAACATGAATAGAAGGGGGCACACACCAAAACTGGTAAGAAAAATAATGAGAGAAATGGAGAGGTTTACCTATGGTCCACAGGTCATTCTCAGGAGGTTGAGACTTTTTAATAACCTCTAGCTGAATTGTAGCCTTTCCTTCAGAGGGCCATCTGCAGTTGTCCAGATCTATCTTTTGCCACTGGATTCAGATGGCTCCAGAGGAAAAACTGAGGCAGGTGATTATGAAAGTCCTCCCTCACTCAAATCCAATTCACTTGCATTTTGTGACATCACCTGCCTGATATCATGGTTCTCATCAAGAATAAAGGACAGACAACCAGAAAAACAACAGCTGTTCCTTCAAGCATATTCTGAGAAGGGGTTTGCAGGTTTCGCAAGGCTGCCAATGAAGTCTATGACATAAAAAAGTTAGGGTTAGCTCTGAGTAAGAGAGCCTTGTATTTTCTTTTAAAAAGGAATTGAGGAATAACGTATGTCCAAAAATATAATCTCTTTGTTACTTACTTCTTTTTGCATTAGGTGAACTCTCAGGACTTCAGAGGCATGGTTCGAGAGGATGCAGTTCTTTATCTTTTAGAAATTCCCAAAGGTGAAATGGTGACTCTTTTAGCTCAGAGCAGAGCAGATGGTAAGGAAATTTTTCTTTATGTTCATAAAAATGGCTTGGTCATTTGGGAGCAGGTTGCTGAGGCCCTAAGTTTTCAGGGGGAATATACAAAAAAATTTTGAACAGTAGAAAGTTTTGGTTGTTAGATAAAATGAAGGAAACTTGTGCTAAGAGGTAGGTTCATGAAATTTGTAATGAGTCATGTGGGGGGGTACCTTTGGAGGGGAAAAAAAGTAGGGAAGCATTTGAGTAGAGATCTGTATATATGTTACTTATACAGTTTCATTAACTACATGGGCTTAAAAATAAATACATTTCTGAACAGGAGACCTCCTTGAGGAGCTGTGACTCAAAGGGTGGTTGGGTCTCCAGCTTTTAGTTTCAGGAGCTGGGTGGATGCCATTTTTTCAGTGTAAATTCAGTAAGTGCTTTTTGTCATAAAGAGGAGGTGTGTCCCAATGGCTTTGAATTGTGGCAGGGTAATAGAGAATAGGGAAGGGTGTTTATCATATTCTTCAGTAATGAACTGAACTTCCAAGAGATGATTTCATAGGAAGTAATAGACAGTGAAGGATTATCATGGTCACCTAATCTAAAGGATGCTTGTCTTTTTCAGTATATAGGGACATTCTGGCCTGTGGCAGAGGGGACTCATTTTTCATCAGGAGCCACTTTGAATGTGAGAAAGAATCACCTCAGAGCTTAGCATTCACAAGAGGGGAGATTTTCAGGGTAGTAGATACACTGTATGATGGCAAGCTGGGTAACTGGCTGGCTGTGAGAATTGGAAATGAACTGGAAAAAGGCCTGATTCCAAATAAAAGCAGGTATGTGAGCTATGACATTCATAAATGCCCCTTAAAAGCAAAAATCTCCAAACCCTGGGTCATCTAACCAAATTTATCATGAAGTACCCTGCCTTCATCTCTTTCTTATAATTTGGGCTTAAAGATGAAAGGGAACTGCAATGGATCCGTCAACTCAGTCGTTATGCATCTTTGACATGCACACAACTGTTCCACCTCATGTTGGCATCTGAATCATTTCCAAGGCAGTATTTATTCTCTTTCTGCACATGGCTGAAAGTAAGAGTACATAATGTACATATCAGGAATGAGCAGTCCTTGTTTGAAACTTGAGTGGTTATTCAACCCAAACTCCCAGGAAAGGACTATCAACCTTTTGTGCTCTCAGTAAATACTTGTTGATTCACTGACCTTGAGCAGCCCAAGAAAAGTAGAGTTTGGTGGGCAAGTATTTTCTTTTTTTCCCTAATTTAATTTAACTGTCAATTTTTTCTTCTCTTGTCCAGTAAGAAAAAAAAAACCCTTGTTACAAATATACATAGTTAAGCAAAACAATTTCCACAATGGCCATGTCCAAAAAATATCTTTCAATTCATACCTTGAATCCTTCACCTCTCTGTGGGTTGGTTAGAGGGCAAGTATTTTCTACAATAGTAGTAATAATGGCTCAGACTTAAGTAGTTCTTAAAAGCTCTTTATATCGACTAATACAGTCTGCTCCAGAATAAAAGGCATCTAAGAGTCTCCTTTTACATATCTTCCACCAAGTTTTGTTAGCTAGTCTATTTTGGCTTTTTATCCTTCCTGCCATATTGTATCTTTTCTTAAAAGATGTAAAAGTAACCAAATTGTCTATTCTGTTAAACTGCTTAAAGTTGTAACTATTTTTGACCAAGATGGCTGCCAGAAAGAAGACAGAACATCCAGCTACGACATACCTACTCTAGGAAAAACCTCAAATTTATACCAGACTGAATAATAATTAGAAATTCAATGAGAAACTGAATTATCCTACCCTACAACTGCACAAAAAAAATCCATGAATCTGTGGGAAATGGAGCAGTCAGCAACCTCTCAGTGCAAATAGAAATGGGCCAGAGAAATGTATAGCCTGATAGGCCCTGTGTCTGGTAACAAGAGGGAAAACCATTAGAGAAAGCCTCCATTTAAGAGTTGGGTGGTTTGGGGTCAGTAACCTATATAAGAGACCTTGGAAGCCCTAAAGACTGGCATTAATAGCTTTGTCACAGCAGCCTTCAGACAGGGACAGCTCTGAGGCTCCAAGGGTTCTGAAGATCAAATACTCTGAATCCCAAACATTCAGGGGACGGCCAGCTCCGGTAGATGGAAGTGAGTACAAGGATGACTACCCCACCTAAAATCATAGCAGGGGGCTTACATAAAGCCTCAATTTATGGTGTAAAGCTAGAGAGATGAGTAAACCAGAATAAAAATATTATTGTTGATACAAAGAGTCCCCAAAAGTAGGAGAGAATAATTCTCTAGCAAATGCAAACAGATTTTCACAAGGAATAAGCAAGGTGAGAGTGGGGTTCCATATAAGACTAAATGAATAGGTGTAGCAAGAGATAAAATACAAATAAATGAAAGTTCCAAAGGAAAGAATTGAGATGATAAATAACTTAGAAGAGAAAGTTGCAAACTTTCTTTAATTTATTTAAGTAAAGAATCCTAAGTAACAATCTCCTTGAAAACCAGGATAGACCAAACAGAAATCAATGACCCCATTAGGCAGCAAGAAATATTAAAGCAAAATCAAAAAAATTTTTAAAAAAATAGAAGAAAATATCTTATCAAAAGCAGTTAACTTTGTAAACAAGTTGAATAAAAATGATTTAAGAATCATTTGACTCCATGAAAACAGTGATTTAAAAAAATTAAACCTAGACATTCCATTTCAAGAATTCATGAGTAAAAGTTGCTCACTGTTTCAGAACCAAAAGGAAAAGTAAAGATAGAAAAAATCCACTGGTCACCTGAAAGAAACCCCCAAAAGAAAAGTATTGGAGGGACTCCCAAGTGAAAGAAAAAAGTGCTACAAACATCTAGGGAAAAGAAATTCGATTACCAAGGAAACACAAGCAAACTGACACAAAACTTGACTGCTTCTACTACACAGTATTCTGAAGGACCAAGAATTATATGTTTATAACCAAGAAGTACTTGCCCTGTAAAACTGAGTATAATCTTTCTGGGAGAAGAGAATGTGGTGGGAGAGGGGAAGGAACAGTTGAGCGTGGGGGTAGGGGTGAAACTTTAATGGAATGAGGATTTCTAAGTTTTTCTGATGAGAAGATCAGAGCTATGTAGGAGTTTAGAAATACAAGAATCAAGAGAAACATTAGAACTTTTATTTGAGTAACCAGAAAAAGTCATATGGTGGTGTAGTGCTACTACCATTTTAATAGGAGAATAAGTGTTCCTTCAAAACCTGTTGCCCAAAGGGTATTTTAAGGAATTAAACTATCAAAGGTGCTGAAGGAGGAGTGGTTTTGTTCTGAGGGTGTGAGAAGGGAAAAGAGATAAAAATGTAAAGTAATGTAGAAAGGAGGAAGAAGGTGGGAAGGAATCTTCTATATCTCGTAATTGGGGTATATGAGATTATACAAAAAGAGAGCGAAGTGAACATCAGATGGACCTCACTTATCTGAAATAGACAAAGTGAGTTTGAACACACTCAAAGTTTGGTGCAGACATAAGACAAACTCAGTACAGCACAATAAGGGATCATTTTGAGGGGAGGGTTAGGAAGAGGGCAGATAATAGGAGAGGGAATAGCTGGAAGCAAAACAAAACTTCCTGAACATAAAGGGGAAGGGATTAAAAGAAGAAAAAAGGAAAGAACTAGACTCTAAAAGCTCATCAGTTGGGGAAGGCCTCAACAAATTTTGCTATGGAAATATAATGGAATATTACTGCTTCATTAGGAATTATCAAAGAGATGATTTCAGAGAATATGGGCCATGTGAACTGATAGTGTGAATCAGAACCAGAACAATTCTTTTACCAGATCATAGTAAAGAAAAGCAATTTTGAACAATTTAATTCTGACCAATACAGTGACTTGCCATGTCTTCAAAAGACGTGATGAATCATGTTACCATGCTGACAGATGATGGACTGAGATGCAGAACAGACATTTTTGACATAACCATGTGGGCTCATTTTATTTGACTGAGTTTGCTCAATACCAGGATTTTCTTTTCTTTTTCAGTTTTTGATTTGTAGGATAAGGGAGGTAGCAATGATATACAAAAAAAAAAATAAATTGAAACTTGTTTTAAAATACACAGAAGGGAATCAAGAGAAGTTCAGAAAGATGTGGAGACCAAGAGAGCAGTTTTGAAAGTAATATGTGACATTTATTTTATATTTTTTAAAAAAGCAAGTCATATGAAATAGAGATTCACATTTTCATATCAGTCTTCTTTTGTGTTCTATGTTTTTGGAAATGCCCCCTTTTTGACATAATAAAATGTTCATCATAGAAAACCAAAATTTTTAACAAATTCAGAATTGAATATTTTCTGTGTAAGATCCCAGTTTTTCTGTGTAATATGTACCTAACACAATCCTTTTCTGGATTCAGAAATTTAATTCCCTGTTTTATTTGTTTTATTTATTTATTTATTGTTTTAGAGCTGAACAAATGGCCAGTGTACAGAATGCTCAGAGAGACAACTCTGGAGACAGGGCAGATTTCTGGAGAATGCGCGGCCAGAGATCTGGAATGAAGAAGAATCTAAGGAAGAGTCGCGAGGATTTGACTGCTGTTGTTTCTGTCAGCACCAAGTTCCCAGCTTATGAAAGGGTTCTACTGCGAGAGGGTGAGGAATACAGAAAAGGGCTGAGTTTTTCTTCTGTGGTGGCCTTCAGTATATGGTTGTGTTAAGATCTAGTTTATCAGAGATTAATCAGACAATAAACTATGCCAATTTTTTAGTGTTTTTGAAATTCTCTGAGGGAATATTTTCAGGGTTCCATTTTTTTCTTTTAAAATGCTTTTTAGAAGTCTATATCCTAGCCCTACTCTCAAGTTTATCATCACAAAAAGACAGCAAACATTAAAGAATATTCAGTTTTATAGACAATCCTCTTTTTTTGTGATCTGTTTGTACAGAAAACTTTTTTTTTTTGGTGTTTAAGTTCATAATAAAGGTTCTTTTAGTTTAAAATGGAATCTTTCCTGGTTTTTAAGAGAAAGAAAGAGATTTGAACAAGTGGCCAGTGTTCATTGAACGTGCTTAGAGAGACAACTCTGGAGACAGGGAAGATTTTTTAATTCTAAATTTAGGAGGAAAATAAAACTTTTTTTTTTTTAAAGTTTTTTTCAAAGTATATCTGTGATTTCATTAATATAGGTAATTGGAACTTCTGTGAACACAAATTAATCCCTGTTCTGCAACTTTTATTCAGAGAGTTGCCTGGAGTATTTAGTGGTTAAGTGACTTATTCAAGGTCACGCAGCCAGTGTATGTCAGAAGCAGGATTTGAACCCATGTTTTCCTAACTTAGAGACCAATTTTTTTATTTCCTGCTCCACACATCAAATTTCATTGTCCTAAAATGTCTAGAAAACCATGTTAAGTGCCCTAACAAGTATTACAATTGTATATGTATATGTATCCTGAAGGCTTTCTTTATCTCCTTCAGCTGGTTTCAAGAGGCCTGTGGTCTTGTTTGGACCTATAGCTGATATAGCCATGGAGAAGTTGGCCAGTGAATTGCCTGAAGTGTTTCAAACTGCTAGTAAGTTTCACTGTCACCTTTTTTTATTTTCACTTTTGAGTTTATATCTTTTAACTGATTTAATTACTTCTTTATGTATACAGAATATATATTCTCTCTCAATATGTCTCTCTAAAACCAAAAACACTTTTTTCACAGAGACAGAACCAAAAGATGCAGGATCAGAGAAGTCCAGTGGAGTTGTGCGATTGAACACTGTGAGGCAGATTATTGAACAGGTAAGATAATTCAGGAGGCAGGTAGGTGGTAAAGTGGATAAATTGTTGGACCTGAGTTCAAATATGACCTCAGACACTTACTAGCGGTGTGATCCTGGGCAAGTCAGTTAACCCTGTTTGTCTCAGTTTCTTCATGTGAGAAATGAGCTGGAGAAAGAAATGGCAAACTACTCCAGTATCTTTGCCAAAAAAAACCACAACAGAACTCAAATGGGATCACAAAGAGTTGGACATGACTGAAATGAGTGAAGTACAACAAGAAGAAAATTCAACTTCTAACTTGTTTTTCATCAGAAGTAAATGGGGCAAACAATTCAGGAAGGTCTCTGTAAGGAAGCCAGGCATAGAAGCCAGAGTATATGTACAAAGGAAAAGCAGAGGTGCAAGTAGGCAGGTCTGTCTGGAATAATGAATACGTGAATAGGACTAATGGGAAACAAACCTGGAAAGACAGACTGGAATCAGATTGTGAAGTCCTTTAAATATCTAACAACAGAGTTCATCTCTTTTCCTAAAGGCAGTAGGGAAGTGTTTAATCAGACTTGTGCTTTTTTAAAAAAGCAAAATTATTTTGATGACTATATGGAGAATGGAAGGATTTGGAAACAAGGAGAGGTTTAGATGTGATAGCGTAGGCAAATGATAATTAGGGCCTGAACTAGAATGACGGCTGTAAATAAGAAAAGGGTAAATGTGTGAGATGTCACAGAGAGGCAAAATCAACATGATCTGGCAACACACCATGCATGGGTGTTGAGAATAACTTGAACATTGTTAACTTGGGTGACTAGAATGATATAGTTGTGCTCATTAGAAATGGAAAAGGTAGGAGGAGGGATGGATTTAAGGAAAGAGATATTAAGGTCTTTCAGGGCATATTCAGTTTGAGATACCTGTAGGACATCTCAATGGTGATGTCCAAGATAGTTGATGTTGCATAACTTGAGTTCAATAGAGAAATGAGAGATTCTATGTTGAATATATTGAGTTTGAGATGTCTAAAGGACATCCAATCCAAAATGTCTAATGAGCAATTAGGTGATGTGGGATTGGAGCCCAGGAAAGAAACTAGGAGGTGATATGTAGATTGAGATATGATCTTTTGTAATTTTAAGACTGTGGGATCTGATGAGATCACTAAGTATGTACAGAGAACATTCCCCTAAAATTAGGGGAAAGGACATCAATGATGACCCAGCAAGACACTGAGGAGTGGTCAGATAGATATGAGAACCAAAAGAGTAGAATGTCACCCCTCCTCCATTAAAAAAAACCCTCTGAGATAAGAAAGTGACCAGTAGCACCATATATTACAAAGAAATCAAGATAGATAAAGACAGAATGATAATTAAACCCAAGGGAATTGATAAAGTTATACAAAGAGTGTAGGGAGAGAAAAGGGCTCTTCCAGATCAAGCTCTGGAGGACACCCATACTTTACAGAGCTGACAACAGATACAGTGAATTGAAAAATAAATGGTTAGACAAAGATGAGAACTAAGAGAGGTAATAGGCACAAAAGCCAGTGGAGGAAAAAGTAGGCAGAAGAGAGTGGTCAAAAGCTGAAGAGGTCTAGAAGAATAAGGATGGAGAAAAGCCATATTTAGGAATTAAGGGATATTAGTGGTCTTGAACAGAGGAGCTGCAGTCAAGTGGTGGTGTTTAGAAGTCAGATTGCAAGGGAATAAGTGGAGGTAACTAACTTTTTCTAAGAGTTTGGTTGAAAGAGGAAAGGGATGTATAGAATGATCCCTTAAAGAGGTCAGGTGAAGGTTTTTGTATAGATGGTAACTTGGGGATATATTTGTAGGCATCAGGGAAGGGGGCCTTTCTGGAGTACATGTGTTCTTAACAGAATCCTCATAATATACTAATAACTTCATATTTGTTTTGGGAAAAGTGCTCATGAGGAAAACATGAGTATTTTGGAAAAAATTAATTTCCTTGTTATCTTTAGGTAAATATGAACTTCTTGTAACATCTTCTGTTGCTGCCTTAGCTTACCATCATGTATATGATTGATTTCCAAATGTTCAATTGCCTTAAGCCTATTTATTCAATTTTTTTCTTTTGCTATTACATAAAAATATTATCCATCTTTCCATAACAGAATAAACATGCACTTCTGGATGTAACCCCTAAAGCCGTGGATTTGTTAAACTATACCCAGTGGTTCCCGATTGTGATCTTCTTCAACCCAGACTCTAGACAAGGGGTGAAAACAATGAGACAGAGATTGAATCCGACATCTAACAAGAGTTCTCGGAAGCTGTACGACCAAGCCAGTAAACTGAAGAAAACTTGTGCTCATCTTTTTACAGGTAAGTAAATTTTGACCTGGAATTCTTCAACAAGTGGTCAAGAAGGGCTGGGGAGGGAAGGACTAAGTGTGAACTTTAAATGGTGAATTTGGGAAAAAAGTCTATGAAACTTTGGGGAAAAAAGTGTAATCTTATGATGTTGAACATGCCACGATATGTGAATTCTTTTTCATAGATCTAGAGTTGAAGTGACCCCATCCAGTGTAACCTCATTTTACAGATGAGGAAACTGAGGCACGGGGTGTTTAAGCCACATGCCCAAGATCTCATAGGTGGTGTCAAATATATGGGATACGAATCCCCATCCCCTGACTCTTGAGCCAGTGCTTTCTCTAGTATAAAACATTGCCTCTATCTAACAGAGAGGGCTTTTTTGGTTTTGGTTGTTTTGGGGCTTCAAACTAATTGTCCATATGCTCAACTGTTAGATGGTAAGTGTGTGTGTCCCAAATCTGGGAGACTTTCTCTTTTGAGCTTTTTGTGTTGAACTTCGATGAAAATGTGTGTTAGTGGGTGAAATCATTTGTCACATTTGGTTCCTTTTGAGGTCTGTGTTCTCCTTGGTCTAAACAAGTGGGTGTAGATCTACTCTGTGGTATGATGGTATTTTAGTAAGGAAACTGGCATTCTTCACAGAATCACAGAATTTTGGGAGGTGAAAAGGGCCTAAGTTACCATCTAGTCCAAACCATACATGAAAGTAATTAAATCTTTGATCCTTTTTGTAAGTCTTAGAATGTGTATATTGTGTATATATGTGTAATTTGGGATTATATTCATATCAGTATAGATCTGTGTGGATAGAGACTGGACCTCTGATTTCATTGACATAGTCAACTCCCTATGTGAGGAAAGTCTGTTTATCAGCTTCTTTGTTTCCTATCATCTTAGAGAGCTATGTAGACCAATGACAGGTTGAGTAAATGATCAAACAGCCAACATGTCTCAGATTCAACACTTGAGCATAGGTCTTCCTGGTTTTTTGTTAGGTTGTCTGTTCACTATGCAACAAGACTTCTCTTTTATGAAGAATTATGTAGATTATGTGGCTGCCATAAATTACTATGTAATTGTGGTTATGTCCTAGGCATCAAAAACCTAGGGCATATACTTATTTTAAATTGTATATTTTAAAGCATCAGTAAATTTTTCTAGGACTTTGGTTAAAATAACAAAAGTACAACATGAACAACCAGAATTGTTGATTTTTTTTCTGCTGGAAGAGATTGATTCCAAGACAGTAGTTTACTGTAGTATTTGATAGGGGTTTTTTTTTAAGCTTTTATCACTCTACCCTAAATAACAAGGAGTTAACAATAAGGAATAAAATGGGGAAAAAAACACATTTCTATTATAAATGTTTTAAAAATAAGAACACCATAACAGTTCATTTAATATATAATTATATTATTAATATTATATAAAAGCAACACTTAAGTTGATTGAATATACATCACCCTCTCTACCTTTTTTAGTGTAGTTTATCTATATACAGAATCTGTTGTACTTACATTTAATTCCAGATAGAAACCAAGCTGTAATTGGTAAAGAGCATCTTTGTGCCTTAATGTTCCTCTTGAATTTTCCATTCTGTGCTCAAAATGTGAACTTAGTCTCTGGAGAACTACTTTCAGATCATTTTTCTTATATTATACAGCTGTGATATGGCCACAGATGGCAAAAAAAAAAAAAAAAAGCACTGATCATATAGGACTGTAACTGGGAGATAATGTCATAATTTTTCTTTGAAATTTCTAGATAAAATAACTTACCTCCAAATGCCAAGTGCAAGAGGTTTGGGCTTTTTTTTCCTGTTGGCACGATACATTTTGGTAATTTTCTAGCTTTGGACAGCTTAAGATTTGAGATTTCCAAAGGCTGACAGTAGAATTTCATCCAAAGAGTTCGACATTATTAATGATTGGATCTACTTGGGTATATAAATACATATCTACAGAAATAAAATAGTATAACATTGTCTTTGTTTTTTTATTTGCTTTGTCTGTTTTCTGTTATGTGTTTTCTTTACTGTCTCAGACCTGCAGATCATTTATTTGCATGACTGATTTAGATCTATTATTAGACCTGTAAATGCCAGTTTTCTGAGAGTGATTAAGAATTATGTTCCAATGAACTTTATGTTCTGAATTATCAACATGCAGAAGTCAATAAGATTGAATAAGATTACCATATTCCTAATGTCATCTCTTTTATCTTTTTTCTTCTTTTCCTTTTTTCTGTCCTGTGAATGTTCATTTATTGTCACATTTTGAAAGACAGTCTTTAGTAAATGTTATCCTTTTAAATTTTCATAAATACTACAAGTTTTTAAATAAAGTTAAAAGTATGGTCAATCTAATACCATTAGTACAGGGCAGTGACTAATCTAAAACCCTACAGATGATAAAAATATTTTTTTAATTTACAAAGCATTTTTTTAAAAGAGGATATTCCAGTTTATATTTTGAATTTTAATTGATTTTAATTTATTCTAAATATTTGTAAATTATTTATAAATTTTAAATTATATTTTGAATGTTGTACTTTGTTCAGGCTAACCTGTTTATATTCTCTGAACACCTCCCAGCTCAGAATGGGTGGCAATAGCCCATCAATCCTTTGACTGAAAGTTGTTAAACCAGCCTAGGTTTAAATTGCTATCGATAATCAAATTGCAGGCAAAGGAGTTGCCTCCTTTAATATTGTGCTTAATGCTTGATTCGTTCTTGTTTTCTCATTGAGTTCCTCACAAAAGTTCTGTGAGTGAGATTCTTTTAATGTCCTAGGTGCTGTAGATAAAGAAATCAAGGTTCAGGGAGGTCACACAGCCAGGAAGCAGCAGCAGCGGAATTCAGAATCCACAGTCTGCTGTTTCCTCCATTGTTAAATGAAGGATGTTTGTTAAAAAATGATTGTAAAGTCTTACCAAAAACCTTAAAGGGCTATATAAAGGTTGCCTAGAAGAGGCAGCCTGAGAGAGTGGATGGTTGGAGTCAGAAAGACCTGAGGTCACAACTTACTTCTAACATTTAACCAGCTTATTAATTAATTAATTAATGGGCAAATTAATTAATCTTTTTAAGCCTCAGACAATTCTCTAAAGGCTAGAAGTTAAAAACATGTTGAGATTTTCATGAAGGGAGTTCCCTATGTTCTTTTATTAAATTGGATCAAAGGTATATTAATAAAGCATGTCATTGTTTTATATAGGCAGTGTTTATATAGTCCTTTTCTTAAAATTTTTTTGCCTGTAACATATCTATTTCATGATTCTGAAAATATGCTGTTACATTTGTTGTTGATATTTTTAAGAGAATTTTTCTGAAATAGAAATTTCAATAGGAAATCCACAAATGTGATTTTCTGATACCAAAATAAAAAGGCACTGGATTTGGACTAAGAGAATCTGAGCTGGAATCCCAACTTCACTAATTTTACTCCCTGTATAACCTTAGGCAAGTCATTTAACTTCTGGGTCTCAAATTACCTCATATGAAAATTGAGAAGACCGGATTTGATGAATAGGGGTCTCTTTTAAATCTATAATACTTACGATTTTAACAGCTAAATTACTGTTTTAATTTTATTCTGTGATTCTATGAGTCATTAATGGTCATTAAAATTTCTTTTTTAGCCACTCTAGGTGGCTCAAAGGATAAGAACGTTGGACTTAACCCACAAGTCCCGAGTTCAAATCCTGCCTCAAACAATTACTAGCCATCTAAACCTGGAGAGGTCATTTAACCTCTTTCTGCCTCACTCTTGTCTTCTATAGAATGAAGGTAATAGTAACCCTGACCACAAAGGGTTATTGTGAGAATCAAATGAGATAACGTATAGATATCATATACAAAATGTTTTGCAAAAAAAAATTTATACACTGTCTAGATGCTAGCTTTTGTTGTTATGAATAGGACAGACGGAGAGGATGTTTTAAGTAGAATACCTTTGTTAGGGAAATGTGCTCAATTTATGAAAATGTGTCTTATTTTCAATAGGAACCATCAATCTCAATTCGGCCAATGACAGCTGGTTTGGCAGCTTAAAAGATTTGATTCAGCAGCAGCAAGGAGAGGCAGTCTGGGTGTCTGAAGGGAAGGTATGTGAAAAGGAGCCCCTGTAGTCCATCCGACTTTTTCATTTTCAGACTCTAAACAAACTAATGATGCAATAAACCTATTTCCATAAAAATGGAATTAAACGCACAATTCTGAATTTAATGCATCCTTTTGCAACAAATAGGAAATGTAAAGAACTTTGGAAAAAGAAAGTCACATAGAATGTATAGAAACCCTGCATGCACTTCTCTTTTTCCTTTAAAGATACAAAGTAGTGTTAAAATTCCCTTATATACAAGTCAGGGTACAGTTTTTGAGAAACAGAAAGAACTTGGAATATAGCAAATTCAGAAGACAATGATGAAAATAATTTTTAAAAATATGATATGACTCGAAGTTAAAAAAAAATAAACCTCAAATTAATTGCCTGGAGAAGAGGCCAGGAAAGACTAAGTAAGTCTTATTTGGAGTAGATGACTAAATTGGGAGGATGCCCATCAATTGGGGAAAGGCTGAACTAGTAGTATATGAATGGAATGGAATATTATTGTGCTATAAGAAATGATAAGCAAGCAGATTTCAGAAAAACTTGGAAAGGCTTACATGAACTGATGCTGAGTGTAATGAGCAGAACCAGGAGAGCATTGTACAGGGTAACAGTCACATTGTGAAACAGTTACCGTTGATAGACTTAGCTCTTCTCAGCAATACAATGATCTTAGACAATTCCAAAGGACTCGTGATGAAAATGCTGTCCACATCCAGAGAAAGAACTATGGAGTCTGACTACAGATCAAAGCACACTGTTTTTCATTTTGGGGATTTTCCCCCTTTTTTTCTGTTTCTTCTTTCACAGCATGACTAATATGGAAATATGTTTAAATGATTGCAGATATATAACCCATGTCAAATTGCTTACTGTTTTAGGGAAAGGAGAAAATTTGGAACTCAAAATTTTTTTGAAAATGAATGTTAAAAATTGTCTTTATGTATAATTGGAAAAAATAAAATAGTACTTTTAAAAAAAGGAGTTGCCCCTATAGCTTCCCCCACTCACTGGGAATTTCCCAATGACTTTTAGTCCTGAGATTCTCTGGTGAGATCATCTTATACTTGTTACTTTAAGATATCAAGAGTCTTTGTAATTGTTAGCTTCTTGTGATTGACATTAGTAAGATATATAACTGTATTTGGTTTTGGATGTTATTCAGACAACAAATGTAAACAAGCCGTATATTTATGTGAGATACAAAGTTGTATATAATATGGTTTCAACCTTCAAGGAGCTTAAGTTTAGTAAGAAGGAGATCTAAGACTTAATACTTAATACAAGGTAACATGTAATAAATAAGTGTCTCATGAATGCTGCACAAACTTGGTACTAAATGGAGGGAGAGCTTCATGAAAGCTTTATGAAAGGAGATGGCATTTGAGCTGGGCCATGAAGAATCAGTTGGCTGCATTTTGACAGGTGGATGTGTGGTGGAAAGAGTTTCTAGGTAAAGCAAACATTATGAATAAAATCACACAGTCAGGTGACCTTGTACATTTAGAGGAAATGTTGATTACTCTCCTTGGGGAGTATGCTAGTAAAACACAAGGTCAGTTTGGAGCTAAAGTGTACCAGGCTTTGAATGCCTTGAAATTTTAAACTTGATTTAGTCAATGAGAGAGATGTTGGCATTTTTGAGCAATTACAATCACACTTCAGAAGACTTATCTATAGTGGTATGCAGATTGCAGTGAAGAATATTGGCACAAGGAAATTAGTTTGTGCCTAAGAATAGAACTCAAGTTTTTAGTCAATATTTAAAACTCAAAAGGAGAGTCATTTAAATGGAATATTAAAATTTAAAAGGTAGCTTTGAAGTCTTACCCTTTCAAGGAATCGTTAGTTTTAAGATAGGTCTAATTACTTTGTGACCTTTAAGCTATTCTTAAACATTAGATTTCAGCATTATTGACGAGCTTTACTAACTCAACAAAATCCTTTTTCCCTCACTCCTCCCCAAGTTGGAAGGAATGGATGATGATATGGATGACCGAATGTCTTACTTAACTGCCATGGGTGCTGACTATCTGAGCTGTGACAGCCGCTTGATCAGTGACTTTGAAGACACAGATGGAGAAGGAGGCGCATATACCGATAATGAACTTGATGAACCATCAGAGGAGCCCCAAGTTTCTTCAATTACCCGTTCATCTGAACCGGTGCAACATGAAGAGGTGAGACATACATCCTGCCAGCAGTTAAATTAAACCCTACTCACTGGCAGAAGGAAACAAAAATCTGTGAAGTGAGCAAAGAGATGGTTTTCTCTTATTCATCTTTCACCTTTCCTCACTTTACTTTACCCAAGCAGAAGAGTTTTGGTAATCATTGGCTACTAAACTGAATAGCCGAAGACATTCATTAGTAGTCTTAGGTCAGGGTTTCTTAAACTTTTTCCACTCACCACCCCTTTTGAGTTTTGGCAGCATTCACTGACGTTGCCTGGAGTGATGCAATGCACAGTGCAAAGTGTGCATGTTGTGTGTTCAGAACCAAGGCTGCAGTGAAGTCACACAATATATCACGGGCAAGTGCTGCCAGAAACACTTTGGATTCAATTTTGTTTGATTTTGAATTAGTTTTTGCTCATTACACATTCAGAAACCTTTTACTGTTGTCATGACCCACAGTTTAAGAAGAAACCTTGTCTAGGTAGTCATATGTTCTGCTATATATGGATTCTAAGTAGTTGGATATTCCTCTTTAATACTTTTTTAGCATGTATTTCATGTTTCTCATTTGATTTCGTCTCTCCCCAATCAGCTTAATCAGCTTCCCCTATTTTGATTTTTCAAATTATGATTAATATATGTGTATATACACACAATACATGCATACACATATGCTTCACACATGAACGTAACTGTATATATGCACCTATATTGATCTATTGAAATGAGATTGTGTATGTGTGTGTGACTGCTACTGCTGATTTTTTCTTTTGTTCTGTAGTTGATTTCAATGAATGAAATTTGTGAATTTGCTATTTGTTAAATAAAAAGAGAAAATTAAATTGAGCGACAAGGTCACCCTTCCTAACAACAGCTACATAAAACCAGAAAGAGGGGTTTTAGAGAAGAAAATCTTTAGGTTTATATGAGTTTTATTCTATTGTTTATGAAGTAAAGTTCAGAAATAGTAACACTAGGTGGTTATAATAGAAGACATAAAGTGGACTAGGAGATAGAAGGATTAGTCCTGGATTCAGGACCATCAGGGTCCAGGTCCTAAATCTGTCACAAGACTGGCTGGGTAGCTGTAGGCAAGTCACCTCTTGATGCTCTAGGCAACTTCTAAAAGTATATAAATTAGAAACAGTGGAGAGATTTCCATCCACTAGTGAATTCACTGGTCTAGACCAAATGAAAAGTAAATTAATAAAATTTTAACCTGAAATTTTCATTCAAAAATTTTTAAGCCTACTAGATATTTTTAAGTTTACGAGATTGAAGGCTTGGAACTTGTCTCTGATCTCTATGGAGTTTATGCTTTATTGGGACAGACTTTTAACTCTGATGGGAAAATTATTCTCCAATAGCGTATGCTTATTGCAATTTACAGAGCAAGAGATTTGCTTAAAAGCACAGAAATTTAAATTTAAGTACTTCTAAAATACTTTAAAAATATATACATCTGGGTTCCACTCAAAATCTTGACTCTATATTAAGCCTAACACAAAGTAAGGAAGTAAGAAAAGCTGTTACTTAGGACTCTCAGGATTGATGGTCTTGTTGTAAGTGAACCTTCATCTCTTGTAGAGCATAAGGAAACCCAGCCCAGAGCCAAGGGGTCAGATGAGGAGGGCTGCTAGTAGAGACCAACTTAGGGATACTAGCCCACCTCCAGCATTCAAGCCCGAGCCACCAAAGGTATGTTGATGGGAAAGAAAAGAAACTTTTTTTTCCAAAATGGCACCCTAATCTCAGCCATACATCCTTCAAGAATAAAAACCTGTTTTTTCCCAAGATCAAGACTTGAGTTCAACATATTGGGTTGAGCCTTAGACTTTGAATTGGGAAGCCTGTGTTCCAAATCCCACCTTAGCTCTTTTTTAGCTAAAATATAGAATAATACTTGTAGAAATTAGACTATTATTGTAAATTTCCTTTGAGATTGTTTTATTATATATTGTTATTGTTTAGTCATTTTTCAGTCATGTTTGACTCTTTGTGACCCTATTTGGGATTTTCTTGGCAAAGATCCTAGACTGGTTTGCCATTTCCTTCTCCAGTTCATTTGACAGAGGAGGACACTGAGGCAAACAGAGTTAAGTGACTTTCATATGTGTATATATAAATATGTACACATACACATATATACACACACATATATATACAATTCATTAAATATGTCATTGTGTATATTTTTATATAACATTATGTAGGCCTTAAAACAATATGTAAATATTAGGTTTTATTATTTTTATTTTAACCTACAAGGAACTCAACATTAAGGAACGAAAAATGTAAGAATGAAAGGCACTTTTAAGAAAGGAAATATTGGGCCTTTAACATCAGGGTTTTTAATCTTTTAAACAATAGTTAAAAGTATAGGAAGGTTGGAATTAAAGATCTCTAAATATCTATATTTTTCTTACTAGCAAATGACAGCTCCCTGTCTACATTTTGGGAATTGGCTATTCTCAGAAAATTCTTTATGATTGCAAAAATCTGTACCCAAACATGTGAAGCATTGAAGGATACAGGATAACTAACTACAAGGCCATATAGGCTCATATCATCTAACTCCTCTCCAAACACAAATCAAAGTTATTTCATAAACACCTTATTTTTATTTTCCCCTTTAACTCAGTACTTTGATATTTTTAGAATACAGGAAAGAAGTGAGAAAATTTTTGCCTTGATCAAGAACATTAATGACTCATATGCCAAGATATTAATTAAAACCTATAGGCTGATCTGAAATCAAATTAACTGAAACAGGTAGTCTGGTGCTCCCGTATTCTACTATCAGCTTTAGGATTAGTCTTAGTTTGCATCTTGACTTGGACATCTGGTCCAACTTGGTTTTCCTTAAAATATTCATGGGATTACCTTCATAAGAAAGCAAGGAATATGCTGACCAGTGCCCATTTATTTACCTTCCTCTTTTGGAATACCATTTAGAACAGCAGGATGTCTACAGAAATGGATACCAAGAGTATCCTATCCCACTTATTTAAGATAAAGATAATCTGGAGGACAGCAGGTTCTGTTGGAAAGATCACTCATGTTAGAACCAAGATTCGCAGTTAGCAGACCTAAATTCAAGTCCTGAGTCTTCTCCGTACTAGATAGGTACCTTAGGCAAATCAAGTAACTTCTCTAAGCCTCTGTTTCCTTCTCTGTAAAATAAAAATATTGGATTACCTGGCATTCTAAAATCCTTTTCAGTTCAATCTATGATCCTATGACCTGGATTTAAATTTTACCTTTTAACTCTTACTATCTCTATGGCACTAGGCAAATCACCTTTAACCTGCCTGAGGCTTACTTTCCTTATCTAAAATGAGGGGGGTTAGGCTAAAGAAATCCTGTGGTTTCTTGTTACTCCAGATGCATAATCCTATGATGAAAGCTCAAGCTAAATATGTTTTTGCTATCTGCAGGCCAAATTCCAAAACAAAGATGAATCCTATGACATTCCTAAGTCCTATGAATACAAACCAAACAACTCTGTTACTGCCAGTAATGAAATTCCTGGGGCAGCCACTAAAACGTACGCTCCCCCTGTTCCTCTAAAACCTGCCTTTGGACGTCCTGTATTGAAGTCTACAGCTACTTTCTCTTCCCAAGAAAATGAGGAGGATGAAGGAAATGGGGAAGAGACAGAAAATACTCCAAAGTCAGTTCTGGGCAAAGTTAAAATATTTGAGAAGATGGATCACAAGGCCAGGATACAGAGAATGCAAGAACTTCAAGAAGCGCAGAACGCAAGGGTAAAATGGATTTAAAAAATGAAACCTGCCTGGGAGCTTTTATTGATTGTGTGGAATATTTTGAGTAATTGTGCCTGTTAGCGCACGGGCTTCCATTTGAATGTTGGAGCTGGGGTGAAAATTGTTTTCTCTAAAGATAAGTAAGTTTACATTGAGTGTTTGAAATTTGAACTGCTTCAAAAAACTTTGTTACTGAAAATAACAAAATTCTCTTACTGCTAAATGAAAAGTCTTGGGGGCTTCTTTTGCCCAGTGGATATACCTGTCATTATCAGTCAAGTCTGTCACAGACAAGCATGAGGGCTTATGGGTATCACTGGATATAACTCACCATTGAAAAGTATGAGATAGTCCCATCTACTTTTCCTCCTTTTCTAGAAATTAATAACAGGACTCCCTCCTGTCACTTATCATAATTCCTCCACTAGTGTGGCTGCTTTTAGGTGATTGAAGCAGGAAGGAAAGCCTCAGTTTCCTTCAGTTCCATTGATCAATTCTCTTACTTCTTCATCTTTCATCACAGCTTGAAATTGCTCAGAAGCATCCTGACATCTATGCTGTCCCCATCAAAGCACCAAAACCAGACCCCAGCTCCCAGGTCACAAGGTAAGGGACATCTCAACTGTCTGACTGTGATGAAGAGCGAAAGTTTACAGATTTTATATTTGTCCTTCTCTGAAGCCACGTTGTCTGCCCTAAAAATTTAGAGCTTGTAGAGTTTCTTGTTTCTGCTGTGCCTTTGAATACTAGAGAAGTCCAGAGAGTTTATTTTCAAAGTCAACTCATTAATTTCCTGATTGACTAAAAAAAATCTAAGAATGAGGGAGATGTCAAATGTTTCTGGGAATATACCAAAAATTCATTTGTTTTCCAGTGGGAAAACTGAAATGTTAAATGAGCTATTGGATTATTTGAGAGAAATTATATTGAAATGACAATGGCATGAGAAGCACAATAAAGGAACTGATTTCACCTTTAACCCTTTTGATCGCTCTCTTCTGCCACCTGTAAAATTCAGATTCATTTGCTAAATGGTTTGCCTCAAGGGAGTTAGAAAACTCAGCTGATTAGTGTTTGGTCAAGTACTTTTAAGTACTGAGAATTACAGTAACGTTTTACATCACAGCCAACTCTGTGCAGTTCTTAGAAAGGGGGAAAAACTGTCCTGATCATGAATGGGTCCTATTGATGCTAGAGTTTAGATTTACACTTGCATAAAAATAAATGGAAGTTTCCTCCTTACTAAAAGAGGGGGGAAATGTATATAGCAAACTCATCTGAATCATCATTCTCAATGAAGGGGCACGTTGATATGGGTGATTGAAATCGGCAGATCATCCATCCTGCTGTGAATCAGGTCTGCACACCCCATGATATACAAACTTGTCACAGGAAATAAAGTCAGAACCCTAATTCACCTAGATGAAAGCAAAACTTGTGTGAGTCAGTGCTTTAGTTACCACCTTCCCCAAAGGGCTATGAATTTAGCAATTTTTCTCATGTCAACCTTAGGTGGGAGCAGAAATAATTCCTTATTTTTTCAGAAAAAAATATTAGCTTTTGCTACCCTTTGCAAAAATGAATTTAAAATGGTTCTTCTTACATGGTTTTACTGTTTCTTGTTATACTACCACCAACACCATTTAAAAACTTTCTAACCTAGGGTCCATAGACCCTAAGGGGAAATTAGATGGGGGAAAAAATTTTACCTTTAGTTTCACTACTCTCTAATTGAAATTTAGCTCCTCCTTTAATTCAGAATATACACAATAAATATTATTCTAAGAAATGGTCCATAGGATTCATGAGACTGCTAAAGGGTCCATGATATCAACAACAACAGTCCCCCAAATAGTTGAGAACCCTTGATTTAAATGGAGAAGAAATGCTTGGGTTATGTAACTGATAACACTTAACTTGTTAATTCCAGACCCCCTGAGCCTCAGAAACCACCTTCAAGGCTATACCAAGATTCTAGGGGAAGTTACAGCAGTGACATTGAAGAGGAAGATTACCGCCAGCAGCTGTCAGAACATTCCAAGCGTGGATATTACGGACAGTCAGCTAGATACCGGGATACTGAATTGTAGGTGTTACCGTATTCTGAGTGTTCCTGTCACCACATCAAAATAGCGCAGCAAATCATAGTGATGGCAATTTTTCAGTTCAAAGAGACTTTGAAGAACTGGTGGGGCTTAAAATGATATACTTTTTGAATGTGGTTGGAGGGTGGAGGGGAGGTCTGTGGTTTGAGACAAATCCGTACACTGGAACTAGAGCACATCATTTTTGTGAATGGGTTGGGGTTTTATTGTTGGCTCAGCAGTCAGTGAAACACTACTGTCCCAATGCTGTTTCCTGTTTCACATGGACCAAAAGCTCTTTGAGAGGTGTATTCATTTGTTTTCATATTTTTAATATTTGAATTAAATGTTAACTATCTTTCTTCATTACAGCTGCCTTTAGGAGATTGTACCAGTATAGGCAGAAATGTAAGAAAAGGAATAAGAACACTTGGGCTGAATTAATTCAATTCAAAGAATTAATTAATTCAGAGAAGTATTTTATAACTACTTTCAAAGTGCCTTTAACAAGAAATGTCTTAAATATGTCTTAAATTTTCTTCCTCCAATAATTATGCAAAGCCATAATGGACTAAAGAGTATTTTGACTAATTTTTGTACGTGTTCATAGCTAGAGCTTTTCCTGCATGGCATCTCATTGCCAAGGTTTTTATCTACGTCATATTTTCCACAAGTCCTGGTCCTTTGCATATGTGCTTGTATGTGTATATAATATGTATATTATATATGAAAGGGGTCCTTGGTAGTGTGGCTCTACTACTGGGAAGCTTGGAGACCGAAAAGATAATGTAGAAATTCAGTTCATTATGATTTTTAACCCTATATGCCACAGAATCAAATAAGTAATCTAGAAAAGCATTTCCCATTGTGCTTTGTTTAATATATGTATGTAAATATTTGTGTATGTATATATGTACATGTACATATATACACACACACGTTGACAATGAGGGCTGTATGTGTTTTAACTGAATAAAAAGCAGTGTATTACAATAGTTCAGTGCGTGATGTTGCATTTCTTAGAGTTAAAATATATTCAGAGTATGAAACTAATAACTTGATATGGTTTATGTGATTCAAAAAACACTGCCTTCAGAAAAGAAGGAAAGGAGGAAGATATGTCTTGCCTTATTTGCTACATTAATATACATTATATCATACTTCAGGTGATCATTAACACTTAAAGCTGGAAGAGACCTTAGTAATAATATTGCCAAAGCCTCCGCCCCCTTCCCCATCTTACAGATGAAGACAAAGAGAAAGGGGACAAGTGTTTATCAGGTGTCTGTTATGTGCTGGACACTGTGCCAAGCACTTTATAAATGTTTTCTCATTTAATCCTTGCAACAGGTCTATGAGGTTGGGGCTGTTATTGTGCCCATTTTATAAATGAGGACTCAAGCTAAGGTTGGATTTAAATCATCTTTCTGAATCTAGACCCAGCGCTGTATTTGCTGTGCCCACCTAGGTGCCAAAGAGATGTGATAAAACTTGCCCAAGATCAAAAAGGAGGTAGTAGAGCTATGCTCCAAATCCAAATCGCCTGCCTCTTAAGTCTGGCGTTCTTTTCACTATATACCATTCTGCTTTTCTGTTTTGATAAAATCAGAAATTATGGGGTGGAATCAAGGTGGTGGAGTGAGAGGAAGCCTCGTTTGCTAAGCATACTACTGTCAAAACAACTTAGAAAATGGAACAGACTGAATTCTAATCAGAAAATCAAGGGAAAAGTGAGCCATTTTTGCGGTCCAAGGAAGCTTAAGAAGACAAATAGGCCTGTCAACACTGGGGTGGGGAGCTGGACAGGAGCATTCTAGTATATGGAGATGAAGAGCAGACTGAGAAGGAGCACTAGGGGCAGAAAGCTTTGGGCTAAGAAGAGATCCAAGGGATTCCTCAACTAATGCTGAATGGAGGAATGGGTACCATCTGGTACTTTTATCATTCATTGCCCAGTTCCTGGTCAGATTTAGGGTAGGAAGAGTGGTTCTAGGGAGACAGCCTGGGTCCATCATTGTTGAGTACTGAGCGTGAAATGAGTGGGAGAAATTTAGCCTGGTGGTTCTGAGTCCAGGAACAAAGTCCTGACTTGTTTCTTGTCCATAGCGCAATATGTAAGCCTACAGTGGGAAAAAGAGACCCACACCAAAGGTGAATCAATAGCTAAGTCCCTCTGGACCTGCAGAGGTCTAACAGTGACTGAATCCAGTAGTAGCCTAGGGAAACTCAACCTTGCTTAAGCCAATGCACCTAAATCTGAGTAAGGAACTTTCAGAGCTCAGAACAAGAGGGCAGTGAATAGACCAGATCACATGATTTTGAAAGCACTGAAAGCTTGTAGAGCCCCCACCAGCTTGGACTGTAGAAGCAGCAGCAGGACACGAAGAGAGCAATCTGAGCTTTGGACATCCCCACCACTAACAAAGTCCCAAGTCTAGAGCAAACAAATGGCAAAAGTCTGACCACAGAGAGCTGATGGTGACAGGGAAGCTCAAAACAGAAAAACAGCTGAAGACAACTTGAAATAACTGTGATCAAAGCCTCAAGAGAAAATGCAAATTAGACACAAGTCTAGTAAAAATGCCTATTAGAGTTTAAAAACTTTATAAAAGAATAAAAAAGCGTTAAAAACCAAATAAGAATGTCAGAGGAAAGAATGGGAAAAGTGACAGTTATGTAAACAAGAGAATTAACAGCTTGGGCTTAGTAAAAGAGGTACAAAAATCTTGCTGAAGACTAACTCCTTGAAAAATTAAAATTGACCAAATGGAAGCTAACAACTCCATGAGACATCAAGAAATATTAAAAGAAAGACAAAACACTGAAAAATAAAGTATAAAATAACTCATAGGAAAAACAACTTACTCGGAAGGTAGACTGAGGAGAGATCGTTGGACTACATGAAATCCATGAACAACAAAAGAGCCCAGACATCACACTTCAAAATCATAAAAGAAAACTGTCCAAGTTTCTGTATGTAATATAAATACATAATAATGTTACCAAAAAATGCACCCTACATTCTGCACCAGCCCCTTATCATTACCGTGATTCCAGAGCACTGTAAAAACTGAAAGAATCTACTGGCCATTTCCTGAAAGAACCACAAAAATGAATCCAGAGCTCATAGGTCAAACTGAAAATCCTGCAGGCAGATAGAAAGAATTGAAGTACCCCAGAGCCACAGTTAGAATCACACAAAATTTAACAGCCATCCCTGTAAAGAAAAGGAAGGCTTGGTATATGTTTCAAAAGGTAAAAGATCTACAATTACAACCAGAACAACCTATTTTTTAAAAACTGATTAAAATCCTATGGGTGTGGGAGAGGGAATGGATTTTTAATGAAGTAGAGAATGTTCAAGCATTTGTTGATGAAGAGACCAGAGCTGAGTGGAAAATTTGACGTTTAAACAGGACTGAAAGGAAGCCTAAATGCATGAGTAAAGAATCATAAACGACTAAACAAGATAAAACTGTTTATGTTCTTATGGGGAATAAGCACATGTAACCCCTCCCCCCAACTTTATCATCACTAGAAGTCTTAAGGCAGGTCTAATTAGACAAAGGGCTGGATATGATTCTATTTTGTTTGAATAATCTCAAAAAGGAGAATGCAAAAGTGGGAAGAGAAATGCATTGAGAGAAGGGGGAAGGGATAGGAAGAAAGGAATAGGAGAATTATCTCAAATAAATGGGTTACCCAAGGAACACAATGGAGGAGGCAGTGGATGGGGGAGCAGGCAACACAAATCTGAAGTGATTCAAGGAGGAAAAAATGTACACACACAATTATTAGATACCAAATTCATGTTTTCAAAAGAAACATTTGAAATGGAAAGATACAAGTTAAAAATAAGGGGCTGGTGCAGAATCTATTGTGCATATTTTGGAAACATCATGATGCATTTATATTATGTATACTAATATGTTATTAACTATTATGCATGTTGTGGTAATAAGCGTGATCTTAGACAAATAAAATACAAAAATAGACCTAGGTAGAAGAGAGAAACAGATAATTACATTTTGGTGCAAAGTTTCACAGATGGCTAGTGGCCCCTAAGTGGCACCTCAGTTTAGGATAATAGCACTTACCTTGCAGAGTTGTGAGGGTCCATATGAGATAAAAATAAAGCACTATATCAATACTGAACATGTATGTACCTAATGGTATAGTATCTGAATTCTTAAAAGAGAAGTTAAATGAGTTACAGGAGAAAATAGTAAAACTATAATTCTGGGGGACCCAAATTTGCCCCCTCTAAAGATCTAGATAAATCTAACCATAAAATAACCAAGAAAGAAATTAAGGAAATCAATGGAATTTTAGAATGGAGCATTGGAAAATATATTTTTTATTATTTGTTTTCATTTTTCTACAATCACTTCTGTAAGTCTTAGATTTTCTCTCCCTCCCCAAGAGAGTGTGTAATCTTATATGGGTTCTATACATACTTTCTTATTAAACACATTTTCATATTAGTCATGTTGCACAGAAGAATTAAAATGAATAGGAGAAACCATGAGAAAAAAACAAAACATAACACAGGAGAAAATATTCTGCTTCATTTTGCGTTCCAATTCCATAGTTCTTTCTCTGGATGTGGATGGCATTTTGCCTCAAGAGTCCTTTGGGAATGTTTTAGGTCTTTGCATTGCTGTGAAGAGCTAAGTCTACCAGAAAAATTCTTCACACACTGTGGTTGTTACTGTGTACAGTGTTCTCCTGGTTCTTCTCCTTTCACTCAGCATCAATTCATATAAGTCCTTCCAGGCCTCTCTGAAGTCTTCCTGCTCATCATTTCTTATAGCACAGTAGTATTCCATTACATTCATGAGTCACAGCTTGTTCATCCCTTCCCCAGTTGATGGGCATCTCCATGATTTCCAGTTCTTGGTGACCACAAAGAGATCTGCTGTAAATATTTTGTACATGTTTTCATTGTTATGATCTCTTGGGGATACAGTGCTGGAAGTGATATTGCTGGGACAAAGGGTATACACAGTTTTGTAGCTCTTTGGGCATAGTTTCAAATTGCTCTTCAGAGTGGTTGGATCAGCTCACAGCTCCACCAACAATGAATTAGTGTTCCAACTCTCCCACCTCTTCTACGTTTATCATCTTCTTCTTTTGTCACGTTAGTCAGTCTGACAGGTGTGATGGGGTACCTCAGAGTAGTTTTGATTTGCATCTCTAATCAATAGTGATGTAGAGCATTTTTTTATGTGATTATAGATAGCTTTAATTTCTTCCTCTGAAAACTGCCTGTTCATATCCTTTGACCATTTATCAAATGAGGAATGACTTGCATTCTTGTACATTTCATGACTTGCATTCTTGTACATTTCACTCAGTTCTCTATATGTTTTAGAAATGAGGCCTTTATCACAGACACTAGTTGCAAAAAATCTTTCCCAGTTTTCTGCTTACCTTCTAATCTTGGTTGCATTGGGTTGGTTTGTGCAAAAACTTTTCAATTTAATGTAATCAAAGTTATCCATTTTGCATTTCATAATATTCTCTATCTCTTGTTTGCTCATAAGTTTCTCCATTCTCCATAAATCTGACAAGTACACTGTTTCTTGCTCCCCTAATTTGTTTTTAGTATCAGTTTTTATACCTCAATCATGCATGCATTTGGACTTTATTCTTGTGTATGGTGTCAGACATTGGTCTATGCCCAGTTTCTGCCACACTGTTATCCAGTTTTCCCAGCATTTTTTGTCAAATGGTGAGTTTTTATCTCAGAAGCTGGGGTCCTTGAGTTTATCAAACAGTATATTGCTATATTCATTGACTACTGTGTCTTGAGTACCTCAGCTGTTCCACTGATCTACCCCTTTATTTCTTAGACAGTTCCAACTGATTTTGAAAAATTGAATAAACCATAAATTAACACCCTCCCCCCCAAAAAAATCCAAGACCAGATTTACAAGCAAATTCTATCATATATTTAAAGAACAATTCTAATACTATGTAAACTGTTTGGGAAAATAGGTAAAGAGGGGGTCCTCTTAAATTCCTTCTTTGACAAAAATATGGCCTGATATCTAAACTAGGGTGAGTCAAAATGGAAGGAAAAAAAACTATAAACCAATTTCCTTAATGAATATTGATGCAAAAAAAATTAAATAAAATACTAGCAAGGAGAATATAGTAACATATCACTTTGATTAGGCTAGATTTATGCAAGAAATGAAGGACTAGTTCACTTTTTGGAATATTATCAACATTATTGGCATATCAATGACAAAATAATCAAAAGTAAAAATTAAATGTTTATTACTTCAAGAGATGTTGAAAAGGCTTTGGATAAAATAGAATACCCATTCCTTTTAAATGAAATTTTCCCTTAAACGATGACTAGTATGTATTCAAAACAAAGATCATCTGTAATGAAGGTAACCTAGAAACCTTTCCAATAAAGTGAAGGGTGAAGCAAGGATGTTCATTATCACCATTACCATTTCAAAATTGTACTTGATACATTGTCTAACAATAAGACAAGAAAAAAATTTAACGAATAAACAGGCAAAAATGAAACAAAACTAAAACTTTTTTCTGTGGTTCACAACTCTAGAATCACCTAAAAAATTAATTAAAACACTTAACTGAAGTAAAATTGCAAGATATTATCAATAAAATTGAACAGGAGGAGATAGAGAAATTCCACTTAAAATGTCTATGTAAAGTATAAAATATTTTAGAGTCTATCTGCCAACATACGTAGGAACTATAAGGACACAATTACACAATTCTCTTCACAGAGTCAGATCTAAAGAATTGGAGAAATACTAATTACTCAGGGGCAGAGTGAGCTAATTTAATAAAAATGACATCACCTAAGTGATTCATTGCTATACCAAGCAAATTATCAAAGAATTACTTATAGAGCTAGACAAAATAATTCATCTGGAAGACAAAAGGACAAGAATATCAAGGAAATCAATTTTAAAAACTGAACAGGAAGGGGCCTTGAACCAGTTCTCAAAAAATACTGCAAAATTTTGATCACTAGAATAATTTGGTATTGGATAAGAGATGAAGAAGTTGATTAGTGGAACAGATTAAGTGCAGAACATATAAATGAAAATGAGCACAGTAACTTGGTAGTTGATAACCTCAAATATTGCAGCTATTGGGGCATGAACTCACTACTTGACAAAAATTTGGAAAAACTGGGAAATAGTCTGGCAGTAACTAAGCAGGGAGTACCATCGCACCCTGTAGACCAAGACAAGCTCAAAATGAGTACATGATTTAGACATAAAGAGTAACATCATAAACAAATTAGAAATATTATAGAAAGAGTTCATGATGGAGGGAGGGGGGTTCACAGGAGATAAAATAGATAATTTTTTAAAAAATTTATTTATTTTAAGTTTTCAACATTCATTTCCACAAAATTTTGAGTTCCAAATTTTCTCCCCATCTCTCCCTTTCCGGTACCCCAAAGTGCTGAGCATTCTAATTACCCCTACCACCAATCTACCCTCCCTTCTAACATCCCTCCCTTCCCGTATCCCCATCTTCTCTTTTGTCCTGTAGGGCAATTTTCTGTATTTCTTGTTTCCCAGTTGTATGCAAAAACAATACTCAACAGTTGTTCCTAAAACTTGAGTTCCAACTTCTCCTTCCTCCCTCCCCACCCATCCCCATTGGGAAGGCAAGCAGTTCAACATACGGTATATATGTGTAGTTTTGCAAATGACTTCCATAATAGTCATGTTATATAAGACTAACTATATTTCCCTCTATCCTATCTTGCCACTTGTTTCTTCTTTTCTCTCTTTTGACCTTGTCTCTGCCCAAGAGTGTTGACTTCTAATTGCTCCCTCCTCCCATTGCCCTCCCTTTCATTATCTCCCCCCCCACCTTGCTTATCCCCTTTTCTCCCACTTTCCTGTATTGTAAGATAGGTTTTCATACCAAAATGAGTGTGCACTTTATTCCTTCCTTGAGTCAAATGTGATGAGAGTAAGCTTCACATTTTCCCTCTCATCTTCCCCCTTTTTTCCTCCACTAAAAAGTTTTTAACTTGCCTCTTTTATGAGAGATAATTTGCCCCATTCCATTTCTCCCTTTCTCCTCTCAATATATTCCCCTCTCACCCCTTAATTCATTTTGCTGGGTAGGTGATTCTTGGTTTTAGTCCTAGTTCCTTTGACTTCTGGAATATCATATTCCATGCCCTTCAGTCCCTTAATGTAAAAGCTGCTAGATCTTGTGTTATCCTGATTGTATTTCCACATTACTCAAATTGTTTTTTTCTAACTGCTTGCAATATTTTCTCCTTGACCTGGGAACTCTAGAATTAGGCTACAATGTTCCTAGGAGTTTTCCTTTTTGGATCTCTTTCAGGAGGTGATTGGTGGATTCTTTCAATATTTATTTTGCCCTCTGTTTCTAGAATATCAGGGCAGTTTTCCTTGATAATTTCATGAGAGATGATGTCTAGGCTCTTTTTTTGATCATGGCTTTCAGGTATTCCCATAATTTTTTAATTGTCTCTCTTGGATCTCTTTTCCAGGTCAGTTGTTTTTCCAGTGAGATATTTCACAATACCTTCCATTTTTTCATTCTTTTGGTTTTGTTTTGTGATTTCTTGATTTCTCATAAAGTCATTAGCCTCCATCTGTTCCATTCTAATTTTTAAAGAACTATTTTCTTCAATGAGCTTTTGGAGCTCCTTTTCCATTTGGCTAATTCTGCTTTTTTAAAGCATTCTTCTCTGTGGCTTTTTGAACCTCTTTTGCCAATTGAGTTAGCCTAGTTTTAAAGGTGTTATTTTCTTCAGCATTTTTTGGGTCTCTTTTAACAAGGTGTTGATCTGCTTTTCATGATTTTCTTGCATCTCATTTCTCTTCCCAATTTTTCCTCCACCTCTCTTACTTGATTTTCAAAATCCTTTTTGAGCTCTTCCATGTCCTGAGACCATTGAATATTTATTTTGGATGTTTGGGGTATAGAAGCCTTGGCTTTTATGTCTTTCCCTGATGGTAAGAATTATTCTTCCTCATCAGAAAGGATGGGAGAAGATATTTGTTCACCAAGAAATTAACTGTCTATAGTCTTATTTTTTCCCTTTTTTGGGGCATTTTATCAGTTACTTGACTTTTGGGTCCTTTGGCCAGAGTAGGGTATACTCTGGGAATCTGTAAGATCTCAGTTCCTCTAAGGTGGCACAATCAAGCATGTACACTGGTCTGGGAGCAAACAGAAACTTTTGTGCCCAGAATCTGTGAGTAGTAGTTTCCTCTCCACAATCCACCAAGCCAGCACTGGGGGCTGAGATTCAGTTAAGCTGCTCACTTCCCCCAGGGGCTTTTTGCAGAGGGCAGGGTTGCCATTCAGTGTGTGATAAAGATCTCCTGCTCAATTCCTCCAGCAGTATTAGGTGGGGGCAGTGCCTCCACACAGGGCTGAGGTAGGGATCAGCTGCTCAGTGCCCCCAGGGCTTTTACAATCCAACAATGAATGTGGACTGCTGTGGGAGCTGCTGCAGCCTGATGGGGCCTCTGCCCTTGGCTGAGGCCGGAGCTATGGGAAGACCCTACTCTCTTCTTTGCCAGCTGAAAAAACCTTCTCGCTGACCTTTGGCACTTATGGGTTGAGGGATCTGCAAACTGCTGCTACTGCTGCTGGTGATTTCTGCCTGAGACCTGCCTGCATCCTCCTCCTGGAGCCATGCTGAGCAGCCAAGGCTGGGTTGAGCTCTGCTCTTGCATCAGGTGCAACAGACCTTTCCCATCAGCCTTTCAGGTCACCCTGGGCTGGAGATCGCCTCCATTCCTTTGTTCTGTAGTTTTTGCTGCTCTAGAATTTGTTGAGAATCTTTCTTTACAGGTATTTTATGGGCTATGGGGGAAGAGCTAATGTATATGTCTTTCTACTCCACTATCTTGACCCTATCCCAAAATATATAATCTTTATTACATAAAATTAAAAAGTTTTTGCATTAACAAAACCAATACAGATAAAATTAAAAGAAAAGCAGGAATTGTGAGGGGGGGGAACCTTTGAAACAAGTTTTTCTAATAAAACTAAGAATAAGAGCCATTCCCCAACTGATAAATGGTCCAAGGTTATAAGTCGGCAGTTTTCAAAGAAAAATACAAGAAACCATCCAAGGGTATAGTTTCAGAAAACCTGGAAAGACTAATATGAACTGATGCAAAATAAAATAACTGATGAGCAGTACCAGAAGAACAATTTATACAGTAACAGCAATATTGTATTGATAATCAACTTTGAAAGACAGTAACTGATCAACACACATTTCCAAAGAACTCATGGTGAAACATGCTATTCATCTCCTGATAGAGGGCTGAGGGACTCAGAGTATAGACTGAAACAGTTTCTCTCTCTCTCTCTCCTAGAAATTTGTTTTGCATGACTAAACATATTTGTAATGGATTTTATTTTCCTTGCTTTCTTGAAGTGTAGGGGAAAAAGGAGAAAAGGGATAGTATTTAAAAGAGAAAATATAATTGAATTTAAAAAAGAAATTTATTCATGTATACCTTCCTAAATAAGCTAAACTGGGAAAGGGGTCAACTGGAGATAGAAGAAGAGAGAGCATGGTCTCCAAGGTCCAGTTGCTCCAGATATCCTCCTACAGTCATAATGCTGAGACTGAGGAAAAAGAAAAATACTGGAACAAGGACAAGGGGAATGGTGATAGCGCTGGCCACTGTGGAAACAGGTCTTGCTTGGATTCTTGGTATCTGTGAGTTAGGGAAGGGAATAATTGAGGTTAACAAAACAAAACAGATCTATGCTTAAACCAAGGAAGGGAAAATGTGAGATAGAATGAATACATTTATATTTAGGCTGGGCAAACTTTATAGGATGGGAATGGGAAAAGAAAGACTTCTCTTTCCTGATTCAGTAATTCCTCCACGCAAAAAAGAATTAAACTAAACATCTATTTACCAAAATATTTTTTGTTCCATCAATAAAAGAAAACATCATTTAGAACTCCACCATCTTATTCCTCATTCCTGTCTCCCACAACCCTCCTATCTCAAAGTTACAACCAAACACCACTCATTCTGCCCACTGTGCCCTCTGGCAGGTCCGTTCTATGGATGACAAATTTCCCTTTATGTTAAATCTTTTCCTCTCCCACTTCTTCCATCTATTCATTTATTGAAACCTATCCTCTACCCCACCAGCAACACAGCCTCCCTGCCCCACCTTTTGTAGTACTAGCTACATTTTAACTCCTTGATCCCCATTAGCTACTTCCACAGTCTCCTACCTCCACCACTCAGGAACCTCCCTTCCTTTGAGGTTCATGCCAGTCATATCTACCACTCAAACAAGATCCTGGTAGCTTGGGATCTATAGACCCCAAAGTCACTTCCCCTTTTTCCTCTATGATTTTGATATCTGGCTCACAATTTTTTTCTCTTTCTCAACTCCTACTCTCACACCAGGAAACTTCAACATGCACATAGACATTCTCTCAACCATACCTACTTAGTTCCTAACCTACTTATTCCCATAACCTACTGCTCCACTGCACCTGGCACGCATGAAAATGGTCATGTCCTTGATCTTGCCGTCATCCATAAATGTACCACCTCTCTGTTCAAGAATTCTAAAGTCTACCCATCCAAACCATAATCTATTGGCTTTTTACCTCTCCTTGGCCCCAGAGTAGGTACTTAATAAATGTTTATTGATTGATTAAAAATATACATTTGATAATTAAGGCTTTGCTTAAGAATTATGAGACAATTTTTGAAGTTTGATGCCATCATTCGGGCATACTACATAAAAAAGACCCCACTTGCTATCTTTTTGATCCTGGATGGAGAGTAGGGAGGAAAAGGAAATGTGGGTGTCAGCAGAGAGCCTGAGAATCTGTCCTGGGTCATGGAAGAGGTAGAGAGAGGGCAGGGTTAGTGAAGAAATGTCATTGTGTGTAATGAAAACTGATTTGTAAATGAACTGAGGGGAAACTTAATATTGATACTGTTTATAGGTACTAAAGTAACAAAATTGAAAGAAAAAATGACTTATTTAGCTGTGTAAATGTAATATGAATTTGTCATTTATGTTGAATTCACTATGTATAGATACCACATAATACTATTTATACCATTAAATATGTCAACTTAATTTTATTTGGCTGAATTACAGCAGTCGTCTATATAGACTTTGCATTTGTAATTCGTACTTGTCTACTTAACTGTCTGCACTCAGAGCTTAAAAAGTTTAGAGGGAATATTTGTTCCTCCCCTGGGTTAACATTCTTATCTAAATGATTGGACTCATGTCCAGTTGAAACACTACACTTTAAAAAGTACTTTAAGGGGAAAAAAAATTACTTTAAGGCAAACATAACTTGTCTCATAAATCAGCTAAAGAAATTCCACATTAACCAGGGAATATAAAATAGTTTCAGATATATTAGAAACTCATCCTGGTGCCTCCATTCCATTTTAGAGCTAAGTACCAATACTTAATTAACAACTCATGAATTAATCAATACTAATTATTCTTATGACAGAGAATAAAGTGAACTTACTACATAATCTTTGTATTTAAATTAAAATGGGCTAAAAATGGCCTCATGATCAATTGGGAAGGACATTTCTTAGTAGAGGTGGGACAAAAGGACAAAGCTGAGTAATTATTCAAGATTTTTCTGTGTACTAGCACAATTAATGGTCTGATAAGGGAGAAGGCTTTATGATAAATAACTTCCAGTGCCTCCTGCCATGATGTGGTTGTGGAAAGTGGCTCTCCTCCAAATAGACTATGACTTTCACAAGTCATTGTAGTGATTGGCCATTCAAAGTTTCCAATAATAGATTGGCAATGCTGATAGACATATTATTGAGAACCAGTATGATGTGGAAAGAGTGCTATCCTGAGTTAAGAGTCCATCTCTGGTGTTCACTAGCTTGATTAAGTTTATTTAACCTACCTCAGTTATACCAGTTGTTCTGAATACTTGTGAAATTAAAGAGAAGGAAGCCATAAAAGTTAAAATTTTCAACGTCTGAACATTAAGCATCATTTTTAATCAGTAAATATCAGCAAAAATATGAATTAAAATAAGACTAACCAAAATCTGTACTCCACATAATAGTTCCACCAAACTCCCTAGTAAAGGTAATTGATAGGTTGAGCTCTCTTGAAAAATCACATAGAGCTCTCTGCTTCTGGGAACCTGAGATAAATGTCACCTGGGGCAGATTGGAGAAGTCCACAACTGTAATCTTTTGCAATTAAAGGAAATACTGCAGTTAATACTATTTTCCATCTATTGAGTAAAATAGAGGCATAGCTTGGCAGCCTGATGGTAAGCAAATGGTCCATTTCAGCTAATACCATGGTGCTCATTGTTTCACATGATCACTTCAGAAAAAGGGATCACATGAACAAACTCTTTTGTCACTTTATTATAGAAATGCTGCTTCCTATTTGGTACTGAGGAATCACATAGGACGTCTTCTGACTGATCCATGCTCATCCCTAGAAAAAACAAATTTGTATTTCTGAGTCTAATAATCCACTTACATGTCATAACTAAAAGAGGGTCAGAAATTGGGTAGAAATTAAGACCCCAGCTTTCCCTTTGAAAGAGAAGATCTTTTGACTGGTGAAGGTTTTTGAGAAGAAACCCTAAGAAAAGGCTACCTAGACTATTGACTAATCAACTTCTACGTAGGAACTATCATGGAGGAGAAAAGCAGTCTCATTACTGTCTCTATACTCAACTCACTGAAATGGCTCTAAAGGAGAAGTGAGGCTGGTGACCGGCACAGCCCTCCCTCACTCAAAACAAAGTCAAGTACAAGTCATGTCATCATTTCTCTGATGGCATGGTCTTCTTTGGCAATGAAGGATGAACACAATAACAAAGGATGGGATGTAATGAAATCAGTACCCTCCTGTAAGGAAAAACACTTTGTAAACTTTAAAGTGCTATAGAAATGCTAAATCAATGGGTTACACAGTTGAGTTGTCCTTGCCTACACTGACATTTCACTAACCTGAACTTGTTTGGAGGTCAGATTTAAACGTGGCAAGAGTGGGCAGAAAACAGTGTATGGCTCACATACCGACAGGATGTCCTCACAAGTCCTTGCTCCTAGCAGCTGACATTCATTGAGAGGGCAGTTTCATTGGATTGGTAGAGACAGAAGAAAGTTTAGAGCCTAAGTTAATGGCAATGAATGAATGAATAAAGGCAGCTCCTGCAAGGAGTTTGGAAGCATAAAAGAGGAAGAAGTCAGAAAGTAGTGAGAATATCTCAAAATTTCCCTAACTTTACCTGTTCATTCATTTTCTCCCACCCTTTGGTCTGATAGAAAGAACTGTCCCACTTTAGTAAGGCTAATTCTTCCATGTCTGGTCTTAAATCCCATTTCCTTCCATCTCTTCCATCCATTATTTCCTCTCTCAGACCTTTATTTATCTCTTTGAACTATAAACATACTTAGGTATCTTCAGTAATTTAAAAAACAAAAACCCACACAGCTTCCTTGGGAGGCATCGTGGAGTGATGCAAAGGCAATGGGGCAGCCTGTTGGTGCATTGGATAGAGAGCACTGGCCCTGGAGTTAGGAGGACCTGAGTTCAAATGCAGACATGTGCTACTTGTATGACCCTGGGCAAGTCACTTAACCCCAACTACCTTCACCTCACCGCCTGTCCCCCCCCAAAAAAAGAACAAGAGATTCTGAATTAGAGGACTGTAGTTCAAATTCCAGCTCTGCTTCTTACAATAAGCTGTGTAACCTTAGGAAGATCAGGTTTGGGGTCTCATTTCCCCCATCTATGTAGGGAGGTTTGGCTAGATGACCTCAAAGCTTTCTTCCAGCTCTCCATCTATGACCCAGTGATCCTCTGACTCTGCTGTGTCTTTGAGCTACTGTTCCACCTCTTATTAGCCTTTTGCTGCTACATTTATGAGAATATTTCACCATCATACAGTACTTTGCAAAGAGTTTTCCTCAAAACAATCCACTGATGTTGGTAGTATCATTCCCATTCATTCAGTCATTCAAGCATTCATCTAGCATCTGCTATTGAGTGGATAGAGGGCTGGACTTGGAGTCAGGAAGACTTGAGTTCAAATGTAGTGTAAGACAAAACCTGTGTGACTCTGGGCAAGTTATTTATAATCTTGTTTGCCTCAGTTTCTTCATCTGTAATATGAACTGGAGAAGGATCTGGCAAATCACTCCAGTAGCTTTGCCAAGAAAATCTCAAATGGGGTCACAAAGGGTCAAACACAACTGAGACAACTCCAGAACTATCACCCTGGGTAAGTCACTTGGAGGCAGCTAAGTGGCTCCATGGACAGAGCTCTGAGCTTGGAGTCAGGAAGACCTGAGTTCAAATTTGGGCTCAGACACACACCCTAGCTGTGTGACCCTGGGCAAGTCATTTAATCTCCCCTTGCCTTAATCCACTGGAGAAGGAAATGGCAACTACTCTAGCATCTTTACCAATATGATCTCATACATAAGGGTTACAAAGAGTTGCATACAACTAAAACAACTGAACATCAAATTATATATATGTGTGTGTGTGTGTGTGTGTGTGTGTGTGTGTGTGTGTGTGTACACACACATACGTATATGTATATATGTGTATATACACACATACATCCCTGAAGGAAAGATATATACCATCCCCTAACTAATGGGAGCTCTTCACACTGTTGGCCACAACAAGATGGTGTATCATCTAATTTGGCTCAATAGTATATGTAAAGTGGAAACATGAAGGGAGACTGGATTTAAGATTTGATAAAAAGTAGAAAACTTCCACATACAGAAACTCGCTGTATCAATGCAGGTCTGCAATGTGTAATTTTAAAGAGTTGTCTGGGGAAACTGAGAAGTTAAGTGACTGACCCAGGGTCACACAGTGAGTACATCTTAGAAGAGCGTTATGGACCCAAGTATTCCTGGATCTGAGATCCTGTTCTCTATCAACTATGTCATGCTATTTCTCAAAAACCTTAACACATTATAGAAAAGTGTATCGAAATTATATCTTCTTAAGGTCCCTACAACCATCCCACCCGTTAGACTAGTAAGGCTACAATAAATAGGAAATAGGAACTAAGAGTCTAAAGAAGAACATAGAAGTCATTTGCCAAATCTGTCTCCTGAATTAATTGAGGCCACATCCAGAGAGTATGTAAATTAAAAGAAGCCAGCCCCAATAAACAGCCCTCAGCCTATGGCTGTGAATAAACACCACATATGTGTGGTAAAACCGGAAAATGACATGCTCAAAAGGCAACCCCAAGGTAGCAAAAATAAACAAATAAGGCAACCCTAAGGCAGTGCTGGTAACACTAAGATGGCCTTGATATGCTTATGAGACAACCCTTAGGTGACATGGCTAAGACTTTGTTGCCTCTCCTCCCGCAAAGAACTCTCTAAAAATGGGGTACCAAATGCTCCTCCCACTTACGGTCCATGCTGCTCAAGTGCTCCCAATTCTTATCTACTATTACATAAGTGACTCTATATACCCCCCTCATCCCCCATCCCATTCCTCATACTCTGTACTCCTTGAGCCTTGTTAAAGTGATTTATGCATTATCTCCCTGTTGCTGCCAACCGGATCTTTCCTGACAAGTATCTCAACCACTGGGCTTGTTCACCCTGACTTCCTTTTCGTCCAGTCTCTTAGGCATAAGCTGGATATGATGACTACAACTAAGTCATCAACACTGTGGAGTAACAAGGCCCTAATAACCCGCGAGTAGAAATCAAGGGCTGATGTCTGATCTGTGTGCCCCTCTGGGTAGGGAGCTCGCCTCATGGTTAGGCTTAAACACAACAAAATCTGCCATTATGACTGAAGGAACCAAATTTCACAATGTTGCACCATTAGACTATATCGAAACCCCTTGAGGGTAGGGATTGTTACATCCCTAGAATGTAATGGTGTTTAATAAATGCTTGTTGATTCTATCTATAAATAAAACTGTAGGCAGCTATGTGGCACAGTGGTTAGGTAGAGTGCTGGACCTAGAATCAGGAAGACCTCTCTTCCTGAGTTCAAACTCAGCCTCAGGCACTTGCTAGCTATGTGACCTTGGGCAAGTCAATCCTGTTTGCCTCAGTTTTTCATCTGTACAATGAGCTGGAGAGGGAAATGGCAAACCACTTCAATATCTTTACCAAGAAAACTCTAAATGAGGTCATGAAGAGTTGGATACAACTGAAAAAGGACTATACAACTACAAAAGTAAACAAAACTCGATGACTTAAGAATTTGGAGTTAAACAGAAGCGCAGCTGTCAGGTTCTTATTGAAAAGACATTTAATTTAATTTTTAATTCAATTTAATATTTAATTCAAGTCAACAGTATTTACCAAATACCTACCATGTGCTGGGCATTGATAACACAAAGTTTATAAAAAAGAAGCCCCTGGTCTTAAGCAGCTTACATTTTACTTTGAAGATTAAGACATACTGAGATAAAGGTAATACAAAGTAAAGCGAGATGGTAACAAGGGAGAAATCAACTGGGCATTTACTAATGATATCGGTGTCAGAGTTGGTGGAACTCTGGGCATGGAGGTAGGAAGATCTAAGTTTAGATTTGGTCTCAGTAACTTAGTTGCTGTAAAGACATTTAACCTTTTGTCTACCTCAGTTTCTTTATCTATAAAATGGAAGTAATTATTGCCCTTACCTCTTAGAGTTATTGTTGTTGTGAGAATAAAATGAGATGTTTATAAAGCATTTAACACAGTGCATGGCACATAGTAAAGGCTTAATAAAATGCTTATTTCTTTCCTTCCTTCCATGAAATACCCCCAAACTATGGGGGTCCTCCAAAGCTCTGTCCTCGTCATTCTTCTCTTTTTGATTTCTATTATCTCACTTGATGTCCAGTTCCCATGGGTTCATGATCCTCTTCATGTGGAAGATGTATGTGTGTGTGAATAATAATGTATGTACATGCATGTATGTGTATATAGCACATATATGTATGTATATGTGTATATATGTGTGTGTGTGTGTATATCTGTATATAGCCATAGTCTTTCTCCTTGTGCTATAGTCCTATGTTAGCTTCTTAAAGATTCTATTCAAATAATGAAATCCAAAGAAAAATGCCTCATGAAGGAGCATGAAACATAGGGTATTCCTTTTAATTTGAAGTGAAAAGTGTCTACTTTTTCGGATTTTGATTTTTAAAGGACTTTTTATCCTTTGGCCCATACCAGCTGTCAGCCTTTAATTTGTGTAACATCTGTAATTGGCAAGAAAACCTAATCTAGCCTTTCCTCTAAAGAAAAGGTAAAGACCCGTTACAAATTCACTGGTGATGGGTAGCAATGGAACTTCCGATCCACCCACCATATTCCTCTAAACAACTCAGTGGCTCTGCCTTATGTATGCTCTGACTATTTAAATGCGCCACTCCAGGTTGCTATAATTCTTCAACTTCATTGATTGTAACCTCTGTGACTATTAAGATATCTCATACTAAGAATAGTGATCTGACTAATGAAAGGCTTGAGCCAGGCTGCTAGAGGAACTCATTTCTTTACTTGGTTTCTTCAATACCAAAATAATAGTTTCCATTTTGTATGTTAATTTTTACATTTGGGAAACAATCTTGCTATTTGCTGTCCTTTGAAACATTGTCAGCTACATAATGATATGGGCTGAGTGTGTTAACTAGTCTTAACTGCAAGAATTATCCACATGTCTTAGGCAGTGTTCTTTTCTAAGCATGTGCACAGTGGGAAGCCCTATAATTAAGCTTTCCAGGCAAAGCTTTCTCTCTCTCTCTCTCTCTCTTTCTCTCTCTCTCTCTCTCCCCCTCTTCCTCCTTTTACCTTCTCTCCCCCACCCAACCCCATTCTCTCCCCGCTACACACACACACTTGTTATAGATGCTTTACTCAGTTATCTCCCTCCTCTTAAGAATTCTGGTTTGGAGCCCAAGATTTCTTCATGTTTGTTTTTTTTTAATAACAAATTTAACTAAATTGATTAGGAATTTTTTTCTCTCTCCCTTCTCTTATAAAATATGGGTTCACTGAGAGCTAGCAGTGACTTTAGAAGTCATCTAATTCAATCCTCCCATTTTACAGATAGGGAAACTGAGGCCCCAGGGGGTAAGTGGAAGAGAGGATTTGGACCCAGGTACTCTGGCACCAAACCAGAAGTGTTCTTTCCACTGTACCATACTGCCTCCCCTAATAATTATTCAAGTTCAAAGGATTTTTTAGCCTTTAAATAAAAAGAGCCTGATATTCTATCTACACTGCATTTGAAGAGTCTGAGAGTTTAAAGATCAGAATGGATAACATCCACAAAACCCCTCACTGTACAATAGATCCTTTCATCCTGAGTGGTCAAATGAGATCTATGGATATATTATCTTAAAATGATTGACTATAAGGGGGCAGAGCCAAGATGGCGGAGTAGAAAGACTCACATATGCTAGCTCCGAACCCACAGCCCATGGATTTCCTCTAAAAAGAACTCCCAACAAATTCTGGAACAGTGGAAGCCACGCAGCAACACAGTGAAGGAGATTTCCATTCCAGAGAGCCCTGAAAAACCGATCCCAAAGGTCCATCGTTCACCGAACGGGAGCGGAGCCCTGCCCTGCCCTGGTCCTGCGGCACTGACAGGAGCGAGCAGATCTGAGCAGGCTTCAGGGATGGAATCTCCAGTGGCCATGAAGGTCCCTCCACCCACAGACACACAGGTCAGTGAGAGACACTTCTGGACAGGCTGAGAGGGGAGCGGGGTGTCTCCATGACTCGGGCCCCCTCGGGCGGCAGTAGCAGAGGCAGCGGGCAGCCAGAGGCTCCAGGAGCAGGCAGGAGCTTGGCAGCAGCTCCATTATAGAAAGTCTCTGCATAAAGCCCCTGAGGGAACTGAGCCTGGGAGGTGGCCCTGCCCCAACCTGAGATCCTGATTTAATCTTACCCTGAATAGCAGCCAGCCAG
>CM053769.1:78368569-78424091 GCA_028658325.1 Potorous gilbertii
TGTGGAATTCCATGTGCTAATGGTGTTGACATGCATTCAGGATTCCATATCAATAACTGCAGTCCCCTGGCATATCAGTTTCCTGCAAGAGACCAATTGTGGTTACCTTCCATTTGTGAGCCTTAAAAAAAAAGTCTCAATAATTATTGACTTTAAAAGGAATGACTAAAGGGATAAACTAATAGAAAGAATCGGAAGTCACTATTGTTCACATTAAGCATACATCTTTTTGAACATCAAAGCATAGTCTATTATTATTTAAGGGGCCACTTTTCTTTCATTCCTAGGAATGGTTCTAGCAATTTGATTCTGCTTTTGCTTTTAGAGTGATAGATATAGCAGAGAAATATTTAGCAAAACTAAGTCTAAGCCTTCAACCTACATGATCTACTTTTGTAGATTCTTATAATTACCGGAGATGCTGCTATATTATACAGGGCAGCACTGGAAATAACCAGTTACCTACTTCCCCCACCCAGAAGTATGATGGAGTGTGATGATTCAAGCCGGCCAAGTAGAAAAGAATGCCGAATTCATTTATTTTACTGCCAATGCAATTTTGAGGCAGGATTGTGGGAAATATTTTTTGGAGGGAGAATTGGCAAATTCTTTTGATGTTTACAAGGTTGATATAGAGGACACATTACAGGATATACTACTACATCAAGTATCACATAGGGTCATAGATCTAGAACCAGGAGGGGCATTGGAGGCCATCAAGTCTAACATTTATACAGGAGGAAATGGGGGCCCACGTGGGGCTAAGTAACTTCCCCAAGGTCATATAGGTAGTAGGTATTCAAGGAGGGATTTGAACTCAGGTCTTTTGAGGAAAGAGCCAATGTTCTTGGTACTTTACATATTTAACAAACGAGCTTGAAACTTTTGGTTCAAAGCTGGTGGATCCATTAAATAAAAGTTAGCTTTTGAGCATAATGAGTTTATTTTAGGTTATGTATTTCAAACATAAAATTGTTTATCTTACAAGTGTAGTGGATTGGTATATTTTCACATTTGCTTTTAAAAAAAACCCCTCAGTTTTCAATAATGTATGCAATGCAAGTTACAAGAAATGGAGAGGGGAACAGTGATAAAGATACTTCCCTAAATCTTATTTTCACTTGTGGTTCATTTAATTTTTGAAAATAAGCTCTTGTTAACCCAATCAAGACTAGTAGGAATTAGCACCCAGCAAAAAAAAAAAAAGTCCATTTAGAGAAATTTTTTTTTCCCTCTTTATTCTCAGTGCAATCCCCTAATTTGGAGTTACATCTAATTGATAGTTAAAAATGTGGGCTGCCATAGTCAATTTTCAGCTACTGCAGTCTCTGGCTTATGGATGACCTATACACAGTAACAGCTGCTGCTATCCTCCCCCTGCATTTCCTTTCCCCCTTCTGACTGAGCCCCAGCTGTTGCTGCCTGAGGGAGCTGATGCCCTTGAAAACCTTACCCCTCCCATCTGGGACTCATAGATTCCTGCCCCACGCTCCCAACTCTTCCCTCATTTAGTAGGCAAGGCAGGAGTTTCCACACCCTATACTTCCCTCTCCCCATCTTCAATTCACTCTCACTGGAGCCCTGCCCCTTGTTGTCCAGTAGAGATCTTTGAGGAGTTGGGACAGTGGAAGAGGGAATGTTCATTCACTACAGGTGTGGGTGGAGAAGGTGGTTTATGTGCTAGGATGGTGGCAGGGAAGTTGAGTTCTTAGCATCTCTAATGGGAATTTTCAATGTATTTTCCAAATGAAACAAGTTTTTAAAATGTGGTTAGGTTCTCTTATGCCATCAGTACTATATAGTGTTACTGTTGTTCAGTTATATCTGACTCTTTGTGACTTCATGGACTTATACAGTTGATGGGGTTTTCTTGGCAAAGTTACTGGATTGGTTTGCCATTTCCTGCTCCAGCAGATTAAGGCAGAAAAACAAACAAACATAAAAAAGAGGTTAAAAGACTTGCCTAGGGTGACACAATTAGTAAGTGTCTGAGGCGGATTTAAACCAGTTCTTCCCAACTCTCATCCCAGGGTTCTATCCACTGAACCATCTAGCAGCCATGCATTATATATTACAGCAATATAATATCCTAAGCAGATTATTGTGGTCTAACCTGGGCACCTAACTACAACTTACAATTTTGGAGGGGAGGAAATTCATTCCAAATTGCAAACAGCTAGCTATAAACTTTTGTGGCATGTCCCCCTTTGGCAGTCTGGTGACACTTATGGATCCCTTCTCAGAACGTTTATAAATGCATTAAAAAGTCCATCAAATTCCAAAGGAAGCCAATTTTATTAAAATAGTTGTCAAATGATTCAGTTTGCTAACTCTAGGGTAAGAATCCCTATTTTAAGGCAACCAATTAGTAAATTAGAGTTGATAAAATTAATAAACAGTGGCAAAGATGACAAAAAGCCTACAGATAGTCTCCAGACTCTTTTTAAAAATATATTTATTTTCAGTTTTCAACATTCACTTCTACAAGATTTTGAATTCCAAATTTTCTCCCCATCTCCCTCTTCCCCCCACCCCAGGACAGTATGCACTCCAACCAAGTCCCATCTGCCCTCCCTTGTATCTTCCCCTCTTCTCCCATTCCCCCTCCCCTCTATTTTCCTGTAGGGCAGGATAGATTTCTATACCCCATTGCCTGTACATCTTATTTCCCAATTGCATGCAAAAACAATTTTTAGCATTCATTTTTAAAGCTTTGAGTTCCACATTCTCTCCTTCCCTCCTCATCCACCCTCATTGAGAAAGCAAGCTATTCAATATAGGTCGTACATGTGTAGCCATGCAAAACACTTCCATAAGTCATATTGCAAAAGACTAACCACATTTCCCTCTATCCTGTCCTGCCCTCCATTTATTCCACTCTCTCCCTTGACCTATTCCCCCACAATAGTATTTGCTTCTGATTACCCCTTCCCCCAGTCTGTGGATGTTCTATTATCCTCCTCCTCCTATCCCCTTCCCCCCTGACTTTCTGTAGGTTAAGATAGATTTCCATATCCAACTGAGTGTCTATTATTCCCTCCTTAAGTCAAATACAATGAGAATAAGGCTCACTTATTCCTCTCACCTCTCCCCTTTTCCCCTCCAACATAAAAGCTCTTTCTTGCCTTTTTTATGTGAGATGATTTACTACATTCTACCTCTCCCTTTCTCTTTCTCCTAGTATATTCCTCTCAAGACTTAATTATATTTTTTAGGTATTCTCCCTTCATATTTAGCTCACTGTGTGTCCTCTCGCTCTCTGTCTTTCTCTATGTGTGTGTGTATATGTACCCATATAATATGAACATACATGTGTATACACACACACACATATATATATACACATATATGTGTATATATATATATATATATATATATATATACACATACATTATACTATATATATTCCCTCTATCTACCCTAATGCTGAGAAAGGTCTCATGAGTTACAAATATCATTTTTCCATGGAGGAATGTAAGCAGTTCAACTTTAATGAGTCCCTTATAGCTTCTCTTTGTGGTTTACCTTTTCATGTTTCTCTTGATTCTTGTATTTGAAAGTCAAATTTTCTATTCAGCTTTGGTTTTTTCAACACAAATGCTTGGAAGTCCTCTATTTCATTGAAATTCCATTTTTCACCCTGAAGTATTATACTCATTTTTGCTGGGTAGGTGATTCCTGGTGTTAATCCTATCTACTCTGACCTCTGGAATATCATATTCCAAGCCCTCCAATCCCTTACTGTAGAAGCTGCTAAATCCTATGTTATCCTGATTGTGTTTCCACAGTACTTGAATTGTTTCTTTCTGGCCGCTTGTGATATTTTCTCCTTGATCTGGAAACACTGGAATTTGACTACAGTATTCCTAGGAGTTTTCCTTTTCTCTTTCAGGACATGATCAGTAGTTTCTTTCCACTTTTATTTAACCCTCTGGTTCTAGAATATCAGGACAGTTTTCCTTGATAATTTCTTGAAAGATGATATCTAAACTCTTTTTGGATTATGGTTTTCAGGTAGATCCATAATTTTTAAACTGTCTCTCCTGGATCTATTTTCCAAGTCAGTTATTTTTCCAACGAGTTATCTTCTATTTCTTCATTCCTTTAGCTTTGTTTTATAATTTCTTGATTTCTCATAAAGTCATTAACTTCTACTTGTTCCATTTAATTCTTAAGGAATTATTTTCTTCAGAGAGCTTTTGGGCCTCCTTTTTCATTTGGCCCATTCTGCTTTTTAAGGCATTCTTCTCCTCATTGGCTTTTTGGACCTCTTTTGCCATTTAGGTTAGTCTATTTTTAAAGGTATTATTTTCTTCAGCATTTTTGGGTCTCCTTTAGCAAGCTGTTGACTTGTTTTTCATCATTTTCTTGCACTGCTCTCGTTTTTATTCCCAATTTTTCCTTTACTTCTCTTACTTGATTTTAGCTCCTTCATGGTGTGAGACTATTTCATATTTTTCTTGGAGACTTTGATCTTGCTGTCTTCCTCCAGTTGTACCCTTTAATCTTCCCCATAGTAAGAAAATACCTTTTCATCAAGAAAATAACCTTCTAGACTCTTATTTTTTCCCCTTTTTGATCATTTTCTCCGCCAATTAGTTGACTTTTGAGCTCTTTGTTAAGTGGAAGGTGTGGTGCACCAAGTTTCAGGGGTCTTGTGCAGCGGTTTTCAAAGGTATCTCTAGGGACCTGTAAATTCTCAAAGTAATATGATGAAAGGAGAGGTGTTTACTCCTCTCCTGGCCCGAACTCTGGTCTGTGAACAACAAGAAGTACTATTTTCTGTTCTGGATTTGGAATAGGATTCCCTCTCCACAGCCACCCCCAGCTCTGCTGTGCCAGAGCTGCTCCTTGCGCCGGAGGCACCACCCAGGACCATTACCCAGATAGGAGGAATATTCTTGGAATGACTTTAAAAAATTTTGTAACTTTGAAATAAATACCTAATTTAGTTTTGTTATGAAAATATCAAAAGGTAATAATAAAATGGAGTTTTACAAGAAGGCATTGGTTCAAATCCTGGCTCCCTTATTAGCTGAGGGGCCTTAGATGAGTCACTCAGCTTTTTGGTGCCTCATTTTTCTTATCCATAAAATAAGAATGATGCCTGTATGACTTTTCAGTAGAGTTTGTTGTGCAAAAAAAAATGCTCTGTAACCCTTAAATTAATGTATAAATGGAAGCTGTTTTTATTTATTTTGATTTTCATAGAAGCTGTTTTCTTTTTTCTCAGCACTTATCAGTGACATATCAGGGATATATTACATATATATATGTATATACATATATATATATATATATATATCAGAAACAGGACTTACAGAAACATACTAACTTAATAGCTAGCATTTAAATAGTGCTTTCAGGTTTGCAAAACACTTTATAATTGCTATCACATTTGATTGTCACAAGAACCCTGGAAAGTAGGTCCTGTTATTAGCCACATAATACCGATAAAGAAATTGAGGCAGTAAAAGATAAGAGACTTGCCCAAGATCACACACTAGCAAGTATCTGCAGTGGGATTTGAACTCAGGTCTTCCTGACTCCAGACCTAGCACTCTAGCCATTACCCCCCACCTAACTAACGAAGTTGTTTAGGAATTTAAATTCTTCTATGGATAAACAACAAATTGGATAAATCATACCCAAATAAATAAGTGTCGACAATGTATTTTATGCATGTTTGGAGAGGGAAAGGGAAACTCCTTTTTGAAATGTGTAAAACTTGAAGGCATTTACAGAAATTTTTTTATTTAGTAACATGTCATCTTTAAATGGCAATGTGTTTCTGTTTCAGTAGAAGATGATGCAGGGAAATCTGTTCTTCCCAGGTTGTTTTTGGCCATTAATATTGAGATGGGTTTGTGTTCTCCCACTTTCACAGATTAATATATCTGGTAGTCTGCTCTACTCTGTACCCAAAGGATAATCCCCTTTGCAATATTTCCCCGAAAGTTGTCACCTCATCTTTGGCCACAAATGATAGAGAACCCACTGCCTTGGCAACTCTAATTGTTAGGAAGTTTTTCTTTATATCAAGTCTAAATTTATCTTATATGTATTGTGTTATATTTTATTGTTTTTGAGGGAGGGCTATTTTATTTATTTTAAAATACTTTTCATTGATACCTTGTATCTTTATGTCACTACCTCTTTTGGAAAAGGAAAAAAAAAACATTGACACCTTCCCCCTCCTCACCAAAATAACGCTTCTTTATTACAATTAAAATCAATTAGGCATAAATAGCCAACACAGGAACCATCTCTGACATTGTATACCATTCTGTCCTATCAGTCCCTCATTAATATCATACATACACAATTGGGCATAGAAATCTCTCCTACCCTATGGAAAATAGAAGGGAATAAGAGAAGGCTGCTAGTAGAAGGGAGGGCAGTTTGGGGGAAGCAGTAGTCCAGAAGCAAAGCACTTAAGGAGGGACTGAGTGAAAAGAGTGAGAGTAGAATAAACAGGGGGAAAAAAGACGGAGGGAAATATAGTTAGCATTAATACCTGTGAAAACATTTTTGAAGCAACTTTTTCTGATAAAAGCTTCATTTCTCAAATATAGAGAAATGAGTTCAATTTATAAAAATAAGAGCTATTTCATACTGGTCCCTCATTTCTCTGTGGAGTGGAAGCTGTGTTTCATTATCTATCCTCCAGGGCCATCATTAGCTTTTTTGTTAGTTAGAGTTGATTTTTTAGTGTTTTCATTTATGCTATTTTAGTCATTGTATATATTATTCTTTTGTTTTTGTTTATTTCACTCCAGGTGGACCAGTTTCCATATGACCCTTAAATAGAGTCCAGGGGTGGGGGAACCTGCAGCCTCGAGGCTGCATGTGGCCCTGTAGGTCCTCAAGTGTGGCCCCAAACTTCACAGAACGAATCTCCTGGTATATACCTTTAAATACTTAAAGACGGTGATCTTGCCTCTCCCTCAGTCTTGCCTTTTCCAGGCCAGATATTACCCACTCTTTCACTGATTCTCTTATGGCACAGTCTTGAGTCCTTTCAACACCCTTGTTGTCCTTCTCTGGATATACTGCTATGTCTCTTAAAATGTGGTGCCCAGGATACACAAACAGAGTCTGAGTAGGGAAGAGTTCAGCAGGATGATCATCTCCCTCCTTCTCTAATCTATTATTGTCTAAATTTGAAATATTATTTTTGGTTGCCATGTCACACTCTTGGCCCACTGAATCTGCCATGGAGTTGTAATACCCTCAGTTCTTTTTTTACAAGCTGTAATCTGATCACATCTGTTTCATCCAGTATTTATGCAATCTTTTTTGAAGTCAAGATAGAACTTTTTTTACCCTTGTTAAATTATATCTTATCAGATTTTGCAATCATACTAGCCTGTAACAATGTTTTTAGACGCTGACTCTGAATTAGCTATAACTTCTGACTTTGTTTCATCTGCAGATTTCATAAGTACATATATTTGTCTGAGCAAAGCCGCGGAGATATATTATCATACTCCGCAAGAGATCTCCTTCTAGGTTGACACTCATCCATCAATGACTATTATTTGAGTGTTGTCACATTCCTCAATCTTGCCCACAAGGATAGATGAGAAACTTTGTCAAATGCTTTGCTGAAATCCAAGGAAACTGTAGCTATGGAATTCTTCTGATCTCCAAGTTTAGTAACTGCCAAAAAAGAAAACAAGTTCAGTCTGCAACGATCTGTTCTTGAGGAAACTGTGATGGGTCTTAGATTGTTACTTCTTTCCCAAATGTCACAAACTATCCTTTTAATAAAATGTTGCAGATTTTTTTTTGAGAATCAAAGCTAAGTTCCCCAGCCTCTTGTTTTTTGACTTCACTCTCTTGCCTTTTGGGAAGATCAAGATGTTTACTTGCTCCTGTTTCTGTGGTTCCTGACCAATTATTAGCTGCATTTTTTGGAGGGAGGATCAAAGACAGTGAGTCAGCAACCATAGCTGTTGGAGTTCTTTCACTTCCCCAGGTTGTCGTTCATCCAGGCATGGAAACTTGAACTCATTGAGGGGAGAAAGATAGTTATCATTTATATCTTATCATTTCCTCCTTTATTTTTGATGCCAGCTCCCTGTTCTCTCTCTCTTTTTTCTTTCCTGTTCTTCCTAATATGAAGTTAATTCTCCCTTGTAGGGAAAACAGAAGCAAAATTAAACTTCAGGAGTTGTACCCTTCTCTGTCATCCATTATCATTGTCCCATGTAACAGAATAATAGACCCAATTCCTTCTTCATTCTTCCTTTAGGCCCCCAAATGACTAGGAGAAAATTCTTTTTTTGCTGTTGTTAGCTTTCATTACCAGTTCTGTTCATCCTGACCTTTGGCATTCCTGATACTTCTTACAGAACCACGTTACAGTTTTGTCTTCATCCTCTGTTACCTTGCTCTTGTTTCTATATGTTGTTTAAAAATTTAAGCTGGCTTATGAGTTCCTAGAGTATGCATTACAGTCTCTTAAAACTTATTTGTCTTAGAAAAAAATCTTCAAACTCTTGGAAGCTCTCCCCCACTCCACCCCACCCTCATCCTTTCCTGGGATCTCTGGTGTTTTATTCTCCAGAATTCCTTGTCTATTTAATCGTGTAGCAAGTTTTTCTCCTAATACGTGAAGGTGAAAAGTGTTGCAAGCTTTCTTGGGTGTTGAATATTTAACTTTTCTGGAAAAAACCCCATAAGCATTTTGTTATTAGTGAATGGTAATTGTGAATTACTGAACCTGTTGGATTTGGCAAGTAAAAGTGATATGTGAATGAAAAAAACCACCACACACGGCCGAACTTCATTGTGCAATGGTAATGGACTTGAACGGTGACTAGAATGTAACCAAGGGGCAGAATAACTACTTCCATTGTGATTCATTGGCCAACTGCTTGGAATTATAATATCCACAGGGTGGATGCTATTTTGAGGTTTTAGGGGGAAAAACCCCAGAACTCTGGTTTCTTTTCATTTCATGAGTTTTAAGCTTGTGTTTTATTGAAATGATACCATGACTTTCTAACAAGATTCTTTTTAATGGAAATATTGAATTTTGTCCCCAGAAAGTGTTGCATAAATCAATTTTGTTTAGCCCCTCTCCAAGAGGCAGTGTTGAACAATGGGAAAGAGATGGATTTGAGATCAAAACACTTGCATCCAAAACCCATTACACACTACCTGTATAACTCTGGCCAAGTCACCACTTCAGTTTCCTCAGCCTCAGTTTCCTTATCTGTAAAATGAGAGGGTTGGAATAGAAGGCCTCTATGTGCCTATCCAGGTCTAAATCTATGAGCCTATGATATTTTTGTTGAAGATCTCTATAGTAAAGACTTTTGAGAAGAATGAAACCATTTTTCTCTAGGTAGTTCTACCTGACTGAAAAAGAAAGATATTCAATAGACAATGCCATTGTGAGTAGGGGGGAGTATTTTGTGAGATAACATACATTACAGGGTCAAGGTGGTGTCTTCCAGGGCTCAGAGCATTGTTTGTGACAAGCAGCAGTGCTAACACTTTTTTCTTAGAGAATTTTTCAATTTTATGGTCTCTCTTAATATAAGTTTTATTAAAAGGGAAACTCATACCTATGTTTACCTTTGCAGGTGATCCTCTCTGGAATCATAGGACTAACAACATGGAAAAGACCGATGATACTTTTGGTATGTAGCAGTTCTACAAACCATTAACAGGATTAAAATGGACTGTTAGAAAGAATTCAGTTCGGATGTAAAATTAACATTAAAAAAGAAGTGAAGTTTCCTCTCCTCAAAAATGAGTGGTTCTAGCAAAGGCAAAATACTGTAGTTTTCTTTCTTCATGAAAATATGAAGAGTCCTGTCAAACTTTTCATTTTTTTTCCTTTTTGTTTTGTTTTGTTTAAACAATAAAAGAGACTGCAACACTTTCCAGCACTGAGGATTTACTTATGTCAAATTGAGTATCTAGTACCATGTATTTTTAGTCTTAATTCTGCCAGTGAGGCCGTTCTACTCTCTAGTACATAATTTATAGGTAATTTGATAGTAGATAGGTCTGTTTTCTTTATCCCATGTAGTTCTTGTCCATGACCTTCTGTATATCCTCTTTAGAGATTCTACTTAGTGCATTAGAGACCTTCCTCTCATTCTTCTAACTAACATGTTGAAGGTAATACTCATTAATTGCTTCAAGCCCTAAAATATTACAAATTCTCCCTCTCCATATGAAATCCATTGTATTTGGGAACTAATATAGATCCTTTAGAAATTATCAGTAGGTTCACTGATGCAAAAGTCATCTTTTGAAAAATGATATTCTTCGGATGACATAATGTGGCTGCAAATTTTGGAATACCGTGATTATAGAAGAGTCAAAATTGTAGATTGCCCCAAAGGTAATAGAAAAAAATTATATGGCAGACATAATTTATGCAGAAAAAAGGCTCATAAAAGATATATCTGAGGCTAGTCATTTAGTGAGAATAGGGAAAAACACTGAAAGTATTTGGAATTTTAATGCCTGAGTCAAATTTGATTTTTCTGGGTCTCAGGGAACAACTGAGTTGGCACTGGTGCCAGATGTTAGACTGGAGGCCCACCCTGGAGAGAAAGTGTGTCTCTGAATGTTAGTGTCTTCAAGCAAGCTCCATGTTCCAGCTGCTGGTACTGTTAAATGCTTGGAAATGTTAAAAGAAACCATGGATGACTTTCCCATCAGGAGGGATGATTTATAGATGTTGTTCAGTTGTTTCAATCGTGTCCGACTCTTCATGACTCCATTTGGAATTTTCTTGGCAAAGATACTAGAGTGGTTTTCTTTCTCCACCTCATTTTACAGATGAGACCTGAGGCAAACAGGGTTAAGTGACTTGCCTAGGATCACACACCTAGTGAGGGTCTAAGGTCAGACTGGAACTAAAGAAAATGCATCTTCCTGATTCCAGAATCTGGGCTCTATCCACTGTACCACCTAGCTGTTCCCGATTTACAGAAAGACATAGACAAAAATTAAACAAGATAAGAAGTTGTGAGGGCTTATAATCGCTACCATTGGAGGAGGCAATCAAATTGATAGTATTATGGATATAAATGGAATCTAAGTATGCCAAAGACAGGTAGTACACCATTTTAAAGGACAGAAGTATGTTGTCTAATATTGATTCATGTAGCCAACATTTAATGCATTGCATTCAACATGAAAGGCACTGGGCCAGGTGCTGTGTTAATGCAAAGATAAATAAAATGTGGTGCCTGATCTCAAATCCTTATAATTTAGTAGGTGAGACAAGTTAGGTCCACAGGCCACTATATGTGTGTGTCATATATTAAAGATGTTCTTTCTTGTGTTAGAAGACAGCTAGGTGGTGAAATGGAGAGAGAACTGGACCTGGAGTCAAGAAGATCTTGAGTTCAAATCCAGCCACAGACACTTAACTGGGCAAATCAGTTAACCTCTCTCCATCTCAGTTTCCTTATCTGTAAAAGTGGCTAATAAAAGTACCTACCTCTCAGGTACTTAAGGTATTTAATACTCAGGTATTTAAGAAAATAAAATGAGATGACATTTCTAAAGCATTTACTCTATCAACGATATCTGTCATTATTATAATTTTGGTCATGTAGCCCAAAGAAATTTAGCAAAAGTTTGCTACATGTAGTATTTTAAGTAAAAGAATCTCTGATGATTTGGGGGAGGAAACACATTGCTTATTTTATCTTATTTTTATTTGGGTCATCTGGCAGCTAGTAATAGACTTTATATGTGAGTTTATCCTTTTAGATTTCTCTTCCAACACTTGCTTCTGTTTTCCAAACTTTGTATTCATCCCCTCGCTAATTCCCAGTTGTCAGGTTGCTCTCTGCACACACACACACACACACACACACACACACACACACACCCTTCCCCCTTCCATGGTCTCTTTTTGGGGGCAGCTCTTGGTACCACCATTCCCAGCACTTGATCACCCTTTACTGAAGAACACTTACATTCCTGTTCCCTCTTTGATCATTGTTTCAGTGATTTCATCAGGATTCTTACTGTGTGTGAACAAAAGACGGTCAGTTTGACCTAGTTTCTCTAAACTCAAGTTTATTTGAAAACTTCAAGAACTGGAAATTCACAGGAAGCTATGTGTTCCTCATACAAATTAAACCTTCCATGTTATTATATATAAAAAAGTGACATTAATATGTTTATAAGAATATATTTGGTTCCATTTGGATTTGAGCTAGGATTTAGAGGAAGGTATTTGATGTGTGTATGTGTTTTTAGGGGGAAGGTTCTAGGGTATTTTTTTCTTTCATTGAGATCAAATAGTCTGCATGTTTTCTTCAAAAGCTTTATGTATTATTTCTAGAGGTTACTCTTATTTTACTCTACTAAAATACTTAACAAGTAAGGTCTCTTAGAAATTAGAACTTTGCCATTATTATCATCATCTTGTCTAGCCTTTGGAAACTGAGGCTGAGAATGGTTAGGTGACTTGCCCAGGGTGATGCAACCAGTAAGTATGTAAGGTAGAATTTGGACTTAGGTCTTCCTGATACCATCTTTAATGCTCTATCTACTTTCGCCTAGCTGGAAGGTCATTTAGTAATTATTGACTTTAATCCCTTCATTTTACAAATGAGGGAATGATGTCACTTTGAGATGTACAACCCTCTTGCTTCTTGGTTGGTTTTGAGGGACTAGTTTTTGGTAGGAATATTCGATCTGAAAACCCACTTTAATAATGCCTGTTTGAAGTTATATACCACTTTGTAGGCACTTTTTAAATAAACTATTGTTGTAACTTTTTTTCCTGGCTTACTTTGGAGCAGCTGAGTTGGGAATAGGCGTCATCTCAAATGAAATGGAATAACCACAGTCATTCATTTAACTTTCAGAAATTCTATCCAATAGCTCATCTGGGTCATAGTTCAGGTGTGTTATTTGTTCTAGTTCACTGGCTGTGTTGACTTAATATCTTATGCTGCTGAAAGGATTGGCTAAAGTCATTGAAGAACCAGTTCAGTTCAGTCAACATTTTATCAAGCAGCTGCTGCAAGGGAGGCATTAGTGATGGTCTAGTTTGAGGAAGGGGATGCAGGGGTGGAGGGGATCTGTAGTCCATGTGTCCTCAGGTGCAGCCCTTTGACTGAATCCAAACATCACATAACAAATACCCTTACTAAAAGGATTTGTTCTGTAAAACTTGGACTCAGTCTAAAGACCACACCCAAGGACTTAGAAGACCACATGTGGCCTCAAGGCCACAGGTTCCCTATCCCTGGAGCTGTTATTATCCAAAAGGGTCAATGAATGAAATGGATCCTTTTGGTTGTAGAAGAAAAGTCTCAGAAATGAACTAGACTACATCTAGTCCCAGAAATATGTCTGAACACACCATTATCTAGCCTCAGACATTTAATAGCTGTGTGACCCTGGGCAAGTCACTTCACCCTGTTTGCCTCAGTTTCCTCATCTGTAAAGAGCTGCAGAAGGACATGGCAAACCACTCCAGTATCTTTGTCAAGGAAACCGTAAATGAGTTAATTGTTTCTCCCTGTAAGAGATCCTTGAAATCTATAATGCAATTAATTAAACATCATAGAACAATTGCTTTAGAGCTGGAAGAGATTAACATGGCCATGAGTCTGACTTCTTTATTTTAAAGGTGAGGTAACTAGGTGGGTCAGTTGATAGAGTGTGGGTCCTGGAGTCAGGAGGCTCTGAGTTCACATCTAGCCTCAGACACTTACTGGCTTTGTGACCCTGAGCAAGTCAATTAACCTTCTGTATCTCGGTTCCTCATCCATAAAATGAGCTGGAGAGGGAAATGGCAAACTTACTCTCCTTTTTCTTTGCCAAGAAAGTCTCAAAAGGAATCACAAGGAGTCAGATACAACTAAAACAACTCAACAACAATAAGAAAGAAAGTCTAAGTGACTTGCCTAAGGTCACCAACTAGTTAGTGACTGAGAAAGGTTTGAACTTAGGTCTTCCTGATACTATGTTTAGCATTTCTACCCTCTGTACCAACTAGCTGCCATCATAAGGTTTAGAAATGATTGAAGCACATTGAAATCAAGATGCAGATGAGCGTATGTTACAAATCCTGTCCAAGTGAATCTCGTTTTCTCTATCCTCTATCATTATCCTCTATCCTCTATGTTATATGCCTGGCATATTAGTAGAAAACATGTGGTTTTAAGTCACACTTTTATTCTTGCTATCAGTGTCTGAAATCCTGGCCTAGAGGCTCCCTAAATCTTCATTTTATGAGTTTCTTCATGCAGTACAGAAGCTTCATAGCTCTTTCCTTCATTCCATACATTCATTCAAATGCCAGGTTGTATCTATTCTACCTTTCTAGTTTTTATCATGTCTGTCTTTCCTTCATTCCTCCCACAAGGACCACTCTTTTTCAGGGTCATCTTGCTGGTATTCATTAATTTTAGTTATGCCTGACTCTTTGTGACCAATCCTATTTGGGGTTTTCTTGGTAAAGATACTGGAGTGGTTTGCCATTTCCTTTTCCAGCTCGTTTTACAAATGAGGAAAATGAGGCAAACATAAGTAAGTGACTTGCCCAAGACCACACACCTCATAAGTGTCTGAGGCCAGATGTGAACTCAGGAAGATAAATCTCTTGATTTCAGGACCTGGGCTCTATCCACTGTACCACTTTGCTGCCCCCAGATTTACAGAAAGACATAGAAAAAAATTATACAGGAGGTTGTGAAGGGTTATAATCTGTGCCACTGGAGGAGGAATCTAAGTATATCAAAGACAGGGAAAACTCTATCAGCTGCAACACTTAGCTACCTTCTCACCTAGACTATTGTAATAGCCTTCTAGAGCAACGAGATCTTTTGGTAAATAGAGCACTGGTTCTAGAGTCAGGAAGACTTGAGTACAAATGTGGCCTCAGACATTTACTAACTATGTGACCCTGGGCAAGTCACTTCACCATGTTTGCTTCAGATTCTTCATCTGTAAAGACCTGCAAAAAGAAATGGCAAACCACTCCAGTATCTTTATCAAGGTCAATTATGACTGAGGTGACTGAACAACAATAACCATAGCTGGTCTTCCTCTCTCTTGTCTTATCTGTTTTCCAATCCAGTCTTTAAATTGTGGCCCAAATCATGGTCTTGCTGTAATGGTGTAAAGGTCTGCTCAGAACCTTCCTTGGCTCCCCACTGATTTGGGCATTTCAGGCATGCCTCCAGTTTATCTTTGCACCAGTATTTCTTACTGTTTCTCTTCTCTTACCCCATATTCCAGCTGGACTGGGTTATACACAAAATCCCCTATTCTCATTTTCCTATTTCTTAAGGCATGGCAGAGTACCTTATGCATAGTGATCTAGACGTGTTGAATGTATGCTTATGTGTTTTTTTAAACTATTAAGGAGAGAGTACATTACAGATTTCAAGGATCTCCTATAGGGGCATCTCTAAAGGCATGGAGGGAGACAATGGAATATCCTATACAAGGGGACCAATGACTGATCAAATTGATTGTAATAGAGACCATTTATGGAAGAGTATGTAACACAAGGTGCAGGCATATAGCCAATTTACTTTTACCTATGGTAATTAATGTGACAGAAACACTTGATTAGACTTACGTTTCTCAATGCATGCAGTCAAGATTTATTAATCAAAGAGTAATATGAAATAAGATTGGAAATTTGATGGGAGGCAGATCATTGAGGACCTTAACTGCTACACTGAAGATTTTGTATCTTATCCAAGAAGCAATAAAGAGATGTTAAGGGGGCTTAGTTTTTGGAAGAAGGTTTGTTTGGCCAGATGAGATTCTGGGAAGCTGCTAAGGAACCCCTGGCCTTGAAAACCCAGATGTTGGTGCTTTTCTCTCCAGTATGTATGTTGGGCAGACAACTGGATCTGTCTGTTGATCTGTGGTTTTTGTTTTGCTTACACTTAGACAGTTGGAAGTCCTGTGTGTTGGTTATTATTTCAGTGTATTTTCTCTGAAATTCAGAATGCTGACTTTTCCCCCTGAGCTAAGTGAATGATATATGTGCTTGATTAAACTGATTGTTGATCCCTCAAAAAAAAAAAAGAGATTGAAAATTTTTGAGTAGGAGTGACATGTTCTGATCTGGGTTTCAGGAATACCTACTTGACAGTTGTGTATATTGGAGAGGGGACAGATTGAAAATAGGGGCACTATTTCCAGAGTACAATGTCTGGCTTTGGGCTCTGCAAGTCAGATGAGACATGCAGAACTGTGAGATTATTTAGTGAAGAGCCATTTTGATTACATGACCTCTTCATTTTTCACAGAGACATGAAAAGAATTGGGATTATTTATCTTTGGGAAGACATGCTAAAGGGACAACTAATTATAGTTGTTAAATGTATCTAAAGCTGGTATGTTTGCAGTTTTAAGTAGTTGCTTTCTGTAATGTGCTTAATGCTAGTTTAAGGGATTTAGGTGAGACGTAATTATGGGTTGTTTTTCATACAAATGGCACTCCTGGTACACCAGACATGTACACTCTTTGAGTTGTTTTTCCAGCTGTACTGAGGGATTATCCTGACCTATTGGTGACCTCATTTTCAAAGGTTAGGGAGAACTTTTCATAGTTATAACTTAGGGGAACCTAAGACATATATTTAGCTGAATATGGAGGATTTTCTTCTCTGGATTTCATGAATAAAGTAGACCTTTACTTGAACTGATTTAGCTGCCATCCTAATGAACAACAGTAAAAGTGACTGAACGATCTGGGGTAAGCCCTTTTAGCCTGATCATGTGACAAGCTAAAAATGAAACAAATAGTGAGCAGATCAGTTTGCAGTTTGAAATTCCAAACTTGTGATGGGGGAAATCAGTTCTGATATCTTTTTAAAATTTTGGGCTACATATGTTTATATTGAATTTATTGGTTCCAAATGATGTGGTATAATGGAGGCGCTGAAGACTTGGGTTCTTATCCTGACGTTCCTGGTGCCTAGCTGGTTGACCTTGAGAAAGTCATTTGAACAATACAACAGATATTTATTTAAGTTCCTATGGCATACAAGGCATTGTGTTAGCTACTGGTTATATAAAGGCAAGAATTTTAAGCTCCTTGAGGATAAGGATTGACTTTGCCTCTTTTTGTATCTCCAGTGCTTCGCATAGTATACAACATATAGCAGGCACTTATTAAATGTTTATTTTATAAATGAATGAATTGGAATTGCTCCTGACCTCAAGGAACTTACACTAATGCTCACTTAATTCATTTCAACCAATTTTTATTAAATGTCTATTTTGCGTAAGGTAGAATGCCTTACACACAGTTATGGAACTAACCTTGGAGCCAGAAATACCTGAATTCAAGTCCTCACACTGGACTCACTTCTTCTCTCAGTGCTCTAAGCAACTCTGAGACTGTAACTTGAAGGAACGGTACTGATATGCATTGATAAATGGATTTTTCTCATTTGGGAATTACCTATTCTAGTAAGATGGCAGGTCCAGTTCCTATCATACCTGCAAAGTAATATGATAGACTCTGGGATTTTAAAAATGACATGGTCACACCCCTCAAAGAGTTTACAATGTAGTAAGGGGAATAAGATATTTGCAGAAATTAATTATAAAACAAATGAGAATGAGTGCAGAAGTAAGTTTAAAAGAAAGGGCTGTGAGATTCTAGTAGGAAGGAGATCACTAAAGTTCCCTAAGTCTGAGTTTTCTCATTTGTAAAATGGAAGTAAATGATTCCCACAGTTGTTGTAAAAATACCTTGAAAAATGTAAATAGCTTATAGATAGTATTAGTAACACAACATCCATCAAACTGTTAATGTCAAAAATTATCTCCTCACTTGATGTGCCAGTCAATAGCAGAATACACATTTAAGAAGTGGAGTATGCGTGCCTTAATTTAGATCCTAGGTCATCTATAATTTAATCCTGTTTCTAAACTTACTAGCTATGTGAGCTAGTCCTGAAACCTGTCTGAACCTCAGTTTCTTCATCTACAAAATGGACGTTATGATCTTTGCAGTACTGACCTCTCAGGGTTGCTGGGAAGACAGCACTTTGTAAACCTTAAAACTCTATGTAAATGCTGGTTGCTAATCATCATATATGCGTATCATCCCAACGCTTTGTAAACCTTAAAACTCTATATAAATGCTGGTTGCTAATCATCATATATGACACAGTTATTGTTATTTTAATGTATTTATCCAAATTTATTTTGTTTTAGGTCCAGACCTGTTTTTTCATTGGTCAGGGAACTCTTGGGTAAGGAGACTCACTCTATCAACTCAGATTGACAACTGAAATGCGATTACAGTCTGTCAGTCAATCAACAAGTATTAAATGGCTATTTTGCGCCTGGCACTGTACTAGGCATTGCAGATACAAGTACTAAGCATGAAACAATCTCTGCATCTGTCCCAAAGGGGGAGAGAGTATACATATATTTGATATATACAACACAAATATAAAGTTATTCAATACAAATATATGTCATTAAATTTACATTAATTTAGGAGAGAGGGCACTAGCAATTGGGGGGATCAGGAAAGGCTTCATGCAGAAGATACATGGAGTTATCATATCTTAAAGAAAGAATGGACCACATTCCAGACTTGGGGGACCGTCTGTACAAAGTGACAGAGATGAGAGATGGGGTGTCATGTGTAAGAAACAGAGAGAAAGCCAATATGTTGGGATTACAAAGTACAGGAAACTGAGTAATGTCCAATGGGACTGGAAAGATAGATTGGTGTCTTATATAGTGTAGAGCTTTAAAAGCTCAACAGGAGTTTATATTTTATCCTAAAGGCAATAGGAAGTCATTGGAGTTGGGAGAATAGGGTGAGATCTGCGCTTGAGGAAAACAAATATGGCTGCTTTGTGTACCTTGAACTAAAATAAAGACACTCCTGAGGTATAGAGACAAATTAGAAAGCTGTTGATATAATCCAAGTGAGACATTGCAAGGGCCTGAATTAAGATTGCAGTTATGTGAGTGGAGAGAAGGGACCCAGGTACTACAGATGTTGCTAACGTAGAATTGGTAGGATTTTGGCAGCAGGTTGGATTTGCTGGGAAAAGGAGGAATGAAGAGTCCATGAGAATGCTGAGGTTATGACCTGAGACATTGGAAGGACAGCAGTTCCTTTGCCAAAAATAAGGACGTTTGGAAGGGGTGGGGTAGTATTAGGAGAAAAGTTCATCTCAGTTTTAGAGGTGTTAAGCTTAAGATGTCTCTAGGATGTCCTATTTGTAATGTCCAATAGGCAATCAATGATGCAAGATCTCAGGGGAGAAACTAAGGGATGAGTATAGAGCTCTAGGAGTCATCCCATGAGATAGCAGTTAAACCCATGGGAGCCGGTGAGGTTCCTGAGAGACAACAAAAGGGAAAAGATAGCAGGACCTTGGACAGAACCTTGGGGAAAGTCACAATCAGGGGTCATGACATGGATGATCAGGGAGCATAGCATCCTGAAAGGCAGTGGTCAGACAAGGAAAACCAAGAAATTAGTGTCATGAAAACCCAGAAAAAAGATGATATACAGGAGAGTTATCTTGGGGCTTTGAGAGGTTAAGTAATTTGCCCAAGGTATTTTCCCATGAGTGTCAGAAATGGGATTTGAATTGAGAAATTCTCTTCCTGTCTCTGTGGCTGGCTCTCTATTCACTCTACTCTGTTACCCCTAATTTTTAAAAGATACAAGATAAGTAAGGACAGGATGTTTTACTTTATAGGATTCACAGTGTCATCTTTCTGGTAGTTCAACTATTTTAACTATGCTTCCAATGCTCTTCAGTTTCAGTCACTTGTCATCTACTGCCAAGGGCTTTGCTCCTTGGGGAGGTATGGGGGTAAGTGGAGAAAGCTGAGGAACTCATCTCAAAGGTACCCTTAAAGTCTAGACAGCCCATCCAAGTACCACACGTATCAGAAGTGTTCATTAAATATTGGAATTATTCATTGTGTTGATGGGGAACACTCTCATATTCACAACCAGTTTTGCTACATTGAGATAGTTCAGATCCCCTGAAGACCTCAAAAGACATATGTTTCCATCATATGCTGTTGTTCTTAACGTGGAGTCCATGAACTTGTTTTAAAATTTTTTTTGCCATCTCTATTTCAATGTAATTGGTTCCCTTTGTGATTCTATGTATTTTAATTTATGTATTTAAAACTATCACTCTGACAAGGGCTCCACAGGTTTCCCTAACCTACCAAGGGATCCATGATATCTCAAGGTAAAGAGTCCCTGCACCATGAGCATTTTCTATGACACCCATGCAATGAATGAAACACCATCAACAGCAAAAATAAATGCCCTGCATCATTAATTTTTATGAATTTGGCACAGGTATCAAACTCAGGGTAGGGGTGTGTGTGTGTGTGTGTGTGTGTGTGTGTGTGTGTGTGTGTGTGTGCGTTTGTGTGCAATAGGTTGTAAATAAGGATCTCTGCATGCTGCATATTAACTTAGAAAACCACACATTAATATTATCTATGTTCTGTTTCTAGTTATTTTGTTAAATATTTACCAATTGTATTTTAATCTGGTTAGGTAGCACTCAGTTACAGATGAGGCCAAGATATTTGGTATCTCTAGTTTAATAGAAATGAAAGAATATCTTAATGCACTTTGCTAAGCATTGTGGAACTAGTACATTACCCACTGACAGCTATGTGAAAAAAAGTACATAGATACTTATGACATTAGTAAATCAAAGACTTGCATGTTCATATTGATTTGGGAATTCTCTCCCCTCAGGGTAGATCTGAACATGTCTGTAACTTACACTCTTAGATAATTTCCATTGACCGTTAGTGGTCAGTGGAATTAACTATGGTCACAAAGCTACTGGCTACCATTTGAGGTAGAATTTGGATCCAGGTATCCTTAACTCCAAGTCTGTACTTGTTACATATACAACTGTGGATATATAGACATATATGGATATAGGATAGAGACTTCACTTGTGATTTCATTGGTATAGGGAACTTCAGGTAAGAAAACTCCCTCTACCAAGGAAGGTGAGTAACATTTCTGTAACTGATAATTGTGGGGAGTTTATAGAGCTTTGAGTTGTGCTTGGGGTCACATAGTCAATGTAGTATGTATCAGGGATAGACTTGAACATAGATCTTCCTGGCTTCAAGTGCCTCTTATATTCACATATATATACATGCATGCATGCATACATATATGTAGGCATGCTGGTATGTTATGTGATGTTTATACACGTACACATAAATCTGAATTTAAAGTCATAAGAATTAGAATAAACTATGGTATGATTGATAATTTGCCATTGATACCTATGTACATATTTATTCTTCCATGTAAAGCTAATATAAAATGCAGTTTGAATAAAAGGTAATATAGTTTTAAGAACTAAAGTATAATGACAAAATTCTCCTGTTAAGAGGTCATTTAGGCAACTTATTTTAATGAACAGATAAAAATGATTTTCATTCAGTTTGTAAATTGCACTTAAATAGAAATTTCTAAAATTCTTTAAAAGAAAAGTGCTTTTCATTATTCACTTGGAATTTTGCTTGTAAATTCAATTTGCACTTATTGTATTAGAAGAAAAAGGCTGCTAAGCAAAGGTAAATTTCTTCTCACCTTTTCTTCAAATGGTTTCAAATTAAAAATTAGAGATTTATTGTATAAGTTTACTTCATTTTTAAACTAACATGGTTTGTGAAAAAAATCTGTTTTTATACAAAAGATTAATTAGGAACTGATTCTTCATTTTACAAAAGGAGTCACTGTGCTCGAGTGCTTTGATACACTATAATGCAATTAAATACAAAAGACTCACAAAATTATTTTTTACCTTTTTATCTGCAAAAAGTAGAACTTTATTTTTGTTTTGTACATGAAACTGCAAATCTATTATGTATAACTTGCTATTCATTATAATAAAATTATCATGTAAACTTTTTTCTTTCCCTGTACCTCAGCCTAGAGATGGCTACCATTAGACACAAATATATATATTTGTACATGCTTCTATTTATCAGTTCTTTCTCTGGATGCATATAGTGTTTTTCTTCATATGCCTTTTATAGTAATTTGGGTATTTATGATAGGTAAAATGACTTATTCACTCAGTCATTCTTAAAACAATATTTTTACTATTTATAATGTTCTTTTGGTTCTAGTCATTTCACTCTTTATTATTTTGTGCTAGCCTTTCTATATTTTTCTAAAATTATTGAGTTTATCATTTCTAATAGCACAGTAGTATTCCATCATAATTGTACACCGCAGCTTGTTTAGCTGTTCCCCAATTGATGGGCATTCCTGCAATTTCTAATTCTTTGCTACCAAAAATAGAGGTGCTCTAAACATTTTAGAACATATAGGCTATTTTCCTTTTCCCCTAATCATGTTTGGAAATAGATCTAATAAAAGTATGATTTTTAAATAGACAATGCCCCTAAAATTTTTAATACACTATTTAATTTGCAAAAGTCAAATTAACATAATTTTCCAGGTACCTGTCATGGAAACTGGAAGCCCACCTTTATTTAAAATACAAGCCAAAGAAAAATTATTTGTGTAGTATCCTTTTCTAGATTTCTCAAGATACTTGAAACCCAAATATATCATGAAATCTTTCAAAGGAGTGTGGACTATGTGTTGATTCCCAGTTTTGTTCATGGGAAAAACTTAGTCACTAATTGGAGTAAGCAACTTAGCCAATCAATCAAAAAGTAGAGATTAGCACAGTGTCTTGGTCATAGTAGACACTTTATAAAGTCCTTTCTTCTTTCCCCCTTCCCTCCTACCCTTCCTCCCTCCCTCATTTCTTCCCTCTCTTTTGCCCTCCCTTCCTTTCTTTGGTGCTTTACCAAGTATTCTTGTATGACAGCACAGGCAACATTCTGTTCCCATAACCCCCACCTATACACTAAGAAAGGACTTATATTTTATTATGCATTATCTGGGAGCAGGCTTAGTCAATGTACCTATTCAGCATTGGGCTAGGTTTTATGTATTTATTTTGGACTAGACTCCTGATGAAGAAACTGCCTCTATTGATGCAAATCAGTGCCTGCTCTGTGATTTTTATGGAGGCAATTGCTTGGATCATTGAGAGGTTGAGTGAATTGTGCAGACAGACAGAGCCAGATTATATCATAGGTAGGATTTGAACTCAAGTCTTCCTTATTGCAAAGCTGGCTCTCTGTTAACTATGTCATGAAATAGCAGAGCTTTTTAAACCTATAACTTCTGACTTGTTTCTTCCTCCATTTGGAAGCTTGCTTCCTTAACTAAAAAGCATTTTATAAATATTTTTTTAAAGTACAGCTAGTGAGAAGAAAAAATTTCCAGTTAACTAAAAAGATTAAATGAATTTAGGTTTCCGACGTGGGAAATAGCCATTGAGGAAATAACTATTAGACAGAAAATAAATGTATGATTTTGAAACCAGAATTTCTTGCATAAATTTGATGAGGAATGCTTTGTTAGTCACCCAGGTTTATCATTTATCATATTTTTTATGGCTCAGGCCATAACTTTCAGAGGTGATCTCTAAATTTGCTCCAATTAGTAATTGGTATTGAGTCTAAGTAAGTAATTACAATCTGTGACTTACCCAGATTAGCCACCTTGTGTAAACTTGGTAATCTCAGATTCAAATTTAGAAGTCATTTCAAGAAGTTTCTTTAGAAAGTGTTTTTTTGAGGGGGGGATATTTGAGATAGAGCACTGTGAAATTTGATCAGTGTTTTTCATTCAAGACATATTTTAGCTTGAGGTGACACTTTTAAAAAGAAACAAATTCTTATTTACTTTGAATGAAATCAGTTCAAAGTATTCAATTTGGATAGTGAATATTCCCGATGATATGTATAAATGCTTTGTGTTTTTTATGTAAAACACTAGCTGGGTCAAAGCACATTAATTTGGCAATGAAATGCAAAAAGTTATGTACAGCTGGCAAAACTGATTAACAGAATTGTTCAGTGCATAAACGCTCATGTTATCTTTGATGTGTAGTGGTTTCTATATTGAATTTCGTTTGATTGTCTTGGATTTGGTAAAGCAAGTTGAGTAACTTTGACAGAAGCACAAAAAGGATATATTGATTCATCCCAACCCTTGGCAAGTGACTTAGTTGGAAAGTCATTTTATGTTCAAATGGAAAGGGAAAAAAAATCTACATACATTATTATTTCTTAATGGTTTCTTGATATGGCAAAAGATGCTATATGAAGAAAATTTTAAAAAATATTTCATTTGAAGTGGCACATTACTGGGGTAGAATAATTAGAATGCCCTATTATTCTCTGAGGCATACAAGACAATATAGATAAGAAAGTAATGAGAAGAAAGCTTCCTTTTTTCTCCATCTTCTTGATTAGAGATGGTTACCTCTAGATTGAGGGCAAAGGAGAGATATTTGATGAAGCTTTACCCAAAAAATTAAGAAATATATGGAGAAAACCACTACTCTGCTAATCTGATGCTCTGACCATCCCTCTCTGTTTCTACTAAGAAAGAGAAAGTCTAATCAGTCACTCAGTCCACAAGCACTACTTTCTGCCAGGCACTATTCTAAGAAGTAGAGATACAAAAAGGCAAAAAAAAAAACCAGTCCCTGCTCTCAGAGACCACAATGTAATGGCAGAGACATCATGAAAACAACTATGTACAAACAAGATATGTGTGTGTATATATATTATGTGTGTGTGTGTGTGTGTGTACATATATATATATATATGTATATATATATATATATATACATATATATATATATACACACATATATAAATTAATCAACGAAAGTTTAGAAGAGGGCCATCATCCCAGTGCCCTGCTCCCTCGCAAACATAATGAAGGTAGAGAAATCAAAAGAAAGTCACTGTTTCCTATCTTATTTTCAATTAGGGGGTCTCCTAAGTAATACTCCCCAGTTGAGGAAGTTATTAAAAAAGAGAGATTCCAAGGACTAAGCTTGGAGACAGGAAGACTCCAGGTCAGGTTGAATCTCACCTTACAGGTTTACTAGTTGTGTGTTCTGGGTAAGCTGCTTAAATTGTCTCAGCTTCAGTCTTTTCATCTGTAAAAAACGGAAATATCATCAGGTTGTCTTTAAGGATCAAATGGGATGCTATATGTAAAGTGCTTTACAAACCTTAAAGCACTATGAAATGTTAGCTATAACAAGTCATTTCCAGATACATCTATTCCCTAGCTCTGACTTCCTGTGAGCCTTCCTGTGTTACAAAGAAAAACTGTGTATGAAGCATTCTACACCCATAGTCCCCCACCTCTCTAAGGAAAGGAAGGAGATGAATTTCCTCATCTCTTTTTTGGGGTCAAGATTGTTCATTATAATTTACAGTGCATTAGGTTTTGTTTTATTGCTCTTTTTTATTCAAATATCTGTAGTCATTTTGTGTATTGTTTTCTTGTTACTGATTATTTCACTCATCTGTTTCTCTGATGAGGCTTCTCCAAATTCCTCATATTGTTTTTTAAGTTATATTATTATTTATACACTATTATTTGTTAAATCATTTCCCAGTTGATATTCCCCTACTTTGTTTTTAGTTCTTTGGTGCCACATAGGGATGTTAACAATATTTTGCTATTTATAGTCTTTTTTTTATGGTGGGGGGGAAGACTTTGAAATTACTAGGGCTATTTTCCCAGGAGTTAGACCTCTAGATCAGAGGAAAGGAATAGTTTAACAACTTTTCTCATATACTTCCAAATTGTTTCTAGAATTGTTGGACCAGTTCACAGTTGGGTCATCAATGGAACCGTCTTCCTATAGTCTCTTTACTGTTGATCCTTTGTAATCTATGCCAGTTTAGTAGATACGAGGTGAAACCACAGTTATTTTTCACTTCTCTTATTATCAGTGATTTTTTTGTTTTGTTTATATTTTGATTTGGCCATTTGTAGTTTCCATTTCTTCTGGAAATTTGTTGATAGCCATTGACCATTTATCTTTTGGGGAACAGCTCTTGAACTTATGTATTTATGATAATTCCATAGACGTACATATGTGTGTGTGTGTATAGTGTGTCTGTATTAGAAAATAGACTTTAATGAGAGATGTTTGATGCAAATTTCTTTCCCATTTGACAGTTTTTTCTTATCCTAACTGCTCTAACTACTCTTACAAAAGCTTTTTATTTTATGTAATCAATATTGTTTATGTCTTTATGACCTCTTCTATTTCTTGCTTGATTAAGACTTCCCTTTAGCCATAGTTGTAAAAGGTACTTAGGAATAAGAGATAACAAATAGAGAAAGGTAGATTCTGAAGAAAAGATATGTTCTAGCAGGAGGATCTGAAATGAAATATTAAGTGAATAGATATGACAGATATGACTGGTAGCTGATCTCAATTAGAGAAGACAGCTAAGTAAATTTAATATTATGCCTGTTGTCAATGTATAAAATAGAAATCATAGGGGAAATTGCTAAGAAAATTGGTGAATTTTGTGTACTGCCCTTTTGTTTAGGGTTTTTTTTTCAATATGTTTGACTGCTTCAATTGCTAATTAATTCAAAAACCAAGAAAAAATGTTTGACTGCTTCAGTTGCTAATTAATTCAATTTAATAGGTACTTCTTAAATGACTCCTTTACAAAGACAAAAATAAAATGTTATGTAGCCTATATTCTGAAATCACTCTCTTCAAATAGGGCCATCTATGTTTTCTGGAGAAAATGAGATGTCTCTTTTCTAACAGTATTTATTGTTCCATTCTGGTGAGTTTTATCAAATTTTTAGCACCAATAATTAGTACTTCAGTTTCATTTAACTATTTTGCATTGGTTAGCTTTTGCAAAGGGACATTTACTATAGAGATATAGCTGGAACCATTCTCTCTCCAACAAGAGTTAATGCTGCTCATAAAATTTCCTTTTATTTCATCCTGGGGTTATTTACTAGACACCTGTCAGGGTTGGTATTGTCTAAGAAATCTTCTTTCTCTTTCTTGATGATTAGATTCTTGGATCATGAGACCTAGGAAATCTTTCCTTTTCTAACTAGGAGATTCAAGTTTAGGGATGCTTTGTCCCTTCTTAGAATTAATGGATGAGCACATAGCTTTGTCTGTCATGTGTTTCTCCAAAGCTGCCATTAATGACTGGGTAGGAGTGAGCAATTCTCATCTATATCTTTGGGATCTCTCCAGTTGAAAGATGGGAGCAAAAAGATTACCCGAGTTCTACTTTTATAACACCTCCCCAGTTTTCTTTTAGAGGTCATGTTAAAGATGTGGCAGGGTAGCAAACACCCACCCGCCCAAGAGTGTGAGTCAACCAATTCATCTTGGAAGTCCTTGCAATGAAACACCTCCTCCAGGAATAACCTGGAGACAGTTCCAAACCAATTCATACTGTTGGAAAAAAACTCTAAGTTGATTCAACTGTTCCTTATACCCTTTGTCTTCCGCCTCTCCTCCCTTTCATGACTAAGTTTCTTGAGCAGTCCTTCTATACTCATTATTTCCTTTGATTTCAAACACTTAATGTTTATGTAACTAAGTCTGGGCAGACCACTTAGTATCTGTTTACCTCGGTTTCCTCAACTACAAAATTAGGGATATTAATAATACCTACCTTTCAAGATTGTAGTGAAGAACAAATGAGATAATATCTGTAAGGCGCTTACCCTAGTGCCCAGCACATAGTAGGCAGTATATAAATGCCAGCTATAGTATTATTAACATTGCTAAAATGGTTACAATCTGACTTCCAACCTCATCTTTCGACCGAAGCTACTCTCTCTACAGTCGGTAATGATCTCATGTTGCTAAGTCTGTCCTTCTCACCTTATGTGACCTTTAACCCTGATGATCTCCGTCTTTTGCATACTGTCCTTTCTAGGTTTTTGGGACATTGCTGATTGTTCTCTTATCTGGGACGACTCCTTTTCAATCTCCTTTGTTGGCTTTTCATCTAGATCACGCCCAGGAACAGTGGGTATCACCCAAAGGTCTGTCTTGGACCTTTTTCTTCTTTCTCTATGCTATCTCACTTTACTTCATCATGTTTGGAGGATTCAGTTATCATTCCTATAGAAATGATTCTCAAATCAAGCTCCGGTCTCATAACACCAACTGACATTTAGACATCTCATGTCCTGTGGACATCTCAAGCTCAACATGTAAAAAACACAATTCATTATTTTCTCATCTAAGTTCTCCCCTCTTTCCTTGGTGTTGTTCAGTCATTTCAGTCATGTCTGATTCTTCATGACCTCATTTGCGGTTTTCTTTGCAAAGATACTAGAGTAGTTTGCCATTTCCTTCATTAGCTCATTTTACAGATGAGGAAGCTGAAGCAAACGGGGTTAAGTGATTAGTAAATATATGAGATCAAATTTGAACTCAGGTCTTCCTGACTGTAGGCTGGACATTCCATCATGTGACCTAGCTGCCCTTACATTTTACTTCTCTCCATATGCCCTATGATCGAATGACACCCACCTTCTTGCTTTTTGTCATTCATGATATTCCATCTCCTGTTTCTTTGCCATTTCTCTGCATTTTCTTCATCCCTGGGATGCTTTTATATCCTCATGTCCGCTTTCTGGCTTCCCCACTCCCTGTAAGACTCAGCTCAAACATTACCTTCCTTAGGAGGCTTTTCTGAGTTTTCTCTTGCTATGTCTTCCCTTTGAGATTATCTTTCACTTACATTACATGTATTTTGTATGTCCAATTTTTTGCATGTTATCTTTCACTCTAAAATGAGAGTCCCTTGAGGGAAGGGTCCTTGTGTTTTGTTTTGTTTTTGTTTTGCCTTTCTTTGCGTTTCCAGCACTTAGATCATTCCAGGTTTATAATATTTAATTAATGTTCGTTGACTTATTGACTGACAGTGTCACAAAAATCCAGAGAGAAGAGAGTATCTTGGAAGGGAGAGTGTCCAACAATGTCAGATGTTACAGCGAAGTCAAAAAAAGGTATGGACTGAAAAAGGGCCATTGAATCTGGCATTTGGTAGTGGTTATTGTCCTTCATTCTTGAAGAGGGCCAAAATGACATCACCATGGTAAAGTGAAGTTTCAATGTGTATGACTGTGGCTTATCAGACCAATACGAGCTCGGAATGCTCCACCACAGATTGGGCAGATAGTCCGTGTGAACATTTGGTGTGGTTACTCCAAATTTGCACATCTTACATTTCCTTTGTGCTGTTTCAATTCTGCTTTGCTCATAGAGCACAGCACATTTTCTGATGTGGGCACACCATGCTGAGCGGTCCTGTGCCAGTGTCTCCTGTGTCACACAATCAAATCCAAAGTTCTTGAGAGAGATCAGATTGCTGGTAGTTTTGGAGAGAGTAGTTTCAATTAGGTGATGTGGTCAGAAACCAGATTGCAGAAATTTTAGAAGACAGTAGAGTCCTGAGGAATTGAATGTTAAAAAGCTTTTACAAGAAAGAATTGCAAGGAACCTTCCTGTTCATTTCATCCAACTGACTCAGAGAGGTTAAGTGATTTGCCCAGTGTCACATAGCTGTAGGAAATGTGGCTATGTTTTTAAGATTATACCCACCCTGGTACCCAGTACTTTTCTGGCTAGGAAGCAGTGATATAGCTGACCTTCCAAAAATCTCACTGATTTAAATAGCAACTGCAACTGCTTCTGAGTAGAGGCAGCTAGGTGATACAGTGGATAGAGCTTTGGGCCTGGAATTAGGAAAACCTGAGTTCAGATTTGGTCCCAGACACTGACCAGCTGTGTGACCCTGGACAGGCTACTTAGGTACTATTTGCCTCCATTTCCTCAACTGTAAAATGGGCTTGTTGTGAGGATAAAGTGAGACAATATTTGTTCTTCCTATCTAGGTATAAATACTTATTCCCTTTCCCTTTCCCATTTTTGAGTGAACAATTGAGATTAGGGAGCACGGGGCTGCAATGCATCTACCCTCATCTCTCCTTCTTCTCTGAGATGTTTCCTTACTTCCACCTCCCAGGGTAAACCAATGTCACTGTCCATCACCAAAAAGGGAAGCCTGGTTCAGAAGTGAAAGAGGCAGACAGTTGATGTTTCTGAGTCTTTTCCAGCTTAAAGGAGAGAGTAGAATGGTTGTCATGACTGCTAATGGTCTATTAGAATCTAAAAAGAAGTAGGACAAGGGAGGGTGTAGCTATGGGGAAGGAGAGACTGAAAGAGTTGGGGAAAGTTTGGGGTGAGGGACATAGACAGTAGAGTGGGGTAATAGTGATAGACTCAGATTTTGCAAGCAGAGGTCCAGAATTCTAAAGAAAATATATTCCTTGACTCCTTCTCTGCCATCCTGAATTTATTTTGCCATTTCTATTCTGAAAGGTAAGGAACAATTGTAAACAACTTTTTCATTAATTAAACAGCAAATATGGTGCCTACAACTGCTGTTCAAGTCAGGATTCCTAGCAGGTTGCTTTGTTAGTAAAATATGCTACAGAACAGATAACAATAATGAAATGATGAATAAAGTTCACAGAAAGCTTTCAGTGTTCCAAGAATAGTTTTCACTGTCAAAAGCAAGGCTGATTCATGGAAAGACTATAACTAGTTTACTCTTTTATATTCCATATGGAGGAAAGAGGTTGTAACTTGTCTAAGATCTGGAGCCATGTCTGAGTCTCTGAAAGGTACTTTTACCTTCTGTTGCTCAGCCAAGCTACCTGTTTACTCAAATAAATTCATAGTTTGAGGGTCCCAAAATAGTATATGACTCATGTGCTGATTCTGAGAGGCCACATATTTACTGGGGGCACAGTGCCTGCCTCTCTCCTCTGTTAAGTTAGCCTATGAGCTTAATAAAATCCTTTCCTTGGAAATAAAGGGAGATGACCTCAAGGTAAAGAAAGGTGAGGCCAGGAAACTGGGGAGCCAAGCTGTAAAAAAGCCATGTAGAAAATCTGTCTTGGCAAGAGAGAATTTGCTTTCATGGACTAGAAGTCCTGGAAGGACCATTGTGATTTGCAAGTATCCTTGCCAGGAATAAACAATTGGAGGTAATAAATACTTTTAGTTCTCCTGGTAACTGTGCTTGAACAAAACAGAGTTTGTATCTTCAGCCCTGGAGAGGGAAGGGAAAAGAAGAGTCCTTTAACTTTACTTAGAGTTAGAAGACTAATAAAAGTTGTCTTTAAAAGAAAAACAAACACGAAAGGATACCATAAAAATCAGGGCAGGTTCATTGCAAAATGAAAATTTTTGAAAGGACAAAGAGATGGCTAATTCTGTTTGCAGTTAAGCCCTTTGTCTGATTTGTTGGCACAGGGTACCTGTTCTAAGATGAGAATTTATTTGCCAGACTTCTGGATAAGATTTAAAGGATGTCAGAGGAATAGAACATAGGAACAGACTTTTAGGGGTCTGAGGATTAAAGTAGCCCAGGCAAACAATTCTGTGTTTATGTAAATTCCAGAAACAGGTCTAAGGAAATTGGAGTCTTGAGCTTTGTGATGGCTTGAAATATAATGGCTTTTGTTGATTTCCTTGGTACTGGATGTTCAGTCATTGAATTCCTTTTCCTAAATGATACTTCATAAAGATTTTATTTTGTTGTCTCATGGTAGTTGTCTTTGAAACATCACTGTAGCTAATAAGTGATTTTTAATGCTAGACATTAAAATTTGTGCCACAAATTAAATTAGTTGATATCTGATTAAAATTAAAAGAACTGAATCATATATGTCCTGTGTGTCCTAGCTGTATGAACCTTAGTTATAGGCAGCCCCCGATTTAGGATCAGTTGTATAGAACTGGGAATACAAACATGTTTTTCCCATAGAAATGATCTAACAAATAACAGCTGGTCCAAATAAACATATTTAATTTATAATGTAGTCGAACTACTTATCTGAACAGTCCTCAGTCTCCCTAATTGGATAATTACCCATACCACAACCTATAACTGTGAATGTACCCTAAGGCTGGGTTCTTTTCTCTTTCCTGGTACAGATATAATTTCTTCCTTTCTCCTAATGCTTTCTGACTTTTACTCAGATTTTTGAGCTATCTTTTGAGGAAACTGGGTGGCCACCTGAATAGAGCACTGGACCTGAATTCAGGAAGGCCTAAGTTCAAATCCTGCCTCAGATACTGACTAGGCAAGTGACTTAACTTCTCTCAATCTCGGTTTCCTCATCTGTATAAAGTGGAGATAGTAGTAACACCTACCCTCCAGGATTTTTGTCAGAATAAAATGAGATAATGTTTGAAAGGTGCTCTGTGAACTTGAAAACACTATAAAATGCTAGGCACTATTACTGTATTTTTGATGTAGTTCCAGATTTTCTTTGATCTTGTTCTAGTGTAAGTTTGAATTCATCCTTTATTAGATCTATTTCCTATAGATGGGCTACATGCTAATAACATACAATGAACTGTCAGTGATTCATTGATACAGAATCTCAGATATCATTATCATGACACATGTATGTAGCATTAAAGGCAGGTCAGTCTTTATTCAAGATTTTGATTGCCTTTCTCTTTGAAAGATATGTATCAACTTTCTTTAGTGGATGGAAGACTATGTACTGGGATTTACCTATCAACGCCTCATTTAGGATGAGTGATTGAGTGTCAGTGATTGTGGATGATTTGGTTGTTGGTGTTACAAGTCACAGCTTCTTTGTAGACAAGACCCTTTGTGCTGGGCCTGTGAAATGGTGTCTTCGTTGTTGAGTTATTCCTTTCTTCTACCCCTGCTTTAAAAAAAATGAATCCAGAGAGAACTGAGACCTAAAAACGTGAGCGCAGACTTTGCTCTACAGTCGGGTGATACCTACATATCAGTACACACACAGACACACAGACACACACACACACACACACACCCCACACCACACATTCCTCCTGACCCATCATCCCTCTATCAGCACTAGAAATGGCAGCTATTCAACCCAAGAGATGGCAGTAATGGAAGTTGTACCCCAAGTTTCTGAATCCTAAGTTCCTGTGGAACCTGCCCCAGGCATTGGCAGAAGCATGTCCTGTTTGCAAATAGTCTCACATGTGTTGTATTTGTATATACTCTTATGCCTGATGCCCAAGAGAGTAAAATTATTCCATATGGCTACGTTGAAGAAGTCTGGGCTCAAGTCTTCTGAAAGGAAAATGGAAATACTGGGCAGTATCAGACCTTTGGGGAGAATAGGATAGAGCAAGTGGTCCCATGGCTGGAGGAGCAAAAATTTTGGATTTTGCCCTTTGGAACTGCTGTATTGTTTGTGGTGAGAATCCAAGTTCCATTTCCCTTCTGAGGAAAATCCAAGTCTTTAGCTTCTTGTTATAAGACCTACATGGGTGCCTGGGGACAACTTCTCCTGAAGTGCCAAATTTAATTTTCTTCTAAGGACAAGTGGGTACCAAACCACATAATGGCATTTTGAATCTAGTAGACCTGATAGGTCCCTGTGGAGAAGGTGAAACTCACCGGAGAAGTAAGAAAATTATATCAATTTCAGTATCCTATCTGTGGGGTAAAATAAGGGCTGTACTACACAGTATGCATTGTTACCTTGAATGCTTGCATAGGACCTGGAGATGCTTTTATTCATATCTGTTCAAACCTAAACATAAGTTTCTGAGACTTCCCAGAGGAAATTCTGTGTAGGGACAAATGGGTAACAAAGATAGGATCCTTGAAAACCTTCCCCCAAATTAAATCCAGTCCATGTAAACACAGTCATAGTTTGCACATGTATTTTTAACCATTCATTTGTAACTTCATCCTTTCCTAGCCAGAAGTATTATAGATAAGAGAAAGGTACAATCCATGACCAATTGATAGGCAAGGGAAGACAGGTTTTTCTGGGAAGAGGGATCCATATGGGAGAACTCAGTGGAGCTCCCTTGGGAAGCCATGAGCATCTTTAGTGGGGCCTGTTGATTCATTTTTGAGCATAGAGGAGGTTTCCTGTTAGGGTAGTCAACTTAAAAGTCAGGAGCCTTGGATTCCATTCATGACTGCCCCTTATTAGCTATGTGGTCCTAGGCAAGCAAGTCGTCCCCAAAATAGGGATAATGAATTCTGCGCTATCTATGTAACCAGATTATTGAAGGGAACTTGCTTTGCAAACCTTAAATCAATTCGCAAATAGGACTTACCCTTATCATTGCCAAGACCTGTACCTCCTTGGCCATTAGCTCTTTAAGCAATGAATTCTGAATCTATTGCAAACCAGTGAAGGTTATGATTATAAATCATTGAGAACCAAGATACAGTTTTCCATCTTCATCCTAGAAATCTTATGTTTTCTCCCCTGGAAGCATCTGTTATGTAGATTTCTCTCAGAGGATTTTATAAGTTGTGACATTTATAAGAATAACTCATGTATATAGCAAACCATCAGCTCTCTACCAACACGAAATCTCTCTCAACAATTCCTTTCTTTTTTCCGCTGTTTTTTTCTTCTTGTTGTTACTGTTTCCTCATTTGTAAAATGAAAATAATACCAGTACCTACCTCCCCTGGCTGTTGTGAGGTTGAAAGGAAACAATAATTCTAAAGCTCTTAGTACAGTGTCTGGCACAAGAGTAAGCGCTTTATAAATGTTAGCTATTATTAGCTATTGTAGGCGGAGGTTGCGTGACCATTTGTTAGAGAGGTTATGGAGGAGGATCTTAATGGGGTACAGGTTGAACTAGAGATCCTCCAATTATGAGATTCCATTGTTTTCTTTACACCACAATAGATAGCATGACATTTATTGGGTAGGAATTACTATTCCCCAGAGAAATGCCAGATCGTGCTGGAGATCCAAAGATTTAAAGAATAAACAAAAGGTATAGCCTTTGCTCTCTCTGTAGCAACTGCTTAACATTGGGAGTGGGGATTAAGGGGTAAAAGGGAAGGAATGAAATGAAATGATACATAAAAGGATAAGTATAATTAATGCAAGGCAAAGTTTGATGGGCCAAAGGAGAAATGACAAATGCTGTGGGAAAATTTTAGGAGGAAAGCAGTACTTTGACTTGGGAGGCTCAGGATAGACCTCATGTGGGATATAATGCTTGAACTGAGTCTTGCAGGAAGAGAAATGGTCTGAAAGCCCAAGAGAGATGAGGATACAGTGTAGGGGATGCAGGAGTGTGCTACCCCTCAGCAAATCTCATTAAGTTTTCCATGTACATTTTTATACTTTTGTAGTTATTGAGTTGTATCTGTCATATCTGATCTTCATGACCCCATTTGGGGTTTTCTTGGCAAAGATACTGGAGTGGCTTGCCATTTCCTTCTCCAGCAAATTTTACAGAGGGCTAAGTAACCTGCCCAGGGTCACATGGCTAATAAGTGTCTGAGGCCAGATTTGAACTCAGGAAAATGAATTTTGCTGCACCATCCAGCTACACCCTTTTACACCTTGGAAATTGGCAAATACTACAAAACAGGACTTGATTTATTGTCCTCTTGATTATCTAAAGTTAGAAAAGTGATGGGAAAAATGTTAATAATACAGATGAAACTTCAAAGTATGTCATGCATGCATGCGTTTTTCCCCCTAGAGAGCCAACTGTTAAACAGTTTGCCAGTACACTGCTGCCTATACACATGTACAAACAAATGGCATGCCATGGACTCATAGACTGAGAGTTAGAAAGGCCATTCGAGGCCATTTCCAACACCTTCATATTATAGATAAAGAAACTGAAGTGCACAGAGGTTAAGTGATTTACCCAGGGTCCTTTAGCTAGTAGAGGAAATTTGAACCTAGGTCTGTCTTCCCTGACCCCAAGTCCAGCCCTCTCAAGTCACTCCATGACATGATTTATTACCAGAACAGCTGGTAAGAAATACAGTTTGGCTGGAACATGGAGTGTGAGAAAGGGAGAGTGTTAGGATGTAAGGCTGGAAAGGGTGGTTTGAGACAAATAGTGGAGGGCTTTAAATCCAAGCTAAGAAGTTGGTATTTTATTTCATATAAAAGGAATAGGAAACCACTGAAGGTCATTGACCAGGGAAGTGGGATGGTGAGATATGTGCCTTCAGAAGATTATTTTAGTGGGTGCGTCAAGAACAAATTAGAAATAGGAGAAACTAGAGGTAGAGACTAGTTAGGAAGCAATTATAATAGTTAAAAAGATAGAGCAAACCCTGTGAGGATGCAAAAAAGCAGACAGATGGGAAATGTTGTGGAGGTAAATTTGACAGGACTCAAATTTGACTGGATATGGGGGGGAGCTTTGAAGGACAAGTGAGTATCAAAAATAATTTAGCTTTAGAACCTGGGACTCTGTAATCCTCCCACTGAGTCTGGTATTTTTTGTTATACCTAGGACAGGGTTTTTTCCCAGACTGAACTTTCTTTTCTGACCTCCCTGACAAAAATCCATTGACCCTGACCAGATAGAAACCCACTGCATTCCAGCTTACAGGCAGCTTTTAGATGATAGACAAGACATAGTCCAGAATCAATCATCGGTGGATGACTGGACATCTCTCCATTACCCAGCTGCCAGCTCTAGCAGTCTCCACGCTGAGTCATGTTTTCCTCCCCAGGGGAGTGGCTTACTATTCTACAAATTCACAATTAGAAAAAAAAATATCCTAACCCACAAAAATAAAAATAGAAATCTTAGCCCCATATAAATAGCAAATGATTCCCCTCATCAGTAAGGTGGGGTCTGGGTACCACACGTGGGATGAAGTTCTGTAAAACATTTGTGAATGGAAAGAAGTTAGTGGAAATGAATTATTGAATTAAATATTTGTTTTTGGATACTGTACTAGCTCATTATACAGCCTTGTAGCACATTATTTAAATTAGAGCTACTCTATGTTGGTGGGTGAAAGGTCAGGAAAAGGATAGAGCAAAGAAATTTGAGATTACTGCAATTATTCACTGGATTGAAAAATAGTGACTCTCATTGCTAAAAGCCCCAAAGGCATAAGCACTATAAAGCAATTTGCTCATATTTGTCTGCAGCGAAAAACAAAAACCAGAACTACCGAAAAGTGTGTATCGTGGGGGGCCAAGCAGAACAGTTTTTAGAAGCTAAGTTTTATATTTTATCACTAAGCTAGTCAAATTAGGAAGCCCCAGGGTGTGGTATTTAGGGGTAGTCTAATGAGTTCTTCACAGAAAATAGCTTCCATTTTCTGGTTTTCCCCAGTATTACCTGAAGAATTACTAGATATTAGCTGGACTGGAACGCTTTATAAGCTCATAGATTTTGAGCTGAGAAAGACTTTAAAGGACATGGAGTTCAGCCTCCTAATTTTACAGATGAAGGAGATAGGGCACAGAGATATTAAATTGTCCACTTGTTCACAGCTATTATGTGTTTGAGTCAGGGTTTCTACCAAGGCTTTGAGAGCAGGAGGACTCTTTAGTAGGACCTTTGAAGGAGAAAATATAACCTTTGTACCATTCCTAGTAGAAAAATAATCATTAATTAATCTGAGGTTAGAATAAAAGGTGTTCAATTTCTCACTGTTCTATGGAGCTGACCCTCAAATTTTGAAACTGTGTTAGTGGAGTACTAGCTATAACTGGAAAGGCTTCAGGTGTGGGCCTGATGCAAGCTGGCTAGTCCATTTCCCTAGAGAGAGGATAGGTTGATGACCTGAGTTAGAGCTGGAAGAGACCTATTCCAACTCCCCTCATTGTTTGGATAAGGAAACTGAGGCCCAGAAAAGTGACTTGTTCAAGATTGCAAGGGTCATGACTGGTAAAGACAGGACTGGCCCCTGATATCAGACTTTCTACCAAGCCCTGTGTTTCTCCTTTCCCTGATCTCACAATTAGTGTTTTTGAGGACACCTGCTGTCTGTTTACCCTAGATTCATGCACTTGTAAAAGGTTCCAACTCCCTTTGTTTACCTCAGTGAAAAACTACATAGCTTATGACAGCTGTACATCACCTGGATTCATTTTATATAGTCTAGATAAAGCTGATTACTAGGGTGCAGTTATGGAGCAAAACTGGGGCTCAAGGGTGGTGAGGAGCACACTTCCTGTTTGTCTCTCTGTCTCTACCCTGCTCCCCAGCCATACCCCCTGGGAGGGTTCTGCTAAGCACTGATATGTTTTCATTAAACTCTGTTGTAGGTTGAAGGTGAGTGTGGCTGTCTTTGTCCCTTAAAGCCCTAGACCTGACTAACACACCACACACACACACACACACACACACACACACACACACACACAAACACATTTTCACATGCAAGACAGATTGATCTGATCAAGGTCTAGTCTAGTAAAGTTCAGAAGTAATAAAGGATAGCTAACATTTATACAGTGCTCACTGTATAAGGCACTGTTCTAAAAATGGCTTAACACTATTTAAACTATTGGCCACCAGATGGCAAATTTTTATTTCTTTATTTTGCCACAGCAACTCATGAAGTATCTAGTAAAGTTTATGGAGTTGTTGCAATCTGTATTGATGAAAGAAATGCCTTTACTTATGAAATCCCAGAGCATTTGATGTATTGATAATAGAAAGTGGCTTTAAACCATAGCACTGGAAATTTAAGTTAGAGATGAGAATTTTCTACAAGAGTCTGTGCAGCAGAACTAAGAATTTTCTAGAAAAGTGCGTGCAATAAACCACTAACCTGGGTTACTAAATAAGTTGTGAAAATACTTAGAGACATTTAAAAGCAGCGTAGACATTCTTTCCAGCTGAACAGTTCTACTTGCCATATATTCAGACTGGTTCCCATCTTGGTCAAGTGTGTTTTACAATTTCAATCTGGATGAGGGCTTGAAGATTAATCTTTGCAGTACCTAGTGAGGTCCATCTACAGTACCTCTGTTTGGCATTGAAACTCCTGACTATCTTGTTCCAACCTACTCTAGCAGCCTTCTTATATATTACCACCTTTGCCCACACACAATAATTCAATCAAATTAGTTTTTTTTACCATTCCTCACACATGACATCCCAATTAGGTAAGCCTAGGATGCTAGAAACAGGAAGGAGTATATTGGCACAAAGGTCCTGGGGAAAGGTGAATGCTAATGTGAATTCATGCCAGCCAGAGTCCATGGTCATAGAAATTATAGTAGAAACTAAGGCCCAGGGTTGGTGAGAGGGCCAGGGAATCATAAGTTTAAACAGATTTAGTAAACTTGGGAGTTGTCCAAATTACTCTGAGTATATTTCGTGCACTCATTTTAAAATTAAATTTACCTTTGTATATCATTTCTGACCTTAATTGTATCCTTTCCAAAATAAACCCTACAAAACACACTTTGATTCAGTAGTGTTGGCAGAGAAGAAAAAAAAGAATAACATATTTGATAAGTAAACTATATCCAGGTACAGACTCTGCCGATTGGGGTTCTGGGTCAGCCAGAGAGCAGTGTAGGTTGTAACTCATTTGTGCCTCTCGTTCTGTGCCATTCTTGTCCATGTTCTTACAGAAGTCCTTTATAAAAGTCCCTTCTTTGAAGCAGGAGGCGCATCTCTGGATCTTTTCACATTTCACGGTTATAGTGCAATATCTGTGCTGTTCATTTGCTGCCGCTAGCTTGTGAGACTTAAGTCTATCTCTCTGATAGCTTTTACTCCATATCATGCACCCACGTCATCTTTGATATTGTGCTGAAGCCAATTTATGTTCACCGTGCATCTTTTCATTGCCCTTTGACTCACCTAGCTGTAAGGATTCTCTAATGATGGTTTTTAGGATTCATAGTCCTGTAGTCAACACCAGGAGAAAATGGATGATGAAAAAATATGCTTTGACAAAGAGAAGCTTGGGTGACTGAAAGGGCCACGCTCGTTTCTGAAATGTGATCCAGCCCCCTCTTTTCTTCCTCTTCTGTTTGGAGTTCAGCTAATTCTCCAGCTACATGCCCTGTCTGAGAGATACCGTCTAATGGACTCACCGGATGGGTCTGTCCATCTAACTGCGCGTCCTAATCAGAATGGTACCTTTTCTTTGTGTATTTAGTTTTTCCTTTGTGGATTGCTGAGGCAGTCTTCAAGTGACTTTGGGGGTTTTTTTTAGAAAAAATTTTTTAGAATTTTTTTACAGAATTGGATCCTATATAATTTTATATAGAATATAATATTACATGTTTTATTATATATCTTATATATAATAACCTTTACCATTATTGTAAAATAATAGTAAGTTGCTGTTAGGGTAAAATGAGATGATGGATATAAAACCCTAAAATATTATATAAATTTCACCTATGGAAACAAGGATATAATCTTAAATACTGGAGAAAATTAAATGAAAATATTCAGGAAACATTTGAGATTCAAACATATTTATTTGATACTCACTATGTGGGCAGCCTAGTACCATGGATAGAGCACCGGACTGAGAATCAGGAAGACTCATCTTTATAAGTTCAAATCCGGCCTCAGTTTCCCCATCTATACAATGAGTTGGAGAAGGAAATCACAAACTACTTCAATATCCTTGCCAAGAAAACCCCAAATGGGATCACAGAGAGTCAGACACTGCTGAAATGATGGTATGACAAATGAAGTGTTCAAGACTCTTTGCTAGGCACTATGAAATTTTTCTAAAAAACCCACCAAACTAAAAAAACAAAAAATGAGTCTCCTGCCTTCAAGAAACTTGTTTTCTAAGAGGAGAATACCACAGCTATAGGCAGTAGTTGCCAGGGAGAGATGTTTTGAACAAGGAAGCAGAGAAAAAGTGAGAGGAGTCAGAGCCATCGATTGACATGACCTTTTCAGGAATGGTGGTATTGATCTGGTAACTATTCACAGAGATAAAATCAGAAAAGGAGGTCAGAGGAAGGGAGAAATGTTTTTATATATTGCCTAAAACTACAGAAGTCCTAAAGACGTAGTTGTTGTTAATAGACCTACTCTATAAACTCATTTGTTACTCCCCAATACCTCTGCCACAAAAATTCCCTGAATTGAGTATTGAGTTTTGTCATTGTGATGATAACCGTTGAACACAGTGATGGATGAGTTTACACCACTGAATTATATGGTTTTATATATGGTTTGGGGATTGTGCTAAGATCAGTACTGTGTAGTTTGGTTAAAGAGACAGAGATAGGGTAAGAGAAAAGACAGGAGAGACAGAGAGAAAGTAAAGGAAAGAGAGAAAGGGAGGGAAGGAGAGGAAGGGGAAAAGAGAGAGAGTGCAAAATATGCATGCATATTATTATATAGGCTTATGCATGTATAAAACTATGTAGCAGTACTGGGGGAGGAGGCCTTCTGTAAACCAAATGTCCTGTGCCCTACAAGTCCTGATGATGCTGGGTAGGGCAGAATTTCCTGTGCAGAGTTTCAATGGACTGATGCTTCCCTAGCACACACACTGTACATTCATTGACGATCCCTTCCAATTCTTTTTTGGGAAGGATGAGGGAAGGTGGGAGATGGAATAAAGAAGAGACTCTGTATAGCCCTACCTAGCATCCAGTCCTATTTCATGGGGATTTTTGCCTTATGCAGGGGCTTTAATCAATACATTTATTAAGTGCCTTGGAATTAGAACTACTACTAGTTGTCTGGCACTGTGCTGGATGTTAGGTTTACAGATACAAAAGCGAGATAATCTTTGGTTTTAGGAGTTTATATCCTATACCATGTTCACAGATATGTAAATAATGGATATATACAAAATAAATTGACAGCAATAGGGAGGTAGCACCAACAACTGGGGAAATGAGGAAAATCTTGAAGGAGGCAGCAGGGAAGCTGAGCCTTGAAGGGAATTAGGGGTTTCTAGAAGTAACAATAAAGAGAGAAAGCATTCTAGGCATGGGAAACAGCTTGGACAAAGTGGTGGGGGCAGGAGATGGAATTTTGTGGGCAGTGAGTAGAGAGTAAGTCCATCTGGATGAAGTAGACTGAGTGTGTGCGCGTGCACATGTGTAACTAGCCTGGATATAATTGGTTGGAGCCAGATGGTGAAGGGCTTTAAATGTTAGAGGAGTTTGTGCTTTATTGTAAAGCCATGAGGAACCACCAAAGGCCAGGCAAAGAATGCCATGGTGACTTTAGAAATGTCCACTTGTCAGCTCTGTAGAGGATAAAATGGAAGGAAGGAAATAAACATTTCTTAAGTGCTTTTTATGTGCCAAGCACTGTTTTAAATGCTTTACAAATATGATCTCATTGCCCCTCACAACCACTCTGGGAGGTTGATACCATTATTCCCATTTTACAGTTGAGGAAATTGAGACAGACAGAGGTTTAGTGACTTGCCCAGGATGATGCAACTAGCAAGTATCTAAGGTCAAACTTGAACTCAGGTCTTTCTGACTCCAGGCCCAGCACTCTATCTACTGTAGCACTTGTTGTTGAGTCATTTCAGTTGTGTCCAGTCCTTTGTTGGATCCTATTTGGGATTTTCTTAGCAGAGATACTGGAGTGTTTTGCCATTTCCTTCTCCAGCTCATTTTACAGATGAGGAAACTGAGGCAAACAGGATTAAGTGACTAGCCCAGTGTCACACAGCTAGTAAGTGTCTGAGTCCAGAGTTGAACCCAAAAAGATGAGTCTTCCTGACTTCAAGCTCGGTGCTCTATCCACTGTACCACTCAGCTGCCTATTGTACCACATAACTTCCTATAATTTAGAACCCTAACTCCTATATAAGATTTGCCTTTACTGTAAAACAAAATTGGTCTGAGTATGATCAAGACTGCAGTTTCCAAGTAAAAAAGATGCACAATATCAAATATGGGGTTACTTACTTGAGGCTGATCAATTTTTAATTATATAGGATCCAATTTGTAAATATCTAGCTCAGGGGAAATTGTTTTATTTACTCCCTGGTGCCTAAACTCTCTTGAGCAGCAATGCTAATAAAGACTCTATTTTTCATCTGAGTTTGATTGTTGTGTAACCATGGTAAACACAAAGACATCATGGAAGTAAATATGTTCTGTCTGTCTCTGATTGCTGTTTCCCAAAACCTCAAAAATGACTGTTATGTGAATAGGATTGTTTTACAAAGTTAATACCAAAGGAGAGAAAAGAATGGGAAGATAAAATTCCAGCCAAACTTCTGAACCACACCTACTGCCCATAACATGGTATTCATAAATATCAGTGTTGAAGAAGCAGTCTGGCTAAAACTTGTTTTCTTCCAGTTGTTACTGTTTCCTGCTTGAGAACCCCAAAGACCTGTTTTGTTTAAGAGTCAAAAATTTGGCAAATTTGAAACTTTACTATGGGGACTGCCTTTCAAGTTAACAGCTTTTAAGAGCAGGAGAATCAATCTTTCTCATGCACTCATTTATGTAAGTTGATAAGGTAGCTTAAAAAATTAACTTCTGATTTTGTAAGTAAAAGATAAAATTGATTAGATCATTTGAAATCCTGTTTAAGACGTTAATGGAACAAACCATGCCTTAGAAGTTACAGATAACTGAAATGCAGTGTGTTGTGAGTAGTTTCAAAACATCCATCAGCCTCAAAAAACAAAAACAAAAAACTGTCTTTCTGTTGACTAGAGTGATATATCAGATGGCAAAGAGCCATCAGTAGGATGAAGAGACTAAAATTACTGTGGGTTAAATGAACAGACTTTTTTTTCTACATGATTTTCTTTCCAGTTCAGGTCAATTTCTTTTATGCTGGTGCCTCTGGGCTTGTCTTGTGCAATAAGTTTATCCTAGGCTTATCCTGACTATCCCTGATGGTTGACTTTCAAAACTTCAAAAATGAATATCAAATTTCTTTTACAAAGCCTTGATATTTCACTGTGGTCACTGGTTTCCTCTCTTCTGCCTGTTTCTTTCATTAGAAATTCTTAACTTGGAATCTATGAACTTGTTTTTAAAATATTTTAAGAACTGTTTCAATATAATTGGTTTCCTTGGTAATTCTATATATTTTATTTTTTGTATTTAAAACCGTAATTCTGAGAAGAGGGTCCATGGGCTTCACCAGAATGTCAGAGGGGTCCACAATACCCAAAATAGTTAGGAACTCCTGTTTTAGCTATTTATTACCTACCCCAAAGCATCTTGGTCAACTTAGAGCCTTTAGGAAGATATAACAAGGCTGAAGGAGATAAAGGGGAAAAAGCCTATCATTTCTTACCTCTCAATATGTATTGGTCATATACCATTTTTATAGTTTTTGGTGTACCTATCTTTCTTCGCTATTAGATCATAAGCTCCTTGAGGGTAGGGACTTTGTCTTATTCGTCTGCATTCTCCCAGTGTCTACACCATACGTAGGCATTTAATAAGTATAAATATCTGCACAGTAGATATAAGTATATAAGTAGTTGTTGAATTGAATTTAAGGAAATGAGAATTAATTAAAGATAGGGAGGAACAGGAAAGATAAAGACTTGAAGTCATTTGAGAGAAGATAGGAGGTAGGTTGAAGGGAGAAAGGTAGCCTTGATCACTAATGTAGATGGTATATATTTTTAGTTTTGCCTAGTGTCTAAAATACAGCTGTTTTTAAAAAAAGATCCTTCAAGATGGTATTTTCTGATTTTATAATCAACCCCAGCTGCCTCATTGAATTGTATTACCTTCCTTTAACAATTGTGTGTCTATCTTTTATTGTTTCAGGTGAACCTCTTTGTCTTACTGTCTGTGGTTTGCGTCCTGTTGAACCTTGCTGGATTTATCCTAGGCTGTCAGGGGGCCCAGTTTGTGTCCAGTGTACCCAGGTGTGATCTGGTGAGCAGACCGTAAAATTCAATGTAGTTCTGAACTAAAACTCTTGTGTCTGCCTTTCCTGGCATGCAAAAGTACTGATATTTGGCATCAGTAACAAAAGCCCTGAAGTGAAACCTGAGGATGGTGAAGGAAGGAAAAAAAAATAGGTTGTTAGCTTATTGAACTCTGCGACATTTCTTTTTTTAAACAGGGGAACCAGCCAGGCATAACTTCAGTAGCATCAATAATAACATGCATCATTAGTTTGTGAAGGGGATGGATTAGACTGTCACAATCAATAACTGTATATTTCAATTGAGAGCAGGAAGTTGATATTGTCAAAGTACTCTCTCTGAAACAGTTTGGTTTTTTTTTTTGTTTTTTTGGTTTTGTTTTTATAAATTACTCAGTTAAATATCTATTATTCCACCATGAGGTAAGAGGAAATAATCCTTTAAAATATACAATAACACTTCTATCCAGAACTCAGAAATCCAATGACCTCATTTATGGGAAAGTTGCTGAGGATCTAGCAGAAGGTAAAAAAGCTCTTTGGGCCGTTGAATAGAGGTCAGAAAGTCTATATACTAAAAACTCATGTTTTTTTCCTTGTAGTAGAATTCCCTAGGCTTCCTTCTTCTAGCTTTTCATCTCCTTACTCCCTTATTCACCAAAGTAGCTGGATAACCTTAGGCAAATCACTAAACTTCTCTGAACTTTGATTCTCTCAACTAGAAAATGAGGACATTAATAAAATCTCTAATCTCTAATAATACAAATATGTGATACTTTTCAACTCATAAAGTGCTATCACATATAGTATTCATTGTTTTTTAAAAATGTATTTTTTCAAAATATTTGTTTTTAATTTGTGTTAAATTTTTTATTTTTCAAAAAAATATTTTTAAAAATTTAATTTTTTTTAACAAAACTTTTTTTCTTACTCTCATTTCTCCCTTCATTGGGAGAAAATCCCTTTAAACAAATGTGAATAGTCAGGTGAAACAAATTCTCACATTAGCCATGTCCAAAAAATGTTTCTTCTTTTTAACCTGATATATTACCCCTATGACTCAAAGTAGGTGGAATGCTCTGGAATTGTGGTTGGTCATTGAACTGTTTTGAGTTAAAACTTTGAAAGTTTTTTGTCTTTATGACATTACTTTGATTGTAAAACATATTCTCTTGTTTCTGTTCGCTCAATTCTGCATCATTTCATACCAATCTTCCCAAGGTTTCTTTGAAAATTTTCATCATTCCTTATGGCATAATAGTATTCTATTACATTCACGTGCCCGAGTTTATTCAGCCTATCCCTAATTGATGGGCACCGTCCCACCTAGTTTCCATTTCTTTGCCACCACAGAAAGAACTGTTGTAAATATTTTTGATAGTCATTTGTTGGGTCCATTATTTTAGCTGCTGAGTGGAGAGAAAAACTTCATCTTTTTTGATCTGCATGAAAGCTCTATGAAGTCAGTTACAGCCACGTTGTTTGATGACTAACTTTGATAGACTTGGCTCTTCTCAGCAATGCAAGACAACTCCAAAAGGCTCATGATGGAAAATGCTATCTACATCCAAAGAAAGAATTATGGTGTCTAAATGCAGATTGAAGCATACTATTTACTCTCTCTTATTTTGTCTTGATTTCTCATGGTTCATTCCATTAGTTATAGTTTTTCTCTGGAACATGACTAATGTGAAAATATGTTTCATGTGAATGTATATGTAAAGCCTATATCAGATTGCATGCCATCTTGGGGAGGAAGGAAGGGGAGAAAATTTAACACAAAAATTTGTGGAACTGAATGTTGTAAATTAAAATAAATTAATTAATTAAAAAACCTGTGAAGTAAGTAGAGTAGGTGTCAGTCCCAAATGAGATAATTGACTCAGAGCTGATAGGGGACTTGTCCAAGGTCACAGGGATAGTAAATGGCAAATTTAGGACTCAAAAACCCTGGTCTTGGGACTTCCTACCAAGTGCTCTTTTTAACATACCACACTGCCCAAATCCTATGTATGACTCCAAAGCTCTAATCTTCTGTTAGAAGAAAATGTTACCATCTCCAGGATCTCAAGGAAAAGAGCACGATGAAGACAAGACTGAAAATTAGGAATCCATCAGTTAGGAAGTATTCCTGCAGTCACAGACCTTCATGTCTACAACTTCAAACAAGGAGAATTTTAAAAAGCTACAGAATTCTTATTAAAGAAACTAATAGTTAATCACTACTGCAAAGAAACAGGACAAGCATCTTCTGGAAGACATGCCAGGAGTGAAGATGCTGATTCAGAGACCTCACAGGAACATTGAAAATCCAGTTGAAGGCCACAAACATTTAATAAGTACTTACTATCTGCTATGTAGAACTTCTCTATGAAGTTCTGGGCATATGAATACAAGCAAAAGAAAGACAGTCCCTGCTGTCATGGAGTGTAATATGTTCTACTGGAGGTAGAAAACACATAAAAGGGAGTTGGAAAAAGGGAAGTACAGTGCCTAGCTCCTAGCAAGTTCTTAATAATTCTTGTGGATTGCTTTGATCAACTTGGAACACTGTTGATTGCATCATACAGAATTGGTTTTTCATGATAACCTGCACATTAAGGTTAGATGTATGGGTAAAGGGGAGATGGGGTTATCAACGTAAATTAAAGCATTGTCTTACTTTTTGTCCCCAAGGTGGATCTCGGGGAAGGCAAGATTTGCTTCTGCTGTGAAGAATTTCAACCTACCAAATGTACAGACAAAGAAAATGTGTTGAAACTTTTCCCAGTCCAGCCATGTAGTGCTGTTCACCTTCTATTAAAGGTACCTGAAAATGGATGGCAACCCTGAAATAGTCTTTTGCTTGGCAAGACAAACTTTAAAGGGCTCCTTAAATGTTTGTGACTGTAATTACGGTGGTTGTTATATATGCAACATCTGCAAATAGTTAATTACCTAGATACAGAGATGAGGAGTTTCCCATCAGAGAATCAGGGATAGAAATAATGGGAGAAGAAACTCCACAGGTCAGAGATTACTGTGTCCTCTTAAATTATGTAGAGAATACTTCGTTTATTTTGTTCATAGGGATCAAACTGTGCAAGGTAGGAACTCAGAATGTTTGTGTGTCTATCTCCATGTAGAATGGTATTTTCATCTTTCATTAAACTGAGTATAGGACATATTATAACCCTTGAACTTGGGCCTATTAAAGCAGGGAAGAACTAAAGTCAGCAGTCATGGTACCCATTTACAGTTCAATTCCACAGGACAACAGTTTGTTTGCTAAAGGAAGGCCTCATGGATTGTTAAGAACTGTCATACCATGAAGGAAATATAAGAGAAATTCAGGGATCTTTTTTTATTAACAGGCAAACATTGTAATCTAGAATTGTAAGGCTGTTAGGTGGCAGAACATTTGGGCCTGAAGATAGGAAGAGCCGTGTTTAAATACAACCTCGTTTAACCTCTGTCTGCCTCAGCTCCCTCACCTGTAAATGGAGATAACAAAAGCATCTATCTCCCAGAGCTGCTGTGAAGAGGAAATAATATGATATTTGTAAAGTACTCTGCAAACCCCAAAGTTATATTGAAATGCTATATATCATTATTGTAGTAAGTTGAGAAGAATAGATGACAATCATTGACAGCAGAAATATAAAACAGCTTAATGAAATTGCCAAAAGTTATTCCCTGTGGAATCAGCAAGACCTGAGTTCAAATGTAGCCTCAGACGCTTGCTACCTGTATGACTTGAGCAAGTCACTTAACCTTTGCTTGCCCTAATCCAGTGGAGAAGGAAATGGCAAAGCCCTCCAGTATCTTTGCCAAGAAAACCCCATGGACAGTATTGGCATGATATCATCCACAGGGTCACAAAGAGTCAGACACAACTGGATGATGAAACAACAAATTCCCTGTGAAAGGACATTAATAATAGCATCAAATGATGAGCACATGATCACTTTCTTCCACCTCTGCCTTAGGTAGTGGTTTTAATATAGCCAGCTATCTATAGCTTCATCCTTTTCCTCATTTTCTTCCACTTTCCTTCTCTCCTTCCTTTCCTTTCCTTGTTTTTTCTTTTCTCCCTTTTAACCTTTCCCTTCTTTCTATTTTTGTTTCTTCCCTTTCCTCTTTTTCTTTTTTCCCTTCCTTTCCCCTTCTCCCCTCTTTCCCATTTTCCTTAATTTTTTCTTTTTCTTCCGCTTCAAATTATATTTTATTTGTGTAAGGATGGGCCCACATACAGAGAAGGAGATTGGGAATTTTGGGAGACTCTCTATTCCTTGGAATTCTATAGGATTAAGAAATAGCCTTTTCTTGTTCTAGGTCCTGAATCTCTGGAGGGAAAACCCTAGCTTAGGTGTTAGGGTTATGGAAACAGAAATGTTTGAGGTTGGTTCCCTTTGCTCCTATTTTAAGATTCTTGTGCAGAAGAGAAGAATCTATTTCCCCACAGTCCTGCCTCTTTGGTTTCCAGATGCTTCTCTTTGGACATCCCATCCAGTCGCCAAAGAAATAGAAGTAAGGGTTGTAAATCAAATAGAATGCTGATAGAGTGGAAGGTGCAGAAGGAGCCTGGAGACTATGATGACATTGACATTAGAAAAAGTTGTCACAATTCCATCAACTGTTTTTCTGCCTGGAATTTCCCTTGAGACATTGACTTGATGTTTATAATAAGATAAAGAGCTGCCCTTAGGACTAGATCTTTCCTAGACCAGAAACATTTGTGACATTTATACAAGCCCTGAATTCCTAACTCTTGCAAAAGAGTAGTTTCGTAAGACAAGGAAAAGAAATGCTAAAAGTAATCATTTGTTTTATTTAAATTGTTCTTTAAAAGGTGGTGTAGTATCATGTGCCTTAAATACATTTAATTCCTGAACCATGACTTTCGGATGGTTTTGTCTCTTCTCTCCCACTTCAGAAAGTCCTCTTTGCCCTGTGTGCCCTGAATGCACTGACCACGACGGTTTGCTTGGTGGCAGCTGCCCTGCGTTACCTGCAGATATTTGCCACCAGAAGACCCTGCATAGTAAGTCAGTGCAAGGCGCCACTGGCAGTTCATACCCAGAATTCCTTGCATAATTCACTGATATGTTGCGTGTTCCTTTGGTACCGGAGGCTATTAGCTAATCAAGGTGTTGTTTGATTAGGACGAATCCCAGATTTCTACTGAAGAAATAGAAGGACATGGACGCATTCCAGACTTGGAAGATTTTGTACCACCTGTGCCACCTCCCTCATATTTTGCTACATTTTATTCCTGCACACCCCGTATGAATCGCAGGTACCCTCTCTAAATTCCTTGAAGTTTTATTTTTAGAGTGTTATTACCCCAATCTAAAGCGGGGTGGGAAATGTAACAAGTGGTATAATGGATAACCTATGGTCCGGGATGACTTAGGTTCATCTTGCCTCTGATACATTCTGGCTGTGTGACCTTGGGCAACTTCTCAAAGACCATAATTTGTAGTGCAGTTGGTAATGGACACTGGCAGAAGGAGTTTTCTCACTGGAAATTCCCCATACCAATTAAATCAGAAGACTAGACCAAAAAAACAAACCCACCTGTATTAAGTCCTGGGAGAGAGTGATAGGTATGGAGTTAGAATTTGCTTCCTTTTGCCTTTCCCACGCCCCTACCTCACCCCAGCCAATAAGTCAGAGGAAAGGTAACAACTGTACTCCCATTTTGACCTGAGGATATAATTATGCAACATCCCACTGCATTCCAAGGGCCACCTGGCGCCATGTGAGAGAAAAGCTGTCATTTCTTGTGAGTAAGAGCTTGGTTACCCTGTAAGGACCCCTAATTAAGATCCCTGCAAACTCTGCTTTACCACCATCAGAAACCACAAATGTCTCTTCTGTGGTTCAATGAGGCTACTAAGTTCCCAAGCCTTAAAAAAAGAAAAAGAAGTAATTTCTTAATTGCAACTTCCTGACAGACATCCCTTAACCATCTAAGTGCAGACATTGTTGACCTGGTGATGTTCACCACACAAATCGTGATGCTCTTGCGAAAAGCCCAGAAATTTCTGTTGGACAGAACGAAAATCTGGCCTTGTGTTCGTTCACAGGAAAAGATGAACTTGGATTCTGGGAGACTTTTGACAGGACTTTTTCAAAGGTTAACTGGACCATTCACTATGCCTATGAACTACTGTCGCTTATTTCAGTTCTTAAATAATTCCTTAATTCCACCTAGGTTCATGTTATCGTATTCAATTGTGGAAGGCTGCTGTGCAGGGTCTAATTGCATATTGTTTCAATTACTGCAGCAGATATAGAAAATTGTTTTTGGTATTAATGTTGGATGGGGTGGGGTGGGGCAGCGTCTCCAAACCTGAACTTCAGGCCTGGGTTTGCCTATTCCCAGAACCATGACTAGGGTGGGGCCATTGGGCTTTGCATCCAAGTGGAAAATTTAGAAGGTATCATTTGCACCATCCAGGGGCACAGTTTCACCCCCTGGGCACTCCACCTCAGCTTCGCTACTGCTATTTTCCCCTTTTATCCCCCACGTGGCTGGTTGGTTAATAGCAAAGAAACCTCCAGCTATCCCAGAGGAGCTCAGGTGAACCTTCACCCCACCTACCTACTTTGCCTCAGGAGCAAAAATTGCTAGTTGCGGTTCTGTCTTTAGCCACTCTGTGCAATTGTTTTTGAGTTGGAAGTGTGTTCTTAACTGGATACACTTCAGAGACTCTGTGTACTTCTTGTCCCATTCCACTTCTTATGGAAAACTGGCATCCTGGTTCAACATCAATTTTATGCCCTCCAGTGGTGTGCTCTCTCTGTGTGTATCTAGGGGAAAAGGAGAAGGAGGACTCCCTTTATCCTCTGGAACAAGCCAGAAATAAAATAGGAAACATCATGTCCGTGAGCAGCTGCTCAACACGGCAACAAGGAGAGGATTTTATTAGCATGGTGTTCTGACCAATGGTATGATCTAGAAAAGACTAGATTTATCTGCTGCTGCAAGAATGGCACAATTAGGGCTTTAATGGGCTCCATACTCTGGAAAATAAATATGCGTAAGTCTTCTGTATGTTTGGGATGCCCCACTTTTCTCCCTCTGTACCGCCTTTGCCTGTTGAATGTCCTTTTTTTCTGCTCCAGATTTGTGATTTTTATTAGTCTGGGGAACTCCCAGGTGTAGAAACTCCATCCAGGTGCAGGCAACTGTTGTTGACTAGAGTTGCTGGAGGTACTTTGGGGAGGAGGAGGAGAAGTCAAGAGACTTGGCCTGGGCCAATTTGAACCCAGGTCTTCTTGAACACTTCTTGTTCAGCTGATTCAGTCTTGTCTGATTCTGTGACCTCTTTTGGGTCATTTTCTTGATAAAGATACTGGAGTGATTTACTATTTCCTTCTCCAACTCATTTTACCAATAGGAAAGGGAGGCAACCAGGGTTAAGTGACTTGCTTAGGCTCACACAGATAATGAATATCTAGGTAGGTCTGGTTTGAAATCAGGTCTTCCTGACTCCAGGTCCAGCACTCTACGTTACTGCACCACCTAGCTACCCTCTTAAATACCTGCCCCATCATTTAAAGCCCATTGTCTTTTAGGAAACCTTTCCTTATTCACCTCAGTTCGTGTAGGTAAATGACCTTTCCCTCTTTGGACTTCATGAAGCACTTTGCCTCACCTCCATCTCCCAGCTAAATTTATGCTATTATATTATTTTGTACTGCAGTGAATATGTTAAAGCTCCTCCCATTTGATGGTAATTTCCATGACAACAGAGATTTAAGTCTTTTGATCTAAATTTTTCTCCCTGCAACAAGTGTGATGCTCTGCATACAGATGCTGCTGCATACAGTAGGCATTAGTAAATCAATAAGTATTTGCTGTTGAGGAGATAATAAAATTCACTTTCTTCCTGTTTACTAAATTGTTAGTCCAATCTGTCACTACTGGACAATCAGAAATAGCCCCTGGATCTCTCCCGAGCAAGAGGTTTTGCCAGCATGCAGAAAAGTCGGTGTTATTTCATGATTTGTAGCTGTGTTCAGTAAGCATTGCTTTGGTGGCCCTATGTGAAGTGACATTTGGTTAGGGTTGGTTTTTTGGGTTTTTTATGGTGCAGTGAGCACAGAAGGAAAAAAGCAACGGGCAGATTTAATTTCCCCCTGTAGCAGAGAGGGGAAAGTGACTCATTTGGGATTAAGATTCATGTCCAGCAGTGTGTCATTTAGACTTAGCCTGACCCTTCCTCCTCTTCTTTCTCCTTTTCCTCTCTTGTTGAATAGAGCTCTTGTCAGGCTCTTCCCTTTTGGAAGCTCAGGTTGGGTTCTTGGGCTCTCCTCCTGAAACCTAAGACCACGCTTGATCAGATGTGAAGCACAGAAAGTAAAACCAAGCTTATCCTCAAGTGTTCCTATCATTCAAAACATTCATTGCAAGGGCATTTGAAAATAGGACACGATTGTGAGGAAGGAATCACTGCCAGGTAGAAAACACACGCCAAGGTCCAGATACCCAGAGAGGCATTGAGAAAAATGCACCTTCCTCCCTCCTTGACAGCAGTAGGGGACTATGGGGCAAAATATAGCATATAATGTCAAATAGGGTTGATGTCATACTGGTGGTTTTTCCCTCTTTTTTAATCTTTAGTATAAGGGATGCCTAGTTAATAAAGAGATAGGGGAGGAATATATTTGGGAATGAAGGGGATGTAAAAACAAAATGTATCAATGCAATTAAGATAAAAAATGAGGGAAAAAGGGGGAAAATGCACAAAATGCATGTAGATACAGGGTGTCTATCCCCTTTAGTGTAGCTTAAAGTTGTTAAAGCTTTAAACTTCATTGAGATTTTGGCCTACGCAGAACTTGGAGCCTATAAAATAATCTTATATTATAACCTATGGAATTTTTCATCAAAGTGTACACTCCCTACCAAAGATGTTTCCAAATTGGCTAAATTGACGTTTTAAGATTCATCTTTATTGATGCTGAATGTCTGTCACCTACCCTCTCTGCACCTTAGTTTCTTCAGCTATAAGATAAGGGTATTGAACTAGATGTCCCTGAGGTTCCTTTCAACTTTAGATCTATTTTACTAATTCTCAAAGATAGTCTTGTTTTCTACTGAAAATTACTGACTGTGAATAGCTTTCAGTTTTATCATATGTAAAGTTATTTACTAAGCAAACATGACACTTAAATTCAACACTAATTCATTAAGTTCCTACTATGTGAATAGCATGAAGAAATAGAAACAGTTCCCTGATCTCAACAAACTTAAATTGAATTGATTATTTGACAGAGAATAATGTTAGGTTAATACATTTATAACCTGTTATGTTAAACCTTTCACAAACAACATTTCCCATTTCCCTAAGATTAGAGAGAAGATGACTTGCTAAGAAGACCTTTTCATGTGCTCCTTTCTCCTCCTCCTAAGGAATCATGTGATCTGCGTAAGCAAAAGCAATCTAACTTCGGGAAATTCTGAAGCATCTATACTCACATGGACCATTTCGTGAATTCTGTGCAGTAATTCATGTGGGTCCTACACTGTTAGCAGTAGGTAGAGACAAACCAAGACAGACTTTATCAGGGGTCTGGGTGGCAAGAGAGGACTAAAATCTTTCTCGGAAAGCGTATCAAAGCTGTGGTGGCATTTTCTGTTTCTGATAACTTATGCTACTTTGTTCATCAAGAAATGCATTGTGACTTAGGGAAAGAACACTAGACTTGGAGTCAGAAGACATGAAGCTACATACTTATAGGAATTAAGGCAACTCACTTAACCTGTGTCTCAGTTTCTTCATCTGTAAAATAGGAATGATAATACTAGTGGTTCTCATCTCAGACATTGTAATGAGAGAAGTGCCTAACAAACGTAGGTGGCCCAGTGGATAGAGTGCTGAGCCTGGAGTTGGGGTTCAGGATTCTGGGGACCCCTAAATATAAAGGTACAGGGGGGTCCACCTCAAAAACATTTGATGACTCAAGCCATCTTTCAGTCAAAATAGCAGGGTTTATTTGTATCACCAGTAGAATTGGTCTAGATTCTAAGTGAATTTGCAGTTTAATTGGGGTGAGACTGATACTTTTATTAAAAAAAAAAGATGATGGGAAGATTTGGATGGGATGAAAGAGTGGTAACTAGCCTGGGGGGCCCAGGTGCATACTGTGAAAGGAGTTAAGTGGTCTGGGCTTGGTTAGAGAGCCACAATTAAAGGACTATTGAGTGTCTAGGGGGTCAGATGGCTTGGGTGAGAAGCCAGGGTTGTGTGGGAGAATTCAGTGTCCAGGTCCCATCAGTCTCAGACACTTACTAGCTGTGTGACCCTGGACAAATCATTTACCCCTGTTTGCCTTAGTTCTTCATCTGTAAAATGGAGATGACAATACTTGCATTTTTTACTTCACAGTGTGTTGGGAAGAAAGCACTTTATAAACCTTGAAGGACTGTATAAAGTTATTCAGTAGCATGGCTAGTTGACAGTTGATCTGATTTATTAAAGATAGTGTGTTTTCATATCTTATAAAAAATGTTGCCATACTACATAGTATGTATAGTATAGTAAAAGCCAGATTTAACTAGATTGCGGATAAACACCTCCAATGTGGTTGTTTTAAGTGGTCTAGAAATCCTTACAATTTTTAAAAGTGGGGAAGAAGATACTGCCATTCTTTGATTTCCCCTTTCCTGGAGTTTAAGTAAATGAGAAGCACCCCTTAAAAAGGAAGGATTAGCTGTACTTGAGTTTACTTTTAGTATTTTCTGTGAGAATAAAGGAGTTTTTCCTGAAATTCTTTTTTAAAAAATCATCAAAAAACACGTCATGAAGGACACTCTTTAAAAAGTTCTCCACAAGATGACCCAGCCATCTCCACTGTGCTCCAGAGTGCTGGAGTTAGAGTCGGGAAGACCTGAGTTCAAATCCAGTCTCAGATATTTACTAGCTCTGTGGCCCTGAGCAAGTCACTAAACCTTGGCCTTCCTCAGTTTCCTC
>CM053769.1:78424591-78442614 GCA_028658325.1 Potorous gilbertii
GTTCATATGGCTGTCAGTAATTCACAATTCTTCTTTTAAGAATTGTTTGTTCATATGTCCTTTGACCAATTAACTACATAACCCAGATTTTCTGTATAGGGACAGTGTGGTGCTGGAAGGGTTAAATGGTCACCCCCATCCTTTTGTCCAGTATTCACTTTACTAAATGGTAATAGTAGCGACTTGAGAGGCAGGGTAGTGTGATGGTTACTCTCTTTGGGCAGCTGACCTTGGAGTTAGGAGAGCTTGGATTCAAGTCTTCCCTATGACTCATACCACCTTTATAACCTCAGGCAAGTAACTCCCAGTGCTCCCAGACTACCCTATAAGATTATAAATTACAGACAAGTTGGTGGTCTGTATTGGTAGAGGGAGGTTTCAATGTGAATTAAATCATAGGTCCAGATCATTCCGCCCAAACTCATCTTTGTCGTTCTTTACAGTTTCCTTTCTTCACTCCAACCCTGAAAGTTAGACAGAGTGTCAAGTGTTCTGATCTTCATTTACAGTGGATTAAACAGACTCACTTAGGGGTGTGTACCCAAGGTCATGAATCTATTATATGATGGAAGGTCTTGACCACCGTCCTCTGTATTATTCTGCCTCTCAATCAATCGGCCAATCAGTCATCAAACAATCAATGCTTGTGAATTGAATAGCACATGTTGACTCATGCCAAGATGTTTTTCCCAGGATGATAGGCTCTGATGTTATTCCACTTCCGCACATCTACGGAGCTCGGATTAAAGGTGTGGAAGTTTTCTGTCCTCTGGATCCACCCCCTCCTTATGAAGCTGTAGTGAACCAAATCAATCAGGAACAGGTAACGTGAAAATCATTTTTCTTACCAAGGACATGTTTGAGATCTTATTAAGGATAATTCATATTATAGTCTCACTAAAACAAAATGAGACATAGATCATGTAGAAAATCTTAGTAATAATAATCTTACAAAATACACTTTTTTAAGAAAGAAAATATAAACCATAACAGAAGCAATTTGCTCAATGTCTTCTAATCTTAAAAAAAAAAAGAGTTCTCAAGGATGTTATTCCCTTTTTCTCTACCCCACAATGTCAGAAGACACTTGAGCTCAAGTCTTTTCAAATATTTACTCTTAGGTAGTTCCACTCTATCTTTTAAAAACACAATTGATACCTTTTATTTTTATATATCCTTCTTTCTCTCCACCCATTCTTGAGCCATCTATCCTTGCAGCAAAGAAGAAAGAAACAAAAGCAGTTCAGCAAAATCAATCAACACGTCAACCACCTCTGAAAGTATATGAAATGTCCCGCGCCTACAGTCCCCTACTTCTCTTCAAAGAAGGGAGATCATCTTCTTTGATCATCTCTCTTCCAATCTTTTCCCCCCATCTCTTTGTGTAAGATTTAGTTGCTGTTTTTCCTATATAGCCCCAGCTTGCATATGTCTTTTGACTCTGCTTTTTTCACCCTGCACTTTATATGCACTTCACTTTTTTCTTTATGTTTTCATACTTGTTGGTTTTATAATATGATAATATCTCATTCCATTGGTACAACAAGTTGTCCAGGCATTCCTCCATCATTGGCCATGTAGACTGTCTCAAGGAATCACTATTAAGGATAAAATCACTAGGGATATTTTTGGTACAGATGAGTAAAAATTTGATTTCTAGAAGTAAAAAAAATGACCTTCACACGGAACAACTGAGTGTAATATACTTTGCAGAACAAGGCCATTCTGCATCGTTTTCCTCTTTAAAAGAGTGGCTGAAACAGACTAGGTTTTGAACAAAAGCAAACGATCCTGTTTTGTGTGATAGGGGACTTCATTACAAATTCCAGAGGCATCCGAAGCGGGGGCAGGCCCTTTGGACTCAAGCAGTGCACAGGTGTCTCAAGGTAACAAAGACATTACTTTAATAAGAAATAATCTTCTGCCCTGATCGTTTGCCAAACTGGTAAAAATTGCTAGTCATTTCAGATGATTGAAATATCTCATTGCAGCTATCAATCTGTATCTGTAGCATAAATTTCTTTTATTGTTTTATCAATATGCTAGACGTTATTTTTAAAGCACATTATTCAAACTGTAACCATTGCTATATCCACTAACATCTGTACTGACAAAGTTATAAAATCACATTGGAGTACACAATCTTTTAAGAATACACTAACTCTTCTCGAAAACCAAGAGTCTAATTTTGCATTCCTCAACCTTCCCTCCCACCTCCCCATGCTGTAGTACTTTTTCTCCCTCTAACGGTAAGATGGAACTTTCTGGAAGCCTCTCCATTACTGCAGAGTGGATGGCTATGAAGTCACCCTTTATAATTTATAAACTGGGGCCAGGGTCATGTTGCCTTAATATAAAGTGAATTCGGTTTTTCAGTAGTACAGAGAATTCAGGGCTTGGTTTACATTTATCCTTGTAAGTTCAAGGTGCGTTATTACAGCTGCCCTCTTTGGGGAGGTTTTAAATGGCCCAGAAAATTGTCCACCAGGACAAAATTGCAAATGGTAATGAATAATGGATCAAGCTACAGCTATTTCAGATGATGGTAATTTTTCAGTAACGCCATTTGGAACATTTGGAACTGGTTTCTTTTCTTTTGCCCATTTTCCATCTCGAGTAGGAACACGGAGAATGGTCAGGTTTCCTCAATACAGTTGTATTCCATAATGCTTCTTCAAACCACAATGAAGGATTGCACCTTCTTTAATTTTATTTTCTTCAACAAAAATCCAATGAACTCAGGATGGATCATTTCACTATCACTTGCTTTTGGTTTGGATTTTTTCACAGTTTGTAATTAACCCTCTGGGTTATGCACACTTGGCTTCTAGCCTATGGAAGGCAAGGCTATTTCAGGTGTTATTTTGTTGTATTTCTCCAGATGAAATACCAGGAATCATCTGGCAGTTGTGAACTTGGGGAGATTTTAAATACTGGTTGGTTTTTTTTTTAATAGCTTTAAAGTGAGCTAATTTGTTTTTTTTTTAATCATGAATTCCTTTTAGAGTTGTCATTTAAAGAAAGCTTGCAAAATTATGGGAAAGTGATATTTTTAAAGTGTGGGTCTGACCATGTCACTCCCTGTTCAATAAACTACAGTGGCTCCCTATTACCCTCTGGGACTCCACCCTTTGACAGTTAAAACCCTTTGGCTGTAGACTAGCTTTCCAAAGCTTATTATATATTACTATTTTTCATGTACTCAATAGTCTTTCTCAAACTTCTCAATGTTTTTCACACCTGATATTTCATCTCTCATCTCCATGCCTTTGCATAGGCTGTCCCCTCATGACTGGAATGTATTTCCTTTACACCTTTGCATCCCAGATTCTATCTACATCACCTCTTACCTGAGGCCTTTCCTCATTCCTCAGGGCTTTCCTCTCCACCCTCCTTCCCCCATTATTTTTTTTTTGTTTGTTTATACTTTTATGTATATATGCTATTTCCTTCTGAAAATTACTTGAAGATAGGAATTGCTTCATATCCTCAGTATCTAACCTAGCAAAGTCCCCAGTACATAGGAGGCCTTTAATAAATTCGTTTGCTTGCTTAATGTTACTCATTGGCTGGCAAGTAGGTTTAGTTTTTCAGGTACTGCTGGCCTGAATTGTGAAGTGATATGATTGATGAAAATTTACTTATATTTCTCTTTCAACAAATCAGGTGGAGACGTTCCTAACACACCTGGGGAAGAGAGCCCATCCCTGTCAACTCCTGATTCAAATCTGGTGCATCTTCCATCAAACAGGAGAGCCTTGCAGCCCTTGAGAGCAAGATCAAAAAGCGACCCTGTACTCCATCACTTGACAGACAGAGGTGATGTCATTTGCTGACTTCTAACTAGAACATTTTTTCATCATTTTCTTAAAGATTCTAACTGAATACAAATCATGTAGGTCAGACTCTGTTCCCTAATTTTAGGTGATATTCTCATGGAAGTTGAGTTCTGTCCTGGAGAAAAGAAAATGGAGAGCTATCACATGTTAGGGAAATGCATCAGCTCAACTTAGATGCTCACATCCTTTCAAATTTCATTTTTCATGGTCAAAAATACTGATTAAGCCCTCCATTGTACATAATATCCCGAGAGGTGAAATACAGGAGAAATAGGTAGATCTGGTTTCTGATTTCTGGACATTATAAATCCTTCTGGAAGGAGTGTTTTCTTTGGAAGAAGCAGCTAAGGGGGTATGTGTGCTTTTGTGGGTTCTTTTAGTATATTTATTTTTATTGTGTTGAACTTAAGCTCTGTAAACAGATTGGCCCATTTAAAATAAACACCACCAAATGGGATTTACTTTAAATGGATAGATGCACAACCATGCTTGTGTTTGCCTCTCTGTGGGCTTATCTAAATGAATATAGGTTTACTTAAGCATGATTCCAGAGATGACATATATAATATATGCATATAAAACTCTTCTCCAAGAAAACTTCCTAATACTTCATAAACTTCCCAACTTTTCCGATGGCCAAATTACCTTTTCAATCTCTTGTAAGTTCTGCCTCAACTCCTCTAACATCATCTGTTGTATGCCATAGTTATAGATTGACCATGTACCTAAGAGAAAACTCCTCTTGTTTCTACAGCTGCCACAGAGTGGGATTTTCCCACCTCCCCGTGACTGACTGTATCACCTCTGCAATCCCAACAGGCCCCAGCAGCCTGGGCTCTAAGAATCCCAAGACCTGTCTTCACCGTGGGTCTCCTCCACCTTTACTCTAGCAAGTTGAGGACTCGGGCTGGCCGCCTGCCGGTTTCAGCTGGAACTTAGTTCTCTCTACAGCATAGTCTTAGAAGATGGACCCTTACTCAATTCCTGCAGTGCTGAAAGTCAGCAGGCAGGAGGGTGGACATGTTTACTTGTTTGGACCTTTTAATGTAGAAGGTGGCCAGGGCATATTCAAGTGAATGAGCATAGACCCTGCCCCTTGGCCCTCACATTAAAGTGTAACTAGCAAATCCTTCCTAGCAAGTGTTGCATCAAGACCATCACTGCCTGGGAGACTGAATGAGTATCAACTGGGAGGGGGTGGTGTGGGGAGGGGGACAGCTTTCTTTCCTCTGTTTAGAGCTCTGTGGGCTTGAAAAAGGGTCCAGAAGGTGTCTGCATCCTTCACCACAATTTCATTGCCCCTCCTGCTTCCTGTCGTAGCTTGAATGTTTTCATTCCTGCCTCTGACTTCCTCAGTCCTGGGCAGGCTGAAGACTGCTGGTTACTCTTGCATAGTTAGGGAAACATGATTGTATCTCCCTCCTCTTCCCAACATACCTCCTGGCTTATTGGCCCCATCAGAGAGTTGTTCTACATATCTTTAAAATAACTTTATACACTTGGTGATGTAAGAAAACCAGCCTGGGAAGCTGAGAAATATGGAAGTTCTCCTTAAGCACCCCCATTAACTAATGAGTTACTTCCTTTGGATTTAAATTTCTCTGTCTGCAAAATGAAAATGGTGATTTGCCTTCTACTTGCCTCATAGATGTGATGTGAGCCCAGATGAAATAAAACAGAAACAGAAAACTGAGAATTTTAGGATAAAGCTATTAGCCAAAGAGTACTAGTAGCATCTTCTCACAGACCTTGTTTCTCTAGCCCTCTCCACACTTGTTTAAGCAACATTTTCATCCCTTCTCTGTTGTGTCATCTCCTTCCACCAGAACGGAAATGCTTTCTCTCTGTGATTCATCAATTTGCCATCCATTTGCAAGTGTCACTTGAAAATATTACATATGACCACGTGTTATCTTTTGTCTCCTGGTTGCCCTTTGTCATTTGACATAACTCAGAAATTGTCTACTGTAACATGCTAAAACCTTTGGGGACATCCTTGGATTGAAAGACATCCCTTGTGTTGTAGATTTCTTTTCCTCCTTCTGTGAAATGAAAGACAAGATTTGCATGGATGTCAGTATTTTGCCAGGTGATTTTTCCATGCTGAGTTAGAGGACTGGGCTGGGGTCTCCGATAATCATATGTTCAAGTGACATTGGCAGAAGTGTACTAAGGAGTTTTTCTCTTTACCTGTAGGGCCTGTGCTTAGCTGTGAAGTTGCAACTCAGACTGAAGTGAGGACCGAGTTGGCTCCAGTGACCTTCAGAAAGGGTCTTCGAGCAAGAGCCATTCGAGCTAGACCTCGCTCTTTGGTAGACTACAAATCTTACATAGACACTAAACTGCTAGTGGCAAAGTTCCTGGAGCAGTCATCCTGTAGTATGACCCCAGACATACATGAACTGGTAGAGAACATCAAATCTGTCCTCAAGTCTGATGAAGAACACATGGAGGAAGCCATTACAAGTGCCAATTTCCTTGAACAGGTAGTTTTGTTGTGCACATTCAGAGACCTCATTCTATCTTTACTGGGTTAACTTGATTGTTTACTGTTCAAAAGACATTCATTTCACAACCATTCTTTCAAGGGAGCAAAGGGGGAAGATGAAGGACGAACCCCCTTCCAGGAGGACTGTCCGGGGAAACACTCTCAATGGCTTAAAGATATCACAATTAAGCACCTATGGTGGGAAAGCAAATCTATTAAATACAAAGAGGACAAGATATTTGAAGTGAAAGTAAAGGAAGATGAATGAATGAATGAAAAAAGTTCATTAAGTGATTACTTTGTGCCAAGCACTGGAGATACAGATAGAATAGTGTGATGGGCCCTATTAAGGGAGTAACATGTATAAGAGGCTTCAGGTGCAAGGAGACTGTATGGAAAGATCCAGTGGTCCTTAAGGATTCAGCCTCAGAGCAAATGGGAAGACCCAGGGATCTTGAAGAGATCTGACTTGATGGCAATGCCTGGGGCTCTAAAGGGCATGTTGAAGGAGATCCAGTGCACAAGAGGGGAACACAGACAATAAAAAGCATGCCTTTTTGATTCCTGACTTTAATGCTTCCCTTGAATGGCATGTTTGAAAATGAGGCAAATGGACTTTATTTGAATTGACAGAAACCTGGAAAGCAGTTTGTCTACCCCTGAAATTGTCTCCTAGTAAATAGGTAGAATTTGCATTAATAAGGAGTTCTCTTGTTTTTCTGAAGGGGAATTGAATGAATTTTAGCATACCAAAAATAAAATGTACTGACTTCCTTTAAGTTCCACCTGCTACAGGAAGGCTTCCCTGCTCACTCTTCATTCTAGTGCCTCTGGTAATGATTTCCAATTTGACCTGTCCACAGCTTGTTTGTGCATAGTTATTTGTAGGTTATCTCACCCTTTATATTGTAAGCAGGGACCTTCCTTTTACCTTTCTTTGTATCCCCAGTGTCAGAATATAATAGGCACTTAAATGTTTATTGACTGACTGGTAGCAGGATTTTTCAATGGATTATTCAAAATTACAGAAAAGATTGAAGGTGCAGGGCAGTCTCCCCAAACTGGACCCTTTCAACCAAGAAAGATATTCTTCTGCTGGGAAGAAGACATAGAGGGCTTGTAAATTTTTTGCTATACTAAGTTTTTGATGACTCACTGCATTTTACATCAGGTTGGATACTTGGGATGGACCAATCATAGCTACCTTAAATCTAGTTGGATATAGAGTAGACAAAAGAAGCCTACATAACTGACACGAAAATATGGCTTTCATGGCACATGGTTGTTGTCACCCCCACCAGGGCCCTAGGTCATACATGCATGGTATATAGTTTTATCCTCCCACCTCCCTTTATTTTTCCTTTTGTAAAACAAATTTATTTTCAATTCACAGAACAAAACAAGCATTTCCATAACACAGTACAATAACAAAAGATAATTTTGCATGAAACTGCAAATCTACTATGTGTAACTTGCAATTTCCTTCAAATATACAACAAAGTTATCATGTAAATTTCCTTTTTCTTCTTTTCCTTCCTTCCCTCCTGCCAGAGAGATGGTTACCATTAGACACAAATGAGTAAATATATGTAAAATTATTCTATACATACTTCTATTTATCAGTTCTTTCTCTGGATACAGATTGTGTCTTCATATGTTCTTGCTTTTCCTTCCCCATCTAATTCCTAATGCCACCCCCTCTTTACCTGTCCCAAGCCCTCCACTGCCTTTCTTTCTCTCTTCCCCGCTTGACTAAAAAGAATGTTACTGCAGTGGGAGAGATGTTTTCTCCCTCACCTTATAAAAACTGAAAGAATTTTAAAAAACCAAAATAGGATTTTTTAAAAAACTAGTCATAGGATTATAGGTCTAGAGCCAGAAGGGACTTCAAAGACCATCTGCTCCAACTCCCTCATTTTATAAATGAGGAAACTGAGGACCAGTGGGAATGATAGAAGTATAGCAGTAGAACTAGAGGGGCCATCAGAGGCCATCTAGTTCAACTCCCCCATTGTACAGATGAGAGAACTGAGGACCAGAAGATCACACAGGAGGAGGTAGCAGAGCTAGATTTTGAACCCAGGTCCATGGACTTCAAGTCCTACTCCTCTTCTAAATAGACATGAACTCTTTCTTGAACTGATCTTTTCTTTTTTCTTGTTTTCTCCCTCAAAGATAATGACTCCTGCTCAGCCAAGTACATCCAGTGCTCAAATGTTGCCTTATAGAAGACACCCTAGGCTCCTTCATCTGGAGAGTTGTGGAGATCTGAGCACTTTCACCTCAGCAGTAAGTCAGAGAGTAGAGAGAAGGATCCCAAGAACAGACCCAGAAAGGCCACACAGTCTTATTGGAGTTGTAAGAGAAACTGTGCTCTGAGCTAGCCCTTGTGGCTTGTGATCTGAGCTCCTTCGAGAAGTCAATGAGCTAGGAAAGAAAATCATGACTGGAGAGCCCCATCTTGTCGTGCGGCATGTCTCTACATACTCTGTTTTGTTGTTTAAGGCTGATTTAGGAGAAAGGCTTTTGTTCTACTCGTCTCTGCTGTACTATGTTGTGCCTAAGGAGTCTGGGGACACCACAGGGAATGTTTATTTCTCAACTACTGGCTTCACCACCAAGGACATTCAGAGGGCAGTGACTATATCATTCCAGACCTATGGACACTTTGGATGCATCGTTATAATTTGTGAACTTAGCTCATCTTCCCTTCCCTGGGCATTCCATAATGGTATTTGAGTGTTCCAGGCCTTGGTGGGGATGGGATGTGGGGGTGGCGATGCCTCAGCTGCCCCTGTGTCTGCCCTGTGGAAGGACATAATCTGTTTGGAGGCTATTTATAGCTGCCTGTGGCCTCTCACTGCTCAGTGAGAATGTGGGTTGGCGTATAAGCAGGATGATCAAATAACCCTGCTGTTATTGAAATGTTAAAGCCTAAGTTTAGGGCAACTCTCAAACTACTTTCCTTAGGGAAAACAGGAAGTGCTTGAGACAACCAGCAAATTTTTAGCAAAGTATTTTGGAGGAGCAATCATTGGTTCCACTTGCAAGATTAGAGGCAATAACTCCAGAATTAAGAGTAAAATCATTCACTTTTTACATCTGGTGTGAACGTGTCACTTCTGTTCATTGTTCATGGAGCTGGTCTAATGCTCTGGTGGGGATACAACTGCCTGAATAAGGTCTTATGAAGTCGCAAAAAGTTGGGGTCTTCCTAGAGTTAACCAGCTCCTGCATCCTGGACAACATGGAATGACCTAAGGTAGGGACATGGACCAGAGGGTGATGTAGTCTGTAGAAAGCTGGCTTTGGAGCCAAAGACCTGCATTTAAATCCTACTTCTGTCACCTACTGGCTGTATGACCCTGGGCAAGTGACCTAACCTTCTCAAGGCAACTCTCTTAGAACCTAAGTTATGGAGAGAGGTACTGACCTGTACTGATAGGAGTTCCTTTCCCTGGGAGTTCCCTCTGCCAATGAACTCACAGAATGATGCAAGCACCATAGAATATTAGTGCTAGAAGGGACCAGGGCTAGATTATCTAGTCCAAGAGTCCTTGACTTCTTTTGTGTGTGTCATGGACCCCTTGGGTGATCCGATGAAGCCTATGGATTCCTTCTCAGAATAATATATTTAAATGCACAAAATATGTTACAAATGACGATGCATTATAGTGAGATGCACAAAGGAAACCAATTATATTGAGAGTTATCAACATTTTCTTAAATTTAAGGACCCCAAGTGAAAAAAACCTTATCTTGTCCAACCCCTTCATTTTACTGATGAAAAAACTGGGGAGTAGGGAGATTGTGACTTGCCCAAAGTCACGCAGCTAATTGATGGAAGAGATGGGACTCCATCTCTTGTCTGAGGATGACTCCACCCAATCCCCAGGATTCTTATTACAACATGTTACTCCTTTGCCTCTTTGTATATGACATCTAACCAATAGAGGAGGATTCTTTTTTTAATGGGAAACCTCTCTAATGGTCTGGATTTCTGTTTAAAGAATGTCAGGTTGAGAGAAAATTTGAAACTCAAAATTTTAAAAAATAAATGTTAAAAATTTACATGGGCAAGTCACTTACCCTCTCACTTCTCAAGGTGATTCTCTTAGAACCTAAGTTACAGAGGAAAGTACTAACCTGCACTGGTAGGAGTTCCCTCACCTTGGGAGTTCCCTCTGCCAGTGAACTCACAGAATGATGTAGGCATCATAGAATATTAGAGTTAGGAGGGGCCAAGGCTAGATGCCCATGGGACTTTACATGAAACTAGGGGAAAACAAAATATTGTTAAAGACCTCCTATTTCTACAAATAAATTAATGAATGAATAATGTCAGGTTTCACTTAATAGTGGTTGAGCTTCATTGGCATTGTTTTTTAAATAATCTCCTGAGTACTGAACTTAAAATAAGATCAGAGTTTCAGTCCTGACTCTATCACTCATGACTGTATAACTTTGGACTAATTACTTAACTTCTCTGAATATTAATTCTCTCATCTATAAAATGGAGACAATAGTAGTGGACTGCCTAATTCACAGGTAGATTGAACTTAATGGGCTCTGAGGCTTCTTCCAGCTCTAAATCTATAATCTGGTTATTCAGTCATATCTGATTCTTTGAGACTCCATATGGTTTTTCCTTGGTAAAGATACTGGAGTGCTTTGTCATTTCCTTCTCCAACTCATTTCTAAGTGTCTGAGGCCAGATTTGAATTCAGGCAAACTTGTCTTTCTGACTCCAGGCTCAGTGCTCTATCCTCTGCACCACCTAGTTGCTCCCCCATCCCTCCCTACCCCACTGCCACCTCTCCCCAAATCTATGATCTTCTAATTCTATAAATGTATGTAGAAATGTCCCCTTTCCAGGAACACATATAAGGTCAATCCACAAGTATTTATTAAACCCTTATTATATGCCAGGAATGGGCAGCTAATTGACTCAGTGGATAGAGTGCCGAGCCTGGAATCAGGAAGACTTGCCTTCTTGAGTTCAAATCTGGCCTCCAATATTTATCTGTGACTCTGGGCAAGTCACTTAAGCCTATTTACTTCAGTTTTTCATCTGTAAAATGAGCTGGAGCAGGACATGGCAAACCACTCCAATCTTTGCCAAGAAAACCTCAAATGGGTTCATCATGAAGAGTCAGACAAGACTGACCAATGACCAAAGAACCAAAATATGCCAGAAACTGCGCTAGCTGCTGGAGACAAAAAGAAAGGGGGAAGAAAGGCTGAAGGGATTCATTTTCTAATGAGGGAGTCAACATGAAAATAACAATGTACATGGATCATACATACACACACACATACATACATATATACACATGCATACATTCATACATGTATGCATGTATATATATATATATATATATATATATATATATGTATATATGTATAGTGTAAATGGAAGGACCTGGGAAGGGCCCCCCTCACAAGTTGGATTTGAGCTGAATCTTGAGGGAAGCTGGGGGGACATAGGTGTCAGAACAGAGGAGGGAAACCATTCCAGGTAACCAGCCGGAGCAAACACTGTGCACAGAGTCAGGAGATGGAGGGTTGTGTGTGAGGAACAGTACACAGGCCAGTATAGCTACATCATTGAGTGTGAAGGGGAAGAAAGCACGAAAAGGCTGGATGAATTAGTTTGTGAGGGGTTGTAAATTCCAAAGCATTTTTTACTTTGATCCTGGAGGAAATAGGGAGCCAGTGAAGTTTATTGATAAGGGGGTGGGGCAACATGATCAGAAATAGGTAGGCAATATTATAGCAGGCTGCTCATCATTTCTGGAAATTAGTGTTTTCTCTCAGAGGGTGGACGTTTGTCATGGTGCTGGTTAGTGCCCTCTTCTGAGGGCATATTGTGCTATCTCAGTAATATTGCTCATTTTATCTGAAGTTGAAAGGAGCCCTCACATGGAAGGGTTTGCCTATGAGCTATGGGCTAAAATTAGCCATGACTTGTGGGAGAGAGAAAAAAGAGGCGGGGGAAAGAGATGAAAAAGAAACAGAAGAAAAGGGCTGCTTCCAGGCCTTCCAATTGGAAATATTCCCATCCTCTTCTAAAGAATTTGCTTGAATTCTGACTCAGATGAATATATATGTGTGTGTGTGTGTGTGTGTGTGTGTGTGTGTGTGTGTGTACTTTTTCTTTTGGTTAGGGAGGAAAAGGTTTGGTTAGGTTTGGAAGGTAAAGAGGCCAAGGGAAGCAAAGAAAAAGTGGCTTCTTAGTCTTAGATGGTGGCAGGTTTTTTTCTGGTCTCCTCAAAGTGTAGACATTTAAAGGATTTGACATATTTCCACAGTGTATTTACTAGAGTGAAAAGCACACATAACCTGTAAGCACTAGGGCTGGGTGGCCTATATGCCCATGGAAAGGGGGCTTTCCTATTCACATGAACATTCTTTTTTTGGGAAGTAGAGGTGGGAGGGAAGAAGGCAGAAGCAGGCAGAAAGGCACCCCCAAGGCACATGAAAGCACTTTAACAAGTCTGTCTAGCTGTCTATCTCTTTCCTACCATATCTTCAAATCTCCATATAACATTCTATATGTCTATGATTCTATATGCATCAATCTCATGTAAACACATGACACATTTGTGTCATATATAACACACACTTGTCTATATGTGATATAATACACAAATCACACATGTGTCCATCATCTATCTGTGTAACATATATACATGTAACATGACACAGAGAACCATATATAATATGTGCATATCTCAACACATTACATATTAACATATTTAACATATAATATAGACACACATGCACATACATAGATGCATAGATAATGTATGGCTAGAGAAATAGCCTTATGTATATTATTTACATAATTGTATTAAGTATTTGTATTTTACATATAAAAATATATGTGTCTATGGACAAATATTGCATCTTTATTCAATATAATTAGTTTCCTTTGAAATCCTATGTATTTTATTTTATGCATGTAAGAACATTACTTCAAAGACTTCACCAGACAGCCAAACATTTCACTACTTCAAAATGTTAAGTTTTCCTGTTATAGACATTCTCAACAATCCCCAGGAATGTCCACTCTGTCTCATCTGAAAGGCATTCAGATATAAATTTCAATATTTCAAGGATACTGTGATATTATATATGTGGATATTCCTTCCAATGATAACAATTCACAATCTTCTCATGCCTTTGTATCCCCTGGGATTCTTGTTCACACTTTCCTATGTATTTTTCCCCATATATTTCCTATCGACAGTCTTACAAGTCTTACAGGTCTTAGCATTTCCGCAGTTTCAGTAATGACACTAAACTGTCCAACTATTGCTACATGACCCACAAAGACTACCTGTTTTCCTTTTCTTAAAAAAAATCCAAACACTTTTATTGGTGTCTTGTCTTGTCTTTACATCACTCATTTCCTGTCTTGCTCTAGGTTGAGCTCTGTCTTATGACAAAGAAAAACAAGCCAAAACATCTGTTATGGAATCTGAGTCTGACAATGTACACAATATTCTGTGCTGTCAGGTCTTTTCTGATCATACATTGCCTCAGTGATATATATATTTATGCCACTTTTTCACTCAAGTCTGCCTTGGTTATGTGCTATAGCCCACTTACATCTGCCATGCATCTTGCTATTGACCTTTAGGTCACATGCAATTTTGATTCTTTGGAAATTGTGGTGTTCCACCATTGGGAAGATATTGTTGCCAAAAAATATATAGATTTTTGTGTCAGGGATGGGAGTGATTTGAAAGTATTGTGCAATTTTCAAAATACAATTTGGCCCACTTCTTTTTCTTCTTCAATTCTGGGCCCAACATATTGTTCATCTGCAGTGTCTAGCAAAGCTGTATGTCTTCATAGATAGATATACACAGCAGGGTTCATTTCTTGCTTTTCATAAAAAAGTTTTGGTTCCCTGAATCCTTTGATTACACAGTTCTAAATGACTTCCTAGCTCCACTGCTATTCCATGGAGAATGGAGGGGTGGGAAGTGGCAAGGATGGGGATGGAAAGGATAGTGGCACAACCAGACTCTTAGTGATGTTTGCTTTAAAAAGCTCCCAAATCCAAAACAAACAAAGGTGCCCCAAACTAGATTGTCATGGTTGATCTCCAAGTTGACTTCCATAGTAACACCAATGGCCAGTGGAGGGAGGAAGGGAGAGGAAGAGGGTGTGAAAAAAGCAGTCAGTAACTGCCTTTATCAGTGGCTTGGACTCCCAGTAAACCTCTCTCCCACATCTACAGCCCTTAGACATAGATCAGAAGGCACAAAAAAATTTTAATATTACTTCTGACAATGTAATGAAAATTGGGTTAGTGAGGGGCTACCGTGGATAGAACGCCAGACCTGGAGTCATGAAGGCTCATTTTTGTGAGCTTAAATCTGGTCTCAGACACTTACTAGCTATATGGCCCTGGACACAAATCGCTTCCCCCTGTTTGCCTCAGTTTTGTCATCTATAAAATGAGCTAGAAAAAGAAATAGCAAACCACTCCCATAACTGTCAAGAAAACCTCAAATGGGGTCACAAAGAGTTGGACACGACTCAATAACAACTGACCAACCATGTGGTGGTATCAAACTCAAATAGAAACAGATTCTTGAGAACCACACAATGACTCAGAAAACCACAAATTAACAATATCTATGTTATTTTGTATTTTTATTCATTTTGTTAGACATTTTCTATTTATGTTTCACTCTAGTTCCAACTGCATTTTGGAGTTTTGCAGAACACCTCTGGTCTAGAAGTGATGGAGAAAATGCTAATAATGCAGATTAAACCTAAAAGTATTTCCTACATGCACAGTCTTCCCTCTCCCAGGAAGTCTGGTGGTTAAATGTTTATCAGCACACCTCTTTCTCCTATCCCATATATTCATAAGGCCCACTCTGCTTACATGTGGGAATTTGGTCCAAGTAATAGTAGATGAAAGTAAAATCCCTCTTATTAAGTTGTGCTAGGTTCTTAGGAAGATACAAATTATAGATAAGACCTAGTTCCTGACCTCATGAAGCTTACTTTTTAGTAGGGGCATAAAACAGAAATACAGACAGCTACATAGAGGGAGTAAAAAGAAGAAATACAAGATTTAAGAATCAGAGGAAATGATCTTAGACAAGTATGGATAAACTTGCAGAAAATAAGGAAGAGAGAGGTGAGCAGGGCCAAGAGAATGTTGTAGACAGTAACAGCAATATTGTTTTATGAACAGCTTTGTCATATTATAAGTCATTTTGACTATTATAAATATCCAAATTAACTACAAAGGAAGATGCTATCTGCATCCAGACAAAGAACTGGTAAATAGAAGAATGCATACAATGATTTTACATATATATATATATATATATATATATATATATATATATATATATTTATTTATTTATTTATGTCCAATGGTAACCATCTCTAAGGCAAAAAGAAGGGAAGAAAAAAAGGAAATTTACATAACTGTATCATATATTTATAAAGAATAGAAAATCCTACATAATAGACTTGCAGTTTCATGTGCAATTATTTTTTTTATCATACTAGGTCCATAAACTAAAAAAAAAAATAATTAGAGGAATCTGGTTCTAAATACTGATTCTACTGTTTACCACCTTATGTAGCTTACTTCACTATTCTGGCCTCTATCTTCTCAGCTATAAAATAAGAGGGTTAGACTAGATATTTCTTCCAGCTCTAAATATGCAATCTTATGATAATACACAGTAAGTGCATTAGAAAAGTATGGTTCAGAGTGCTATAAGGTCAGGGAGGATCAGGGATCTTTGTGATAGAGCTTACATTGAAGATTGACATTGAAAAACGGTTGAGTATTTTCCAGGAGAAGCTAACAGAGAGGCAATTTCACTGTGAGAGAACACTCATGTCCATTTATTTTGTAGAGCATGATTCCTATGGAGCAGTTCTATTTGTTAGATAGGGTTGTTTGTTTGCTGTAGGAAATTCATCAGAGAAAGACTAGTAAGGAAACTTTTCTCTCAGCCAGATTCCAGTAGAATTGTAATTTATGATGGGACACCAAGTCCTTTGTGGAATTTAGAGTTTGCTGAAAGCGCTTATAGTCCTTCGACGATGTAGTAACAACTGATTTCTCACCTAGGTGAGGAAGGAGAGTTAGATAGAACAGAAAACTGACAGGTGCCTCTTGGCTTCCCCCTCTAAACTGGTTGTCTCACTGTTCCCCACTCAGTGATAATTGATTGAGAAGTTGATTGGAGGCTCATTCCATGTTACTTGCCCTGGATCCAGTTTGTGTATCTCCAGATACAAATATTTCTAGTTACAGCTCTGGCTGGCAAGACACAGAAATCACTTTATTACCCAGAATGCCCTTCTTTGTACAATGTTGGTTCCCGAGTGTTAGCACCTGTGTTCACATCCCAGTCTAGAACAACCTCTAGTCACTACCATTGAATGAGATTCAATTTTGCTTTGCTTCATGACAGGAGAGAAAGGAAGTACTGAATTCCTGACTGACCTGATAATAGTGGCAAAGGGCCAGGCCAGTCTTAGGAACACCAATGTCAACTTCAAGAAGTCTTTGATCTCTCCCTAAAGTTCCTCTCTTCTGAAATGGGGACACATCATGGGATTTAGTTGGAAGAGACCCTTGAGAGCACCTACTTCAACCCCCTCCTTTTACAGATTATGAAACTGAGGCTCAGAGGGGAGACAACTCATTCAAGGTCATATGGCAGTAATTGGCAGTTGGAATTTGAACCCAAGTTTCTGATGTCAAGCCCAGTGCTCTTAAAGATCATTGGTGGTATATACAACCCCTTCTGGTGTCCAGGAAATATAATGTTTCTTTTCTTCCATGACAGCAACTTCCTTCAATTTTTTGGTTTTTTTATCCAGTGGAGCTTAGTTAATAAATAGTGCCAATATAGCAACTGATTTTCTTAACCCTGGCCATGGCTTAATTTTTTTAAAAAATGGTTTTAATCTTATCATAGACAACATATGTGATAGGTGTGCTTTATTTTAAGCATCCTAAAAGATTATGTAAAATGAGATTAAAGGGGAAAATGATTAATAAAAGATTATTTGTTCTCAAAAAGGTTTAATTATACACACTGTGGGCATTTAAAATTGGATTTTAAAAGTGGGGGAGGGGAATTTGATTGGGACCTTTGCTGAAGTCAAATTTGGTTTAGGAAATTTCATTCCACAAATGCAAATCAGTGACTCTTCTAAAATATATAGTCTTGAGAATTGCCTGGTGCACTAAGAGAATAAATAATTTGCCCACGGTCACATAGACATTCCATAGGTTAATTTTTTAAAATGCAGCCTGGCCACGCAGCACAGAGAGGAACAGATCAAAGCAGGCTTCAGGGATGGAATCTCTAGTGGCCATGAAGGTCCCTCCACCCACAGATGCACAGGTCAGTGAGAGAGACTTCTGGACTGGCTGAGAGGGGAGCGGGGTGTCTCCATAACTCAGGCCCCCTTGGGAGGCAGCAGCAGAGGCAGCAGGTGGCCAGAGGCTTCCTGAGAAGGCAGGAAACAGGACCTGGAGTCCATTACTGAACGTCTCCACATAAACCCTCTGAGGGAACTGAGCCTGGGAGGCGGCCCTGTCCCCACCTGAGCACCAGAACTTAAGCTCACATTGAATAGCAGATGGGCCCTCCACTGAAAGCCCTGAGGCTAGGGAGCAGCATTTGAATCTC
>CM053769.1:78443114-78537343 GCA_028658325.1 Potorous gilbertii
AAAAAAGATAAGGAAACTGAGGCACAGAGAGATTAAAATGACTTAGGGTTATAGAGGCAATTGTTATTATTAATTATTATATCTAATTGATGTGATCTGCAGATTTCTATGTGATGCTAATTAAAGCTTTGGGTTTGAAAGAAATTTAAAGCCTATTAAAGAAAGTACTGGAGTCCAGATTCACAAAAAAACAAAAACAAAAACAAAAACAAAACTATCAGGGAAAATTACCCTGATATTCTGGAACCAGAGGGTAAAATACAAATTGAAAGAATCCACCGATCACCTCCTGAAAGAGATCCCCAAATGAAAACCCCTAGGAGTATTACAGCCAAATTCCACGGCTTCCAGGTCAAGGAGAGAATAGTGCAAGTAGTCAGAAAGAAACAATTCAAGTATTGTGGAACCACAGTCAGGGATAACACAAGATTTAGTAGCTTCTACATTAAGGGACCAAAGGGCTTGGAATAGGATATTCCAGAGGGTGAAGGAGTTAGGACTAAAACCAAGAATCATCTACCCAGCAAAAATGACTATAATCCTTCAGGGGAAAAAATGGATATTCAATGAAGTGGAAGACTTTCAAATATTCCTGATGAAAAGACCAGGGTCGAATAGAAAATTTGACTTTCAAATACAAGACTTAAGAGAAACATAAAAAGGTAAATAGGAAAAGGAAATCATAAGGGACTTACCAGGGTTAAACTATTTACATTCCTACATGGGAAGATGATACCTGCAACTCATAAAAACTTTCTCATTATTAGGGCAGTTAGGAATACATATAGACAGAGGGCACAGGTGTGAGTGGAATATGAAGAGATGATGTCTAAAAAAATAAAATTAAGGTGGGAGAAAGGAATGCTCTGAGAGAAAAAGAAAGGAAGGACTAAATGGGGTAAATTATCTCACATAAAAAAGGCAAGAAAAAGTTTTACAGTGGAGGGAAAGATGGGGAAGCTGTGGAGGAGTGAGCAAATCTCTGTCAGCAGAATTGGCTCAGAGAGGGAAAAATATACACACTCAATTGGGGGGGGTGTATAGAAATCTATCTTACCTTACAGGAAGTAGGAAGGGAAGAGGAAAAGAGAAGGGGGGTGATAGAAGGAAGGGCAGATTTGGGGAGGTAGTAGTCAGAAGCAAAACACTTTTGATGAGGGACAGAGTGAAAAAAGGCAGAATAAATGGGGTAGGGGAAATACATTTAGCATTCATAACTGTGAAGAAAAATTTGAAACAAATTTCTCTGTATAAAGGCCTCATTTCTTAAACATACAGAGGACTGCATCAGATTTATAAAAAATAGAAGTCATCTACCAACTAATAAATGGTTAGGAGATCTGAACAGTTTTCATATGAAGTAATCAAAGCTATTTATAGATACATGAGAAGGTTCTCTAAATCACTATTAATTGAAGAATGAAAATTTAAAAAATTCTGAGGTACTACCTCATACCTATTAGATTGGCTAATAGGACAGAAAACAAGAATAACAGATGTTGGAGAGGTTGTGGGAAAAATGAGACATTAACACATTGTTTGGTAGTGTTGTAAACGGATTCAACCATTCTTTACAGCAATTTGGAACTATAGCCAAAAGGCTACAAAACTGTGCATATATCCAAAGACATATAAAACAAAAGGGAAAGGGACTTTTATGTATGGAAATATTTATAGCTGCTCTTTTCTGGTGGCTGGGAGTTGGAAATTGGGAGGATGCCCATCAGTTGGGGAACGTATGAACAAACTGTGCTATGTAATTTTGATGGAATACTATTGTGCTATGAGAAATGATGAGAAGGATGCTCTCAGAGAAACCTGGAAAGACTTCCATGAGCTGATGCAAAGTAAAATGTATTGTGTACAAAGTAATGGCAGTATTGTAAGATGAACAGCTATAAATAGCTTAGCTATTCTCAGCAATACAAAGATCTAAGACAATTCTGAAGGACTTAGGAGGAAAAATGCTATCCATCCTCAGACAAAGAACTGATGGTGTCTGAATATAGATTGAAGCAGACTTTTTTTTTTACTTTCTTTGGGTTTTTTTGGCTTATGTTTCCTTTTACAACATGACTAATATAGGCATATGTTTTACATGACTATACATGCTTGTCTTTTTAATAAGGGAAGTGAGGAGGGAAAAAGGGAGAAAGTTTGGAACTCAAAGTTTTGAAAATGACTGTTAAAAATTGTTTTTACATGTAATTGGGGAAAAATAAAGTACTAAATAAATTAGGTGAACAATGTCTGATACACAGTCTGAGTAAATCACTTTTCTAACCATGACCTTTCAAAAACTCTCGCGTGTAGAGATGTCACACATTGGGTCAGTGGGCTCACATTCCTCAGTGTTGCTCAGACCAGATTAAAATATAATTGTAATTACACGTAATTAAAATGCGATAAAATTTTTCCTTCTATCAAGTCTAAATCAGTCTCTTTGCAACTTCTAGGCAAATTCAGAGGCAGCATGGTGGTGCAATGAATGACTAGGCCTAAATTCAAATTCAGCCTCCAATACTTACAAGTTATGTGACTTGTTTTCCTGTGTTGATTCCTACCTCTCTCATTAAAGATTCTGGATCTTTGAATAGAAAGAGCCAAGTTATCTTACCTAAGTAATACTTGGGGATTTGGGCTCAGGCAAGCATAAACATTTCAATGACTGAGAACAGGGGTCCTTATCCTGGAGTCTGTAATCTCATTTTTTGAATATTTTGATAATTGTATTGTATATAATTGATAATTGTACGATGGGTTTGGTTTCCTTTGTAATCCTATGCATTCTATTTTATGATTTTCGGAAGGTTGCCCAGCCTTCATTAGACTGCCAAAGGTGTTCATGACATGCCAAAGGCTTCAGGTATAGACAGTTCACTTTCAGGTACAGTATAATATTTCTGATCAACTGGGTTTTACACCTAGCATGCCATAAACCTTCCAAAAAAGTACCTAAGAAGCCTTATTATTTTTTTTCCCTGAGGCAGTCAGGGTTAAATGACTAGCCCAAAGTCAAATAGCCAGTAAGTGTCTGAGGTCTTATTTGAATTCAGGCCCTCCTGACTCCAGGGTTAGTCCTCTATCCACTGCACCACCTAGCTGCTTTGAGGCATTATTGCAAGATGACTTTTATTTGCTGCTATTAATTAAATTAAATTAAAATGGAAGTTTTTGAGGGCTGAGACTACCTATACTAACCCTAGCCCTAACCCTAAACCTTAACCAGAGCTTGGCATATATTAAGTACTTAATAAACGCTTGCTGACTGATTTCCTAAAAATATTCACATTCAGTTTTCCATCACATTTTTCAGTTTACAAAAGTTCAGTTTCCAAACAAGTTGTTATGTTTGGATGTTAAGGGACTACATAAGACTGCCCCAGGGCACCACTAAGTATGCCATAGCAGAGTGGGCATCTTCCTTGGCTGCAGTCATGATCACCTTGAAAAACAAACGTATTCTATTATTTCAAGGACTACAAATATCTAACAACTGCTTCTTTGAATCTGTTTTTAGCTTTTGAATGACAACTTTCAGCCAGATCTCTTGAGAGCCTTCAAAGCTATCACTACTCAGTCCTGTTTTTAGGTCTTTGAGGTAGGATACACAAACCCCCCTTCCCTAATCCCTCCAGGTATGATTAAGATACCTTAATAATGCTCTGACAAGTGGAAAGAGGGAGGCCAACAAGGCTGGTGCCATTGATGGACATGATTTGGTCCCCGATATTGAGTTTTCCGGATTTCTCTGCCGGCCCTCCGTGCATCATGTTGGCTATGATCACTGTTGGCAAAATGGATCCCCAGCCAGACTCCACAATCACCACACCCAGGATTTCACCCTTTTGCTTCTCTATAAAAACCTAAAAAAGAAGAAACACAGAAAGCCTGAATCAAACACTATCTTATGATAGCAGGAGACAATAAGGTCCTTCCCTTCTTCACTTTTCTGAAATAGTCTATGTCCCTTATTGCTCTCTGCCTTTTCTGATATCCTACAGACTGAGTTTGTTCCAAGTGATTAGTCACTTAATCATATTCCTTTCTATGACTAACATGTGAACGTTTTACATGATTGCACATGTATAACCTATGTCAGATGGCTTATTGTCTTAGGAGGGGAAGAGGAGGAAGAGTGAGAATTGGTAACTCAATTTAAAAAAAGAATGTTGAAAATTGTTTTTATGTGTAAATATTAAAATAACAGTATCTCTTTCTGGGTTAACTTACATAGCATTTTCTCAGAAAGACTATAAGAAACTCTTGTACCTGTCCCCACCCACCCTCTACCTTCAGCCCCTAGTAAATGCTAGATGCTTTTCTAAGTTTTTCTCCTGACATTCAATAAACAGGAATGGCAACATGAGCTGGTAGAAAGAATATTAGATGTGATATTAGGAGAGACCCGAATTTGAATTCTGGCTCTCACATTAATTAGCAGTGTCTGTTTTCTCACGCACAAAATGAAAGGGGGTGGAGTACAATGATTAGAGAGAGACATCTACTGAGTCATCAAGACCAAGAAGCTCTGCTTCTGGGTGACCCTGGGTGAGTCACTCAACTTGTAAGGACTCTAGGACACTCTACAGAAAGACTGTGATCTGCAGAACAGTTCTGATTTTTGCATTGGCTTAGAAAATTTCCTTGACAATGGAATCATGGGTATGGACCATAAAATGAAATACTTGCCCTGGGTAGAGCACTGGCCTCAATTCAGGAAGACCTGAATGTGGCCTCAGACATACACTAGTTGTGTGACCCTTGGCAAGTCACTTAGACTCCCTTGGCCTCAGTCTCCTCATCTATAAAATAAGGATAAGAGGGTTGTTGTGAGGTTCAAATGAGAGAATATTTGTAAGCAAAGTGCTTTGCAAACCTCAACGCACCTTATAATTGCTAGCCATTATTGTGTGTCATCACAATATTGTTGTGAGAAAATGCTCTGCAAGCCTTAAACAGCACCACACAAATGTGAGTTGCTGCTGATTTATTAAATGTCCATTGTGTGCATAACACAGTGCTAAATGTTTAAAAAAAATCAACTCCCAACTATTTCTGAAATTCCCAAATTTTTCCATAAATTTTTAATCCACTTCAATCTTTGCTGGGATGACGTTCCCATAGAGAGGCAATGAAATGTGATTATTAAAGAGCTGGCCTCTGAGTTCATAAGACCTGGATTCAAGTCCTACCCTGCCCCCCCAATATATTAGCTGGGTGACCTTGGGCAAATCAATTAACTTCTCAGATAACAAGACCAGGTATAGATCTACATTGTTAAAGGGAGGTCCCTTATTTGCATTTTGTCTTCTTTCCACTCACCTTCCCTTCAAACAACAACAAAAATTATCGGATTCTAAAAAAGGCTGGGAACCATTGCTTTGTCATCTAGAACAGGGATGTCTAACAGGAAAACTGTAATCAAAATATGGGGGAATCATGGGAGAGAAGGGGAGAGGATACATCATAATGCCTTTGCTGGTGTCAGGGAAAAGAAGATGGCAGTCAGTTTTGGGTACCTTAAGCCTAACATCAAGGTGGGGCCTAACAAGAAATCAAAGCTTTTCCAAATTTGGATTCAACCTAATTTCCCGGTCTCCACTCTCCTACATCAACTTTGCTCTAGGCAAAATTGTTTTATTTTCCTCAAACACACTGTGTTTTCCTACTTTAAGTATGATTGAATTTTGTTTTCAAAGAAATTATATAAAATGATAATTCATCCTGATGGCTAATGTCAGAGACAAAAAAAAGGAAAAAACCAACCTGCTGATAGAGAGAGCAGTGGGGGAGGCTGGCTGCTTGAAAATCAACATATCTAAAAGATCTCTTCCTGTAAGTCAAAGACAACTGCTAGGCCAGACCTAATTCACAAAGGATGGGGTAAGGGCCATAAACCCACCTTTGTCATTGATACATCTTCAAGCTCACAGCTCTTGTCAATTCCCTTAGCAACTGAAAATTCCTCTCTATTTGTCTGCTATCTGACAGAGACAAATAGACTAAACACATAAAGAAAAAAGGAAATGAAGATGTACTCATGGGCTGGGGTTTACTGAACCCTAGAGTGCTGACCAATGGGGTTCAAAGCATGAAATGCGAATCTGGATGAATCATAAACGATTTGTGTACCTAGCATTATAGGGGCTTGGGCCAAGCTCTGCTTGGAGGCCAAATCCCATCTTTTTAGACGTAAAATAAAACTCTTTTTGTCTAAATTCACCCATGGCCAGATAGGATTCTTGGTTATTTCTAACACTAGCTCCAGGCTTTTCACTCACATGGTTTATCTACCTGATATACCAACCTCACTCAATCTTCACCTTTCTACATTCTCCTCATCCTTGAAGACCTAGCTCAACTCTTACCAAAACCATAATGCTTTTCCACCTCAACCTGGAGTGATTTAACTTTTCTCTAGTACTTTTGATTTGTTTGTATCATTCATCTAGTAGTCAATTGTTATAGTAGAGTTGTTTCCCATTCTTACAAGATATCTCAATTTAAAAACACTATTAGGACACCCTGTACTTTAATCTTGTATTATTATTCTAGCTGTTCATACCTCTTTTATCTCCTTAATTAGATTTTAAGCTCCCTGAAGATAAGGTCTTGTTTAATATTAACACAATCATTAATATTCCTCCTCTGAACCTAGCTTAGACCTTTACAGGTGTTCGGTAAATAATGTTGGATCCCAGGTTAAAAAAAAGATATGCCCTGTTCTGTGTACCTATTCTTCCTGTGGACACTCTTCCCCCTCCACTCCCCACCACCCAGCAGAGGGTACTCCATATTGTCCTCCATTTTCTGTCCTGTATTCATGGTACTCAGCCTACAAGTTTGAGAGATGCCTACATCTTTGCAATTTTCAGACTTGGAGAAGTGGATCAGGTCATCATTATACATGTCTTGGGTGTTGAGTAGATCACTGTATTCCTTCTGGCTCAGATCTTCCGGGTTGATTCCGTTTGCCCTGAGGAATTCCTGGTAGGCCACACTAAAGGCTTGACCAATGGACTGTGCAATCAGCTGGGCCTAGGAGTAGCCAAAGAAAGAGAGGAAAAGGTCAAGTGTTTGCCAGTGCACCGACTGGCCTCTTAGATAATGGGTTAGAGAGCTTCTGGAATTTCTCCCCATAGAAATAAATTCTCAAAGTTTAAATTTTAGATATTTTTCCATTTGTTTTTCATTTTGGGGGGTGTTATGGATCATAGGTTGCTATAAACCTAGAGTTAGAAGGGGCCTCAGAGGTCACTTACTCCAAACCTTCCATTTACAGATGAGGAAACTGAAGACCTTAAGTCATACAAACAGTAGTTATTCCAGATGATGTCTAACCATAGGTTCCCTGGTTCCAGACCTGGTACTGCTGCATGCTTAAAATAATGAGGAGGCAGCATAGTATAAGGAAAAAGCACTGGTTCTGGAGTCACAAGACCTGATCCTTAATACCTATGTGACAATCACTCCATCCTGGGCCTTTGTAAAATGAAGGTGTTGGACAAGATGGCTTCTCATCCTTTTCTTCCCTACCACCCTTTGACCTCCAGTTATACGAGCTAGTGGACACCATGTACCAGGCAGGAGGAGAAACACTTGTCTCTCACTTGGAGAAGTGACTGTTTACATGTCAGGGTTTGCTTGCAGCATATGATGAACAATTGTCCTTGATTACATAAGAGTTCAGAGATGGACGTTATAAGGTTTTGTTTCATTGATTAAAGAAATGTGCCTTGGAGCCAAAATACACTCCCCACGGTGGAGCTTTCCTGAGAGACACAGCCAGTCAATTTGCCCCCAGGGCCTCCTGAAAGCACAGGGGGATATTTGCTCTATCACATATTGTTTTCTTAATTTTTCTTGCTCCATTCTCATAAGAAAACAGGAAAAAAATGAAACTTTTTTTTTAAAAAAAGAAAAATAAGCCTCGAGCAAGGTAAATAAGCAGATTTTAAATGAACACAAGACAGGAAATATAAAATCCAGACTTGCAGGCAAAGGATTACTTTTCATAGAAATTCAACCACGAATGCAGTCATTAAGCCAACATTTAGACTTAAACTGAGGAACTTGAGGACATAAATTTGAAGTATTTCCTGTCTCCTCCTATTCCATCAGGAACTGCTTTTCTCCTAGCATATTTTTCTTACAAATGACTCAAGGGCAAGGAGAGGAATTTTATCTGATGCCTACTTACTGGCATCATTTTAGATAAAAAGGAAAGGGAGGGAGGAAGCAGTGCCTATTGGACAGATCATCGGACTTGGAAAGAACTGAGTTCAAACATCAGCTGTGTGATTTAAAGTGTGCAATTCACTTTAAATTCTCTGAGCCTCAGTTTCCTTATCTCTAAAAATGAAGGCAGGGTGGTGGTGGGGGAACCTAATGGTCCTCTGAGGTCTTTTCTAGTTTTAATTCTATGACTGTATGAATGGTCAAGATACAGAGGCTAACAGATTCTGTCCCAGCAAAATTTCAGGTAAGTAACTTATGGGCCCCCTTTTTAAAATAACCTTTTCTAGTCAGGACTACTAAGCATGTGGAAAGAAGCAATTTATTTCCCCACTAGAGGAACATTTAGTGGAAAAGAAATCCATTTCTTTTTTCAGGGAGTCAAGCAACTAGGCCACCAAAGTTAATTTTCCTCTGCAACTCCCTACAGAGAACATGGTTTATTCACTACAGAATGCAAACTTAAAAAAAAATAACATTTTTCATCACCAACAGTACCGACAAAACATTTTCTTATTTGTCACAGGGCTGTGGAACCCGTCTATTAATTACATGGATATGATGGCCTCATCTGAAGGGTAAAACCAGATCCATGAGACCTGCTTCAGTGCCACCAAGGATTTGGAAATGGCCCCTGTTACTCCAACACTGCCCAATGCATGGTGCACACTTCAACTGAACAAGCATTGATTAAGCAACTAGTCTATGCAAGGCACTGTGCTAGATTCTGGGGTAGGTGTCCAAAGACACACAAAAAAAGGAATGAATGATAGGCAACTCCACTCCATCAAAAGTTCTGTCATTTCTCTTGACAGACCAATTTAAAGACAGAAAAACCGGCAAACAGAGAAATGGGTGTCATTCCTCCTGAACTCCTTTTTCTTCTCTCCCCCAAGCCCAGGCTGCCCAGATCCTGTTAGAAGGGAGACATGATTCACTCAAACTGCTTGTAGGAGATGGGAGTCAGTCACCTCCTCAAACCTTTCCAGTGAGACAGAGAACCACCTGCCAGGGTTTAGTATTTTTTTGTTCTACCAATGCATCTTTTCTCTACAACTTGTCTACAACAATGGTGTCAAACTCAAAAAGAAAACAGGGGCTGCTGAGCCATACATCAGGATTCCAGTAAGCTGCATGTTGACTTAGAAAATGACATATTCATCTTTTCTATGTTCTATTGTATTTTTGCTGATTTTGTTAAATATCTCCCAGTCATGTTTCTGGGTGTGTTTGACCCCTCCGCCATTGAGCACTGAGAAGTCAAGGTCACACACTCAGAATGCTTCAGAAGGACTCAAATGCAGGTCTTCTTGCCTTTGAGGCCAGATCTTTATCCACTAAGCCACATTGTCTCAATACAAACTAATTTTCTCTATTTCCTAAAAAAGTATGGAGAGTCTGGGATTTTATCCGGAGGTAGGGAATATACATTTTTGTGAAGGGAAAGAAAACCAGCCCATCAATAGGAGGGAGAGGTAGCATGTGCAACGGGGAGAGCATTTGGTCGAGGAACTGGGTGATTCCTGACTTGGTTAGCACCATTCCAAGATCTGCCACTGACTACCTCTGTGAACCCTTAGGCAAGATACTCAACTCACAGAGCCTAAGTTTTCTCATCTATAAAATGAAGGGCCTGTAGAGTCTACATGACTTTTTTTCAAAGTCTTTTACTTTTGTGAAATTCTGTGGCTCTAATAAAATAAATCAGGGGGTGTGCTGGAACCAGCTCAAATAGGCTCTTAAAAGCTGATTGGTAAGCTTTCATTATGAGCACTTACATCGCAGAAATCAGCAAATGACACAAATCAGGGCTGGATCTATTGTTTCATTGATTATCTGGACTTAAAGGAAGGGATGGAGAAAATGTTAATAATGCAAATTAAATTTAATATGTATTATGTCATATTAATATGTCATATGTACTTTTTTGGGGTAGGGGAAGGAGGCGTCAGTTCTTAAACATTTACCAGCACATCCCTGAATTCTCCTTCCTTTCTTCTCAGCTCAACATCACAGAAGGGGAGAGAAATCCTTTGCCCAACCACACCACCAACCCCCTGGAAATCAGTCCTTACATCTTCAGATTCAAAGACGTGGCAGATCATTTTGTATTGCCTCTTCCCATCCTGGGATGGATGAGAGGCTTCCACATTATCTTGGGAATTGGAACGGGGCATTCGCCTGCGGGCCATCAGCACGACAATATTCCCAATGTCTGCAATGTAGGAAATGGTCCTCAAAGGGTGATCCATCATTGTTTCCTAGAAGGGTTGTAGGAAGAGGAGAGAAATGCCATGGTCAGGGACCAGAACATGCGGTGATATCTAACCATACTTATCTCAGATTTGTGCTTTTTTCACACCTTACTCAAGAGAGTTTGTGAAAAACAGCTTTAAAATAACACTCAGTACAGGGACAGCTGTGTTGAACATAAAGACCTAGTTTCCAGATTTATGGATGCCTTATCCTCGCCTTCTCAATACTCCCTCAGCTACTCCCCAAGAGTGGGGAATCAATTTATGGTAGGTGAAAAGAAAAACTAATTTAATTCATTTTTACAACCAGTGTAATATTTGTGAGAGATGTTGTAAAACATCTGTGAGGATTACTATACTTTAAAATAACAAAAAAACTTCTTACCAGGCTGACCTGACTGAATTTATGGATCTGAATTTAGGTATTTTAAGTCAAAGGGTTCTTAAACATTTCTATGTCATGACCTCCCTTTTAGCAGCTATATTATTCTTCTCAGAATAATGTTCTTAAATGTATAAATATACAAAGGATTATAAAGAAAATCAATTAATTAAAATAGAGCCATCAAAAAATTTTTTGAAGTTACTTTAAGTGTTCAAATAAATATCTGACATATTCTCTCTATTTTTTACATTTTCATAGCTCTTAGATAGAGTTAAGGAATTTTTCAGTATGATAGTACAAAAAGAAAATAATTTAACTCCAGTAGATAGGAGGGTTTCCATCTAAGAATGCTGGCAAGAAATTTCTATCTTGCCAAGTTTCAACTCCAGGAAAGGCTGTCCCCTATCTATACCTGTGTATCTGCATTCAAGACTTTTATTCTCTGGGTAGAGATGAAGAGATCCACTTCTGTCATGGGCTGAGATTCTCCTTCAGGAGCCTGAAAGAAGCACCACGAGGCATATTAACACCTCCGTGTAACCATGAATCCTTAAGAAATAGGTTAGTTCACAAACAGGGGGAACCAAGACACAGTCACCAGAACAGCAATGCAGAAAATATATTAGAGCTTGCAAAAGCTGAAGGGGAGACAAAAGTATGGAAGCTGGGGCTGTAGGCATGAAAGTGAGTTAGAATCATTGTATTATATGGCTTTGTTTTTAAAGTTAATTCCCTTTGTTTTTCCCCCAATGGAACAATGTAACCCACTGTAGCAGGAATGAGCTGTACAAGCATTCTCTATAGAAAAAAGAAATGATTCCATTCCTCATTTGAATGAGAAGGGCACTTTCAGCCGGGGTATCTTGATACCAACAGCCCAGGGGCACTTAGGGCTGGTCCCAAGCCTGGGCTGCTGGGGAAAATATGGAGGGGAGGTGCAAATCAAGATCTTTCAATGCAGTTCTGGTAAGAAGGTCTTCAGGATCACACAACGGCAACAAGAATCATTCTAGCAACAATCCACTCCAGAAGCTATACAATTTATAAAGATACAGACCAAAATGCCTGTGCTGTTGAGATTAATAGTTCATAGGCACCTAGAAGCTTCATACACAGAACTCCTCAGTTAGGATCATCTCTGGGTTGAATTGTGAATGTTGTGTCTATGTGTGGGTATCTATCGGTACTGCCAATTTTTTTTTTTGCATCCAGCAATTTGACATATCCACAAATCGAACGAAACTCTCATATGCTGAAATGTGAAGGGAAACTTTTTTTTTGAGTTAAGCTACAGCAGAATCCAAGTCCCTTTCATATCAATCCTGTTTAATAGGTAGAAAACACGGGGCTACTACTGCCTGACCCAAGGAGTATTTCCAATCTTTGCCCTGTCATTCATTCTTGGCTCTAACATGAAATGGCAAATGACAAGCAACTGAAAATGGCCAGTTTAACGGCAATTGACTTTTTTTTGGTAGAAATGCTGGTTTTATATGGAGACTCAAAAGTAAATCTGAACAGAAACTTGCTGGATGCAGAAAACAAAAACAAAAAAACACAAAAGAGGAGGAAAAGCAAAATTAAATAAAAGAAAAGGACAGGCATAACACCAAGCTGATGAGTTTGTAGTACTGCACCTTCTTCTTGCTTTTGGCTAATTTCTGGGCCATCTGCTTAGCATGGAATAAACAGAGACAGGAGAATGGTTAGAGAAGGATTTGCAGAGACTCCAAGTCAAAGAGGGGAGGGGGATTTACAAACTGACCCCAAGGGCTTGGCCTACCATCCTGTCTACTTGGGTTTGGGGGAGAGAAGGATGACCTTGAAACATTTTACTCTGAAGAGATTCAGTTTTCTAAGAATGGATTCAGTATCAAACCCTGCTGTCACTAGCCATAATATATCCAGAACTAGTTAAGATTTTTTCTTCCTTACAAGAGAAATGTTACTAAGGGTTCTTCCTGATATTTTATAACTCTGTATATACCAGTCCTCCATAAATGATTATCAAATTAATGAAAAATCTGAAGACCCTGCTGCCTCAAAGTGATGGGACCACCATCTTGGTTTGGTACTCACCTGGTACGAGAGCTCATTTTAGTTCCAGCAGGAAATCTCTGCTTCATTAATTAATTAGTGATTTGCTGGGCTGCCTTATTGTGGAGAAACGGGATGAGTCAGGCATCAAATACCACTTCCTAGGCATTGGAAGGCCTGAAAAACTAGCAGACCCCATAGCCTGCACTCACTAAACAGTTTTCATGGATGTCTTTAAGTTCATGATGAATGTTTTGCTCTGAAGAAGTCAGAAGGCAGCAGCTGCAGGGTTACCCCCTAAAGATGATCTAATTATGGTGTAATCATTTTAGCATCTAATGAGTAATTTTCCTCAGGTTGTGTGCCACATGACAACTTGGTGACCCTAAGACAATTGCCAGGAAAAGACACCCTGTGTCTGCTGAGATTCTCACATTAAATAACTGTTCCTGGAATTTTGGAGGGAGCTTTCATCTTTTTAACCCTGCAGTGACTGTGATAATCCAGGACTGAATGTCCTACCAAACAAATCAAAAATATCCTTTGACATAAAAACCTAGTTGAGGCCCTGAAGAAGCAGATGCTGGCAAGGTCCCATGAAGTGAGATATGCCAATCACAGCAGAAATGTCCAAAAAAACTGAGGGCAAAGTTCCCCTCAGAACAGGTCAGAAGGGAAGTGGATCCAACGTACAAATGACTTGAGCAAAAGGTCCTTTCAAATAATTTATATTGAGTTTATTTCATTTTATGCAGCTAGAATAATACTAGATCAAGTCCGAAATCCTAGTGATTTGGAACAAACTTGTATTTATGATTCGGATAGAATGTCGAAAAAGATAAGTTGGCCTAAAGCCTGAATTATAAACTAGACTAAAGAAAAGTGGTCCATAGAAAGCATAATGAGAACATGCATTATAAAGCAAGAAAAAGCAGCATCCATTTAAATCCTCATGTTTTATGTGATTAATTAGGGCTTACGACCCAGTTGGCTCTTGAGTGACCTAAGTAAAATGGAAAATTGCATATTTAACCATAGCCACACCAACAGCTTCCATTCTGCAAATAAACTGAAACTCTTGGGGGAAACTATTTTTTGTTTTAAACTTAAGTCACCCACTTAAGGATGAAAAATATCTTTTATAAGTAAATGATGAAAGGCAGGTATATAAAAAATATTTGAGTGACTATCCATGCAACTGTGACAAGGATGCATTCTAAAAATGTGTAGACCAAAGAAAACCAAGATACAATCCATGATCCTGGTCCAGGGCATAACTAATTTTTGCCTCACAATATTAGAAAGAATGGATAAATATCCATTGAGTTGAAAAAATGGCATACTGTGTAGAGAAACTCACTTGGGATCAATTACTTCACAATGAACACTGTTGTTGATTTCTCCTTTCCCCAATCTAAAAAAAGAGGCCAAGGGATTCCTCCTGGAAACATCTAGGGGATTCTCAAAGAAAATAACCACTTCTTGTGTGTTCTTCCTTTGTTGCTAAAGAAGACCATGCCATCAGAGAAATGATGACATGACTTGCACTTGACTTTGTTCTGAGTGAGGGAGGGCTGTGCATGTCACTAACCTCACTTCTCCTCCAGAGCCATCTGAATCCAGTGACCAGAGAGTCATCAGGATGATTGGATATGACCCAGGATGAGGCAACTGGGGTTAAGTGACTTGCCCAAAGTCACACAGCTAGTGACTGTCAAGTGTCTGGGGTGAGATATGAACTCAGGTCCTCCTGACTCCTGCACTGGTGTTCTTAAACAAAGCCAAAAGGAATATCCATGGCAAAAAAGGTCAATAACATCCAGAAATTCTAACCCTGGAGGGTCATTCACATGCAGCTAAGATACTACTCATTCATCTCTCTAAAATGGCTATATTGGGGGAAGAATTCAGCTTCATAGATTCCTTCTTTCTCTTCACTGATCAAGTCAAATGATACAGGGGCAAGTCCACTGGACTTTGAGTCAGGAGACCTTGAAACCAGGCTCTACCGTGTGTTACCATAATCAAGCTGTGTGACTTTGGGCAAGTCATTTAAATTCAGTCTCAGTTTCCTCATCTAGAAAATGAAGGAAATTATATTTACTCTATCTACTTTTAAGGCAAGCACTTTGTAAACCTTAAAGTGCTATATTAAAGCAAACTGTCAGTAGAAATAATACTATGTGATAGGATTTCATTTCATTGGTATAGGGTGAGGAAACTCCTTGCCTTAGGTCAGAACCTAAAAGATAGCCCAATAGTACAGTGGGCTTTGAGTCATGAAGTCCTGAGTTCATTCAGCCTCAAACACCTCCTCCGTAAGTGATCCTGGGCAAGTCACTTAACCATTGCCTCAGTTTCCTCTACTGTAAAATGAGAATAAAAACTTGCCTCAATTACTCTGCTGTTGTGAGGATTAAAGGAGATAAAAATATTTGCAAATAATCGGCACTTATTTCAAATGCCTGTTTCCTTCCTTCTCTGAAACATATTCTTAACGTTGTCTAGAGCTTTGAGTGTCTTGCTCCGTAGGACTTAAACCCAGGTCTTCTTGGCTTTGATGCTGACCCACTATACCATACTACCTCTCAGTATTATTAGCAATAATAGTATTTTATGATATCGTAGATTATTAATAGTCCTCAGACTTCTAGTCATTAACGGATTTGTAAAAAAATAATTTTCTCAGTAATAGTAAGCATACAGACTGTAATTATGACTCCACTGGGGAGTGGCTAATTCAGTACAGTTAGTGCTACATGAGTGGAATGTGGCCAAAATGGTGATAAAAAGGATGAAAGTCAGTTTCAAGGTCAAAAATCTCCAATGGGATAGAGTGCCTAGCTGATGGACCATGGATGTCCAGGTCACAGCATGAAGCTCCTGTATCACATAAAGTTTAGGCAGGTAATTGCAATGAGCCGAAGAATAAACAGCATCCTGGAAATCAGGGGCCACAGGGAGTGGTGTGCTGGTCAGATGGGAGAGCAAACAGAAGACAAAATGTCCTGAGGTTTGTTTCTTGGTTTTTCAGAGATTTTTTATCATCAGTTAGCCACTTATTAAGGACTCTGATGAATGGATTTTTTTTTTTAAGTTCATACTGCTCTTAGCCTTTCCTTAAATGAGTGCTGCTCTTTAAGACCTAAGGCACAGATACTGGAATGTTTCCTCTTGATGCTTCTAGCTAAGCAGTGCAAAGGGCACTTACCCACTCACTTCTGAAAAGTCAGGCAGGTATTGAAAAGTATGACCCCTTCCTTCATGATTGGTGCTCGGGAGGTATATCTCTATGTATGTCAGGGCAGACGTTCCTTTGGATACATAGCAATACAATCCAACTTAGGTTTCTAAACATCTCAAGGCCCAAATGTATGTGTTTCCATGTGCTGATGTTCTCTCTAATTTCAACAATCCAACAATATTGAATTTTTGGACATGTTAGTACTTCAAGTTTAAAAACTGGAGGCTGGGTGTAAGCTCTTTTAATCTAAAAAAAAAGAATTTAAATGGATGTAAAAGGAATGAGGTAGAAAATATTTAATGGAAGGCAATGCTTTTATATAAGCACTCTCTAAAATGATATTTCTGAGTCATTAATGAAATAAATTTACCTTTCTATCACAAATTAATTAGCTACAGAAAATCGCTCTAAGCAAACACAGCTAGGTCCTAATAAGTGTGAATCCTCTTGAAGTGGTTGCATCATTCAAATTCACACAGGATATTTCCATTAGGGTGGAATTAATGACCACATTTTACATAACTATTTCATTGAAAAGTGTGGATTGGAATGGGTGTGACCACTAGGGGGGTGGGGTTCATGTTTTGCACAAATCAAGACCTAGCTGTATTCATTTCCTACCTCTCCCCTCCGAATCTGAATCCTAGATAGAATGAAAGTATCTTTATAACTAGGTATTCTTCAACGTTGTGTTTCTGACAGATAGAGCTTTGTACTTCATATTCATGTGGATCATGAAACTTTGGGATGTCAACCCCGTGAAAATGCAAAGCAAATTTTCCAATCTGTGTTTAGTAGCTGAATGTATTTAAAAAAAGAAAAAAATAACACCTTATTGAAAACCATTGAGGAAATAGGATTAAAAAAATATATTGTGCATGAGATCTATCTTCTGATACCACCACAGCCAATATGTGAAAGATTCAAATTAGATTTAACGTGTTTTCCTAGATAAAAGTCAGAAGGTGTTTTATTTCAAATACTTAAACATTTGAGCTAGCTGAAGACTATAGGAGTGTTCTAAACTAAGGGCAGTGGTAAAGGGATGCCTTCCAGATCTAGGAAATTAAATATGGAAAGAAGGCTGGATTGGAAATTAGAGGACCTGGGTTCCAGTCTCAGCTCTGCTACTTAGTACTTATGTAACCCTAGGCAAGTTACTTCTGCTTGCCTCAATTTCTTCAACAATAGAATGGAGATATAATAGTACCTACCATGTAGGGCTGGATCAAATGAGACAAAATGTGTAAAGTGCTTGGCACACAGTATGTGCTAAATAAATGCTTATTCCCCTGCCCTCCCTCTGCCCCAGCCCCACCCTCACATTTGATGCTCTGGGTCTCATTTTCTACAGAAAATAAAGGCTATGGAGTAAGCGAGCCCTGGAAAGAGAGCTCAGAACGCATCATGGAAGATGCCAATTATACCTTTTTAAAATGAACAATCATTTATTAAGTCCTTTGATATATACTCACCTTTCTTACTGAACAGCTCTCTGACCAACTAATGGTCCCATTCAGGGAATTTCCATTCAAGAAGTCTTTTCCACTAAGTCTAAACTGAGCTATCTGTCCTTTGTCTGGACTCATTTGGCCCTTATCACATATTATCTTGCATAATTCCAGCTACCTCTGAGTTTCTTGTCTCCTCTTCCAGAACATAAGTTCTGTGAGAACAGGAACCTGTTATAACTTCTTGGTAGGGTGGTCTAAGTAGTCTAAGGGTATTTGTTCAATGATGAATTCACTACTGTCTCTAACTCCGAGGCTACTGCCTTCTGTCTCTATCTTTCTCCTTCCAGAGTTACTAGGCAAGCACCATGGTGGACCCTAGGAATGGGTCTGAGGAAGAGACAGGTAAAGAGTGGGAGGTGGGTAGCCAAGTTTCCTCAAAGGTACTTGAGAGGCTTAAAAATACACCTCCAAAAAGAGAAAGCTTCAATTTACCTATTGAAGGATTCAAGTCTAATGCTTTATTAAAATCAGAGCTTAAACTCTTAGTAGTTACAAAAGTAGAAATAAATGACGTTCCTCTCAGGGATGCTTTCCTTAATGAATTGGGTTTTCAGTGCTCCTGGTTAAATGCATAGGGCTATCTATGAATTGTTATCTAAGGCTTAAATGAAAACAAAGTCCATAATAAATAAATATGAAGAATCCAATCTACTCTGTGTAAATCACTTTGCTACTCAGTACCTGAGTCTGATACTCTTCTGTATAACCAGAATTCATAAGAAATCAATGAAAATTAAGTCTTTGAACTCTGGTTACAATATTCAATTCACTTCTCTTTCAGATTCTTCCAGATTCAGTATTGAGGATGTGTCTAAGGGAGTACGGAGTCATAACTGGGTCAGACCCTTGATTTTCACTCTGAGAGGTACTCATATTATTGAATGCAAACTCCTCAAGGAAGAGATGGGCTTCCACTTTCAGCCACTCTGTCAGTTTTAAATCCCTCCTACAAACAACACATCACAGATGCTTACCTTGATTCTGCTTACGGCTTCCTGTGCCTGCATCATTCGGACATTCTTGGATGGGGTTTTGTCAGAAAGCAGCTGGGTGGAGCCAAGGTAATTGGCTGCAAAAATGATGCCATCGATCAAATCTTCAGGATCACAGGGTCCTGGAACTGTAATACAGAAAACCACAGCTGTGAGCAAAGCCACGTTTTGCTGGAGGCAGGTAGAACACAACTACACAACTTGACATTCCTTTTCACTATCACTGACACATTCAGACAAGTTAATAACTGTCTAGGCTTCTCACTCAACTTGCCTATCCAACAGTGTACTCTGACAAATTGGTGAAAAGGTAATCTATTCTTTTCTTTACCCTCACTAATGGGTTATTTTCAAACAAAAGTGAAGACATTTTTTCCCCTTTATAGCAACTTCCCTACTCCCTTATAATTTATGTAGAGAAATGATATGAAAAAGTATTTAGATGAGATATAAAGCATGGTGATTATGTTTGCTGGGTGAATGTAAAATATCATTCCCTATTCCATATCACAACGTTGCTCAACTGTCTTTAGAGTCTGGGAGACCAATTATCCCAAAAGGGCATGTGAATCTCAAAGGTTACAGTATCTTCTTAATGGCAGTCTGCCCTGATTCTATAGGTTAATTTCACCCTGCCTACCAGGATAGTTCTACAAAGCAACATTCCCAGTATGCAGCCTTAAAGACTAACTCTAGACTAAATTCTCCTCTGTAATGTACTTATTAGTAAGCCACTGGCATGACATTTTTTTTTTTTTACAGGGGTATAGGCTCTTAAAAAGAAGACTGCAGATTATACTAACCATGATTTACAATTAAGCCCCATTTTAAACTAAAATTTATTTAGTAGAGCTTCCTTTTAATATATCACTTTTAAATTTAAAAATTAAGTGTCTTCTTTCCCTAAGGTTTTTATATCTTGCCCCATATAAATCACAAAATAGTAGAGTCAGAAGGAACTTATAAGGATCCAATCTCTGCATTTCATAGATGAGGAAACTGAGGTCCAAGTAATTTGCCTATGGTCACACAGCTAATTAGGGGTAAAGCCGTGAATATAACTCAAGCAGACCTCCAATTTTTTTTTTCCCTACTCTATGATGAACCAATCTTTTCTTGACTCTTAAGAGAATTCAGTCCTGCTGCACTAAATAACCATATAATCACAGACTCTGTAAAGGTAAAAGGAATCTTAACAGTTACCTAGTTCTGGGTCCTATCTGAAGCATAAATCCCTATCTTCAACATTCTTGATGACTCCCTCATTTTACAGGTGAGAAAACTAAGGTGTAGAACAGAGTATGACAAAATCTCTTGGCTTGCTTCCTCCTTCATTGCAAGAATCAACTTAAATCCTGTCTTCTGGAGGAGGCCTTTCCCTCTGTATCCTCCTTCCCAAGCAGGTGCCCTCCCTCTGAAATGACCTTTTATTCACAGTGTATATATTTTATATGTGTAATTATTTATATATGTCTCCCTCATCAGAATATGGCACCTTCAGAGCAAGGACTGTGTTTTTAACTTTGCTTTGTATTCTCAGGGCTTAGTGCAGTGGCTGGCACACAGTAAGTGTTTAATAAACGTTAACTAACTGACTGATCTGCCCAAGGTCACAGAGATAAGTGTCTGAGGTAGGATGGGAACCTAGTCCTTCCATGCCTTGTATGTCTCCTTGTAACTCCTGTGGTCTATCTTAGTTTTGCTTGTGGGAGGGCCATGGGGAGAACTTTTCAAATCCTTGCATTCTACTTCCTTTTGACAGCCTTTTAAATAATTAAAGATAAGAAATATTATTGGAAAAGATATCCTCTTCTCCAAGAAACATCCCTAGTTCCTCCAACTGAATTTCAATTTAGCAATCAAAGAGAATGGACTTTGTTTTGCCTACTATGGCAACCAACACAATAAAAGTCTGCTGATTTAAGCTGGATGCTGCTCCTGGTCCATTGGCCATGGACACAATCCTTGATCGTGTGAAATTGATCATGTCTCCTCTTGCAGAGTAATTCTCCAATGAATTTGATTTTTACCTGAAAATGTCAAATTCATCTTGAGCTCAAACAGCTGTTCCAGATTATAAGCTGTTTACCAAGGCAGGAGAAAAAATAATCCATTCATTTTCCTCAAACTACAAGTGCAGTAGTTGCAACAGAGAGTCAAGCAGTCTCCCAAAAAATCTTTAACAAAGCACTAGCTACTAATTAAATAAGGGAATCTGTTATATGGCTTATTTGGTGTTTTTAACAAGAATGATTTCTGCAGCAAACACTATAAGAAATGTATACCCCTCTCCTCACTCACAGGAGATCCATACTCAATATTCTATAATGAGTTACTGGGGATGACAAACTTTTTTTTTTCTCTTTTAGCCTTTATGGATGTGACAAGAATTCAAGGTAGTATCCATAATACACAAGCAAAAGCCTTAACCATACACCAGGGAAGTGTACCTGTCTACAACATAAAAAGACATTTTTAAGCTATGTAATATTGAAGTACAACGAATATACCTATCCTATCGATGGAATTATTTTGCAGCTCAAATACAGGTGTTTATGACAACACGATGCTCACAGGGATAAAAGAAAAAGGCTACCAAGAATGCAAAAGGTCGTAAGCACAAAAAGAAAACAAAAATGAACTCTTCCCAGTAAGTCTTAATTGCCCATGCATATTACATGGCCATCCGCAACCCAGAACTAAATATCCTTTGAAAATATTTCCTTTCCTGCTGAAATAGTGTGGGTGTGTATATGCCCTTCAAAGTAATTCAGATAATACTGAAATGACTGGATAAATACCAGGCATCTGGGGGACCAAAATATTGGTCTTAAATAAATAATGGGTTTGATATATGCTTTCACTACATTTAACCTTTAAAGAAATTGTATGTAATCAATTCCACTGTAAGGCATTCTGACAGAAAGCCCTGGATTCACCTCAGAGTTTAGTATTCACTCTAACCATTAGAATTAAAAACCAAATTAGATATTGGAATGATCATTTTTTTTGAAAGGTCAGATTTAGATATGACATGCTCTAGGAATTTCTGTTAGCAATTTTACCTCTATGCGTAATTCACTGTATTTAGTTTGATGTGAGGGTGGACAAAATATACACACACCATAGAACAAATATACGATCATGCTACTGTCAGTTACTTGACAACCTCTAGACATTGAATACACTGTTGCTGATACGAATTTAAGGTTTTAAGAATGCTTACTGATTGATTACAATGTCTCACTAGAAAGCACTAAGATATCAGCATGAGATTTTATTAGCTCAGACAAGATTTCTAATAATTACAGATTACCCTTTGCTTTCTTGATTTGTTCCTGATGTTTTTATTTTAAACCAGAATTCAGGAAATCAACTTAAAAACAAAAAATCAAACCCAACCACTCAGGTGGTAGCTACTGTTACTACTCTTGGGTTTCAATGGTGCAGATGAACAACTTCAATTTTTCCTCAGTTTATACTTTTAGAATTATAAAGTTGGAAAAGACATATGGTCCTATAAATCATATTTGAGTTTCCTCAGGAAAACTGGAGCATACTTTATCTTTAAAATAGACTGGTCTCTCTATGTAGCTTATCTGAGTTTTAAATGACCAACCTAGGTATACTGGTAAATCATTCCTTGTAGCTAATCTAAGTCCCTGGAGATGTTTTAAAACTGAGGTGCATTGGAATGGGAATCAGGAGACCCGAGTTCTAGTCACAATTCTCTCACTGACTAGTTGTGTGACCTTGGATAAGTCACTTCACTCTATGCCTCAGTTTCCTCAAATACAAACCAAAAGGGTTAATCGACTCTACATAAACCAAGATAAGGTTATTTCCAGCCTTAAAATGCTATGATTTTGTCATTCTAAATTGGTGAAGATTGTTAAGATGTCACCTTGTGACCTTCTTTCCTCCTGGATGATATATTCTCTTAAAGTACAGCACTACATTCAGCTGAGTTCTAAAAGATTTATAAATCACTCAGTGCTTGATGTATTTTTTTCTCCCCTCTTACCTTCAACGTATGTTGGGAATGAAGCCAAGCTTTTCCTTGACTGTAATTAAGACAAAAAAGATTTCAAACAGGGGAAAGCATGCTCATATATGCATTAATAACCCATCTATGCAACATGAAAAATAAATACACCACCAAACAGCAGTTATTAAGGGGGGGAATCAACCATTATTTTTTAGAGAAAGTTGAAATGCATATAAACATGTACTTATCATTGGAGGTTATCATTAAGTGCTAAGTCACTAGCATTTTAGACAAGCAGGAAGTCTTAGAATCCATGTTCAGAAACCTTTGGAAGATTTTCAATATCTATGTTCTGTGAGTTGAAAAAGAAAATCATTTTTTGAATGTCAGGAGTGGTTCTAATTTTGAGATTTGTCCAGTAGCAAAAACACAAGGTAACTTACATTCTGAAAAATTAGAATTTCCATTAATAAATGATTGAGTGTTGGCATGACCACAATTACAGAAATTAAGAATTTCTGCAGGGAAGCAGTTATTTAAAGACCAGATTAAACTCCCCCCAGATGTTTTTTGGGGTTCCTTATTCTCTTTCTTGCTCATTTATTAATTTACTTTATTTGGAAATCATCCATTTTTTAAATCACTCCAGCTTACTATCAAAAAATGAGAATACAACAAAGGAATAACCAGGCACAGCTAGATGAATACTCTAACTTAGGAGGCTCATAGGACAATGGGTACAAGGACTTGGAAAACCATCAGAAATTCCAGATCACCATATATGCCAAGCTGTGCTCATGGCAGCAATACTTACCGTTTGGTTCTTAAAAACAAAAACAAAAAAATCCCAACTGTCTCAAGTATAAATCAGTATGTTCGAGAAATACAGAATTTGTCATTAGGGACAGAATCTAGTCCTGTGATTTCATTAGTACTGAGAACTGCCAGGTGAGGGAACTCCCTCTCCTAATACAGGTTGGGAGCAATATCTTCTCTGTGACATTTGGTTTTAGAGGGTTGTCTAGAGCATAGAGTGGTTAACTGACTTGCACATGGTACGTGCCTTAAAAAAAAAAAGTCTGTAGAAATGAACGGAATTGTGAAAGTGGTATTTTTAGGTTTTAAACTCTTTGAGGGGAGGGATTATCTTTTGTGTCATTTTGTATTCCCAGGGTTTAGTGCAGTGGCTGGCACCTAGTAGGTGCTTTAAAAATGTTTACTGATTAATTAATTAAACCTTTCATTTTTCTATGCTGGGACTGTACCAGATCCTAAATGTTTATCACAAGTAATTCTTCTTGTGAGAGACAGCAGAACTCAGTGTTCTGGTGTCTGAATCTCTGGTCTGAGTCTAAACACTTCCTTGATGTAGGAGGGGTGGTAGGAAGGACAGGGTGAGGATGCCAAAGGGACCCATTCATTTTCTAGGTAGAGCACCTCACCTGAAACATGGAAAAAGCAGTATTTACCTCACAAGGGCAAAAGACAGGATTGATTAGCTAACATCTGCAGAGAACTTTAGAAATGAAAATGTTGAACGTTATCTAAACTACTCAGGACCAGGCTAATGACATGTAATCTAACATAATTTAGAAGAGTAAAAGACCTTCAAGTTAATCTTGAAATGGGCAACATCTGGCAACTCATTAGAGGTAACTTTCATGGAGAATGTCCAATGTAATGAAATGGCTCATTATTCCAAAAGCAGAGTCGGGATATTCCTCAAGCGCCTTTCGTGTTTGAAGAAGGGTAAACTGTGTTTCAACCTAAGGGATAAGCCCAAAGGGACAAGAAACTTGGGATAATGGCTATCCACTGACAATGCAGCTATAGAAAGAAACGCATTAAAGGGAAACCAGAAATGGAAGCCTATAGAAAAGAGGGCCATCAAATAAACATCTACAAGTCTGTTCCACCCATCTGACTTTCACTTAATCCACAGACAACAGAAGCAGGACAACCAATATGTTATCTGACTTTGTGGAGAGCAGAGCAGCAGAGCCCATGTAATTCTGATTGACTTGACAGTCAGTTAAATAGCTCCAAAGAAAAGACAGCCCTTTTTGGCAAGGCCGGAGACTTTTAAATGCAATTTGTGCCCTTGAGCTAGGTGGCTATCTGCCTGAGATGTCCATTTTGCTCAGCCAGAGTGACTCAGCCTCTGGCTATATCCAATTACCCAACCCACATCTGTTTGGATCTTAACTGGGTAAATGGATACTTTATTGAATACTAAACTCAAGGAGAGCCTCCTGGTTATAGACCTGAATACAAAAAGAATAATTCTACAGCTAAACAAATAAACACAAATCCTACCATTTTAGAAACACAGGACAGCACTTCTATAAATTCATCCCTAGTCCATGACTGGGGCAGCTAAGTGGGGCAGTGGCTAGAGCAAAATAGACACTTCCTAGCTGTGTGACCTTGGGCAAGTCATTTAACCCGTTTGCCTTAGTTTTTTCATATGTAAAATGGGAACAACAGTAGTCCCTCCCTCCAAGAGTTGTAAGGTTCAAATAAGATAACTGTGAAGCACTTAACACAGGGCCTGGCACGCTGTAATTGGCTATGATGATGATGATGATGACTATATTTTCTAGATTCTGAAGCAGTTTCCAAAAAATTTTTTAATGAAAAAATATCTACTCGCCCTCCCTACTTTAAAAAAAAGAGAAAGAAAAACAAAAACTTGGTAAGAAATTCGTCATGTCAAAAAAAAAAAACAAAAAACCAGTTTCATTTTGTATCCTGAGTCTATCATGTCTCTGTCAAGCAGTAGGTAGTATGCTTCATCCATATATGTTTTTAATGGGAAAATTATTTTCTTAATTCTACAGAATCGCTACCTACTGCATGCATGAAAGGTTTTTAAAAATCATCTCTTTTTAAAGGCTATGAAGAAAGAAGCACCAATCCTTACTAAGACCGAAAAACTAACATTTGCTTGTATGGACGTTATCCAAAGATGAACATTAAGACATCTAATTAGCACTTTGTTTTCTACTAGGTGGGCAGAAAGAGTCTAATGGGGTCACCTAACCCTTAGTAGTCAAGTTCGAATTTAATAAAGGCCATAAACTCCTAGATCGGAGAAAGCCAAAGGCTACGGAGCAGTAATCTTCCTAGGGATTTTCCTGAAGGCCACCTAAATATGAATGGAGTTGCTAAGAGGCCTATGAGGGCACACTCATCTGCATATTTGCATCTAATCAACACTTACCACAAACACTTGCAGTCTTTCAAGCAATTATCAAGTTTTGATTTGATGCTATTGCCTGTGGGGCTGCCGTTCCTGACTCTTCTCTCCATTTCCTTCTCACTCAGTCATACATTATAAATTAAGTGTGAGACAGAAAATTGAGTAAGTAGGTTGGTGAGAGAGAGCCATCAGACCCAATCCAAGGCCGAGCCATAGTTGGTCATAGTTTAGTAAATCCTGTTGTAGAGTGAAGCATTTTGCAGATTATAAAGCACAATGGGATGAAATGTTTGTTTGTTAAGTTTAATTCTGATTGATTTTAGAAAAACAACATTCCTCTTTGATTAGTGTTCAGTAGGAAGTGTATAATCTCCCTACAGATAGTTGTTTTTATTTTTATTTCATAAATGTAGGGAGCTCCAGGTAAGAAGTTCCCTGTACCTAGATAACTTTGCATGAAACTGAAAAGTTTCAGCATAGACAAAATAAATGTACCTAGAATAAAAAGGAAAGAGATGAATGGGGAAAAAAAATCTTTGTATCATAGTTCTCTGGTGAGGGCTTGGTGTGTTCAAGATATATTTGGGATTTATGCAAATACAGTGACTAAAATACTCACAATCTTTCGACCCAGATATGCCATTACTGAGCTTACAGACCAAAAAAGACAATGATAAGAAGAAAGTTCCTACATACACTAAAATATTCATAGCAGAATTTTTAGTAATAGCAAAGAATGTAAACAAAATAGATGCTCATCAACTGGGGAATGGCTAAACAAATTGTGGTACATGAATATAAGAAATCTAAGAAATAATGAACATGATGAATCCGGAGATGACCTATATGAACTGATACAGTGAAGTCAGCACAGCTTAGAAAATAATACACATGACTCTAACAAAGTAAACATAAAGAACTAGAACACACACAAACCCAAAAGCGAATGCTGCAAAATTATAATAAAAAAGCATGTCTCAGAAGAAGGGAAACAAGACACACCCATCCAATCATTTTGCGGAGGTGGGAGGTTCACAAGTATTGCACATATTTTTGTCTTTTTTGATCAATTATGCTGTTTTTCTTCTTTGTTTTTTTAATTCTTATAAATTACTATTTCTTATATGGGATGGCTCCCTGGGAGGGAAGGGAGAGGAACAGTGGGAGAAACGATGGTGCTACAAGCAAACAAAAATAAATAAAAAATTATTTAACAACAGCAACAAAAACAGAAAATCCCTGCACTACTGCAGAGCTCCAAGTGCTCTGCAACTTTAGGCAGGTAGGTGTCACAGTGGATGGAGCAGCTGGCCTGAAGCTAGGAAGACTCACATCCCTGAATTTCAATCTTGCCTTAGAAGCTTACTATCTGTATGACCTTGGGCAAGTCACTTAACCAACCCTGTTTGCCTCAATTCCTCATCTGTAAAATGAGCTGGAGAAGGAAATGGCAAACCTCTCCAGAATCTTTGCCAAGAAAACCCCAAATGAGGTCACAAAGATGGACATGACTGAAATGACTGAACAACATAAGAGGCTGTAAGCTTCCCCAGTGTCACAGAAAGGTCTCGAACTCCGATCTCTATTTACCTGGCTATGCTTCCCGTCATGAATAACAGATTTTTTTTACTGAAGGTAAATAAACATAAGTTATCTGTACCCATCTTGTTTTTAGCAAAAGGAAAAAAATAACACAATGCAATCATTCATTTGGTATTTTAAATTTTTAAACAAATACTCTCTGTGTTAATTCGACTGCAATAAAGTGCAATATTTAGAAGCAACTGAGTCCCACCACAGATGATATCGGAGTTCGGTATCAGGTTATTAATAGGTACAAGTGGCAACTAGTGCTAGCATTTATTTGTTACAAGTATAAAAGAGGTCAAAGAGAGGACTACAGTTTTCCTTCAGTGAAAGGGATTTTGTTTCAGAATTAGAGAAAGGTCACATACCAGTGAGATTGAGGCCTCTCTGCAGGAGTCTTGGGAAAATAGTGGGTGCTGACCATCACAGGTCCCAGGATCTCTTCTTCTGGGAGTTCCTTACACCAGTGAAATTACAAGTCAAGTACCTAAGCTCCAATTTTTCTAGAGTGTTCTAGAACTCTCTAAGGGGAAGTAAAGACCTAAGGTTCCAATCAAGTAGGGAATTCCCTGGGAAAGAAACATTCTGTACCAAACCTGTACTTAGAGTTGTAAGGAGTTTGCCTGCATCCAAGTGTTTATTTAAGTGACTTGCCTAAAGTCCACAGGCTCATGAGGTAGAGGCAACATGTCTTCTTGACTCCAGTTTTGGCCCACTATCCATTATGACATACTGTCTCCCTTTAGCCCCTTTTAAAAAGCTGAGTCAGCACCCATCATCACCATCATCATCATCATCATCATTTCCCTTAAAATGGAAGTAAATATATAATGGGAAAGGGCCACAATTTATTAATATCAGATGTCAAGACAGGTTATCAGAAAGGCAAGAGGGTTGGGTTTTCTGCTTTTGTTTTTTTTAATCTATCTCCCACCCAGACAATCTTCTAAATTAGACTTTAACATTTGGCAAAGTTGACTACCAACTTTGATGAAGGAGGTTTCCTCTTGGGGGAGTTCACAACACCAATGAAATCACAAGAACAGACCAACACAACATAAAAGGCATATGTTAGAGAACACATTTAAAAGCCAAATGGTTTTCCCCTACTTTGAATTGGTTTTGTAATCTGTAAGAAAGGAAGTGGGGAAAAGGGCAAAAGAATTATGAAAATGAACTGGAATTAGGGACCAGTGATATTGACAATGGCTACACTCTACCTCTTTGTTACCGGAGGATTCTGCCAGGTCATCTTGGTGATGCTGTCTGCTCGACGATTCAGCACCGCGGGGAGAGGAAGAATCAGGAGATGGAGACTGGACATGGTAAGGAAACAAAATCAGGAAAACCTGAGTGATTCAGTGAACCTCTTGGTTTTGGGGAGGAGCAGGGAGCTCTAAGAAAGGCAGAACATAATTTTGCAAATGTTTAAAAAGCTTTTTATAGTGATCATTTCTCCAGGTAACGTGGCTAGAGTAGATAAAGATGACCCTGGAGTCAGGGAGGATGAGACTCAAATCTAGCCAATAAAATCCTGCCTCCAACATATACAACTTTTGCCTGTGATCAGAGGCAAGTCATCCCATCTCTCCATGTCTCCAGGCAATTCCTTAATACTGGATGGTTGGTAAAATGGTAAAATGGTAAAATCTATGCCTGTGAAACATTGACAGTCTACCAGAACCATGCCAAGAAACTGAATCACTTCCATTTGAACTGTCTTAGGGAAGATTCTGAGGATTACCTGGCAGGATAAGGTACCAGACACTGAAATCCTTGCTCGAGCTGAACTGCCAAGCATTCAAACTATGCTTCAGAGAGTGCAGCTCCGATGGGCTGGCCACATCGTTCGCATGTAAAATGTACGCTTGCCAAAAAGACTATTTTATGGAGAACTAACATAGGGCAGGTGATCACATGGTGATCAGAAGAAAGTCTCTCTCAAGAACTTTGGATTTGATTATGGGACATGGGAGACACTGGCACATAACTGCGTGCCCACATCAGAAAGGGTGTTGTGCTCCATGAGCAAAGCAGAATTGAGACAGCACAAAGTAAACGTAGGATGCACAAACTTGGAGTAACCACCCCAACTGTTCACATAGACTATCTGTACCCAATCTGTTGTAGAGCATTCTGAGCTCATATTGGTCTGATTGGCCACAGTCAGATACACTGAAACTTGAGTTTATCATGATGATGTTATTTTGGTCCTCTTCGAGAATGAAGGACAACAGCCAATCAACTTCTTTCTCTTTCTTTCTTTCTTTCCCTTCTTCCTTCCTTTCTTTCAATCTTGGCTTTTTTGGTTGTCATTGGAACATGGCTGATGTAGACATTTGCTCTGTATGACTTCATTCTTGTAATGGGCTTTATATTTCTCAACTTCTCAATGGGTGAGAGAGGAAGAAAAAGTTGAATTTTAAAAGAACCCTATGTTATAATATTACAGATCTTCACTACCCAGTACTCCTTGCAAAGATGCAATCACAAGTCTGGGCCAACGAAACCAAACTAAAAACAAAACAAACAAAAGACAACAAAACATAAAACCTCCCCCACAAATGAATGTAAGAGGTATAGCTTATACTAGATTGCTTACTGTTTGGGGAGGGAAGGGAGGAGGGAAGCATAGAATTTGGAACTCAAAACTTTAAAAAACCTAATGTTACATATTATTTTTACACATAAGTGGTGGGGAGGGGGATTAAATGCTTTTTTAAAAAATGAAATTAATGTAAGAGGTCTAATATTTTTCAGCTTTTATTTCAATGCCTGTCAACTTTTTCTGAGAAACTTTTAGGCTTCCTGATGTGTCAGAAATTACTATAAATATGAAATATTCTGAAGCTCAAACTTAAAATCAGAGAAAACAAAGCTAATGGAATGGCACAAAATTATAGTACTTTATTTGTCTATTGGTTACCAATAATTTAGATTCTCAATGACCCAGAAATCCCCCAGTCTGATGTTAACTCAGTGAAGAAATCACAAAGAAAAGCATTAGTGAAAGTATTTTGTCTGGAAAAGGGAATTTCCACAAGGCAATGGTGTTGAAGAGGTAAGAGGGCAACTGAACAGAAGGGGAGACTCATTAATCAAAACTATAAAAGTAAGTTCTCTTTAACAGGTTGCCTTTCTGGAAAAAAGAGAGGACAAAATGGACAGGAAAGAGATGTGACAAACATACAAACCACTCTGCTTAACAAGCAGTGCAGCTCTAGTTCCGTCGTGGGACTTGGATTTTTTTTCCTTCTGCGCTTTACATGATTTTCCAACATGGAGGTAATGATATAAATATTTACACACAGGAAAGAGATTCGTTGAAGTGACACCATAGCTTGGATGGAGAGATAACAGGCTAATGGGAGTCCAGGAAAATCAGAACAATCTACTGTATATCCTCCTGGTGTGAGGTATATTAATTTAGCCACAGATGATCTTTGAAGAAATCAGTTAACATATATATTTTAAAAATGTAATGCATATTAGAAAAAATGTAGGGCAACAAGGCAGTGTAGGGGCTACAGCACTGGCCCTGGAATCAGGAAGACCTGAGATCAAAATCAGCCTCAGACACTTACTAGTTTTGTGACCCTGGGCAAGTCACTTAATCCTGTTTGCCTCAGTTTCCTCATCTGTAAAATGAGCTGGAGAAAGAAATGGCAAACCATTCTATTATCTTTGTAAAGAAAGCCTAAGATGGGGTCATGGTGAGTTGGACATGACTGAGCAATATGTTTATTCTGTTATATTAATTTTTAAGTTGACAGCACAGTGTGCATGTATGTGTGTGTGTGTATATGTGTGTGCGTGTGTGTGTTTACACTCCAGGACCATGATTTCATCAGTGGGAGGAATTCCCACTATGGAATATCTCTCCATGCCTCTGCCCATAGAATGACAGATTAAAGATTTAAAGCTGGAAGGGACCATAGAGGTCACATAGTAAAACCCTTTTATTTTACAGATAAGGAAACTGAGATGGAGAGAAGTGAAGTGTCTTGTCAGAGATAAAACTATTAACATCTGAGGCAGGATCTGAACTCAAATATTCCTGACTCCAAGCCCTGTACTCTGTCTGCTGTACTATCGAGCTGTCTTTTCAGAATACAGCAAAAGGTCTAAATTCTTCATCGGGTTCCTATTCATTGTTTGTGCCTTTGAGAGAAAAAAAATAGCATGGCTCTCATTTGTGTAGCACTTTAAAGTCTACAAAGAATTTTACAAATATTATCTCATTTCAATCCTCACAACAAGCCTAGAAGACAAATGCTTTTATTATCCCCATTTCACAGGTGAAGATACTGATTACACAGCCAGGTGTCTGAGGCCTGATTTGAATTCAGATCTTCCTAAGTCCTAGTTCACCAACTATATTTGCAATTTGACTGGTTCTAGATCACCTGGTAAAGAGATAGGTACCCATTTAATGGCAAGGAACTTGGGGGGAGGTGCAAGGGGAGGGAGGAAGAAGGAAAAGAGGGCAATCTGGATCCACTGTTTCATTCTACTATCCTGCTGTAGTTCAATCAATGCTGTGAACCCAGTATGGTGTTCTGGGTTCTGGACTCCAAATCCAATGCTTTTTCCACTGAACCACACTGCTTCATTTGCCTTCTGGTCAAAGGACAAATCTTTCCCTCTAGCTGGGATACCCTAAGATGCCACTTCAGCACCAAGGACAGGACACATGCTCCTAAACTCTAGCAGAGTGTCTCTGGATTCAAGCAGTGTCTCATGAGTGCTATAATAGCTCTGATAAGAACTGGAAGCTGTCAATGAATTAACAGAATTGAGGGCTTGCTCTCTAAGTTATGGTCTACTTGTTATTATATAGATTTTAAAACTTCAAAAACGACAGAAACACAGCATCATGTAGTAGTGAAAGACTTGGGTTCTAGTCATTCCTTTGACAGATATTGGTTGTGTGACTCTGGGCAAGATACCCTCTTAGTGTCCCAGAAAACTCTCTAGGATGATAGATTGCAGAGCAAGTGCATTAGGATGTTAGGACAGGGGGTTTCCTCACAGGGAATTCACTGTGCCAATAAAATCAAAAGTTTGATCCCTGAAAATGGGGTGGCTCATGTATTTAGTAGAGCTATAGTCTTTGTTTTCCTACATCACCCCATCTCACATTCCCTGTTGTTGCAAAAGAAAAAAAAAGCTGTTCCTGTCCATAATTTTATATTGATACTTTTTCCCCAAAGTGGAAATAAAATTCCCTAGAAATCACAGATAACTCTATTTTTCAAGAAGGTGGTGGAGCCAATATTTTATCAACTATTCTTATTGGACAGAGCTTTGCTCTGGGAAACCAGAGCTACCTAGCTCCCGAGGCTATAATCCATTGTGATAATGGATATTTCCCTTCAATGAAACAAATGAAACATTTTAAGCATAGTTTGGGTGTGGGCATAGGGAAAGTCAGCATGAGAATCTCACATCAATAAAGGACCTCAAAAGATATGGAACTGAACAGGAAACCTACTGCCTGCCATTCAGCATCTTCTGGAAGGCTTCTATCAAGAGTGAACCCTCCACCTTCCAAGGCAACTTCTCCACAGTGGCACACCTCTAATTCTAAAAAAGTCTTTTCTAACAACAAATCTAAACTTGCTTCTTTGCAACTTTTAGCTATTGTTCTCAATATGCAATCTGGAACCAAGCAAAAATTAAAAGGATCAGAGGGTCATAGATTTTGAGCTGGAAGGGACCTTACAGCCATCTCATCAACACCTTCATTTTATTGATGAGGTAACTGAGTCTTAGAGGTCAAACTTTCCCCAGGTCACACTTGTGGTAGAGTGCAAAACTGTTCACATGAATTTATTTCCTCTGACAACAAATTCAATGCTCAAGGCATCTCACTTCTGAGTTTCTTATCTTTAAAAATGACAATATTTTTACTAAAATGTGGGGGGCTTGTCTGACTAGCCTAAATTTGTGTGAGGAAAATACTTTGTAAACCTTAAATCAGGATATAATTATATTGTTGTTACTATTGTCATTTCATGAGGACACCTGGAAGGCAGGAGTCCAAGGGCAGGAAGATTTGGAGTTCTGTTTTGCATGTCCAGATTAAGGACAAGAAATGACCAATTACTTGAAACCACCATCATTCCTATACTCTTACCTGAACTCAGCCTCTGGGTTCACAGTGCTAAGGTCTATTAAAGTAACTAAAAGATCCATACTGATGGTAAAGAGGATGATGAAGGAAAAGTTCTACATATTTCTACTCCTGGCCCTATAAGTTTGGAAATGTTTGAAAAAAAAGGATAGGATAAAAGTGAGAGAAGGTAGTAAGGAATGCAAAGTTTTTAGAGGAAAAGTCCCATTTTACTAGGTGTCAAAAGTCCAAGAGGAGAATCAAGGATAGAATCTATTGACAATTACAAAGGATAGAATGTCAAGAGTAAGAAAACTGTCAAAATTGGGTAAGGGGAAGGCTAAGCTGAATAGGCATGAAAAAATGGGGAAATGTAGCTAATGAAAGGAATGTATGCTTGCCCTGGAAATTCAAGAGTCCCTATTTAGTGTTAGTAATATTCCCTTAAGGGCATCTGGGTGGCAATAAGCCTGGATTTAGGAAGACTCATTTTCCTGAGTTCAAATTTTGGCCTCAGACACTAGTTGTGTGAGCCTGGACAAGTCACTTAACCCTTTTTTGCCTCAGCTTTTTTTCACCTGTAAAAAGAGCCAGAGAAGGAAATGGCAAACCATTCCAGCAATAAAACCTCAAATGAGGCCATGAAGAATGTGACACAAGTGAAAAGCAACTGGACAACAACAAAAAGGGATAGAAAATAGATTTCTGTTAATTTTTTTAAAAACCAGAGAGACAGGTAGAGAGCTACAGACATGGAATGTTGCATGCACTTTCAACTGAGATCAGTGTATTATCACTTAAATTTACTGTTACAAAAGAACTTCCCCTGAAGTGAGAGTAATCTCTAAAGGTATGTAATATAAAAAAACAAAACACACCAGTGAAACTTTAAAAGTCTTTATAAAAGAATGTTTATTGTCTAGATTGTGGTATACAGTTGAGTGGACATTATCTAGAGCTGTTCATTCAGTACAGAGAGCTTGGACAGACAACTCTGAGTGGACAATGAACTCTAGAATTGAAGAGAAGGAAGAAAATAGATCAGATTGCCCCTTGAAAATTGCACAATGCTTTCTCATGAGTTTCCAAGTTTCTTTCTGGAGTCAGAGAGCCTGACTTCAAATCCCACCTCTGGCAATTACTATGACAAGTCACTTTAACCTCCCCTGCCTTAGTTTTCTCATCTTAAAATGAGGAGACTGAACTAGGTGACCTCTGGATCCTTCCAACTCTAGGTTTGTGACCCTAGATACACCAGAGTTCTTCTGGTGAGACTCCAGCCCTAGAAATTATGGAATGCCAGTTTCAGAAGAATTAATGTCATGGGGGCACCCAAAGAACAGTTGAGAGGTACTACGGTGGTCATGAGAACTGTATAGGAGCACATAAAAGATATTATTGGTGAGACATATGAGTGGAAAAGCCAGTGATGTAGCTAGAGCAAGGGACAGCTCATAGAGAGTCTTGTATGTTCCACTGGTATTCTTGCAACATCTGGAGATCTAAAGGAAAGGTCCCTGTAATGCATACAGAATGAGGCTCAGGTAGATTGAGATGTTGGAGGGATGGTCTACACTGACCAGATCACAGATCCATTGAAATAAAAGTATTCATAAACTCAAAGGAAGGTAATTAGGTGGTTCAGTGAAGAAGGTGCTGGAGCTAGAGCAGGGAAGATCCCAGTTCAAATCCAACCTTAGATATTTACTAGCTATGGGACCTTGGACAAGTCCCTTCACCTCTCAGAGCCTTTTCCATCATTTGTAAAATATGGATAATTAATAATACCTACCGCACAGGATTGTTGTGAGGATCCAATGAGAGAATATATGTAAAGCACTTTGCAAACCTTAAAGCCCTATCTATATAAATGCTAGCAAGGGTACAAATAAGCCAAGTCCATTTTGCTAAATACAGCTAATCTTCATCTTTCTTTTTCTTGAGTCAGTAGTAGGGGAAACAATGCTGACCTGATAATGGCCTCCATACTGACTCTCAAATAACCCAAACGAGAAACATTTGTTCTGAATCTAACCGCCCATGGATCTGGGGAATTTCTAAAAATTCCCAAGGTAGCAATTAGTACATAGCTTTCCTAGGGAAAGGATAGAGGGAGAGTTTTTATTTACATTATTAAACATGTGGTTCTCAAACTCAAGTGGGAAGGGGAAGAAGGAGAGAATAAGCATATATATATATATATATATATATATATATTTATATATACATATATCCCTTACTATGTGTTGGGCATTGTGCTAAGTGCTTTACAAATATCTTATTTGATCTTTATAACAACCCTTCAAGATAGATGTAATTATTAACCTCACTTTCAGTTGAGGAAGCTGATCCAAACAGAGGTTAAAGGATTTGTCTAGGGTCACCTTTATATTAAGTATGTAAAAATGGATTTGAACACAGGTTTTACTGACACCAGGTTTAGCCTTTCTATCTACTGTGCCAAGTATTTCTTTTTATCTTTAACTCAATGACATATTTATCAAATATCTATCATGTGCTTCCCGAAGGGGGGGTGGGTGGGAGTGAGGTGGCTGATGACAGGTGAAAGCCATGTATGAATGGAGTTTATTTTAGCCTTGTATCTAAATAAGCCATTTAGAAATTCCTACTGGGGTCTTAGGACAGGCCAGCATGCTTCTTTTCTCTATTTCCTTCCTGCTTACAGGTGTTTGGGTGTTTGCACTCTCCTTTTAAACAACAAAGACTCCTGAAAGAGGATGCTGGTTTTTTGGGATTACAGAGAAATAATCCACTGCTGCAATCAGGAACAACCTCAAGGTTTTCTCTGAGCCAAGGTATTCTGCCTTAAGGGTCTCTGCTAGTTGAAAGTCAACTTATTTACAGGACTATATTAGATTTTGCATTGTTATTTTTTTTAATTCATCTAGAAAGGACGAATTGTATTTTGCTTTATGTAACCAGGCCTCCGAACAGCTTCCTACAAAAATGATTTTTGTATATGTGTGTCTAGTTGCATTTGAATATTTTGAACACAAACTTCTAGATGGTCAAGGCATAGCTGCTTACAGAGGTCTGCAAAAAGTGTTTGATGGGAGTATGGGCCACCCTGATCATTAGAATGTCTTCTCCCTTGGAATATAAGCTCTGTGAGGTCCCTCATGCTTGCTTGTGTTTGTATCTTTAATGCTTAACACAATGCTCAGTACATAGTAAACACTTATTAAATTATCTATCTAATGGTTTCACAAAAGTTGACTTTATTATACATATAAAACTAAACACTAAAATGTTTGCCAATAATTCTCCAATTAAGCACAATGACCCCATAACAAAATTAGGTGTCAATTTCATACTCTTTTCTATATGGAATTTAAAAGGTATTTGCTAGGACAAAGAATATCACTAGCTCTAGTAGGGGACCCTTTGGAATCTCCAGTCCAAGTATATTCTGTTTAGTGACCACCTCTCACCATACTCTCCATCCCCATTTAGCTAAGCTATATCCTTACACAGTTTTGAGTATATCCTTTGGAGATCTAATCAATTGTCAACAAACACTTCTATCTTTGAATCTTCTCCTCTTAGACTTTCTTTTAAACTAAAATAAAGCTTTTCCTCTGACGATACTGCATTTATTACTAACTTCTCCCACTTGTTACAATTCTCTTTTTCTTGCACTTCCAAATTCATAGTACCAGGAGAAGTAGGTTTTCCTTACTCTCCAAGGCCATTCCTTTGCTCTGCTATATCATTCAACAGTCTCTCCTTTTAAGTTCATATATCCTTTTTACAGTCCTATACCAACTTCCTGGACATCCTCTTACTTTCCTAAGTAATCTTAGCACTTGGTTTTCTCTTCAGCCTATTCACACGCTGCAAAGACTCAGTGAATGCAAAGGTATTGTCATCATCAGTAATAATAGCACATATTTTTATAGCATTTTACAAATTTATAAAATACTTTCCTTACAACCTTCTGAGGTAGTCAGTAGGAACACTATCATCCTCATTTTCCAGACCAGGGTGGCTAGATGGTACAGTGGATACAACACAGGGTCTGGAGTCAGGAAGACCAGAGTTCAAATTTGATCTCAGACACTTACTAGCTAGCTGTACACCTGGGCAAGTCACTTAACCCTGTTTGCCTCAGTTTATTCATCTGTAAAATGAACTGAAGAAAATGGCAAACTACTATGGTATCTTTGCTAAGAAAACCCCAAAAGGGATTATGAAGACTCAGACATGACTGAAACAACTGAATTAAAACTAAATTAACATATATTATAAATGACTAAATTGAGTAAACAAAAGAAGTGACTTGTCCACAATTACAGATGTGTAAATGTAAATGTCACTTAATAACATAACTCAGGTCTCTTGACTATACAACCAAAGCTTGATCCACCTGAATGATCCTTCTGACATTCTGGTCTCTCACTCAACCTCATTCGTGCCAAGGAGGACAAATCATACCATTATCTGAAACTGTTCTAGCACTGAGGTCTGGAACTCTGAAATCTTCTTCTTCTTTTTTTTTTTTACCACAATGTTCTTGTCTTTCCACCTATCTTATTGCTTCCCTCCACTCCCTGTGCTTGACCCTCCTGATTTCTGTTTGGCTGGACCACCACTGGTCATCTTTTATATCATCTCCAATCTCTCTTTAAGTGGTTCATTTCCATCTGTTTACAAACCGTTCACTTTTTTCCTTCTTTTTCCCCAATTCTACAAAACTTTTCCTGACCTTTCTCCTGCTTCAAGATGTAACCTCATCTCCATCCTTATCACTGCCAAACTTCTAGGGAAAAAAACCAGTCTAAGCTCCACTGCTTCCACTCTCTTTGGACCCCCTGCACTTTGGCTTCTGACCCTCTGAGTTTACTAAAGGCTTCCTACCTGCCAATTCCAAAGAGTTTTTCGCAGTCTTCATCTTCCTTGATGCTTTTGTGGCATCTGGCATTATCAATCTGCCCTTCCTTCTGGCCAGTGTGTTATTCTTTGGTGTGAAACCATTCTCTTCTGATTCTCCTGTCTGTCTCACTAACTCACTAAACACTAAGTTCCTAAGAATTAAGGATTCTTTCATCCTTTCTATTTGTATCTCTAATGCCTGGCACATGAAGATAATAAATACTGGTTGAGTGACTTTCTTCTCGGTATCTTTGATGTTCAATCTTGAGTCCCTAAATGGAGATATGGCTTATATCCCAAGCCTTTGTCCTTGACCCTCTTTTCTTCTCTCTTTATACCCTCTTCCATGATACTCCATCTACTCCCACATCTCCAAAATACCTCTCAACACACTGACTCCCAAATCTCTATTTTTGCCCTCAAAATGGAACTCAATTTCTACAGCCTTGTATTTCTAACTGTCCATTGGATATCCCACTGGCATCATAATCTCAAACTATTCAAAACTGAACTCAATATATTCCCCTAAATCTTTCCTACCTCCTAACTTCTTTGTGTGTATTGATGGCATCACCATCCTGGCTGGAGATCTTGGGAGTCATCTTTGACTCTTTCCTTCCCCCTCCCTCCCTACATATAATCAGTTGCTAAATCCTGTCAATTCCACATCCACAACAACATCTCTCTTATCCATCTCCTCTCTTTAATAATTATTAATGACATTAGCTCACTGTTACAGTTCAGTTAAATTTAACTTAATAGGCACTACCTAGGAGGGAGCTGAGAGGTCAGTGAGTCCATCCCCTTCATTTTACAGATCAGATCAGGTGACCAAAGCACCTTAAGTGCTTCCAGGACCACACAGGTTCAGAGGTATACATCAGAGGTGGATCTGAACCCAAGGGCCTGGACTCTACAGTCAATTGAATGACGCAAAACCAAAAATGGTCCTACTCTTAATGGCCTTAATGCTCTACTAAAAGCATTTTCTTCACACAAACCTCGTCAAACAGGGCAAATATTACTCTTATTGAACAGATGAACAAACAGATGATTAGAGAAATTAGGGCACTTGCCTATAGTCACAAAAGTGTCAGGGCTGGAACCTGAACCCAGGTCTTCCAACTCCAAAATTATTACATGATTCTGCTTTATACTCGCATTGTCACCTGAGTCTTTATTATTTCTCATTGGGCAGGTCTGATTATCTCACTTACCTGCTCCAAGATCTTCATTGCCTATAGCTTACCCTAAAAATATCTTAATATCAAACTAATTTTCCAGCTTTATTTCATACTATTTCTTTTCCTACACTGAACATTCCATTAAAACTAGGCTACTAATCATCTATCCTTCCTCTGTGCATATATTTAGGCTGTTCTGCATGTCTAAAATGTCTTCTCTCCGTACCTGTACCTGTGAAAATACTTCTTTTCCTTCAAGACTCAATTCTGATAATTTCTTGAAGTCTTCATTAATTCTTGAAATGTCATTATTTTCATCTTACAGACTGGAAACTCTCTGAGGGCAGGCATTCTTACACCCTCAGCATTTAGCATAGAACAATGTTCAAAAAAAATACTTATGAATTGTTTATTAAATTGAATTTCTTCAGAGACTGCATGTAAGAATATCAATTTTCTGGGTTTGCAATTTGCTCATTAGGCTTCTGGTATATGATATCTGATTTCCCCCTCTCCTTTCAAGTCAATGAAAGCCATTTTTTTCTTCTCATTTATCAAAGTTTTTTAAAAAAACAAGCAACTTGATAATAATGCAATATATAATTAGTTATTTTTTGCCCCTGGGTCATGTCTGTGCTTCTGAAATAAATTAAAAAAACCAACTTAATTAACTACATTACACACTACCTCAATTTAAAATGTTTATTTCATTAATTTACTTCTATTTTCCCTAATATGATAAAGTAGGAAAGTTATCAAAGGCACTGTGTGCATTATATCATTAAAATGACAGTCTAGATATGTTTTTACACATTCATCTTTACAATGAAGTAAATTTATTATTAAATTATAACATAACATTAAATTTATAATTTAACACAATTTGAACATTCTGTGACAGTCATCTGTGAAAATATTTTAATCATTCCCTCATTTCCCTCCCTCAAAGAGAAATGTACTCGTATACATCCTCAAATCAGAAAAGCTATGAAACTCACTTTAAGAGTAAGAAAGGAGATCAAGAAAACATATATGTCATAGAAAGCGCCCTGGGTATACATGCACCTATCCACAATTTCCCAAGGTAGATGATGAGAGGCATTTTCACTGCAAGGCTTAAAACTCTTTTCTAGCTTCTTGAATGAGTTCTAAGCTTTGAAATCTACAATCTCAATTTAAAACAAATATCTTGATCATAAACTGGTATCTCAGTTCCATGAGAGAGGACATTCACTATTGGACAAAATCAGTAGTCCTATAGCATTTTTTTCCTTTGAAATATTTTACCGTATTATTTTTGTTCAAAAATTTCAGATGTGGGGAAGTCTTACAATGACCTGTTCTAAGTAGTACTCTATCTAGTGATTTCTTCATTAAGGGTTGGCACACAAGAATTCTTTGGACAGTTATTTTAAGATTTGGTCTAATAGTTATGTGGAAAAAAACACTAAGATCACTTTTTTTAAATGAGAGAGACAGTTAAGAAATCATAAATTCCTGTAACACCTAATACTGGAATGTTGAGTGAACAATTCCCTGTGCAGGCAAGAGGGCAGGTTCAGGGGGTCCTCATTTGCATTTATTTTAATTAGCACAGCTAAGCAAAAGGAACAAAACAGCATGGGATTTGGGGCTACAAAGCTGAAATTAACCAATTTGCTAGAACAGAAGAAGCAAGAACTTGGGGCCCACAGGAAGAGATAATCTGTGTAGACTCAAAATTCTCCTTCCCAAAGGAGAAGATGGCATTTCTCCCACTCCCTGAACCTGTACCTTTACTACCATCAAATACTGCTGAAAAACTGGGAAGTCTCATCAAAGCTCCTGGAAATTCATTTTTGTAACAAAGAACACTCTCATTTCAAAAGAAAGATGAGGAGAAAGTTGTTCAAATGAAAACAGTCACATCAATTCTGAAGCCTGAGGATCCACCTACCTTTCTTTCATGATACTCCAGCTGGTACATCCAAAAATTCTCCATCTTCCCCAGTGTTATTTATGAAGCAGTCCTGGCTTAAGCGTGTCTGTTTGACTTTAGAGTCTGAGAATAAACTTTTACCTCAGTGCTTGCGTGATGTTTTTTTCAACCCCTCCTCCCTCCACCCAGTGGTGTTATATGCCTGAATTCAATAATGCAACTTGTAATCAGAGCTGGGATGACCTCACATAGTGCCTGACACATCCATATTAACTTCCTGTGCAACTGAATTTCCTATTAAGCTGTGCATCAAGACTCTTAGCATCATCATCTTCTGCAGCTCCTACTTTTAAAGGAAACTGTTGTCTTGCTCTTTCCCAGGAGGGTGTAAGGATGCTATTTCTGGGGACAGTACACTCAACTTGGATGTGTGATCACAAACCTTCACACATGCCAAAAACTCTGCGAGGCTTACAGAACTTGTGAAAAAGAGACTTGGAAATTAAAGGGAGTGGGGCAAGAGGGAGAAGGAGCTGGGGAGAGAGAGTCATTTTCGACCAGTGTTAGGGGCTGCATGCCCAATGAAAATTTACAGATCAAATATACAAAGAGTTTCATTTTTTGGTCACCAAAAATTCCTAGTACTTAATGCTTGTTGCTTGATGATTGATTATTAGTGTGCTTTAGTCAATGATGATGTGAAGAATGCAGGGAAAATTTCAGTGAACTGATGCAGAGTAAATACGCAAACCAGGGAAGCAGCATACATGACATCTACCATAGGGTAATGGTAGCCCCAACAGATGGAATACGGTCGTCATGTTTTCTTATCTATAACATCTGGATAAAAATAAAGTTTATCTCACTGAGAGGATCAACACTGACATGTATAAAGCACTTTGCAAGCCTGAAAACTCTATATAAATGTTAGCCCTTATTACTGTCACTGTATAACAGAATAACATTACCAAGATATGACCCAGAAAAAAGAGGAAAAAAAGGCATCTCCCTCCCTTTACAGAGTTTAGGGCCCATGCATACAAAACACTTCAGATACAGACAGGAGATAAGGTTGGTTGGTTTTGCTCCCCTGTTTTTTCTTTCTTTTTTATTCTTTGTTAAAAGAGATGGCTTTCTAGGTAAGAGGCAAGGGAGAGATGAAGGATTGATTTGGAATTTAAGGGGATGAAAAAACAAATAATTTTAAAAGGGTAAGTTGAGAGCCCACAGCATGCCAGAAGCACTGGCTGCCGCTTATGAAACAGGTGAGAAACTATTCCTCTATCACTGATGGTCCTCGGCATGCTGACAGTGCATGGAGCTCTGAAAAGGCCATAAAAGATAGGCCAAGATAATCCTACTGAAGTGACCAAGATAATCGAGATAGGAAAGGAGAGGGAGGAAAGTGCCCCCTCGATGACTATTACAAAGAGGAGCAGGCTGTCTCAACATTTCCTGTGCTGTGCTGGAACTTCTCAGTATCACCTAGAGTTGTGACTGAGGGAGGGTCACACTATTTCTTGAACTGAATGAGAAAGAGCCTGTGGAAAAGCTGGAATTTGGGGAAGATTTTGAAAAATGGAAAGCCATGGTGGTGGGTGGAAAGGAAAATGCAGACCACGCCAGCCATCATGATGTAAAGCCAAACTGTGATTACTGAATGAGCATTTATTAACTGTATCTTATGTGTGCCAGGTTCTGGAGGAGATGTAAAGTTTAGGTAAAAAGGTGGTCCCTGTCCTCATGGAGATTGCAAACTGGTAGGGGAACACATCACAAATGTGAATACCTATAATATAAAATAGCATAAATATTATATATATATATACATACATATATATAATATATATATATATATATATATATATATATATATATATATATGTACGTGTGTATATACATCCAGGTATAAGAAAGCAAAGTCATTTTTGAGGCTGTTTGGGGTGGGAGAAAAGAACATCAGGAAAGGTTTCACAGAGGAAGTGCTGTAAAAGTTAGTCTTTGAAAGAGGAGTATGAACTCAGTGGTCAGGGGCCTAGAAATGGTATAGATAACTGAAATATACAGATAATACAAAAGCCTTCTTTTATCAATAAATAGCTTTGGGTTTTCCCATGCAACACACCTTTTACCAAAAGTTTTACCAAGCAGCTAAGAGGGAGTATGATACAATGAGAAGGGCACCAGGTCCAGAGTTGGGGGAGGAAGGGTGTTTAAATCTTTCTTTTGACATTAAAGTAATTTTCCTTATGTGCAGATCTAACCATGTGGCTCCCCCACTCAACCAACTGTATCTAGAATAAAACATACACTTCTCTCTTTATTTTTAAAACTCTCTATACATCCTGACTCTAACCTACCTTTCCAGGATCAATGGACACTGCTTGCCTTTTGGTAGTCTACAGCCAACCATCTTCATGACTTTGCAATGGCGGTCCCCCTGCTTGGAATGCCCTCCTTCCTTACCTATGCCCCATAGAATCTCCTTCTTCCTATGAGATATAACTCAGGCACCACATTCTGAATGAAGACTTTCTGCATCCCCCAATTGCCAGTACTCTACTTTGTAATTAACTACTCTGTATGTGTATACATACATATAATACACATACATATATAATATTTATGTTATATATTTTTATAAGTACTTGTTGCTGCTTCCATTAGAACATAAAACGTATTGAAAGCAAGGATTCTTTGTCCTTGAACCCCCGAGGCCTAACCCAGTGCCTAGCACAAAAGTTCATGTGTGTTCACCCTTCACTGCCGAAGAAGACCACATTATCAGAGAAATGATGACATGACTTGCACTTGACTGTTTTGAGTGAGGGAAGATTGTGCAGGTAACCAGCCTCACCTCTGCTCCAGAGCCATCTGAATCCAGTGACCAGATATTCATCAGGATGCCTGGAGATGACCCAGGATGAGGCAACTGGGGCTAAATGACTTGCCTAAGGTCACACAGCTAGTGAGTGTCAAGTGTCTGAGGTGAGATTTGAACTCAGGTCTTCCTGACTCCTGCACTGGTGCTCTATCCACTGCACCACCTAGCTGCCCCCACAAAAGTTAATACAGTCTTGATGATTGATTAAGTAATTACTACCTATAGACCTGGGACATATCACTTAACCTCCTTGGATCTCAGTTTCCTCATCTGTAAAATAAGGCTGCTGTCCTCACTCATCCTTCCTCCTCAAAGAGGACCGATGATGTCTTGACTTGGGAGTAAACCTGACTTAAGGGAGGCAGAGCTGGGCAGTCATCAGCCTCCCTCTCTCCTCCAGAGTCATCACTCTAGTGACAACACTGAAGTCAAGATGCAATGGGAGACCTTGGACTTTCCAAGCTAAGGTCTTTCCCAGCTCCCAGTTTGAAGCCACACCTATACAAGTGATTAAAGTCTAGGTAAGAACTGAGGCAAAAGATGGCATAGTTTGCCTTCAGAAAGCAATCAGTCTGGGAGGGCAAGAACCTCAGTAAAATGAGAAACTTGGACTAGATGATCTCAGAGGTCTCTTCTGGTTAAAGACCTATGATCTCACGATCTGTCTATTCCATGTGTAACTAGTGTCAATGTGGAGTTAATGAGCAGAGAACTGCCAGAGGGTATATAAGGGGAGATGGAGAAGCAGCAAACCTTGAAGCAAAGGAGCCAGGAAATCTCTTCGTGAATAATCTGGTTATTATGCTGTAAAACAATGGCTAGAGCTCAGGGTGGGAGGAGATGGTAGCAGAGAGATTTTCTGAGCAATGGTAGTCTTGAGGTGAAGGACTGTCTTTTGTATCCTTAGCACTTTGCACAGTGCCTGGCACATGATACTGTTGTTAGGTCATTTTTCAGTCGTGTCCAGCTCTCTATGATTCCATTTAGGGTTTTTCTTGGCAAAGATATTGGAGAGACTTGCCATTTCCTTCTCCATTTCATTTTACAGATGAAGAAACTGAGGTAAACAGGGTGAAGTGACTTGCCTAGGTTCACACAGTTAGTAAGTGTCTGAGGCTGGATTTGAACTCAGGAAGATGAGCCTTCCTGACTCCAGGCTTGGCAGTCTATCCACTATACCATCTAAGCTGTCCTGCCTGGCACAGAGCAGTCACTTAATAAATGTTAATTGAATTGAACAGAATTCTCCCTTTCCTCACTTATTTTTATATTGTATAAAATGTCATCTGCTGTAATTCAAATAAACCTGATGTCCTTACTGCTATTGTCATGCTTCATTTTAGATTTTTCAGAGGAATGAATCTTCCAGACAGGGTGGCCTAATAGACAGAGTGCTGGACTTGGAGTTGGGAAGACCCCTGAGTTCAACTCCTGCCTTCAATGCTTATGGGGTTATTGACTGTGGGCAAGTCACTTACCCTGAGTCCTCAGTTTCCTCATCTGTAAAATGAGGGCTTTGGACTAGAAGGCCTTTACGCTCTAAATGTATGATAAGCAGGTGGTTTTCTTGGCTGGCTGTCAGCATGGAGCATCTTTCAAAATGGTTCTCTTTCTTCCATTAATTATTTACCAAAGAGAATAAGCCTTTTGATGTGACTTCATAAATGTCTGAACTCTATGCTCCTTACCAACTGAAATTGCCTAAGCTGTTAGTGGAGACCATTTCTTTTTCCCCCCTCTTCTTACCAGTCTTGGTAAATAGCTTTATCTGGAATCACAGGCCACCCAGGAAATGACTGCTCAAGCAATTATCTTCCATGTTAACAGTTTCGTTGTAGCTCTTTGTTACTCTCATTAAAGACTTGAATTTCTCAGATGCATGACAAATAAAAGTTCTAAATCTTCTGGAAAAAAAGCCCACACTGACAAGCCAGAATTCAGGTGTCTTTGCTTTCTCCTTTTTTAAAGTTCCTACAGAACCTGAAACCTGCTTAATTATTGAAAACAGTCTTCTCCATTCTCTTATCAATAATAGATGAAACCTGGGAAGGAAAACTTGAAACTTGGAGAGTGTGTTCATGTTTCTATAGAACGTTGGAATAGACACTTAAAGGAAGGCAAAAAGGAGATTATAAAATTTAGAATTGGAAGGGACCCTTAGAGATTTATAGACCCCTCCTTTTACAGATTAGGAAACTGAGGCACCAAGAAGTTATATGACATCCCACACTGGGATCAAATGACAGGCCCAGTACTCCACTGATTATATCCCATGTTTTTTCCATTACACTATGATGCTGCATAAAAAGGAAAATGTGGGAAGCCAATAGCTAAGGGTAAAACAGAGAACCTCTACTTAGAAGGGTGGCAGCCTTTGATGTCTCTGAATCTTTCTTTCTTTTTTTTTTTTATTAAGAGAGGAATTTCAAAGTCAATCCACTTAACTATGGAACCATTAGACCCAGTGGTCAATTCTTCTAAGACAGCCTCTTCCTTTATTAAGTACGCATGTACTTAATGTGTGTGTATACACGTATATGTTATTTATTATTAAGATTAAGTATCATATCCTTCAACCCACCCAAACCAATTCCTTAACAAATCTTATTTATTTTTTCAATGCAATATCTAGTGTACCAGGAGCCAGTAAGAGTAGTGGGTCAGATGTTCTGGATTCAAATCTTCTCTCCGATGTTCACTTTGTGACCTTTAACCTCCCTAAGCTTTCATTTCCTCATCTATTAAACAATGGTCTAGACTAGTCTTTCAGACCTCTTTTGTCTCTAGATGGTCCCCATTAGATTATAAACTTTAGAGCTTAGCACAATGTCTAGTACAAAATAAGCACTTGATAAATGTTTACTTCCTAGATCAGTGAGTCTATGAGATCTGTCATTATTTTTGTTTCTATAATCTGTTATAAGGCAACACCATTAACACTAAGTCTTGCAGTTCATCTTCCTGCCTCTAGTTTCTCTCCACATTTATATATCCTACATACTACTGCTTGAATAAATCTCCCCTGGATACCATTTTATGGCCATGTCACTCCTTACTCAAGAATCCATAAGAACTCCCTATTGGCTAATATTTTAGAGGTCTAGGATAGTTCTAGGGTCAACCTCAAAATGTGAACTTCTTTATGGCAGGTTTAATTTAATCTAAAAGCTTTAAGGCTCATCTTGGGGACAGAACTTCCCAAACTGCTCAAAATAGGACACAGCTTCCCTTAGACTACAGGTGAGGTAGAAAAGAGGTCAGACGTCTTGGACTCTTTATCATCGTGTTAAACTCTATCAAGGAAGGACCAACCTGGCAGTCAATCTGCTTTGAAAAATGGGGCACCAGGAGAAGAGACATTTGCCATTAGGCATTCCCACCTGGTATCAGGCTATCTTTTTTTTATTCTTTTCTCTTTGCTGACTAGATGCAAGAAAAGTAACGACTGCCCAGACCTCTCTGGAGAGACCTGCCATCAACATGCTGATAGCTCCCAACAGCTTTCCTAGAGCCTTTGCAAAGATGGAACCAGGGACAAGTTAGCAGCTCTCTTCACTCACACTTGCTCCTATGACAGCTCTACCCCAAGGTCAATAATATCAGATACTGCTAACAAGTCTTAATGAATTACAGTGGACACTTGACCTTGGTTAGTGGTCTCCTAGCAACAGACAAAGAAAAATCCATGCATTTTGTAAGAATGCAGATTTTTAATCAGGCTGATGGAATAAGCTGAGGATAGGGATGGGGGAGTCATTGGGAAAGGGTATCAGAGAAACTAAGGATCTCTAGGCCTGCCTGTCTCAGGCAAAAAAGAAAGAAAAGGCATCATATTGTAGTGGGGAAAGCACTGAATTGGAGGCAGTCACAATTAATTAATTCAATAAACATTTATTAAATACCTACTATGTGTGAAAAATAGGTCCTGCATAAAGAGTGAGTTGCAAAACAATTGCCAATATGCCCTGGTAGAAGGGGTTTCTTAAGCCAAAGAAATCACTGAAGAAGAAAAAAGAAAGAAGGAAAGAAAGAAAGAAAAAAAGGAGTACCAGCCATTGTTCTAGGCACTGAAGAGACAAATATTAAACGAAACAGTTCCTGCTCTTAAGGGTCTTATATTCTACAGACAGGAAGCAATACAAGTATAGAGAAGTTATTATGAAATGTACATGAAGTCATTTCTGTAGAGTATGGTACTAGCAGTGGGGAAGGGGGGTGGGGCGGGACCACAGTAGGGCAACAGTAGGACTAAATAGGAGATGGACCTTGAGCTGGAAGCTCTGGAGCAGAGGCAGGGAATCTAGGAGGACCTAGAAGGCCATGTGTGGCCTCCAGGCCGCAGGTTCCCCACCCCTGCTATATAGTCTATTGTTCTGTAAAGTCTCTATCAGTTCTCTGAGTCCATGCATTTCAGAGGAGGTCGACTTGAGTAAACAGCAACGAAGCAAGAAAATCTCAGCCTTAAGCATTACCTAGCCTGCTTGATCCAGGATCTGGCCAACGTTTCCTTAAAACTGCCAGCTACATGCTATGACTTAAGGAATGCTACCTGGAGTATTCCAGATGGAATTCACAGAGGAGGAAGGTGGGCAGCAAGAGGGGCACTTGGGGTTCCTAGAAAGTGGTAAAGGAGGCACAGAGGGAGACACTTGGACAAACTGTGCCTAATGCACCTTCCTTCCTTTCTGAGGTTCAGTCCTGATGCTCTGAACTTCCTTTACCAGGAGCCTCCTCACCCATTAAGTTCATTCTATCCTTGGACTTCTCCCACCAAAACTATAATCCTTCCCTGTATCTCTTTCCCCGGATGGCTGATTCCCCTAAGAACCTCCATTTTTAGGAAAGCATTCAGGCCAACCATATCTTCATTTCTCTCTGGGCTCTACTCTTGAGTCTTTGGACCTTTTCCACTATACCTTCACCCAAGTGTCTTCTTCTCCTCTCACAATACCCCCTCTTCAATTTCCTTTTGTGTTGTTTCTCTCCAGTAGAAAGCAAGCTCTCTGAAAGCAGGAATTATCTCTTTCTGATTGCATGTATATTCCTCGTACTTAGCAATATATATGTTACATATATACTTATTATTAATATAAGGTTGGTTGATTTGGCATGACTTGACTAATTTTCCCTCGGTGGCCGTTCTGGTTTTTCATCAGACAGTACGTTGAGCTTCTGATTCTTATTCAACTTTTCTAAAAAGCACTTGGAGGACATGGGGGCTGCCATTTTCCTCAGAAGCTTAATCGGCTTATCCCACCAAACAGATGAGGAGACTGAGGCAGAAAGAGATTAAGGGCCTAAGTGTAAGGTTTGGGGGCAGAGCAAAAATCCGGAATCCTTGCTGCTGAGTCTTACTCATTTTTAAAAGATGTTTTCCTTTTCCTTATACGTGTAATAATCACCAACGAACACAAATATTTCGACATATAAAGAAAATGAGAATTGTACATGAAACCATGAATTTGTTATGTAGTTTCTCTTCTTTAAAACAATATTCAATGTACTAAATTACAAGGTAGTGACAAACCTGCCCCCTGTCTGTGTCCCCTGCTAAACTTTTTATTCTTTCTTCAGAGCCTCCCGAACCAAGACGGCGCCCCAAATCTACGTGGACGTAAAGGTTTGCAAAGCATTTTATCGATGTCTTATTTGGTCCTCACAACAACTTTGGGATGTAAGAAGTATTATCACCATTTTACAGATGAAAACTGGGGGTGACAGAGGTTGTGACTTACCCAGAGCTACACAGCTAAGTATCTAAGGTCAAATTTGAGGTCTTCTGACTCCAGGTATAGCCCTGTCTCAAATGTGCCACCTAGCTGCCTCTTAACCATGGGAATATACCTATCTACCTTTCAGAACTTCTCTAAAAAGTAAAGAATCAACCTGAGAAAGATGCACAGGGGAGCTCCTCTAATTTATTGACATAGGTCAGCTTGTTTTATATGTCACATCAAATCAACTATGAGCCCAGCACTATGAAGGCATTTAGAGATACAAAAGATGAATATCGTATCCTCCTCAAATAAGCTTATCCTACTGTTGGGGAGACAACACCAATACCCACTAGACGGTGAGATAATGCTAGAGTACTATAAAAGTAGGCTGTAATTATGTTAGGACACAATAGGAGATAAGGCCAGATATGTAAGGTGAGTCAGTGCACTGATGGTCTGGAATTGCCCATATGGGAGAGTAGACTTGATCTTTTAATCAAGTCCCTATCAGGCCGACCTTCACTGCAATTAAACTGGGGGAGATTCATCCCTGAGAAATGAGTGGCTAAGATAAAGGGCAGCCCTGACTAACTAAACTCATTCCATCCTCTACTAGCTCTGTAGAGTAGCCTTTGCAACCTTTCAAAAACAGCACAGTTAAAGATTTGGATGCCTATTTTCTGATATATTGAGGGGCTTGGAGAATGTGGTTCCAAAAACTGGAACAATGTTCAAATTCCAGCATCATCAATCAATGTAAACGTGACCTCAATCTCCACTGTCTGGCTGTCCTCATCTGTCAAATTAAGGTGTGGGGCTCTGGGACCTCCGAGGCTCCTTTACAATTCTAATGCTATGAAGCATTCACTTAGAATGCACGTCAATAGCCATCTAGAACAACCTATACTCCTTCCATTTAATCCTCCTTTAAAGGGGGGTGCCCAGGCCAGCAGCCTTTGCATTTCTCACTAGGCTGAAAACTGGATTTCTCTATCATTTCCAGGCACCACCCCCTCCTCCCTTTTCTGTTTCCTATTATGTGCCATCTTCAGACAAGGACTTTCCTTTGGCTTGTTATTTGTATATTTAAGATATTGTATTTGTACCTGCTGGCACTCAGCACCAAGCCTGGTACATAGGAAGGGCTTAATAAATGGTGGCTAACTGATAATTCTTTCAACCACTCCTAACGTGACATGGACTTTACCATCCATGCTGATCTGTAAACAGTCCAGTTTCCCTATGTCCTTCAACTATGATACTTGGAGCTGAACAAAATTCCCTGGATGAGGTACAGTATGTCCAATAATAGGGAGACTATCTTCTCCTTGTAAAACCAGGATGGGGATATATGTGAGCTTGCAGGAGGGAGAGAAAGTTAGGAAGGATATGGCAGAGGTGACTGACCTTTCCGCTAATAAAAGCTGGCCCACAAAATGTGAATTCAAATCCAATTCTGATTTTTTCCCCCCAGATTCAGCACTCTGTGTATATGGGTTAATGAAAACCATGTATACTCTTTCTGCCTCCTGGATGTTGTTTCACTATTCATATGTAGAAGGTGAACAGCAGCAGGGCAGGTAAAACAGCAAAAGTGCTATTTTTTTAGGCTGGATGAGAGAGGACAGAAATCAGTGGCTTAAGGAAAATCTATGGAATTAAACTATCTAAAATATTCATGTCTTTATTTCTTTTCTCATTCATCTTTCAATCCATTTACTCTAGATAATAAAGAATTAGCATCAACAATAGAAGGTATAACTTCTCTAAGTATTTCTGAGATATTTATCTGTTCCCAAACTTAATAATGGAAAATATCAGACACTGCAGTGTTAGCCTCATGTAATACCATTTCTAGCTAGAAGTGATGACTGGCCAAACTGCCTTTCTCCTCTTCTTGTCACCTGTCACATCATTTCCAGATAGCAGTCGTGTGTACTTGGTAAAACAATACATGGAAAAATTGTGAAAAATTTCTCTTGGGAAAAGGGTTATCTAAAGCCTGAGGGTTAAAAAAATAAAATTGATCTTTCCCATTACATTCTCTCTCCCCCTCCCCTCCAAGGTGTACAATGTAATTGGAGAATGTGACCTTTGTAGAATGGATCATCAAGCATGTTTTGCTCCTGTGAATGGAGGACAGATGGGCTGATGTCAGGCAAGCACATCTCAAGCTTGACTGATGGGTTGAAATTTTAAAGGCAAGATAAAATGGTTAAAAAGAACTATTTTCTAAATACAGGCTGACTAATCAAAAGCAAAGACATTCCTTCCTTCCCTCTCTCCATTGGGAGAATGAACTATTTACCCTCTAACATAATAATTCAAAATTTCTTTTCATGTTGCTATCAGTAAGCACTCAATACTACCCTTAAAATCATGGTGACAGTATTTCAATGAGACTTGTCAAGTTGTCTTTTCATGGGTTAAGTGATTTGCTTAAAGATGCTAGTAGCATTGCAGCTACTGTTCCAAACTGCCATGATGTAAGTATCAGATTGCATTTTAGTTAAAGAAAGGCTTTGTAATATTTATTTTTCAAATCAAAGGAAGACCTAAATAATTATGTGACCCGAGGAATAGGGATTAGACCCATGATTTCGTTGGTAGATCACAGTGGGGAACCTGTGGCCTCAAGGACACATGTGGCCCTGTAGATCCTCAAGTGTAGCTCTCTGACTGAATCAAAACTTCACAGAACAAATTCCTTTAGTAAAAAGATTTGTCCTGTAGTTAGTCAAAAGTCCTCATCCAAGGACCCCCTCTACATCCCTAAGGGCTGAGGAGGCTAATACAAAGCTAACACACATTGGGTGTTAAGTTGGAAAGGACGCAACAGAGAGGGATTTGGAAGTGGCTTGGTGGGTTTGGGACTAGGCAAGATAAAGTGAGCCTTAAGGTGACAGTCTTAGAATTGCCTAGGACAGAATGCATTTGAAGCAGGTCTTTGAACAAGATCTTTCTGGCATTAAGGCTAGCTCTCTTTCACACTATGTGGTCTACCTCCTAAGCCTCAGTATATCTACCTATGCGCTGATCCAAGAGTTACCTCTCCACCCCCAAAAAGCCTTTCTTTCACATTATCTATGGAACCCATTCCCTTTTTCCCACCCACATAAAAGCCCTATTTTTTCAGGCTCTCATCACTTCTCACCTGAACCATTGCCACAGCCTCCTAGCTGGTTTCTCTGTCACAAGTCTCTCCCCTTTCTAAGCCATTCTTCCACACAGCAACCAAAAAAAAAACTTTCCTAAAGTACAGATCTGACCATGCCCAATAAACTCTTGTGGTTCCCTATTATACCTAAGATCAAACTTCCATGTTTGGTATTTAAAGCCCTCTACAACAAGGCTCCAACCTACTTTCCCATACTTATTATACATTACAGCTATTTGTGTACTCTTTGGTCCAATCATACTTGCTAGCCCTGACTGATTTTGGCCTTTATACAGGCTGTCCCTCCGTCCCTCCCTCCCTCCCTCCATCACCTCAAATATTCTTCCAAGTTCAGCTCAAGCTCCACCATTTACATCAGGCCTTTCCTGGATTGTCCCAACTGCTATTACCTTGTGCAGAACATGACCTTATATTGACTTGGTATATATTTATTGATATGCATGTTGCTCCACATATAGAAGCTGAGTTCTTTGAGGGTTGAGACTATTCCATTCTTGTCTTTTCTTCTTAGCACCTAGCATAGCATTAGTAGTTTACTAAGTACTTTTTGACTGAATGAATGATGGACAAATTCAATGCCCCCTAAATAAACTCTTCTCTCTCCCTCACAGCTTTCAAATCTTTCAAGTTTTATGAAGGATCTGATCCCATTTATTAACCAAAGCTGCCAAAGGCAAAACAACAGCTGATATAGATATGATAGGATGGGCTTTACTTAATTTTCTTACTTTATTGTCATTCCTATTGATGCAGATACAAACAGTGCCCTAAGAGTTAAAAATAATATTAAGGACTGACTTTGTGAAGCCCCTGGCTTATTTTCTAACCTGAAGGCACCTTAAAGTCTCCCCTTACCACAAAACTAGCCCTTATTCTGGACCATAAAATTCCTTGTCTCTCCCCCATCCTGGTGAATGGGATTTCCTGGTTTCCCTTATCTTGTGCCATCTATCTTCCTCATCCTGTCCCTAACTTTCCAACCCCCATTACAAATCCTAAAAATATACTACAGGCTATGTATGTAAGTCTGGTCCTTTTCCCATATATTTCCTATATCACTGCCTTTCTTTAGCTCCTTGCTAAACCTCTGGTCCGTGTGTTTTGTTTCTCCCTTTGGCTACAGAGAAGGTCTAAGTGAATTCTTTCAAATTTGAACTGGCTCTCCCATGTCTCTCTTCAACACTACCCTATGATATAGGTGCCTTTATTAGCCCCATTTTTACAAATGGGGAAACTGGGGCACAGAGAGGTTAAGCAACTTGTCCAGGGTCAAAAAACAAATAAGTGTCTGAGGGGCGATATGAGCCCAGCTCTCACTGAACCAAGCTCCACTGGAGCTAGTATGTCATATTCCCCAAATTCAGTCCATCTGTACTTTCTTTAGGATGAGATCTACTTCCAAGAAGCTTCTTCAAATCAGAGAATAAGAAACACTTTACAACTTCAATCTTACCATATAACTATGGGCTCAGGTGGGTGACTTTTTCCTTTATTTTGCCTGGTCCCAGACAAACCAACCCATTTCCCAACCTCCTTCACACTGCCCACTCTCACCTCCCTTTTAACTGAATTTGCCAATATGTGTTGTCTTCTGTTTGCATCCATGGCCATAGCACAATGCCTACCACTCAAATAAACACTTTTCAAATCTTTTCTTCATTCATTAATTCATTGATACTTAAATAACATGAATAATATAAAACAGTTACCACCTATGTTTAGTCTAGAAAGCAAATCCACAGAAAAGAAACCAGTGTAGAGAGGGTTAAGACTCAGGAGGACTGAGTTTAATTCCTGTCTCTAATATAAAACCCAAGTCAAGTCATTGAGGATCTCTGTACCTCAGTTTTGAAATCTGCAAAATGGTGCTGTCATTTACCTTCCGTCCCAAGAAGGTTTGGTGTAAAGAAAGTGCTTAGTAAACCTTCAAGTACTATGAAAATGTGAACTATTATCATTCTCATTTACGTAGAAAAATTCTTTCAAACTATTTCCCTTTCCAAACTGCACAAGAATTTAAAATAGCGCTCAAAAAAGAACCAACACCCTAATTAGCATGTGAGAGAGCGATGCCCAATACCTCTGACTATGCCATGGCTCTCCATCAACTCACATTCTTCTGCTGAGTGAATATGGAAGTGTTCTTGGCAATATTTCAAATGCAGTCATTAATTGGGTTAACAAGGCAACTCTGAATACATTTTTTTAATCCTCTTTCTTTCATATTTGAGGAAAGAAAGAAGAAAGATTGATTTTTTTTAGCAAGACATATTTTATTCTCTAAAAATCTCCAACCATGGAAACTCCACAAAAAGAGATGGGGAGGGAAGGCAGCATTACAGTGGGAGGGTGGGGAAAGTGTTTGCTGGATTCTGGATTAGAAAGAGTATGTTGAAAGCAGCACACAAGAGCCAAGAGGGAGATCACTTCCTGCCTTGTGGGAGTCCAGGAAAATCATAGTAGCTATCACAGCTCCCATGGAAACCAAGAAAGGCTAGTGAAATCTTGGTGGTCCTCTTTTCTTGGAAGTTGGGGATGGCCAGGACAGAGCACGCTGAAGAACTTTGCACCTGACAGGGTTAGAATTCAGTCCCACAACCGAAGAGGGTTCTAGCATTTCCAGAGAAATAGCACAGATCTTTGTAGTATCCAGGAAAAGATGCTGGAGCTCTCGGGCGGCATCTCTGTAATTCCTTATCCAAGATGTCTGGAAGATTTTGCATCAGTAGCAGCAGTAAAGACCAGGAAGGGATGTGGGGACATCTTCTTTGCTCAGTCATCCAAGAGGTTAAAGAAAAAAGGAAAACTAAAACTCTCATGACTGATCTGTAACTTCACCTGGAGAGAGGAGGAAAAGAGGCCCTCCCTCACCCTAATCCTGAATTTCTTTTTGTTGCCTGCCTGCCTCCCTCCCTCTTCCCTTTCTGGATTCACACATAATTCTTGGTTGAGTATTCAGAAGAACCTCTGGAGCCTCCTGGGGGAGGAGCAGAAGCAGAGCATTGGGCTAAGTAATGGCTCATGCCCCTTGAGCTGCCTGAGTGACAAGTGCAGCACAATAATGCCCCACCTAGTATACAAAGGCTTGCAGATAACATAGAGGCTATGCCCCAACTCCCTTTTCTAAGCATCAGCCACCAGGGCATTGTAGATGCTCACATGAGCAGTCCAACACACAAAGATCAGGCCTGCTAAGATGAGGAAAATGACCCCTGAAGTCAGTACTAGCCGAGCTTTTGGTTCCTCATCTTTTATACACGTGGTACCCTTGGCCCCAACAAGGTTGATCAGCAGGCCCACCAGGCCCAGAAGTGGAGCAATGATCATGAGGGCTCTAGATGCTTGGATGTCATGAGGCTGAGCCAGCATGGAATCATGGAGCTTGCACTGCTTCTGGCCAGTTCTCTGGCCCACACAAGCCATCCAGAGCCCTTCTCACACCACCTGGGCCACTACTTATTGACAATGAAGGCTGTGACTTTCCACATGGGCACAGCACAGGATACTAGGCCTGAAATCCTGCCCAGTACTGAAAGGATGATGCCCAGGATCTGGAGGCCAGCAGAAACCATGGTTGGAGACTTAGAGAAAACCTGCCCAGGAACCGAATGGGTGCAGACAGAGATACGAGTAGAGTATTGAAAGATTGATTTTAAATAGGACAAACCCAAAGAAAAAGGGGTTTCTCCCACCAAGATCTGCTAACAGCAGAAATTTTAGAGAATCTATATTTTTTAACTTTTACCTTTCATTCAGAATAGCTAGGCACAATATTCAATCCACAGAAGGAATTCAGGAAATCTTCAATGAGAATGAGCGGAGTGTGGTGTAGGAAGAACACTGGCTATGAGGACCTTGGGACAGAATCTTGTTACTGTCGAGTTGTTTTTCAGTCATGTCTGACCCTCTGTAACCCCATTTGAGGTTTTCTTGGCAAAGACACTGGAGTGGTTTGCCATTTCCTTTCCCATATCATTTTCCAAATGAAGAAACCAAGGCAAACAGGATTAGGTGACTTGCCCAGCTAGTAAGTGTCTGAGGCGGCATCTGAGCTTGGGTCTTCCTGACTTCAGGCCCAGAATTCCACCCACTGCATGACCTATCTGCCTGAATAAATGTAGTGTTTATGCTTATAGGAAGCTAAAATTGTAGCCCAAGTCCTATATAGCCAAGGAAATGTGATATTTGAAGCAAAAATGGGGAGATGAAAGTGTTTCAAATTCAAGTTTAAAAATGAGTACTGAAATAGTTTCAAGTACATTTATTTTTCTTTTTCAAGCATTTAGAATATAGCCAGCAGGCAATATCTGGCCAGAGATCCTGTGCTTCTAATTGATGAGAGGTCATCAGATCTAGTTGATCTCAGTCTCACTGCTCTGGACATCTTTCTACCAAGGAGAATGCCTTACTCCATCTTCCTGGTCTCCCCCACCCCCAACTTTCCTCCTCTAACTCTAGGAAATAAAGCACTCTTCAGAGAAAGGATTTATTAAAGAACTGCCTTTTGTCTCCAACATTATCCTGGTGACTTTTCATATAAAAACATCCTTCTTAGGCCACCACTCATCAACATAAGTGTGGTCTTCCCCAATTAGCATAGGTCCTTGAAGGCAGGCACTTTTTTAGATTTTTATAACTATCTCTGAGGCTCTGAACAATTATTGGTTCATAATAAGTATTCATCAATGCTGTTTCATTCATTCCTTCAGTTCTTGTTCTCAAGCTACATTTCTTTTTTATATTATTTTTTTCCTAATTACATGCCAAGAAAAATTTTGGCATTCATTTTTTACAATATTTTGAGTTCCGAATTTTTCTCCATCTTTCATTTCCCTCCCTCTTCCGAAAATGGTAATTTCACAGTTTAGTCACATGCTACTGTGTAAAATTTTTCAAGGAAAAAAAAGCACAAAAAAGAAAAAAGTGAAAAAAATGTTTCTATCTGTATTCAGACTAGGAATGTCGAAAGCATTTTCCTTTCTGAGTCCTTTGTACTTGTCTTGGATCATTGCATTGCTGAGAAAAGCTGAGTCATTCATAGTTGATCATCATAACAATGTTGCTGATACTGTATACAATGTTTCCTTATTCTGTTCAATTTCACTTTGCATCAGTTCCTACAAGTCTTTTCAGATTTTTCTGAAATCTGCCTGTTCATCATTTCTTATTGCATAATAGTATTCCATTATATTCACATACCACTGCTTGTTCAGCCATTTCCTAACTGATGCTCATCCTCCTAATTTCCAATATTTTCCCACCATAAAAAGATCTGCTTCAACTATTTTTGCACATGTTGGTCCTTTCGCCTTTTTTTATGATCTCTTTTGGATACAGACCTAATAGTGGTATTGCTGGATGATAGAGTAACCTGACAAAATTTTAGTTGCATTGGTTTTGTTCATACAAAAGCTTCTTAATTTAGTATAATATAATAACATAACCAAAAATTTTTGTAATGCTCTCTATCTCTAGTTTGGTCAAGAATTCTTCCCTTGCCCATATATCTGACAGATAGATTATTCCTTGCTCTTCTAATTTGTTTATGGTGTCACCCTTTATGTCTAAATCACTCAACCATTTTGGGATATGGTATGAGATGTTTGTCCATACCTAGTTGGTGTCCTATTGTTTTCCAATTTTCCCAGAAGATTTTGTCAAATAGTGAGTTCCCTTACTAGTAAAGTTTTGTTATCTATTTCTTCCCGCTACTCACCTTCTCCTTTAAGAATTGAGATATTATATAAGATTGCATGCCATCTTGAGGAGGAAAGGAGGGGGATAAAATTTAGAATTTACAAAAGTGATTATTGAAAACTGAAAACAAATAAATTAATAAATTTGGGAAAAGATTAAAAAAATTGAAGAAAAAAAGAATCTTGATGTTAAACCACTTGGTGTACATATGGTTAGTATTGCTATTGCTTCATTGTCTATGGTACCTTTTAGTAAGATACAATTTCCCTCCTTACCTCTTTTAATTTGATCTATTTTTGCTTTAACTTTGAGATCAGGATGACTACCACTACTTTTTTAATTTCAGCTGGTGTATGTAATGGGTTCTGCTGTAGTTCCATACCTGTGCTCTGGATGTGTCTCTCTGCTTCAAGTGTTTCTTGTAGGATTTTGGGTTTTGATCTACTCTGCCATCCAATTCCATTTAATGGGAGAGTTCATCCTATTCACATTCACAATTATGATTAAGGTGTTTACCTCCATTCTATTCTCCCTCCTGTCTGTCATCTCTTTCCTTTCACCCTTTCCCTCTTCACCAGTGTTTTGCTTCTGTCTACCACCTTCCTTAGTCTGCCCTCCCTTTTCAGTCCCTATCTTATTTACCCCTTTACTTAATCTCCTCCCCTCCTACTTCCCTTTCAGGTAAGATAGATTTCTATAGTCAACCAACAGTGTATGTTATTTCCTATTTAAGTCAATACTCATGAGAGTAAGGTTCAAGTGATGCTCATTGCCATGCCCCCCCATCTTCACCTCCATTGTAATAGTTCTCACCTCTTTATGGGAGACTATTTACCCCATTCTACCTTTCCCTTCCTTCTGCATCCATTGTATTCCTCTTTCCCTTAATTTTTTATATCATTCCCTCAAATTCACCTTATACCCATACCCTCTGTCTATGTATAACTATCCAGCTATATTATTAGTGATACAATGTTTAATATTTTAATTTAATAACTGTAATAATTACAAGAATCACCTTCCTGTTAGGGATTTAAACAGTTTAGCTTTATTGAATCACTTGTTTTTTCTTTACCCTTTTTATCTGTTTATGCTTCTCTTGGGCCTTGAAACTGGAGATTAAATTTTTAGTTTAATTTTGTTCTCCTTATGAAAGCTTGAAATCCTTCTATTTCATTTTTTTTTTCCCTTTAATGCATTGTGCTTAATTTTGCCGAGTAAGTGATTCTCGGTCACAGTCCTAACACATTTGCTTTCCAGATTTTAATCATGTTCCATGACCTCCAATGTTTTAATGTTGCACCCAGCAACTTCTGCGTAATCCTGATTACCGTTCCCCAATATTTGAGTTTCTTTCTGTTTACTTGTCTCTCTGGTCACATATTTTCTTTGACCTGATAGTTCTAAAATTTGGCTACAATGTTCCTTGGAGTTCTTATTTTGGGATCTTTTTTCTGAGTGGATTCTTTTAATGACTATATTGCCCTCTGACTCCAGGACTTCAGGGAAGTTTTCCTGGATAATTTCTTGAAAGACGCTGTCCAGGTCCTCTTTTTGATCATGGCTTTTAGGTAGTCCAATGATTCAGATGTTGTCTCTCTGTAATCTAGTTTCCAGATCAGTTGTTTTTCCAATAAGGTATTTTACATTTTCTTCCATTTTTTCAATCTTTTGAATTTTTTTGATTGGTTCTTGATGTCTCATAGAGCCATTAGCTTCTGCTTGCCCAATTCTAACTTTTAAGGTGTTGTTTTCCTCATTTGGCTTTTGTACTTCCTTTTCCATTTTGTCCATTGTACTTTTTAAGAAGTTGTTTTCTTCAGTGGATTTTTGTAACTTCTTTTCCATTTGACCAGTCCTACTTTTAAAGCAGTTTTTTTCCCCAAGCTTCTGACTCTGTTTTTCATAATTCTCTTATATAACTCTCATTTCTTTTATCAATTTTCTTCTACCTTTCTTACATGATTTTTAAGCTCCTTTTTGAAATCTTCTGAGTTCTTTCTGACTTTAAAACCATCAACTGTTTTTCTTTGGGGTTTTTCAATAAGTGTTTTGGCATCCTCTTCTGAGTTTCTGTCTTGATCTTCCCTGTCACCATAACTTTCTATGGTCAGATTATTTTTTTGTTGTTGGGATTTTTATTTTTGGTCATTTTTCATCCCTTTCTTTTCAATTTTGAACTCTGCTCCTGGGGTGAAAAGGACACTGTCTCAGGGTGCTGCAGGTCCTGATTATATTTACATGGTGCTGCCCTGATGTAGTCCTGAGGACCACTCAGAACCCTCTTGTCTGGTGCTGCAGTAAGAGGGCATGGTGATGGTGATAGAGTGGCCAGTATTACTGGAAAACTTAGGGGTCTGGCAGCTTACTTGGGGCTAAGCTGGAGTCTTAATAGTGGTATTTGGTGTGTGCTGAAGCCAGTGGGGTGTTTCTGCATTTCCCTAGGGCTACACTGAAGCAGGAGGTGGTCTGGCTGCTGTGGGCTGCCTGTTTGCTCAAGGCTATGCTGAAGAACTTGACGGTTCTCAGAGCTGGGGTCTGGCAGCTATTCTAGCTATGCTGAAATGACTGTAGGGTTCTGGTGTTAACATGTGCCTGTTCCACTGCAATGGGGCTCATGATCTACCACTAGTTTTATGACATGGGACTTACTGCTGGCATGCTAGGATGCTTCCTGTCCTAGACTGGGCTCCCCTTTTACTTGAATAAGAGAGACCTTTGCTGCCAATCTTCCAAGTTTTCTGGACTCAAAGATTGTTTCACCACAACTTTTTGCTGGTTCTGTTATTTCAAGATTTGTTTTGGGGTGCTCTTTTATAGTTGTTTGGTAAATATGGAGGTAAATATGGAAGAGTTATGGCGATTTACTCCTTATTCCATCACCTTGGTTCCCAGAAACAATTATTCAAGCTACATTTCTTAAGACATCATGTGCTCTACAAATCCACCATACTTTCTGAAAGGAATTTAATGTCAAGCCATTAAAAAGGGGGTTCTTAACTTTAGGTGAGTATGTATATATGTGTGCGTGTTTGCATACACACAGACAGATGCTTGTGTGTATTTTTAATAATTATCCTAATATAACTGTTTTCCTCTGAAATCCTTTGTGTTTTATTTTATGCATTTAAAAACATCATTCTGGGATGGCATCCTTAGGTTTCCCCACACTGCCAAAAGCTGTCCACAGCCCAAGAAAAGTTTAAGAACCTCTGACTTAAAGAGTTTACTATGTTAATAAAAAGTGCTCTTATTCAGGGATTTTATTTTTCTTTGTTTCTTAATTGGGGAATGGGGGGTACAGGGAGGAGGGACGGAAAGGAGATTTTTGTTGACTGAAAAAAAGTAATTTTTTTTTTAAAGTGTCCTGGGCTGCGAGTTAGGCCGCCACTTGTTGCCAACTTGGCAATTCCCTTAAACCTCTCTGAGTCAGTCTCCTCATTTGTAAAATGAAAGAATTAAACTAGAGGATCTCTAAAGTCTCTCTCTCAATTTTAAAATTCTCTGAATTTATGCTTTTAAGGTTTTTTTTAAAAATTCAATTTAATTTTATTTTCAAGTTCGTAGTCTATCCCTCTCTCCTTCCAGATGTCAGTCCCCTTCTGAGAAAGCAAGAAAAAAATCTGATAACCAAAGCAAAACCCCCAATTGATCACATACAAAAACCAAACAAAAATTAATCTGCATTCAGAGTCCAACATTTGTCTATCTGGAGGAGGGTAGCATATTTTAATGTTGTGTCCTCTGAAACTGTGGTTGGCCACTGTTGACCACTTTTGTGGTTGGTCATTGGATCAGAGGTCCTAAGTCTTTTAAGGCTGTTTTACAATATTCTTATTTGAATACATTCTTCATAAAAGCAAACCATAACACATTTTCATAGCAGGCTCTGTATTCAGAAAACCACAAGAGCTTAATGTGTTTGGTTGTGCTGGTCACTACAAGTCTAACACTTTAGGCTGGTATATTCTAGAAATTCTGAAAACAGAGAAGTACAAGAATCCAAAAGGTGCTAGCTTATGTGCTTCCTTTCTGATAGTTTTTCCAAGTTTCAGAGAAGAATGAAAAAGGACTTTTTTTTTGGATAAGTTGTGCTTCCTCCTTGAAGAGTTTATTGTATTTCTTTTCTTTAAAGAATGCTTCATTCCTTCCGTCTCCCCTCCAACTCACTCCCCAGTCTAAAGGAGATACAGTGGCATCATCTGTCCCCTGTAGTAACACTCCTGACTCACCTGCCACATCTTTGCAACAATAATTCAGGGCTTTGCTTACAGTAGGAGAATACCAGAGGCACTCGTCATGTAAAAAATGACAGCATCCATCTTTGAATGGGCTGCACTCTGCTTTAAGTGTGCTGTTCCTGTTCAGGTACACTGTGTGTGTACAAGGAAATACTATTTCTTATCTGGCCACTCAAGCTTGGAAATTTTAAGTGCAAATAGCAGTTTAACTGTTACTTAAAGAGGGGCAAATGGTGCCTTTCTGGCTTAAGTAACTTTTAAAAAATAAATAAAAACTATATTGCAAATCTGCAATGGGTTTGCAATAATAACGGCCTTTCTCACCAGAAGATAGTCACTAGGAAACAAACTCTGCTGCACTCACTAGATGTAGATATAAATGAAATTGAATTTCAACTTTTAACCTCTCTTTTACTACAAGATGCAATTGTAAATGAAATTGCTTTTTTTAAAAAAAAGTCCAGTTCTAAAGAAAATAGGAAATTGAATAGCCATAATCAGTTCTTTTACCATTAGCTGTAAAGGGCAAAGCTTAGCCCTTCTAAATCATCCTGAACAGACTGGGACCATCAGTTTGCTTGTCCTATTAAATATTTTGGTATTCCTGAAATGGAAAATAAAATGTTGACATGGGCAGGGATTACTTTCAGTAAATTGACACAGCGAGTGAAAAAGTTACTTGCCACTAAGTGCTAAATAAGACAGTTAAAGAGACTTGGGGTGGGGGCAAAGAACTGATGCCATCTCAATCAGAAAAGCACACTTTACAAGGTCTCTTAGTATCTCAGGAGGGCACTCACCAAGTCCCCCCTCCCTCCAATGACACTCAAAGTTAATGATGGTAATTACCTGATTAGTGAGTGTAACTCCCCAATTACTAGGTCTTCTTCAAAGTGCATTTATGCACACACTTAAAGAGACTGGGGGATGGGGAGGGAGAAAGGAATCTCCCCAAAACATAAAAAACAACACATTTTGGGATGCTGGAAAGATAGCTTCACCCAGAAGAAGGCTAAAGATTACCAACTTAAGCATGAATTAGAATCAGCAAATGGGGAGGTGGGGCATCTTGGTCTTGGCCCTTCCTTCCCTCTAGTGACACTCAAGGTTAATGACTGTAACTATCTGATGGATCCAGTTACAACTACTTGGTTCTCTTCAAATGAACTCAAGAGGTTAGGGGGAGGAATCTCAGGACATTTCGGGGATCCCAGCGACATTACCCAGCCTTCCAGAGGGGGTTCATGATCGCTAATTTAAGCACAAACGAGAACGAGGAGGCCTGGGAGGATGGGGCATCTTGGCCCAGCCCTCTCCTTCCCTCTCTTCCCCAAGGGCTGGCCAGATCCCTCCTGGCCGTCCCAGGACTGCAGACAAGGCATACTCACATCTCCGTCCGCCGGCCTCTGGTCATCACAGTCCCTGGTCGGGCTGATGTCCTGCCGCATGACCCAGATGGGCTCCTTCGGCTCATCCGGGGTGTAAGGCGAACGGACGGTCCTGGTTTTCACCTCCTCGATGGCCTCCTTAATGTCCTTGATGGCCAGCGAGATGGCGTCCCTCTTCTCCTTGCTGTAGCGCTGCGGCCCCGCTTCCCCGGCATGGCCGGCGGGCCGGGGTCCCACGGGGGCCGGCTGCCCAGGAGGGCTCCCCCGCGGCCCCGCGTCGCCCCCGCCGTCGGGGCTGGGCGGCCGCTCCAGGTTCTGCTCCGCCTCGGGCCTGTCCTCGGCCGCTCGGTCGAGGCTCTGCGAGCTCATGCTCTGCCTGACCTCGGCCACGATCTGGTCGATGTCCTCCTCCTGCTCGTAGCTGTCCATGCGCGGGTAGGGCGCGAACTCGGCCTCCTTCTCGGGGCTGTCGGACTCGCCGTCCGAGCGCTCGTCGTAGTGGTGCAGCCGCGCGCCCAGCGCCTCTTGGCGGTAGTGGGCGGCCGCCTCGCGCTCCCGCTCGTACAGCCGCAGCCCGTCGCGCCCGTCCAGCTCGGCCGCCTCGCCGATCTCCTCGTACACGTGCTCCTGCAGCCCCGCGTAGTCCGCGTAGGGCTCGGCGTACGGCTCGTCCTCGCCGCGGTGGAAGAGCCGGTGCGTGTAGACGTAGCCCGAGTAGGCGGCGTTCATGGCCTCCTCGTGCTCCAGCGAGTGGAAGTGCAGGTGGTTGGGCAGCCCCCGGCGCTGGGCGGCCTCGGCGTGCTCGGCCTCGGCGCTCTCCGTGTACTCCTCGGCCTCGGGCCGGTACTGCACGGCGTAGGCGCTCTCGTCCTCGTTCTCCTGGCCCCGCTCGGGGTCGTAGCCGTCCTCGGCCGCCGCGGCGATCACGTCCCCCTCGGCCGTGTCCGTGTGGTTGTGGAAGCCGCTCTCCGTGCTGGCCGAGCGGGCCAGCGAGCCGCCTCGGTCCTCCTCGTCCGGCGCCCGCGGGTAGGGGGCTGCATGCTGCGCCTGCACCTCGGGGTGCTCCAGGTCGGCCTCCACGGATTCGTTCACTTCTCCCGATTCTCCGCTCCCTGGCTCATCGATCACCTCCACCTCTGGCGGTCCCTCCACGTGGCTCATGGTGGGGAGGAGGGCGAGCTCGGGAAGGGGATGTCGGCCCGCTTACTCCGCCCTCATCCTCCTGGCCGTGTCTGGAAGAGAAGGAGGGAGGGAGGGAAAAACTGTATAAAATCGAAGTTAACAGCCAAGCACCAGGAGAACCACAAAACAACTTGGAATACTGGGGAGAAATATTGGGGGGAGGAGGGAGATGCATTTGTGAATTATTTCCCCCAGTGCTTGGTATGTATTAAGTGACCTGAACCAAATAAATGTTGGTGGAAAGAAATTGAATTGTTGGTACGTTCTTGAACCAGGACCCATCGATGAGTTAACTTTTCTTATTTTAAATACTTACTGTACCATTTCTTCCTTTACCTGGGCTCAGCTGATGGTACAGAACCTGTTACTGACTAGATATATCTGAAATAAATGCTTAAAAAAAAATCACATCCAACCTCTCCACCTCCACCTCAGCATCTTCCTTCCCGAGGTTTTTCTGAAGTTAAGAATTTCTTATGACGTATTGCTCACTCTGGAGCAAGTGAAGATATCACCTCTTCCCATGAGAGGAAAAACACCAGGACAAGGAAAGAAAAGGTGAGAGGTAAATTCCTTAATAAAAGCTGTTGTACAAGACCAGCGGCTCCTGTACTCTTTGGTTTTTACCTTTATACTCATATTTTGAAAAAGGTCAAGTACCGGGCATCGTTAAGGATACCAATGTGGTGTGATTAAAAAAAACAAACGGGACAAATCACTGGATTTCAGTCTTAAAAGTTGAGTTCAGAGTAACTAGATCTGAATCTCAGTTGCTTAGATAATTAGTAGTATGACTTTGGGTGAGTAACAATGTTACCATATAGTGGAGATTATTTCTAGAGTCAAAAGTTCTAGCTTCAAATCCTGCAGCTAAACTAAGGTGGAGTGACTTTCCCAGGATCACACAGGAACTAAGTTGCACAACTGGGATACAAACCAAGTAGTCTTAACACCAAACCCAACCCTTGTTGCTATGCAGCTGAGGAGAAGCATAGACTGGATATTGTATCAAGTCAGATACAGAATACTTATTTTTCCAAGTTCCTTTACTGACACATGCATAAAAACCACTGCTGGCTTAAATAACCCATTTATCTGTACTTCTTCATTTTAATAATAGCCTTTCAGAACAATAATCAATTGACTTAAGACACATGGTTTGGGCAATATAAATTCTCCTTAGATAAAACCCTTGATGCTGAGACACTCACGATTTTAATGAAAGTGACATTCAAGGAGAGGGATCTAGTAAGCCTTTATCATTAAGTAGGACTGGAAAACTAAAAGTCTCAGTTTCCTGGAGGGGAGAGGGCTTACTCCCTGGAGATTTCTCTACATGTTGTTGATAGCTGGCCTGTAAGAAATTCCTTATTCCCAAGAGGTGCATATTTCACTTTTAAAAGAAAATAATACTTGCTTCAGTTCATCATATAGCTAACTTCTGTTTTAGATTTTGGTCTTTTAAAAAAACTATGATTTCAGCAGAACAAATTTATTTGAAAAATATAATGCCTCAAAAATGGTACTACAGTTTTGTCAGGTTACTCGCATAAGAAAAAAAGATTGATAGTTTAAATGGCCCACTTGAGGTACAATTCCTCTCTACAAATTTCTCCAATTTAAACTAAGATCCCAAACCACTTAAATATGATTCCTTCACTAGTAAAAATCTAACATTGAAATACTTACAAGTAAACTGCTGTCATAAAAATAGAAAAAAGTAAAAATAATTTTGTAAAATGTGTAAAAATTGTAAGCCTCTGAAATGAAAACTAAGAAAAGCATTTAAAAACAATTCCTTTGAATAGTAAAAATGTTAACTTTGAAGTATTTATGAGGGAATTGATGTCATTACAAATATACATTCTATGAAGAAATTGACTAAAACATAAAGTAACTATCAACAAGTTCTTGACCTGGCATTCAATGACTCTGTGTCACTATGGCTGGGGCACCATGGTAACAAATACACAAGCCTCCATCTCTCTTCTTGCCTCACCCCACAAACCCTGTGCTGGAGATGCTAACTAGTAGCTAAAATTCCCTACTCTGATTTGCATCCCCTATAACAAGGAACACTGGTAGTACTTAAGTACCCTCTCAAAACCTACAGTATACCTACAGTGCAAGTCAATCTAATAAAATGAAATAATAACTGTAAAGTGCTTAGCACAATGCTGGTACATAATAAGCATTTTATATAAATGTCAGCTATTAGTCTTCATCAGTTTTGTGTGTGTGTATAAACAAATACAGTATGTGTCTTTTGATCATTGTGAGAATTATTCAATACTGACAGGTATCACTTTGCATTAATAACGACTTTTCTAGGATAGGCCATTTTACTGGTAATAGAAAATGGAGGCCATATAATTTCTTGTAAATTCACTCCGCAAAGCACCTCATATGATCAAGGAAGATTCATGGATTTATCGTCAGATGAAATGTCCTTCAGGAATTGTTTCCTTGCTTTGTAAAAGGGTTTCTTTATGTCATGGAACCCACCCCATTACTCTGGTAAAGCCAATGCACTATCTCAGAATAATATTTTTAAATGCATAAATTAAAATATAAAGGATACATAAGAGTAATAATAGCTCACTTTTATATAACACCTGCTAGGTAACAGGTACTGTACTAAGAACTGTAACAAATATCTCCTTTGATTCTTACCACCATCTTAGGAAGTAAGTGCTAGTATTTTTCCCAGTTTTACAAAGGATACCAAGTATACTGCAATAAAGTTATAAAAATATTCTTCGTTACAAATTCATGGACCCCAGGTCAAGACCCCTTTCTTTAATGATTCTGATATCCAAATAAATTTCATTCTACTGAATGATGAATGCCACAGTTTCATTCCCTCTAATATACCTATCAGTAAAGAATGTTATTCCTAACTGTAACTAACCAAGTTTTTCCACTAAATGTAAGTATCCTCTTCTTAGCCAATATCATAATGAACAACCCTGGGCCAATGCACCGATGAAAAATGTACATGACTCACCGTGGATGAACAATCTCATTTTTTTTCTTTCCTCAGGTAAAGAAAAAGGTTCCAGTAACTAAAAAAGATCTTTGACTAAACAATGGCATTCTCATATTAACTCCTGAGAAGAACAGCTGTGCTGATACCAGGCACGTAAAGGAAGGGCCTACTGAAGCATTCCTAATTCTGCACTACAACCTTAATGGGTGGGTGAGCTTCTGGAACAGACTGAGTCATAAATGTTGACTATTAGTTGAGACATATTGTCCCTGAAGGTTAAATGGCCTTTCTCACTAGATTAAAAACACATACACAAAACAAGAAAATAATTCAAAAAGCTACTTTAGTAAAAAGCCTACTTAATATTTCCATCATATTCAACTATCCTCTGCCTCAATAGTAATTCTTAGGAAAACAAAGATAAAAACCAGAAGAGGAAAATTTCATTAAAGTAAGACTAGCCCTTATGTACGATCTAATTCTGATGAACATGGAGAAAGCATTCAGTGGGGGTGAAATACACTGCAATTTTTTATGTACCTGTACCCTGAGGCAGTTCTTAGCAAAGTGAAGCCAGTTGCAGAAATCCAAAAAATAAATCAGAGACCAGCAATCTAATACAACCAGATGCAAAACAAAGCAGAAGCAGCCCCTTTATCACAAAATGGACTTTTCTTTTGGTTTGATGAAGCCAATGGACATATGCTTAAAACATGTTTTTTTCTGCCTCTTTTGGGCTCTCTTTTTCTGAGCATGGAGTGGAATGAAAAAGATTTATTAAGTACTTACTGCATGCCAAGAATTGTGCTAAGTATTAGGAATGCAAACAGAACAGTGAGACATCCCCAGTTTTCAAAGAGCAGTCCAACTGAGGGAGAGAACTCATAGGGAAGAGGTCAGCAGCAGGGTAGATGGAAAGGTCCTGACAACTTGGGGTTCATCAGCAGAGCTTGTGGCAAAGCCCAGGGGTCTTTAGGTTGCATTGTTGAGGAAGCTCCTTCCTCCACTCCGTGGGATTTGGTGAACATAGTTCAGGACTGGAATAGGGGCAGGAACAGTCAAGGATGGGGAGGGTGGTTTCTGAGGCTTTTCATAAGACCAGGACTGATTCAAAGGGGCTAAGAATTTCCATACAAGGATGACATGGAAAAAGAGTGATGGCATAAATTATAAAGGACTCTGCTAATGCTGGTGGAAATAATGTGAATCTACAAAAAGTGTTATACTTCATAAGGCCATTTTTCAACCACAAGTGTATTTATATATTCAGTGTTAGTCATTTAAAACAATCATTTCAAGGATAAAGTTTGGCTTGTGATATTGACAGCATGGTAATTTACTAGTTGAGTATTTATTTTAGAGGCCGTTTGATACCGTAGTGATTGAGCCAAACCAGGAAAATCTGGATTTGAGTCCTAAGTCTGACAAATACTACCCATATTTATAACAGTTCTTTTTGCGATGGCTAAGAATTGGACATTGATTGGTCCCTCAATTGGGCAATGGCTAAACGCTGTTTATAGGTAATTGTAATGGAATATCATTGTGCTATAAGAAATGACAAGCAGGTTGATTTCAGAAAAACCCTGGAAAGACTCACATGAATTGGTGCATAGTGAAGTGAACAGAAGAAGGAAATGTTGTATACAGTAACAGCAATGTTGTTGAATGAAGAACTGTGAATTGATTTAGCTATGCTTAACACTACAGTGATCCAAGAAAATCCTGAAGGAGTAATGGTGACACATACTGTCTGCCTCCAAAGAAAGAACTGATAATGATGGAAAAACAGACTGAAACATGTTATTTTTCACTTTCTTTCATTTTTTTTCTTTTATTGGAGTCTTCTTGTACCAAATAACTAATATGGAAATGTTTTACATAATTGAATATGTATATCCTATATTTGATTGCTTCCTCTCAGGGAAGGGGGAGGGGAAGGAGTGATAGAAATTGTAACTCAAAACTTTAAACAAAATGCTTAAAAATTGGGAAAATGAAGAAAAAAAGAAAAAAACTTTATATTTTGAACATGACACTATTCTGATTCATATGATTGCTCACAGCTTACTTAGCGAGAAGGTCACGATTATTTGTTACTAACTAATAAGTGTTTTATAATTGGGAACAGCAATGAATGCAACTGCTTACCTTGGAAGATTCTGTGTAACATTTTTCATTTGCCCCTTTACTTATATAAGCTAATTTTTTGAGTGTTTCAGTTCATTCCATTTTCACTTAAAAACTCAAAATTTATTTTAAATTGGCCATGTGCCATTTGTAAATTTTCTGGAACTATTGAATTAGTACTATCTGAATCTGGAGGATTTGTTTTTCTTAAAATGAAAAAAGGAGAATTTATTTCATTTCTCCTTATCCATTTTCATTTCTCTATTTACAGGAAAATGCTTCACCAAAGGAAAGATTTCCTGGTAGAATTTATGCTAAAAAAGAAAGAGGAGAACCCAAGCATTAAATTTACATACCCAGAAGAGATTTACTGAAGTCTATTTACAGCTTCCAAGGGCCTCCTAAGTAGTATGAAAGAGAAATGCAACAAGTCTTCAAGGCTATGTCAGAGCAGGGCAAATGGGAAACTAGCAAAAAAGCTGGCTTGAATGAATGAATGTGTGTGTGGAGGGGGAAGCTTTTATAAAGTGCTTAGTATGTGCCACACACTGTTTTGCACCCTGGGGCTACCTATAGAAAAGCAAGGGGACAGCTAGGTGGTGCATAATGAAAGTCTCAGTCAAAAAAAGATCATTCCAGTTAAATAGGCAGGTCTAGGAAACTAGTCATATTCACATTCTTGGTTGTAGCCAAGTTGGTTCAAATTGGTTGGTTCAAGGTGATTTTAAATCCAGCCTCAGACACTTGGCACTAGCTACGTAACCCTGGGCAAGTCACTTAACCCCAATTGCCTTGCCTTCCCCCCTCCAAAAAAAAATAGCTAGACTGCTTTCCTGCTGAAAAGGAGTTGTGTTAAGGATGCTCCCTTAGTTTTCCACTTCCCTGGGACACAAGGGCAGCCTTGCTGAGGTGTTACCTCTTACTTAGCCTCCCATATCTATATTTTGACATCTCTGAACGCTGTAGTTGCTTAAAAGGGATGAGGGGTATACGATTGGAGTGCTCATTTCCCTTACTGGTTATTCAAAGTTCACTAACAAAGGCACATGGAAGTCTTTTATCTGTATTCTCAGGTAGGTACATTTGAACCAAGATGGACCCTTTCCTATAAAGTAATTGTGGAGGTGGGGGACCTCAGAAATGTATGGTGTAGAAAGTGAGTTTTCCTGGTGATATTAGGTATCAGGCTGGGGGACTTGCTAGGGTTAGGAATGTGAAGAGGAGCCCTACTGTTGCTGTTTGCATCGACTCTCCCGGCTGTGGGGGCAACTGATAAGGGGAGCATTTACTACAATGATATTTCCACAGGGAGTATCAAAAAATGGGGAGGTAGTGAACTGGTTTTTTGGCAGAGATACCAGACTTGGTGGTGGAGGATTGGTGAGAGTCACTAATGAGAGCCTCTTGTGATGTAACAAGACAATTCAATTAAACAAGCCTTTATTATGGATCCACTCTGTGCCAGGCATGGTGCCAGGTACTGGGGATACAAAACAGAAAATCAAGAAAGTTCTGGGCCTTCAAAGAGCTCACATTCTACTAAGAATAAAAATGATATACTCAGAAAAATCAACATTAAAAAACTGGAAAATAAATAATGTAGCTCTAACTCCTCAATTTGTCATTCAATTATTTTTTCAGTCACATCTGGCCCTTCATGACCCCATTTAGGGTTTTCTTGCTGAAAGTGATTTGCCATTTCCTTCTCTGGCTTATTTTACAAATGAGGAAACTGAGGCAAATAGGGTGAAGTGACTTTTCCAGGGTCACACAGTAAGTGTCTGAAGCTGGATTTTTTTTTAAAAAAATTAACATATAAAAATTAATTTTATTAATTTATTAATTTAATTATTAATTTTTATTTAAAATTAATATTTATTAATTTTATTTGTTAAAATTTAATCAGTTTTAATTACTTTTTTATTCAATGAAAAATAAACTGAATAGAAAGATTATATAATTTCATAAACAAGTCTTTTTCCTGTTCTTGCAATACAAAAATTTTTGTCTATCAAATTCACAATAACAAAAATTAATTTAAAGGAATAAAAGGCAACTTTACTTTTCACTGAAAAAAACAATAATTGTTTAAAGCAATTTTGTTGAATTGAACAGGACTGCATTGGACTGAATGTGGAATTATAGATAACATTCCCTCTACTACCACTGTCTTCTTCCTTCCCATGAAAGCCTGGGTTTTTCATCAGCGTCCACAGCTAACTCTCCTCCTCCTCTACCCTTCCCAAATAGTGTCCTTCAATAATACAAACCTCAGCTGTGAAATGACAACCTCTCTCCTTGGCATACTGATAAAAGAGAAGTCAACAAAAAAAGAGACCTAACAGATAATCCAACAATGTTCTTTGGGTTTTCATTAAGTCTACAAGAAACATAGAATTATATTGGTAAATTAGGTTGTTTTAATAATTTTTATTTATATATAATTAAATTATAATTTAATAAAAAATGACAATGAGGATTTAAACTCAGGTCCTCTTGATTCCAGACCCAACACTCAATTTATTTCACCCCTGAGTTGCCCTAATTCCTCGATTTACATGCTTCCAAATACCTGTAAAGTAAGCAAACAAAAATATTCCAGGCTTCCGGGAATGCTAATGATTAAGAGGATCAGGACAGGATTTGTGTAGGAAGGGTCACTTGAGTCAAACCTTGAATGGAGCTGGTGTTCCAACAGGCTGAAGTAAAAAGGGAGAACATTCCAGACATGGGAGATGGCCCATGCAAAGGCCGGAGATGGAATGCCTTTGCAGAGAACAGCAAGTTGGTCAGTTCGGTAGAAATAAAAGGTACAGGACAGGAAATAAATCTGGAAAGATGGGCACAGTTGTGAAGGTCTTTAAATGCCAAACAGAGAAGTTTGTATTTCATCCTAGGAGCTTTTTTCATTAAGGGACTGACACAGTCAGACCTATGACTCAGAAATGTAATTTGGCAGCTGTGTGGAGGATGGATTGTGGAGAGGAGATATTTGAGGCAGGCAGCCCAATTAGAAGGATGCTTTGGTAGTCTGGCTACTACGTGATGAGGGCCTGAATAGGTCAATGGCTGTATGAGTAAAGAGAAGGTCTGGGATGTTTGTGAAAGATGTTGTGGAGAAAAAATCAATAAGAATTAGCAACTGTCTACACAGTGTATCCCAAAAGTCTCAGGGCAGTTTTGCTTAAACAAAAGCAAAGCTATTAAAGCTTCTATATTAATGCTTATATTCAAAGCTTTACATTAAAGTTTAAAACTATACTAAGACTTTTGGGGTAACTTATTGTGGGGGGTGGAGATTGAGAGAGAGTTAAGAAGAAAGGGTGACACTGAGACTGTTAATCTGGGTTTTTGGAAGGCTCATAGGACCTCTGATGGAAACAGAGATGGTAGGAAGCACATGGCTTATTTTGGGGAGAGGGAGTTGGGGGACATGTTTAATCCTATTTTAGACAGGTTGAATTTGAGATGACTGGAATATGGGGGAAGGGATATAACTCTGGATTAGAGCTCAGGAGAGAGGCAAGGGCTGAATATGTTGATTAGGAAGCCATCTACATGGAGGTATCAAAATGGATTCAAGTCTCTTAGAATCACAGCCTATTCTAGCAGCATTTTTTACTTCACACATTCATGAGCTACTGCTCAGTTTCCCTGATTCCTCCAACAAGCCCATTTTAAATTGCACTATACATTTCAGTTACTGTTCAGTCATTTCAGTCATGTCCCGCTCCCTGTGATACCATTTGGGGCTTTCTTGGCAAAGATACTGGAGTAGTTTTCCATCTCCTTCTTCTGATCATTATACAGATGAGGAAACTGAGGCAAATAGAGTTAAGTGACTTGCCCAGAGTCACATAGCTAGTGTTGAGGGCCAGACTTAAACTTAGGCAGATGAGTCTTCCTAACTCCAGGCCCATACTCTAACCACTGTACCACCTAGCTGCCCCAACATACTTAAGACCTGACCTCTTCTCACATGTCACTTCAAACATCAATTGCTTTGCTTAATCTTTTCTCAAGCAGATGCTAATAAGAATTTCCAATAAATACTTCTTCTAATGCACCAATTAGTTAAGGAAGCATGTTAAAAGGAGGATTATGCCTCAAAACAAAATGCAAGGGTGGGGGGGGGGCGGTTCCTCACCGAATCTCATTTCCTCCCACTCAAGTTACATAGCTGCATCTGTAGGACAGTGGTTCTAGAATCACATTTCTTAGGACCTCATACTGCCCTCAACCTATCCACTCATCCTATTGTGATTAAGTTCCATCACTGCCACAGAATGAAAGGTCTATGATCCTGTTATTAAGCACAAGAATAAATGACTGTCATTACCCAAACAGGACTATGTCTTCACTGGAGTAGCTGACCAAAAATATCCCCCCAAAGTTCTACAGGTTGTTAGAGCAATGATTTTCCATAAAAAAGAAAGAAAGAAATTTGTAATCCACAAGGAAAGGGAAGAGAGCATGAAGAGTTTGCTTTCTGAAGCTATTTTCTCATTCAGAAAACACCAGTGGCATCTGGAGCTGTCCACACTTGAGCTCATTTAGGAAGCCTCAGCTGGATCACCTAGATCTGGGATACTTCATTTAGGGTCCACAGATCCAAGTCTGTGAGGAGATTTCAGGGGGGTTGATGAACTGAGATGGGAAAAATGTGACATCTTTATTTCAATATAATTAGTTTTTAATCCTATGTATTTAATTTTATGCTTTAAAAATGTTACTCTGAGAAGGGAATAAATATTTATTTTACATAGCACCTACTTTACTGACAGGAACTGTGCTCAGCACTTAGCAAATATTACTTCATCTGAACCTTACAACAGCCCTATGAGGTAGCTGATACTATTATCTCCATATTACAGTTGAGGAAACTGACTTGCCCAAGTTCTATGCCTAGTAAAAGGTTTGAGGCTGGATTTGACTCTGGTCTTCCTGACTCCTGATCCAGCCCTCTATATGCTGCTCCATCTAACTGCCCCTAAGGGTCCATTGGCTTCATCAGACTGCCAGAAGTCCATATCGAAAGCTCCTGATTCAGTCCAATACTTTCATTTTTACAGAAGAAGAAAGCAAAGGCAAAGAGGCTTCAGTGGTTTACTTAAGATCATTTTCTTGCTCACCTCCAGTCTCTCCCTGTCTACTGGCTGCTTCCCTATTGCCTAAAAACATGTCTTCCCCATCAAATCTCCTCTCATCAAATTCCCCATCTTCTCATGTCACAAGAACCTCACCTGATTCATCCATTCTCACTGTGATTTTATACCTCTCCCTCTTTTGTGGCACTCTACTATAGGAGCCTCCACTTCCTTTCCTCTCACTCTCTTCTTAACTTTATGGTCATCCTAACTCTTCAGTCAACTGAAAACACTCTTTCCAAAGTGATCTCTTAATTGTCAAGTCTAATGACCTCTCAATTCTCATCTTCTTTGACCTCTCTGTTGCCTTTGGCACTGCTGACTACATATGCTGCCACATTGTTCCTAGAACTGCAGATGGCACTCAGGGAGTGCCCTTACTATTTTGCTTTACCAACTCAAGGGAAAAGTGTGAAACCTTGGGGAGGGAGACAACATTCAGGTGAGAACAAAAACTCAACAAAAGGTAGAAGTAGGAATCATACAGATATAAATAGGCCAGATGGCTGATGGCCTTGGTCTTGGGGAAGAAGTTGGAGGTAGAGCTCCTGGCACCAAAGGCAGGAGGCTGATGATAATGTAGGTAGCTGGTCCTAGAGGGAAAAAGGGGAAAGGGAGCTTGGGTTGGCTGGTCCTAGAGGGAAAAAGGGGAAAGGGAGCTTGGGTTGGCTGGTCCCAAGAATGAGGTACCAAGCTGCAGAAAAGTGAAGGTCAGGAATCAGGCGGATGGGGTTCCCCTGATGGGTGATGTGGTCTCATTCTATTCAGATTTTCTACCGCCTTATTTAAACTACTGATTCTTCTATTTGACATCTTAAATTCTTTCAATGATCTATTTAAATGCTCACAGGTATCAGATTTTTCTTTGTATTTCTTTGCTGTTCAGTCATGTCTGACTCTTCATGATCATATCTGAGGTTTTCTTGACAAAGATACTGGAGTGGTCTGCCATTTTCTTTTTCAGCTAATTTTATAGATGAGGAAACTGAGGCATACAGGGTTAAATGACTTGCCCAAAGTCACACAGCTAGTAAGTGTTGGAGGTTGGATTTGAACTCAGGTCTTCCTCACTCCAGGTCCACTGCACCACCGAGCTGCCCCTTTGAATTTCTTATTGAATTTCTAAGTCACTCTGGAGGCTCATGCAGTAGGTCCATTCTCTCTTCTAGGCAGTTAGTTGTACTTATAGTCTTATTCTTTGCTTTTTATGGATTTCTTCCATGATACATCTTCAGGAAAATAGACTAGACAACCACTTGCCAGGAATGTTGTAGAAGTCAGGTATGGATTAGGCTAGAAAACTTCTGGGGTCCCTTTCAGCTCCAGGATTTCATAATTCTTCACATTACAAGCTGGTTTTTAAAAATTGTTTTTCCATTGTAAATGTACAAATGGTTTTCTTTGGCATGGTTGCAATTTTCACTGAGGACTTTCTAGTGTTCCTGACCTGGATGCAATTAGTATGATGTCTGTTGCATTTGGAGAACACAATCCTGCTTGTGGTTGGACCTTGCCCAGGACATCTTTGGTGACATTGGTTAATAGACATCTCCTGGTTTAACATCTTGCTTGATGTCAATAATCAGTGAATCACTAAGCAAAAACAATTTTTGTAACTGCATCTGTCATTGAGTCTTGTACAATATTTATGAGAGATGCCTAGTTTGAGGAGATATTTTAAGGCTGAATTTTGCTCTATAGTCAGATATTTCAACACTTTAAGAATCTGAGATTTTGTTAATGTGGGCTTTACCACTCACATAAATCTCACTTTATAATTTAGCAGATGGTTTGTGAGTGTTCTTGTATTGTAAAATTTGTCACCTTGTGGCCAACTTGGTGTGAGCCTCTCTCTACTTTTAAGCAAAGGCTTATCCTTGGACAGTGGACATGCAACAGAACAGAGGAGGGGATTCTTTTGCGGGTATGGGTTGGACTGGGTGGACATTGAGATTCTTTGCCTCATTCAGGCCGCTAGTTGGCACAATAGATAGAGTGCTGGCCCTGGAGTCAAGAAGAACAGTTCAGATTTTGCCATATATACTTAATAACTATCATTTAAGCTATCTTTGCCTCATTTTTCTCAACTGAAAAACAGAGATTGAAATAGTACCTGCCTCATACGGCAACAGGCAGCTAGATGGCAAAGCAGATAGAGCACTGGGCCTAGAGTCAGGAAGATTCCTCTTTATGAGTTCAAATCTGGCCTCAGACACTTATTGGCTGTGTGACCTGGTCAAGTCATTTAACCCTGTTTCCCTCAGTTTCCTCATTTATAAAATGAACCAGAGAGGGAAATGGTAAAACACTCCTGTATCTTTGCCAAGAAAACTCCAAAATGAGGTCATAAAGTGTCAAACACGATTAAAATGACTAAACAACCACAACATAGGGTAGCTGTGAAGGTCAAGCAAAATATAGGAATCTATTTTGCTCTACAGAGAAACAGTGGGGAAGGGGGATGGAAGAAGGGTGGGTTAATAGAAGGGAAGACTGACTGGAGGAAGGGGTGGATGGGGTGCATGCTGTCCTGGGGTGGGGGTGGAGAGAGGGGGAGAAAATTTTGAATTCAAATTCTTGTGGAAGTGAAAGAACTGAAAAATTAATAAATTACATAGTAAACTTTCAAAAAAATATTTGTGAAGTATATGGCCCAGTGCCTGCATAGCACATAATAGGTGCTTCATAAATATATATTCCTTTCTCTTCCAAGGCTGAAATTCTGTGATCCTGTGACTACCATGGTGATATTCTCTCACTTTTCTTTTGTTGTTGTTTTTTGGTTTTTTAAAAATAAATTTATTTGTTTTCAGTTTTCTACAATCATTCCTATAAGTCTTAGATTTTCTCCCCCTACGTCTCCTTTCCCCAAGATGGCAAGCAGTCTTATATGGGTTCTACATATACATTACTATTAACCACATTTTCACCTTAGTCACGTTGCATAGAAGATTCAAAACAGATGGCAGGAACGATGAGAAAAACCAAACTGAAACAAGACACAAGAGAAAATATTCTGCTTCATTCTGCATTTAATTCCATAGTTCTTTCTCTGGATGTGGATGGCATTTTGCCTCAAGAATCCGTTGGGAATGTTTTTAGTTCTTGCACCTCTGTGAAGAGCTAAGTCTATCAGAAACAGTCCTCACAACTGTGGCTGTTACTGTGTACAACGTTCTCCTGGTTCTGCTCCTTTCACTCAACATCAGTTCATTTAAGTTCTTCCAGGCCTCTCAGAAGTCTTCCTGTTCATTGTTTCTTATAGCACAATAGTATTCCATTACATTCATGTACTATAACTGTTTCAGTCATTCCCCAATGGATGGGCATATCCTCAATTTCCAGTTTTTGGCCACCACAAAGTGAGCTGCTATAAATATTTTGGTACACATGGGGCCCTTTTCCATTTTTATGATCTCCTGGGGATACAGTTCTAGAAGCAATATTGCTGGGTCAAAGGGTATACACATTTTTATAGCCCTTTGGGCATAGTTCCAAATCGCTCTCCAGAATGGTTGGATCAGCTCACAGCTCCACCAACAATGAATTAGTGTTCCAACTCTCCCATATCTTCTCCAGCATGTATCATTCTCCTGTTTTGTCATGTTAGCCAATCTGATAGGTGTGATGTGGTATCTCAGAGTTGTTTTGATTTGCCTCTCTATAGATAGCTTTAATTTTTTTCCTCTGAAAACTGCCTGTTCATATCCTTTGACCTTTGGCTTGTATTCTTGGACATTTGACTCAGGTCTCTATTTATTTTAGAAATGAGACTTTTCAAACACTTTCTTAAAGTTAATAAGCAACATTGAGAAATTTATTCCCTCTCCACTTCTCAATCAGCTGTATACCTTAAAGATGTATCTTATTGGACTACTGCCTGCAAAAACCTGCTTGTTTCTTCATGTTTCTATCAAAGGTGCTTTTGATGAGTAAGTCACTATTATCTCCAGCATTCATATAGACACTGTGCTTCAGGGACTACAAAAATGTTTTTCCTCCAGGAACCCTGTGAGATAGTTAATAAATATATGGCATAATGGATAGGGCATTAAGAATGGAGTCTGAATGATCTGGGTGCAAATTCTGTTTCAGACATTTAATAGATGTGTGGGCAAAAAAACAAATGAGGGAGTCAGACTTGACAGTTGCTAAGGTCCCTTTCAGTTCTAATTCTATGAGCCTAATTAGTAGGCAGCTGGCAGCTCAGTGGATAGGATGCAGGCCTTGGAGTCAGGAACACCTAAGTTCAAATCTAGACTCAGACATTTACTAGTTGTGTGATCCTGAGTAAGTCACTTAATCCTGCATAATGATGTGGAGAAGGAAATGGCAAATCATTCCAATATCTTTACCAAGAAAACCTCAAATAGGATCACAAAGAGTCAAACACAACAGAACAACTGCTATTTGCATAAAGGAATGACTCTAATGGGCAGTTAGGTTGTAGAGTGAATAAAGTTAAGAAGACTCCTCTTCCTGAGTTCAAATCCAGCCTCAGATATTTACTAGCTGTGTGATTCTGGACAAGTCACGTAACTCTGTTTGCCTCAGTTTCCTCATCTGTAAAATGAGTTGGAGAAGGTAATGACAAACCACTGAAGTCTCCTTGCCAAGAAAACCCCAAATGGTGTCACAAAGAGCTGGACATGACTGAAATAACTAAACAACAACAGGACAAGGAACATTCTTAAAAAGATTTTAAACAGATAAGAAAGAAAAGATATGGGTCATTAATTGCTAAAATCTCACTGACAATTTTTTTTATATTGGTAACATCATTTGTGACCTTTTCCCATTATCTGAATGAGTCCAGAAAGTCAAGTTGGGAATTTTCCAGTAATGGAGAGCAGTGAATTAGACATTGTCACTTTTTACCCTCTAAGATGTTGATGGTTGCAGCATCTTTCACCATTTCAAAGAATTATAGCATCTCCGAATGGAATGGGACCTGCAGATTGAAATGTATATTTTTTTGACCAACACAAGAATTTTTTTGCTTGACTATCCATGTTTGTAATAGGGATTTTGTTTTTATTTCTTTCTCATTTTTTTCTTTCTATCTCCCCACTCAATGGGGAGTGGGAGGCATTGGAAGGGAAAGAAGTAGCATTTTCATTGATTGAAAAAAACACTTAAGTTTTTAAAACAATCGAATGGGACCTTATCCAGTTTTCTTCCTTTTCAGAAATCTGAGTCCCGTTTAGTGACACAGTCTGGACTAAAATTCAAGTTTTCCGACTCCCATTCTAGTAGACTTTTCATCATGAAATCTACTGGTAATTTCTTAGTTCTTCATCGATTTAGTGATTATGTCATTTGATCATTTACCTAGTCATAAAGTCATAAAAACAACTCAGACTTAGTAGACCTTAAGAAAAGGTCATAGTAAGATGATTTCAATATACTGCACTAGCTATATTTTAAGCAATTCTCTCTCTCTCTCTCTCTCTCCTCTATCTCTCTCTCTTCTCTCCTCCTCCTCCTCCTCTCTCTCTTTCTCTCCTCCTCCTCCTCTCTCTCTCTTCCTCTCTCTCCTCCTCTCTCTTTCTCTCCTCCTCTCTCTCTCTCTCCTCCTCTCTCTCTCTCTCTCATTCCCAGTTTCAAGTCTAATTAAAGAAGAGAATGTTTTTAGAAGACACCTTTGTAATTTGGCATTGGGGTGTTAGAACGATCTATTCCCTTTAATTCTTTTCTGCATCTATAGCAGAGATGTTTTTTGTTTATATCACTAACGTAATTTTCCTTTGATGTAAATGAACCCATCTCATTATGACGCTCGTTTTCTTAAATTGGCAGCTGCTACACCAAACCTTCCCTTCTCTCCTTAAGTCCTTAATTCTATCTCTGCTTTCCGTCTATCATTCTCTCTCAATAGAAACTCTCCTCTCCTTTCCTGAGAAGACCGAGGCCATCAGATACATGGTCTTTCATGTTCCCTGAGCCACAGTCAAAACCTCTTTGCTTTCCTTTCTTCCTCTCTGAGGGTGAAGTGGTCCCTTTACCTGTGTCTTTGGCCCCTTTCCTTCCTATCTTCCATGGGACCTTATTTCATCACTAATTCTACCTTTGGCCCCATTTCTTCATATCTCCCATGGGACTTTGCTTCATTACTAATTTTATCTTCACCTCTGCCTTCATCTTCATTCTCTTCTTTTCATTTCTCCTTCCTCTCTGCTTACAAATATTCTCAGATCTCCCCATCCTAAAAATAAACAAAACCCAAACACCTTGGCTTAACTAAGTTTCTAAACATGAGCTATTTTCTACCCTTTACTGCCACACTTGTAGAAAGAGCACTCTACATTCCTGGCTTCTACTTCTTTACCCATCATTCACTCTTCAGCCTCCCACAATCTCATTTCCATCCCCAGCAATCTACTACTTTTGTTCTCTCCAAAGTTACCAATGGCCTCCTAACTAACAAATCCAGGGGCTTCTTCGTTCTTTCTTTCTCAACAATATTACCAACCATCAAGTAGTCCAGATCAGAAACTAAGCACCGGAGCATATTTGATAACTGATGATTGTTCAGTTGCCAGTTACCTATAGGCTCATAGCCAGCCAGGCCTGAATTCACTCCTCAGCTATCTCAGCTGCTGCCATGTTACTTTCATTGTACCTCCTGTCTGCCTCTTGGACTTTTCCAGTTCTGGAGTCATAATGAAATAAATGCTGTCGTTGCTCCTGGAAAGGGAGTGCCAATCTACTCCACTTACCAGCCTAGGAATTTTCTAAAACAAAATATTCTTCCCTGGTCACCACTCCTCTAAATGTATCTAGGGGTAGACAATCAGTGGCCTTGGGGCCACATGTAGCCTTCAATATCCTTGTGTGTGGACTTTTAACTGAGTCCAAGTTTTACAGAACAAATCCTTTTACTAAGGGGATTTGTTTTGTGAAATTTGGATTCCATCAAAGGACTGCACTTGTGGACCTAGAGGACCACATGTGGCCTTGAGGCTGGAAATTCCCTACTCTTGGTTATCTTTCACCACCACCATCCCCATTGAAGTATAAACTCTTAGAAGGTAGAAATTATCTTAATTTCTGTTTGGATACCTCTAGAGCTTAGCACAGAATAAATTCTCTTTCATCCATCCATCCATCCATCGATCCATCCATCCATCTATCCATCCATTCATTCATGTATTTATTCTTATCCTCTATTATCTTTCTGCAGAATAGCTGCCCCTACTTCCTTTTTGACTCCCAGTCTTTCTACCAAAATTCAGGAACTTATAACCTCAGCCCCCAGTTATCATGATAGCTTAATTGTCATCCTTGCTTCCAGTCTCTCTCCTTTATAATTTTTCCTTCATTCAGTTGCAACCTTCTCTGTGCAAAGATCTGATCAAGTCACTTTTGTTCTTGAAAGTCATCATTGCTTATCAAATAATATAGAAATTTCTTAATTCCTTAATCTAGGTTTCTAGGCACCTTAGAGTCTGATTTCTAACCATCCTTCCAGTCTTATTTCCAGCTCTTCTCCTTCATGGTCTCTATGCCAGACTGGACTAGTCACTGTTTCTAAGTCCTATGTCACTCTCTCCCACCTCTGTGTATTCGTTCAGGCCACTTTCCATGCTTGTAGCAGACTCCTCAGACAAAGAAGCACCAGTTTTAGTACTCCTCTCCCTTCAAGGCTTAGCTCAGGTGATAGATACTTTTTCCCTACTCCCTTCTTCCTAAGTAGTAGTGATTCCCTCCTTCTTTAAATCTGTCACATGACTATTTTAACTCTTTTGCATTTAAGCATATTTTGACATGTATTAAACCTTGGTGTATCATACTTCCTCTTATCTGAGATGAAGAACATGACAATGATAAGTTCCTTTCCTCCCAGACTATGATATTTTTCCACTTTATATCCTCAGGGCCTAACACAGTACCTTGAACACAACAGACACTGAAATTCTTTTAAAATGAAATGGAATCAAGTTATATGTGATGCCATAGAATTATATAATTTTAGAGGTAGAAAGGGCCTTAGAGATCCCCTAATCCAAATCTTTCATTGTATAGAAGAGGAAAGCAAACTGAAGGGAAGTCTACAGTTGGGAAATAAATGGAATTGAACAAGATTCAAGTTATTTGGTAGTAAGATTAGGATAAGGTCTCCTTATTTTCAGTCTAGTACTTGTTCTGATATATCAAATTGGGTAAAATTAGGAAGGGAAGTGTTGGAGTTGGATTAGATGACAAAGTGTTAAATCTATTACAACAAATTCCCTTCGTGCCTCCAAAACCCACTGCATCTACTACCCATGTCCTGGAATTCTTATCAACAAACCAAGAAATCAACAAGTATTTAGTAAATATCTACATTGCTGATCTTGAAAGATCCATAAAATATTTCCCCAGAAAAATCCTGGAACAGTGGAATCAGCTGAAGGGGCAAACGGTCTCTTAGCATGTGAGGCTAGGAAAATTGCTAAGGAGGGTCCCTCTTTGCTGTGGCTGAAAGGAAGCAACAAGTGCAGGACCAGAGCTGTTCCAGACAGACCCATCTCAGCAAACTTGGAGGAGATCTGGAGTCCCAGGGAGGTGGAGCCCTGCAACCACCAACACTAGGACCCCAGGCATGCCTCAGCACCCCAGGGGAATTGGGAAGACACTAGGGAAGACTGGATCACCAACCACTGAGCTTGCCTATGCTCAGCAGAGGAGATGTCCTGTTGCCAGAACACCCTTCCCCGACACTTAACAAGCTAGCTCCAGGGTAGATCCAGGGAAACACAAAAAGACTTCACCTGGCCTCTGCTTTCTCACACCAGCCATCTCAGGACCAGGTAAACTGCAGCATTTTAGTGTCTAGTTGAAAGAACCAGAGGCCACAACACACAAAGCCTCAAGTTCAAGGTACAAGAACTGTGGGACAAAGCCCCTTGTGCCTTAGAAGCAGAGATCTACTATAAAAGCCAGGAAAAGGGTGATCATCATGAGTAAGAAGCAAAGCAGAAAAAAAGATCATAGAATCTTTCTATGGTGACAAGTGACCAAAACACAAATACCAAAGAGATCAGCGTTGAAACTGTACTCCCACCTGAAACTTAAGAAGGGACTATGAACTGGTCACAAGCACAAAGAGCACTCTTGGAAGAACTGAAGAAGAATTTTAAAAGCCAAATTAGATAAACAGAAGAAAACCTGACCAATGATTTTAAAAGTATGAAAAAAGAATTCACGGAAGAGAACCGCTCCTAAAAAAGGAAAATTGGACAAATGGAAAAGGAAGAACAAAACCTAACTGGGAAAACTGGACAAATGGAAAAGGAAGTGTAAAAACTGGAAAAAATAACTCCTTAAAGGGAATAATTGGACAAATGGAAAATGAGATGCAAAAGTTAACTGAAGAAAACCATTTGATAAAAATTAGAATTGGGGAAGTAGAAGCTAATGACTCTATGAGACATGGAGAATCAGTCAAATAAAATCTAAAGAATAAAAAGATAGAAGAAAATGTAAAATATCTAAATGAAAAAGCAACCTACCTGGAAAATAGATCCAGGAGAGAGAATCTAAGAATTATTGGTCTACCAGAAAGCCATGATGACAAAGAGCCTGGACAATATCTTCCCAAAAATTGTCAAGGAAAATTTCTCAGAAGTCCTAGATCCAGAGGGGGAAATAGGTATCAAAAGAATTCACCATTCACCTCTCGAAAGGGATCCCAAACTAAAAACACCAAGGAATATCATTGTCCAATTCCAGAACTATCAAGTGAAGAAGAAAATACTACAGGCAGCCAGAAACAAACCATTCAAATATCGAGGAGTTACAGTCAGGATCACACAGGACCTTGTTGCTTCTACATTAAATGACTGAAGGAATTGGAATACGATATTCTGTAAGGTAAAGGAGCTAGGACTACAACCAATGGTCAATTTCCCAGCAAAGTTGAGCATAATATGTCAGGCAAGGAGATGGACATTCAATGAAATAAGGGGTTTCCAGATCTTTCTGATGAAGGCCAAAACTCAATGGAAAATTCGATCTTCAAACACAGGCATAAAAAGGTAAGCAGGGGGGGAAAATACTTATTATTCAATATGGGCAACTGTTTACATCCCTATAAGGGAAGATGATACTTGTTAATCTTGAGAATTGTACATTTATTATGAAATACAAAGGGGATATACATAGATAGAGGGAACAGCTATAAAGTAAATGATGTGATAATGAAAATGTGATTTAAGGGTGCTAAGGGATTGTAATAGGAGATGGGAAAAGGAAGATGCAGAAAATGGTAAATTACATAACAGGAAGAGGCACAAAATTATATTACAATAGAGGGAAAGAGAGAAGGGAGATGAGCATTGTTTGATATTTACTCTCATCTGATTTGTTTCAAGGAGGGAACAACAAACTTAATTAAGTACATAAATCTAACTAGCTCTATAGGTAGTAGGAGGGGAAGGGAGAAGGAAAAGGGACAGGAGGCTAAAAGGGAGGAAAGAAGTACTAAGGGTAAAGGGGAGTAAAAGGGAGGAGGGATGAAAGAAGGAATAGGACAACTGTGGGAGATGATGGTAAAAAATTCAAACTCTATTGTGGAGGGGAAGGGAGAAGGGAGAACTAAAAGCACAAAAGGTGGGAAAGAGGGTGGAGGGAAAGACATAGTAATCATAACTATGAATAGGAATGGGATGAACTCTTCCATAAAACAGACAGATAGCAGAATGGATTAAAAACCATAATCCAACAGTATGTTGTTTACAAGAAACACATTTGAAACAGGGGGATAAACATGGGGTAAAATTAAAAGGCTGGAGCAGAATATTTTGGGCTTCAGCTGAAATAAAAAAAGGAAGAGTAGCAATCCTAATCTCAGACAAAGCAAAAGCAGAAATAGATCTAATCAAAAGGGATAAGGAAGGAAACTATATCTTGCTAAAAGGTACCACAGACAATGAAGCACTATCATTACTTAACATATATGCTCCAAGTGGTATAGCATACAAATTTTTAGAGGAGAAGTTAAAAGAATTACAGGAAGAAATAGACAGCAAAACTATATTAGTGGGGAACCACGACCTCCCCCTCTCTGAACTTGATTAATCTTACCTCAAAATAAACAAGAGGTTAAGGAGGTGAATAAAACTCTGGATAAGGTAGAGATGATAGATCTCTGGAGAAAACTGAATGGGCATAGAAAGGAATATACCTTTTTCTCAGTGGTACATGACACATATACAAAATTGACCATAGACTAAGGGCATAAAAACCTCACAATCCAGTGCAGAAAGGCAGAGATAGTGAAGGTATCCTTCTCAGATCATAATGTAATAAAAATTATATATAATAAAAAGACATGAAAAGATAGACCAAACATTAATTGGAAACTAAATAATCCTAAAGAATATGTGGGCTAAACAACAAATCATAGAAACAATCAACAACTTCATTCAAGAGAATGACGATAATGAGACAACCTACCAAATCTTATGGAATACTATGGGATAAGCAGTTCTTAGGGGAAGTTTTATATCTTTGAATGTCTACATGAATAAAATAGAGAAAGAGGAGATCAATGAATTGGCCATGCATCTGAAAAAGCTAGAAAAGGAACAAACTGAAAATCCTCAAGTAAATACCAAATTAGAAATACTGAAAACTGAAGGAAAGATTAATAAAATTGAAATTAAGAAAACTATTGAACTAATAAGTAAAATTGAGTTGATTTTATGAAAAAACCAACAAAATTGATAAATCTTTGGTCAATTTTATTTAAAAAAAAAGAAAGAAGAAAATCAAATTATCAATATAAAAAATGAAAAGGGTCAACTCACCTCCAATGAGGAGAAAATTAAAACAACAATTAGAAATTATCTTGCCCAATTGTATGACCATAAATTCGACAATCTACATGAGATGGATGATTATTTTTTAAAAAAATATAAATTGCTCTGATTAACAGAAGAGGAAATGGAATACTTAAATAACCCCATCTCAGAAAAAGAAATTGAACAAGCCATCAATGAACTCCCTAGGAAAAATCTGAAGGGCCAGATGGATTTAAAAGTGAATTCTATCAAGCATTTAAAGAACAGTTAATTTCAATACTATATAGACCATTTAAGAAAACTGGGGAAGAAGCAATCCTCTCAAATTCTTTTTATGATACAAATATGGTTTTGATACATAATCCAGGAAAGTCCAAACAGAGAAAAAATATTATAGATCAATTTCTCTAATGAATATAGATGCAAAAATTTTAAATAAGATTGTAGGAAAAAGAATATAGCAACTTATCATGAGAATAATACATTATGATCAGGTGGATTTATACCAGGAATGCAAGGCTGGTTCAATATTAGGAAAACTATTAGCATTATTGATCATATCAACAAGAAAATGAACAGAAATCACATGATTATCTCAATAGATGCAGAAAAAGCTTTGGACAAAACACAACACTGATTCCTATTGAAAACACTGGAGAACATAGGAATAAGTGGGACTTTCCATAAATTAATAAGCAGTATCTACCTAAAATCTACAGCAAGCATTATGTGCAATGGGGAAAAGTTAGATGCATTTCCAATAAGATCAGGGGTGAAACAAGGATGTCCATTATCACCACTTTTATTCAATATGGTACTAGAAATGTTAACTGTAGCAATAAGACAAGAAAAAGAAATTGAAGGCATTAGAATAGGCAAAGAAGAAAATAAGTTATCACTCTCTGCAGATGATATCATGATACTTAGAGAATCCCAAAGAATCAAGAAAAAACTACTTGAAATAATAACTTTGGCAAAGTTGCAGGTTACAAAATAAACCCAAACAAACCTTCTGCATTTCTATATATTACTAACCAAGCCCAACAGTAAAAGATAGAAGGAGAAATCCCATTTAAGTAGATAATATAAAATATTTGGTAGTCTACCTGCCAAAACAAACTCAGGGACTATATGAATACAAAATAAAATCATATCTAAGTAAATGGAAAAACTTCAGTTGCTCATGGGTAGGCTGAGCCAATATAATAACAATGACAATTCTACCTAAATTAATTTACTTATTTAGTGTCATACCAATCAAACTATCAGATAATTATTTTCCAGAGCTAGAAAAAAATATATCAAAATTCATCTGGAAGAACAAAAGGTCCACAATATCAAGAGAACTAATGAAAAGAAATGCTAGGGAAGGTCACCTAGCTCTACTAGATCTCAAATTGTATTATAAAGCAGCAATTATTAAAACCACTTGGTATTGGCTAAGAAACAGAGAGGTAGACCAGTGGAATAGGTCAGGTATTCAAGACACAGTAGTCAATGAATATAGTAGCAATCTACTGTTTGATAAACACAAGGACCCCAGCTTCTGGGATAAGAACTCTCTGTCTGGCAAAAATTGCTGGGAAAATTGGATAACAGTGTGGTGGAAACTAGGCATAAACCAATACCTCACACCCTACACAAGAATAAGGTCCAAATAGGTACATGATCTAGGTGGAAAGATTGGTACTACAAACAAATTAGTGGAACAAAGAATAGTGTATTTATCAGATTTATGGAGAAGGGAAGACTTTTTGACTAAACAAGAGATACAAAATATTATGAAGTACAAAATGGATAATTTTGATTACATTAAGTTGACAAGTTTTTGCACAACCAAACCCAATGCAACCAAGATTAGGAGGGAAGCAGAATACTGGGGAAGAATTTTTGCAACTAGTGTCTGTGATAAAGGCCTCATTTCTAAAATATATAGAGAACTGAGTCAAATGTACAAGAATACAAGTCATTCCCCAAATGATAAATGGTCAAAGGATATGAACAGGCAAGTTTTCTGAGAAAGACCTAAAGGCTATCTATAGTCATATGAAAAAATGTTTCAAATCACTATTGATCAGAGAGATGCAAATTAAAACAACTCTGAGGTACAACATCACCCCTATCAGATTGGCTAACATGAAAAAACAGGAAGATGATAAATGTTGGAGAAGATGTGGAAGAGTTGGAATGCTAATTCATGGTTGGTGGAGCTGTGAGTTGATCCAACCATTCTGGAAAGCAATTTGGAACTATGACCCATCAATCTTGCTTCTAGGACTGTATTCTCAAGAGATCATAAAAATGGGAAAGGGTCCCACATGTACAAAAATATTTATAGCAGCTCTCTTTGTGGTAGCCCAAAACTGGAAATTAATTGGGGAATGGCTGAATAAATTTTGGTATATGAATGTAATGGAATACTAAGACTTATTATATGAACTGATGCTGAGTGAAAGGGGCAGAACCATAAAACTTTGTACAGCAACAACCACAGTGTATGAGGAATTTTTCTGGTAGACATAGTACTTTCATAGTAATGTAAAGACTTAAAAAATTCCCAATGGTCTCTTAAGGCAAAATGCCTTCCACATTCAGAGAAAGAACTATGGAAATTGATTGTAGAATGAAGCAGACCATTTTTTTGTATTATGTTTTGGCTTGTTTAATGATTTCTCCCATTCATTTTAATTCTTCTAAGCAACATGAATAAGGTGAAAGTGTATTTAATAGGAATATATGTGTAGAACCTATATAAACTTGTATGCTGTCTGAAGGAGAGAGTGGGGATGTAAGGAGGAAGAAGAGGGAGGGAAGGGAAAAATCTAAGATATATGGAAGTGATTGTAGAACACTGAAAAAAATAATAATTAAAAAATTATCAAAAAAGAAGCTAACACTCTAGTTGGGTAGACAAGATGTATGTGTGTATGTTTGTGTGTATACTCACAGACACAGACACACATATCTTGTCTTCCTCAACTAGATATCTATAGGTATATATAAGTATATGTGTATGTGTAAATGCACACACATATGTACAAAGCAATTTGGGGGGGATATAATAGCTGGGGAAGGGGTCAAGAAAAGACTCTTGCATGAAAGACAGCTAGTACAAAGTATGGAGGTGGGAGATGGAGGGTTACATATAAGGAATAGAAAGGACAGTTAGATTGGACAACAAGAGTGAATGAAGGAGAGTAATGCAAAATAAAGCTGTAAAGGAGGGCTGGGATCAAGTGGTAAAGGACCTTATTGCCAAACTGAGGAGTTTGTATTTTATCTTAGATAAAATGTCTTCATCAGGTGAGTAATATAGCAAGATTTGCGTCTAAGAAAAAATTAATTTTTTACTCCATATTTAGACACCAACCTACCAAAAACAATTTTCACTTTTGAAAGACATCCAAAGACATCCTCATACCTTCTGACATGTGTCTTTGCCCCTAGATAACATTAAGGAAACATTTATAGGAATCTTAAAAAAAAGGAAAAATATCTTAAAATATAGCCTGAGTTAACATCTCAGAATTGAGAAAACATATCAGTATTCCTTTCCTTCTGGAGCACTTTCTTCAATAGGTGGCAGTTTGAGTGTCCACAGGTGAATGGAAGAGGGTATTTCTCAAGGAGTAGATCACAGTTTGATCTCTTCGGGGAATAGAGGGAAAAGATTGCCCATGGGCAGGTAAATATCATGGTCACATACTGGGGAGTCGAAAGGCAATGTTTTTATCCACACAAGAGGTACTCTGGTAAGTTTCTGGTTGTCCCCGTCTTCTTTTTACCTAAAGAAAGGCCCCTTTTCCTTTAGTCCTGACCTATCCCATATTTCCAAGTAACTTTTCTCAAGAGTATGGAGAAAACTTTAGGGAAAAATATTTCTGGAGAAACTAAAAGAGGAGATTTTTAATATGCTTCTACAGTTGTGTTGTAGCAAAATCAGTTTGGCAGCTGCATGACTGATGGATTAGAGAACCTAATTAGGAGACTACTGCAATAATTCAAATGAAAGGTGATGAATAGGTGTCTGAATGGGAAGAAAGGGATGGATATTAGAGATGTTGTGAAGGTAGAAACAACAGATTTGACAACTTAGCACAGTGCCTGTTACAACATAGGTTCTTAAAAACTGGTTATTGATTGATTGATGTGGGATGACTAATAGTGAGAGGCTGAGGATGCAAGCCAGAGTGACTGGAAGGATGATGCTGAGCTTGACAGAAACAGTGAAATGTGGAAGATGGATATGTTCGGAATGGGATTAATTTTGGACATAATGAGTTTGAGACACCTTTAGGACATCCACTTCAATAAGCCCATTAGGAAATTGGTGATACAGGACTGGAGCTCTGTAGAGATAAGAGTTGGAAGTAGACATCTGAGAGTCATCTGCCATAGAAATGCTAATTAAATGCATATGGGCAGAGGTCACCAAGAGAAAAAAGAGAGCCCAGGATGGAGGTTTTGGAGACAGCTACATTTAGGGCATGTATTGTGAATGATGATCCAGGAAAGGAGACTGAGAAAAGAATGAACAGATAGGTAAGAGAAGAATTAAGGAAGCACTATAAAAACCTAGGGATGAGAGAACATCCAGAAGAAGATGGTAGGCAAAAGTGTAGAATACCCCTGACAGGTTTTTTAAAAAAGGATGATGACTGTCAGATATGACAATTAAGAGAAAACTACTGATTCTGGAAAGGACAATTTCAGTTGAGGGAAGAGTTTGGAAGTCAGACTGTAGAGGGTTTAGGAGAAAATTAGAAGAGAGGAAGTGAAAGAAAGTATAAAAAAGCTTTTTTTTTTTTACAAAAATATTTTTTTTTATTTAAGCTTTCAACATTCATTTTCACAAAATTTTGAGTTCCAAATTTTCTTCCCATCTCTCCCCTCCCCTCAGCCTAAAACGCGGAACATTCTAATTACCCCGATCACCAATCTGCCCTTCCTTCTAACATCCCTCCCTTCTCTTATCCCCATCTTCTCTTTTGTCCTGTAGGGCAAGATAAATTTTTATACCCCATTACCTGTATTTCTCATTTCCTAGTTGTATGCAAGAAAAATACTCAACAGTTGTTCCTAAAACTTTGAGTTCCAACTTCTCTTCCTCCCTCCATCCCCACCCATCCCCACTGGGAAGGCAAGCAATTCAATATAGGTCATATCTGTGTGGTTTTGAAAATGACTTCCATAATAGTCGTGTTGTGTAAGACTAACTATATTTCCCTCCATCCTATCCTGCCCCCCATTTCTTCTACTCTCTCGTTTGACTCTGCCCCTCCCCAAGAATGTTGACCTCTAATTGCTCCCTCCTCTAATTACCCTCCCTTCCATCAACTCCTATCTTGGTTATCCCCTTCTCCCCCACTTTCCTGTATTGTAAGATAGATTTTCATACCAAAACGAGTGTGCATTTCATTCCTTCCTTTAGTTGAATGTGATGAGAGTAAGTTTCATATTTTTTCTCTCACCTCCCCCCTTTTTCCTTCCACTGAAAAGTCTTTAACTTGCCTCTTTTATGAGAGATAATTTTCCCCATTCTATTTCTCCCTTTCTCCTCCCAATAAATTTCTCTCTCACTCCTTAATTTCATTTTTTTAAGGATATAATCCCATCCTATTAGACTCACCCTGTACTCTCTCTCTCTCTTTCTCTATGTGTGTGTGTGTGTGTGTGTGTGTGTGTGTGTGTGCATGTGTGTGTGTGTGATCCCACCAATTACCCAGATACTGAAAAAAGTTTCAAGAGTTACAAATACTGTCTTTCTATGTAGGAATGCAAACAGTTCAACTTTAGTAAGTTCCTTATGATTTTTCTTTGCTGTTTACTTTTTCATGCTTCTCCTGAGTCTTGAGTTTGAAAGTCAAATTTTCTTTTCAGCTCTGGTCTTTTCATCAAGAATGCTTGAAAGTCCTCTATTTCATTGAAAGACCAGTTTTTCCCCTGAAATATTATATTCAGTTTTGCTGGATAGGTGATTCTTGGCTTTAGTTCTCGTTCCTTTGACTTCTGGAATATCCTATTCCACGCCCTTTGATCCCTTAATGTAGAAGCTGCTAGATCTTGTGTTATCCTGATTGTATTTCCACAATACTGGAATTGTTTCTAGCTGCTTGCAATATTTTCTCCCTCACCTGGGAACTCTGGAATTTGGCCACAATGTTCCTAGGAGTTTCTCTTTTTGGATCTCTTTCAGATGGTGATTGGTGGATTCCTTGAATACTTTTTTTGCCCTCTGGTTCTAGAATATCAGGGCAGTTTTCCTTGATAATTTCATGAAAGATGATGTCTAGATTCTTTCTTTGATCATGGCTTTCAGGTAGTCCCATAACTTTTAA
>CM053769.1:78537843-78568147 GCA_028658325.1 Potorous gilbertii
TCTTATCTCTACAAAATCTTTATGAGACTACTTTATACATGCATCAAGGGTATCCAGATGAAAACAAGAAAGAGACAGGCAAGCTTTTTCAGATTATTTTCTCTTGCATTCCTATGCCTTTAGGTATGGAGAATGTTTGACTATATCATGTTGGTTGTTTATTGGAAAAAAATTAAGTATATAATTCTATAGAATAAAATGCAGTTTTAGATTCTTTTCAAAGGGTCACCTACACATACATTGATGTCATATAATCTGTGACAGATGTGACTTTTTTCTGTGATCCACCACGTACTGACATCAAGAAAATTGTAGAAGAGGGATAGGCATGTTGTTCTAAGGTAGTGTCATAGAAAACATCTTAGGCAGAATCCTGAAAGAAAATGAAAAAAAAATTCTCTGTCAAAGTGATACACTCACACACAGGTCACTAATTATATTCACATCTAAGCTTCTTCCCCCTAATTCTCTTTTCCCTTATGGAGATTCCTAGGATCTCAGAACTGTGTCATTTTTATATCTCAACATCTATCAGGACTGGTCATCACTGTCGCCAGTTGCTAGAATTGATCGGTGGGTCAGGACCTTGACCCAGACAAGTTCCAAGACAGGAAATGTGTAGCCTAGCTCTTCCCATGCATCCAAAAGTAAGGCTCACTTACTCACTCAGTACACAAAATCATTTCTAAGGGTCAGCTCTTAACCTTCTTCAGATGATAGCTAGATGGCAAAGCACTGCCTGAAGTGAGGCAGGCCTGTGTTCAAATATGGCCTCAGATTCTAGCTGTGTAACCCAGAGCTAGTCTTCCTCAGTTTCCTCAACTGTAAAATAGGGACAGTAATAGAACTCTCCTCCCAGGGTCATTGTGAGAATCCAATAAGATAATATTTAGCATGTATTTAGCAAAGTATTTAGCATGGTAATTGGCACATAATAGCTCCTTAATAAATCCTTGCTTCCTTCAGATGATAGGATCATAGATTTTAAAGCTGGAAAGGACTTTACAAGTCATTGGGTCCAATTTGTAGGCCCAGATAGATTAAGGTACCTGCCAGAGGTTACACAGACGGTAAATCACAAGGCATGGATCTGAGCCTATAAACTCTTACCTCCAAATCAAAGGCTTTTCCCAATGTGTGATGATGCAGCCTTCATACTCATTCCCTGATAGTCTATTCATTCCCTTCCACTGTCAATTGCTGTTCCATGTTCCTTTTTCTCCTTGCTTTTGTATCTCTAGCACCTAGCACAATACATGGTATACAGGAGGTATTTAATAAATGCTTATTAATTTCTCTTGCACTCCCATTTGACTTTCCTCGTTTTCATATGAGACATCACATGTAAAGAATTTTTCAAGCCTCCAAGTGCTCGTTCAGTAACCGCTCCAAAGCTCACTTTTCTCACGGCCACTATAAACAATGATCATAGTGTCGAGGATCTGTCTTCATCCTGTCTTATAGCCTGGGGAATAATAACCAGTTATGGACTGCTTCATTTTTCTGCATACAGCTGTCTGTTGTCCAGTTGAATGTTCCTCTGGTCTAACAGTGAGGTTCTAAAAGTGACATTATGTAAAAGTAACATTGTTCTAATTGAACTATATTTTGGAACACCACAAAACCCCACCTCCGGGAAATCCAAAGCAGTAGAACATTCTAAGTTCCCAGCTTGGCAAAACAGATGAAAAATGTGTATTACACTGACTATGGGTGGATGGAGTTGACTTTAAATCCTTCCCCTAATAAACAAAATGAAGAGCAGCTAGGTGGCCCCATGGATAGAACACTGACCCTCAAATCAGGAAACCCTCAGTTCAAAGCCAGCCTCAGATACTTACTAGCTATGTGACCTTGGGCAAGTCACATAGCCCTGATTGCCTCAAAAAAATAATATAAAGATCAAAATGAGATATGTATAAAAAATACTTAGCACAGTGTGGGTATTATAAAAATGCTTATTTTCTTCCCCTTATCCTAATGTTTACCACATATGTTTTGAGGAAAATCACTTAACCCCCTTACATCTTGATTTCCTCATCTTTAAAGTAAAATGCTGGGTCCAGAAATGAATAATAGGAAGAGATCAGGCAGCATAGCATTTTGGAAATCTTGAAGTTCAATCAATAATCCCAAATAATCTGGTGCCACCAAAACCCATCTTTTTCCTAAAAGTCCTCTTCTCTCATGTTATGATGGCAGTGACTTAGCAGGTCCATGATTCCTGAAAGGTCAACAGCCCCCGACTTAGAACCCAGGGTCAGTTTTAAGCCAACTCTGAGTGTTTGAACAGGTTACTGATTTGAACATCTAGAGTGATCTCCTAAGAGCAAGGACTGTCTTTTGCTTTTCTGTGTACCCTCAGCATTTAGCACAGTGCCTGGCACATCACTGACTTATTGATCAACTCCCTATTCAAAATAGATTGACTCTGGGGCTGGTCAGGGACAAGGCTCCATAAAATTCTGTCTTAGGATCATAGATCTGGATAAAGGGACAGTAAAGGCCATCTAAATTGCTCCCTTTTCCCTGACCCCCATTTATTTTAAAGATAAGGAAACCAAGACTTGGGGAAGTTAAATGACTTGCCCAAGGTACACAGATTAGGGGTACGATTTGAACCCAGATACTGTGACTTCAAAGTCAGTGTTGTTTCTACTGCATCACCTACAGACAAAAAAACCCAGCTCCATGGGATCACCAAACTGAAAGTTTCATATCAGTCTCAGAATCTTCCTTCTTCCAACTCCAAAATTAGAAGAAACTATTTAAGAGGCTGTTATAGTAATCCAGCTGAGACTGTCAAAGGCCTGAACCAAGGAAGCATCTGTGTGAATGGAGAGGAGGGGACAGAAATGAGCTAAAATCAACAGAACTTGGCAATTGATCCAATATGGAGGGAAGGGAGAAGGATGAGTCCAAAATATATGAAGTCATATAATGAGATGTAATAACGACATAAGTGAAAACCTGTTTTAAATTTAAAATCTGAAATGCCTTTAAAACATACGGTAATGTTTTTTTCATCTATAAAAAGGAAAAGGTTGCCAAGTAAATGCAGTATTCTCTGGAATTTGTCCTAGGATATCTAGTGTTGTCTTTTGAAGGCAGAATTTGGTAGCATTTTGTAAGATTTATTTAACAAATGCGCAAAAAGAGTACGTGATTCATCATTGCTGGCAAGTTTATGAAGTTAAGCCAGGTCCCCTGGCTGACTTGATGCAACACTTTTCAAAAGCCAAAAAGAAAGATGAGCTTCTTAAAGAAAATTCGTTAAGGAAAGGGGATGTTGTCATTAAATCTGGCACTGATTCTCTGAGTTCTTTTTTTGCAGAAACATGGGGTGTAATTTGGGATAGGAGCCCAGGTAATTAAAAAAACTTCCTAGTAATTAAATATCTCTTTGAATATATATATATATGTATATGTATATATATATAAAATATATATTTTAAAATCCCATTCATTTGCAAGACAATTTTCTTGCTGAAGTCTATTCTGCTTTAATAACACTATTTTATGGTAATTAGTTCAGATGTAAAAGATTAATGTGGAATTCTCAGAAAAGGCATTTGATCACTACAAAACGGTTCTGCCATAGACTAACAGTTTCAAAAGCTACTTCCTCAAATTTATTAATACTTAGAGTCTTTACAACAACTGAAGGCTATTTTAGATGTAGGCTCAAGGGAAAATAGTCTTGGAATAGATAGCTACTGGGGTGGGGTAAGGGGATAAGGAGGAAGTGAAGAGGACAAGGGTTTATTAAGCACCTACTATTTATTAACTGCCTACTAGGGGCCAGGCACTTGCTAAGCACTTTACAAATAGTATATTTTTTGAGACTCACAACAACCCTGGGCCATCCCCATTTTATGGATAAGCAAACTGAGGCAGACTGCAGATGAATTACTTGCCCAAGGGTCATGCGCAGCTTCAGGACCAATCCTTGATAGAGTCATCTTATTCCAGTCTAGAATCAGAAGTCAGAGAATCAAGTAGTGAGATGGTAAAGTGGGACCAAGGCCAAGTCAACTCAGGCAAAGTGAAGTAGACTAGTATATTTTTAAGCTCCTATTGTGTACCATGTACTGAGCTAGGCACTAGTATTATAAGTAGAAAGAATGAAGAGTCGAGGAGAATAGGCACAGAGAGATTAAACAGCGCAGAAGAAGCTAAGAGGAGGGGTGAAGTAGCTTGGGTAGGGGTGAGTGGTCAGCATCTTGTGGAAGCCCGGCACATTCAGACCACAATCTGTGACCTTGGCCTAAAATCTTTTTAAAATGCCCATTTTGCACATTGTTTGGTTCTAGTAATTATGTAGTTTGGCTATCTATTGTCATGCCCACCTACAAAAGTATTAAAAGATTTCTGTGAAGTACAGTGTAACCCAGATTGGCAAAGTACATATGGTATTAGTAGTAGAACTTTTTTTTCAATAAATTCTACTTTTGAACTTGAGTATTTATGTTAGTGGGTGATGAGCCTGTTGCTAGTTATAAAATTAGCTTCCATTATATTTGCCTGTATTTTTCCACACTAGTTCCTGACCATAAAAATTAATCATGACTCTCACATATCTGTTAAATTAGGGGTTCACTGCCCTTGTTAAAACCCATTAATTTGCTCCCCCAAAATAAAAATGGAGATTCTTCCCTTCTTTGGCCATGTATATAATCATTTTTTAGATTCCTCTGGGAAATGAATCCCTTTTGCCTTTCCTCTTGACCCAACTATAATAAAAGCTCTGTTCCCAAATGCATTGCCACAGAGGAATATTCTAATAACTGTGTTTACTCTTCCTGAGAATAGTGTGTAGAAGGCAGAACCACATTCAAGTTTGTGAACTCTGAGAGGAGTTCAAAGTATCAGAGGGTTTTTAACTGGAATGGATCTTAGAGATCCAACCCCTCCCCGGAAGTTAGTGGGGTTAATATAGTGAATTTTATCATGTAAATATGCCTCCTCCCTTTTAACTGAGAGATGTTAGACTTGAGGTAGTACAGTGTCTTAGTACCAGTTGTCTCTCATGCCTGAGAGACACTCCCTGTCTTACCTCTACCTCATACAGTCCCACACTTTCTTTCAGATGTAGGTCATGTGCCTTCTACTTCATGAAGCCTTTCCTGATTCTTCTCAACTACTGGTCTTTCTCTATCTCTGTTTCCCACTCTCCCTCACTTCCTCTCTCCCTTCCTCCTTCCCTCCCTCTCTCTCTCTCCTTCCTTCTCTCTCTCTCTCTTTCCCTCTCTCTCTCTCTCTCTCCCTCCCTCCCTCTCTCCCTCTCCCTCTCCCTCTCCCCCTCTCTCTTTGTAACTTTCTCACACAATACTTTGTACATAACTACTTTGTGGATATATGTATTTATTTACTTGATGTTTATGCATCTATGTATATGTACTTGTTATTTCCCCCATTAGAATATAAGCTCATTGAAAGCCGGGCTCATCGCTTTCTTCCTGTTTGTGTCCCCAGTGCCAAACCCAGTGCCTGCTATTGATTAATACAGCTAAGAATATATTTTTATTGTTATCGTTTGTTTTTATATATCTCCTTTCCTCAACAATTAACTTTTCTTTAGGGGATTATTTGCCTTATTGTAAAGCAGAACTTGCTTGCCTCGGCTTGATGTAGAGGTAAAATTCTCTGATGCCTTTAGTTAAATTCTCAGAAGTGCATCCCCAGGTGCTTTCAGGTAATGATTTTCTTTTCTACAGCAATTCATGAAATTACTGTTTAAGACAGTAATGGAGAGGTTGAAATCCACGATGGTAAAGGAAAATCAGATTTTTTTTTCAGGGAAGGGTTTCACTGTATTATTTAACTTTCCTCAAGGAATTTGCAGATTTTTTTTTTATCTTGCAAAAGATTTTGATGAGCTAAAGATTTTTCTTTTGCAATAAAATAAATGTGTTTTTTTTTAGTACACCTTTTGGGTACATTTTTACTTACGATAAAAATAAGAACTGCGGCAAAGCTAACATATTATCCAGTGGGGAGGAAATTATGAGACCTAATGAAGTGAAAGTATGGTTTGACATCCTGTCCTTGACTGATGCCATTTATGTGCCTTAATAGGTGCCTGTATTTGATTTAGGGCAGAAGTACCAGAAAATTAAAATGTAAGAAAAGGGTGCCTTGAAATAATGCAATTGACAAGCTTTTTTTTTTTCCAAATCTTAACCAAGGCCATGTCCAAGTTCTCTTGTCACTCATGGCTCTTTGAAAGGGTGACAGTAAACAAAGCAAATTGTCAAGGGCACCAGGTGGGAGAGAATGGGATGAGGAAGTTCGTCCACCATACATCCAGGTCAAGGTGTCCATCATGGATAAATAATACAGTTTTTCAATTAGGGTTAAACATTCAGCTAGAAAAGGCTCTTCATTTTACTTAATTTTCAGAAAAAAACAAATGGAAATTCCCAGAGCAAATGGTAAGAGCGTTGAGGTCTTGTGGAAGCCTGAAGTCTCTTTACACAGTGCACAGATTTCTGTCAATGCAGTCAGTATGTGTTGCTACATTCTGGGTCATGGGGAACACCTTTCTGTGGAGTGAGAAGCATTTCACGCTTTGGCTTTTTCGAATGAGGCCTGTCGGCAAGTTTCCTAAGAGGGGGTAGAGGAGTGGGGAATAGCTGTGATCTTTCCCAGAGTCCTGCCTAATTAAAAACAATTGTACCATTTGAGGGTTGAATTGGAGCTTTGCTAGGCTGATCATGGGATTTAGGATGCCAGTGAATGCTGATATGATTTGGGAAATGCCCACCAACAGGCTTGGTCCTGAATATTAGCATGTGAATTTTTGCTTTTCTAATGTAGTTGGCTTCCTTTCCCCTCTGCTCTCCCATTAGATCACAGGATCTCAGTTTTAAAGAATCTTAGATCAAGTCCTAAGCATTTATTAAATACCTGCTGTGTGCTGGAGATATTTTTTAAAAAGGGCGAAAAACAGCCCCTGCTCTCAAAGAGCTCACAGTCCAGTGGAGGAGACAACATGTAGACAACTCTATAGAAACATGATATTTACAAGGTAAATTGGGGATTGTCTCAGAAGAGAGGAAGGAGTCTCTTGTGCAGGGAGCAGCAAAGAGCTAGTGTCGCTGAATCATAGAGTACATGAAAGGGAGTAAAGTATTGTATAAAAAGATAACTCATGTAATCTAATCTCTGTTTGAACAAAACCCACCCCCAAATATTCTCAGTAAATGGCCAACCAGGAGCATTGCCTCCTGAAATAGCCATTCTGCTTTTAGGTAGTTCTGATTGTTGCCAAGATTTTTTTCTTATTTCAAGCCTAAATCCTCTTTTTTGTGATTTTTACCTATCCTTTATTCTGCCCTCTGGGACCAAAAAGAGCTGATCTAGCCCCTTTTATATGCGAGAGGCCATCATATATGTGAAGCCAGCTAATTATATCAGCTAGTAGTCAATAAATATTTGTTAAGTACCTACTATGTACCAGGCACTGTGCTAAACTGTAGAAAAGTTTTTTTTTTTTAAATGAAAAAGACAGTCCCTGACCTCAAGGAGTTTACAATGTAAAGGAGGAAGACGACACTCAGGAGGAAGGGAAGACAAGTTAAGTGATCAGTTATGAAGCTTGTAAGAGTCTGAGGGAGGGTTCAGGCTTGTCTCCTAACTCCCTGTCTAAACCAGCTGCCTGCTCCAGATGCCACAAAGGCTGCCATCAGGGGTGTGTGTGTGTGTGTGTGTGTGTGTGTGTGTGTGTGTGTGTCTGTGTGTGTGTCTGTGTGTGTGTCTGTGTGTGTGCGCGCGCATGCGTGTGCATGCATGTGTGTGTGTTAGGTAAAAAGGACTGTTCATAACTACAAATTGTCACATTTATGGGTTGAAATCAGACAGTGACTGGGAGTACACACCTATAAAAACCATTATCATGGCTGGATGAGTTTGTAGAGACCTGCCACAATAAAAAAGAACTGAGTAAGTTGAGTTGTGCTGCCTCAAAAACCACATTACTCAATATGCGCCCTTCTCCCTCTCCCATGCTCTCTCTTCCCCTCTTTCATCAATAAGCACATGTTGAGTGTTGGTTCTATGTGCTGGCAATGGAAGGGTAGGTGATATGGTAGTATAATGCATGTTCTCTGCCCCCAAGTTGCTTATTTTTCAATCTAGTTGAGTAGATTGGAGGAAGACTCAATTAGAGAAAAAAGAAGTGCCTAAGTGCATGAAGGCAGAAAAATATATAGGTTTGATTGCAAGAGGGACCTATAAAGCCAGAGGCAATCAAAGAAAGCTTCAAAGAAGAGGTGAGAAATGAGTTGGCCTTCATTACTTTCCTAAATTATGGTAAATGGGTATGGCTTTGTAACTTCTGTTTAGAAATACCCCTATATACAGGTCTACTTAGATAGACCTGTAACTTCAGCCATGTAGGGGACACCCATGTCAGCTATTTATCTGTAACGTAGACCTAGAAATATCAACTGGAGGATTCAGGCTGGCAGAAATTGTGTTTGGTATGGTCCATGACCTTAGAAAGTTTTAACTATGAAAACCAATGGCATAAGTATGCCAAAGTGATGATACAGTAAGAAGTATAGAGAATGGGGGTTCTTGATGCTGTATTGGATATCATTTGGGGCAGAGGATAGAGCACCAGTGCAGGAGTCAGGAGGATCTGAGTTCAAATCTCACCTCAGACTCTTGACACTCACTAGCTGTGTGACCTTGGGCAAGTCCCTTAACCCCAATTGCCTCATCCTGGGCCATCTCCAGTCATCCTGATGAATATCTGGTCACTGGATTTAGATGACTCTGGAGGAGAAGTGAGGCTGGTGACCTGCATAGCCCTCCCTCACTCAAAACAAAGTCAAGTGCAAGTCATGTCATCATTTCTCTGATGGCATGGTCTTCAGCAATGAAGGATGAATACACATTGGATATCATTTACTTCCTTCCTTCTGTAATTTGGAGCATCCAGTTGTGCTTTGGCTGAAAGGGCCTGGCATGCGATGGTCCATGGGGTCATGAATTGTCAGGCATGATTGAACAACTAAAAAACAATGATTTAATTTCTTAAGTTTCTAGAGAAAAAAAAAGGTATAACTGATGTTTTCTAGTTTTCCTCTAGAGCCCAGACTCTCTTAGCAATTAGACTCAGGTCTTTTATTTTCATTCCACTAAAAACCATGGAAGTGTTTGAACAGTCACTTGGAAGACGAATAGATTTCCTAGTGTACCCCATTTTAATGCTTGTCTGAGTTGAATATACACTGTATTAGAGATATTCCAGCATTCTTTGAGTAAAATGAGAGGCGCAGATTTAGTGATCTGCACAGGTTCACACTGCTATTGAGGTCGGATCGGAACTCAGGCCTCTTAGAGTCTGAGTCTTCTTGACTCCAGGCCCAGAGCTCTATCCACTGAACCAGTTAGTTGCCTCGAGATTGTCAGGAGCCCATTAGTTCTTCACACTGTACTGGCAACACATCAGGTGTGAAATATTGTTCTTCATCCCTCGGATTCCTAGTGAATAAAAAGTTATGTATCTGTGGAGGAGATTCAGCTGCTTCTCTCAGGAAACCATTCCAATGTGGAGGGCATTTTTTTGATGAAATTTTAAGGGACAGTTTTTGTTTTAGACCTGAAATATATATTTGATGGTATAATTCATTACGAAGATTAAAATAAATGCCTCAAGCTTTGTCCTGAAAGATATAAGAAGATACCTCATCCTACTTTTTTGCCGAGGTTGAGAACTATGGACCTTGCCCACTAATATAATGTGAGACTTTTGTGATGTATTGATTAGTTTTACTGGAGATTTTTTTCTTTCTCCTTTTAATCTTTGTTAAAAGGATGTTTGTTTAGAGATAGAGTGGTGATGCATCAATCAGTGTAGATGATATAAAAGCAAAATACTGATAAAAATTTTTTAAGGAAAGAAAATAAATGTCTCAAGTAAGGAAAGAGAAGAGGAAGGAAGATAAAGGAGGAAGTAAAGATCATATTAAAATCTAACTGCTGATCTGTCTTTAGCTGTGGAATCCCCTTTTCATTTTTAAAACCTTGTGCTGCTTTGCACAGTCATTTGTTTCATAGCTATGTCTATGGTCTCTGTAGACATTTCTTGCTGTTCAGTCATTTCAGTCGTGTTTGACTTTTTGTGACCCCATTTGGGATTTTCTTGGCAAAGATAGTGGAGTAGTTTACCCTTTTCCTTCTCCAGTCCATTTTATAAAAGAGGAACAGAGACAGACAGGGTTAAGTTACTTGCCCAGGGTCACACAGCTCGGAAGTGTCTGAGGCCAGATTTGAACTCTGGTCTTCCTGTCTCCAGGCCCAGTACTCTATCCACTATGCCACTTACCTGCCTCTGCAGACATAAAGGCATATAGTTTCTTTATTTTTCACAGGGCTGTGGCCAATGCCATCCACCACTTAGGTGTTAGTAATATGTATGTGTATATATGTGTGTATGTATATATATATATATATATATATGTATATATATATATTTATCAGAACATCTTCATGGATAAGTCTGGAGAATTATTATTCAGATTTCAAAATATTCTTGTCATCCCCAATTGATAAATTGTCAAAGGATATGAACAGGCAGTTTTCTAAGGAAGAAGTTAAAGCTCATATAGTCATATGAAAAAATGCTCTAAATCACTATTGATTAGAAAGATGCAAATCAAAACAACTCTGAGATACCACATCACTTCTATCAGATTGGATAACATGACAAAACAGGAAGATGATAAATGTTGGAGAAGATGTGGGAGAGTTGGAACACTAATTCATTGTTGGTGGAGCTGTGAGCTGATCCAACCATTCTGGAGAGCAATTTGGAACTATGCCCAAAGGGCTACAAAAATATGCATACCTTTTGACCCAGCAATACCACTTCTAGGACTGTATCCCCAAGAGATCATAAAAATGGGAAAGGGTTCCACATGTACCAAAATATTTATAGCAGCTCTCTTCGTGGTGACCAAAAACTGGAAATCAAGGGGATGCCCATCAATTGGGGAATGGCTGAATAAATTACAGTATACGAATGTAATGGAATACTACTGTGCTATAAGAAACGATGAGCAGGAAGACTTCAGAGAAGCCTGGAAAGACTTATATGAGCTGATGCTGAGTGAAAGGAGCAGAACCAGGAGAACTTTATACACAGTAACAACCACAATGTGTGAAGAATTTTTCTGGTAGACTTAGAACTTCATTGCAATGCAAGGACTTAAAAAATTCCTAATAGTCTCTTAAGGCAAAATGCCTTCCACATCCAGAGAAGGTACTATGGAATTGGATCGCAGAGTGATGCAGATCATTTTCTTTTGTATTATATTTTGGCTTGTTTTATGATTTCTCTCATTCATTTTAATTCTTCTATGCAACATGACTAAGGTGAAAATGTATTTAATAGGAAAGTATATGTAGAACCTATATAAAATTGTATACTGTCTCAGGAAGGGAGGGGGGAAGGAGAGGGGAAAGAGTGGGAGGAGGAGAAAAAATCTAAGACATATGGAAGTGATTATAGAACACTGAAAACAAATAAAATAATAAAAAAGAAAAAGAAAAAAAGGAAGAAAAAGAAAAGGTTCTTGTCAGTCTTATAACATGGCCATTTGTAAATAACCTCAACATATCCCTGTAAGGGAATTCAAAACTAAGGCAAATGGAAGACTAGCAAAAGCTCTGATTAATTCAGGTTGCACAACAACTGGGATGCTGGCCTAAGATTAGTATTTAAAGCGTTCAAGTGTCTTGATTTAGTCCACTGGACTGTAACAACTTTCATTTTTTGGGAGGTTTAAGATATAGATAGACCTGTAACTTCAGCCGTGTAGGGGACACCTAGTATGTAGATCAGCCACTTATCTGTAACTTCTGGTCTGGGGGCACTCAAAGGTTAAGTAACTTGCCCAGTGTCACCCAGTTAGTATAGCTTAGAGATATAACTTGAACCAAGGTCTTCCTGAATCCAAGGCCAGGCCTCTACCACCTTAGAGGTGTCAAACCCCAGGTCAGTGGGCCCTATATGGGCCTGAGCCAGATTAAAATGGCACCAGGAAATGTTAAACAAAATAGATAAAAATATAAAAAATATAATATTACATTTTAAAATTACGCCAACATACAGCCCAGAGAAATCCTTGTATATAGATTAGTGGCCCACATTTCTGTTTGAGTTTTTATCAAGACCTGTGCTTTAGGAGCATCAGTTTATTAGCTGTTGAGTAGAGAATGGATTGGAGTGAGGAAAACCTTAAGACAGCAAGACAGTTAGATGGCAATTTCAGGATTGAAGTATATTTTCATCTTCCCTTTTTTTGGGACATAATGTGGGAATTTGTTTTGCTTAACTATACATATTTATAATTGGTTTTGTTTTTCTTACCTTCTCAATGAGAAAGGGAGAATTTGAAACTGAAAATAAAATATGATACAAGAAGGGGAGAGGAAAGGAATAAATATTTATATAGAGCCTAGTATGAACTTGCCACCGTCCTAAGCACTTTTCACAAATATTGTCTCATTATTTCCATTTTATAGTTGAGGAGACTGAGATTGTCACTTGATCAAAAACTTTTGTAAATGTCTGTGGCCAGATTTGAATTCAGTTCTGCCTGTTTACAGGGCAGTTAGGTGGCACAGTGGATAAGAGTACTGGAGTGAGGATGATCCATGTTTGTGAGTTCAAATTCAGCTTCAGTCACTTACTAGCTGTGTGAACTTAGGCAAACTATTTAACCCTGTTTGCCTCAGTTAATCCTCTGTAAAAGAACTGGATGAGGGAACTGCAAACCACTCTAGTATCTTTGCCAAGAAAACCCCAAATAGGATAATGAAGAGTTGGGCATGACAAACAATTGAACTACAACAGCAACAACTTCCTTTCTGAAGTCAAAGTGTCTATAAACTGTGCTGGTGAGCTGTCTCTTGAAGAAGGCTATTGTGGTAGTATAAGTGAAGTGTCTGAACTAGGGTGATTGGTGTGTGAGTGGAGAAAAGGCATGTGATAAGAATAAGATAAGAAACTGGAATGCTAATGCTTTACTGGTGGAATTGTGAATTGATTCAACCATTCTTGAGAGCGATTTGTAACTGTCCAAAGGGCTATAAAACGTGTCATCTACTCCAGTTCTCTCATTTTATAAAAGAGGAAATTGGGGCCCAGAGAAACTGATTGATTGGGTCAGAGTCCAAAGGTAGTAAGTGGCAGCTTTGATCTAGCAATACCGTTGCAAGTTTTGTATCCCAAAGACATCAAAAAGGTGACAGGGAAGGACCTATTTGTATAAAAGTATTTATAGCGGCTCTTTTTGCGGTGGCTAAGAATTGGAAATTGAGTGGATGTCCATCAATTGGGGAATGGTTGATTGTGATGGAATATTATCATGCTATAAGAAATGACAAAGAGGATAATTTCAGAAAAACCTGGAAAGACTTATATGAACTGATACAAAGCAAAGTGGATAGAATGTTGTACACAGTAACAGCAACACTGTGAGATGATCAATTATGATTGATTTACATCTAAACAATACAAGGATCCAAGACAATCCCAAAGAACTCACGGTGAAGCATGTTATCAGCTTCCATAAAAAGCATTGATATTGTATGAATACAGACTGAAGCATACTATTTTTTCTCTTCCTTCCTTGCTTCCTTCCTTCTTTCCTTTCCTTCCTTTTCTTTCTTCCTTTCTTTTTTGTTTCTTTCTATTTGTCTTCTTGTACAAAATTACTAATATGGAAATGTTTTACATGATTGCACAGTCATAACCTATTTTGGATTGCTTACTTTCTCAGGGAAGGGAGAAGGGGGGGAAGGAGAGAGGGACAGAATTTGAAGCTCAAAACTTTACAAGTATTTTTACCATGTAATTGGATGAAATGAAATATAAATTGGAGGGTAAAACAAAGTAGATAAGATTTGATGATAGAATGCATACATGGCATGCATGTGAGTGAGTGGTTGAGGATAACACTGAATTGGGAAGAGGAGAGAGTTAGGAGGGAAAGATAATGAGTTCTGTTTTGGACCTGTTTGAGATGCCTATAGGACATCCAGTTCAAAATGTCCAAATGGCAGTTGGTAACAAGAGCCTGGAGTGAAGGAGAAAGACTAGGGCTAGATAGATAGAGTTGGGAATTATCTGCATAGGTATGAAAACGGAACTCAGAGGAAGCAATGAAATCACTGAACAAGATAACATCAAGGCAAAAGAGAATGGGGTATAAACCAGAGCCTTTGGAGACACATGTGATTAGTGTATGTGACTAACTGATAGAGAACCAGCGAAAGAGAGACTGAGGACATGTGGTCAGAATGGTAGAATGAGAACCAGGAAAGAGTAGTGCCATGAAAACCCAGAGAGAATTGAGTATCTAGGAGGAGAGGCAATCAGCGATGTGGCATAATGGATAGAAGAGTTTACTAGAAAAATGATTTCTCTTCTCTCTGCGTCACTTTTTAGCTGTTTTTCCTTTGTTAAGTTCCTAAACATCTGAGTCCCAGTTTTCTCATTTATAAAAGAGGCATGATAATATCTGTCATAAATAAGATTGTTGCAAGGATTGATCAAATGATATAATTCTCCTGAAATATGAAATGCTACATTGCAATACTGTGATTTGCAGTATCCATATAATTGTATCCCCTTGTCTAGAATGCATTTCTCCTGTGTGTACTCAGCTTATATAAATCCTTTCCTTTTCAGAACATTGACTACCTCTTCTCTGAAATGTTTTCCATGGTCTTCCAAGCAATGTCTTTTTTCTCTCTGTTTCTGTCTCTATCTCTGTCTCTGTCTCTCTGTGTATGTGTGTATCTCTTCTGTCTCTGTGTCTTTTTCTGTTGTCTCTCTGTGATGTCTCTCTATCTCTGTCTCTTTTTCTGTCTCTCACTCTCCTATTTCCATGTCTCTTTATGTCTCTCTCTCAATCCTGTCTCTCTCTCTCCCTCCCTTCCCCCTCCCTTATTTCTTTCCTTCTGTCCCCTCTATTTCCCCACTCTACTCCTTATTTCCTTTTTTCTCTCCCTCTGAATCTCTCAATACTTTGGAATATAGTTTTATTATACACAAGGAAGAGGCAGTACATTAGAGTGACAGAATGTTGAATTTGGAGTCAGAAGACCTAGATTTAAATTCTGATGCTGCCATTTACTACCTTTGGACTTTGACCCAAACAATTAGTTTCTCTGGGTCCCACTTTCCTCATTTATAAAATGAGACAATTGGAGTAGATGACATCAGAAGCACCTTCCAGTTTTATATTTATGATACTATGATCTCAAAGGTCCTTTATCCAGGTTTAAATTTATCATCCTGTGTCTTATTTCTCCTACCAAATTGTAAGCACCTTGAGAGACCTATGTCTTATGCTATCTTTGTTTCATCCAGGAATTCCCTATACCAATGACATCAGGGATCTAATTCCTATCCCTAGCACTTTGTAGATTGCCTTTTATACAAATTATAGAGGAAAAACAACAAAGGTATTTTAGGGTGTGGCATGCAAATTTGCCATTCCAATAGCTAGCTGGATGGATGGATGGATAAATGGATGGATAGATGAATGAATGAATAGAAAACAAACTACAAACAATGCATTTTTTTAAAAGGGGGTTTCTTCCCTTTGAAAAGCACAAAGTTTGTTAGGGGAAACCTTGGATAATTATGGATGCTATGAATTCTCTGGGCTTGTCAAGCAAGAAACAATTCGGTGCAGTACAGTGGTTGGTAGAGTACTGCCTGCCTTAGTGACAACAGCATCTTGAATCCAGCTCACATCTCTGCTTCTTAATTCTGAAAATTATTTTGTCATTAGATAATAAAAACCAGAAGACACTCCTTTCTTTATACTGATATCAGTAATGTTGATTTATTAAATCTAAGCTTATCTTTCTGCCGAACAAGATAATAAACCATAAAAAGAAGACGAGAAAATGAGATTCTTATCAAAGACTTTGCATGACTGGAGCCCATTATAATAACATTTTGTTTAATTTATGGGATTTTTAATGTACTCATTTGCAAAAGCCTAGGCTAAGTAGGGAGTATAGGACTGACCTTGCAGTACTGCCCTTTGGCAGGGCTGGTGTAGTATGACAGCAGAAAACGTCCTTATTCCCAGTCAATGATACTTTCTGTCACTAAATTTTCAGTTCCTTGAGTTACTTGGTTGCTTTCAAAAATTTTCAATACCTCTAAAATGTTAACCATGAAGCTTCTGTGAGTAATTCACACCTCAGTATAAATTAATTCAATGAGATACTTTCCTCCCAGTATAAGGCTGATGTTGCCTACCCTACGGGAATGGAAATTTTAATGGAATGGTGTAGAAGGAAAGTAAGAGGGAGATTTTGGGAACAGAGGACAAGGTCCAGAGATAATAGAGCAGAATAAGACTTCAAAGTGGGGGACCCTTGCTATCTAGAGAGATTCTAGGATACAGGAAAGTAGAAGTATCATGAAATTCCACCTTCAATAGAATGTAAGCTCCTTGGGGGCAGAGACAATAATTTTTATCTTTGTATCCAAAGTGTGTGCAGTGTAGTAGAAGCTTAATATATTAGCCCAGAACAAGTTCTTCATGGAGTGCCCAGAATAGTGAAAGAGAGCGTGGATGAGTGAGGTCTATAAACAAGCCTGATGTATAAATTTATATATACATACATATATATACATAAATATGTATACTCACACATTGCTAATTTGGGAATGATAACAAGAGTAGAAATAAAGAGAAATGAAGACTTATCATAATATTTCAGTACCACTACCCTCAAGTTTCAGGGACATTTTTAGCATCAGGTATTTGCCTTACAACATCAATAGCCATTTTTGGTGGCTGTTATTGGCCTTACAATGTAGACCTAACACTTCTGTAGTTAGAGCATCATCTGTCTTTTGTTCGGTCCAATGGTGACAGAGGTGGCGGCTTTCTGTGACTGGGGTCAATGCCACTAGTGTGGCAGGTGGGTAAGTTTAAGAGTTTCACTCTAGAGAAGAGAGAGAGTTTAAGCTATAACAAGAGAGATACAGATAAGATAGAAATAAGAATGAATTGACTTACAATGATAAATTTGAGCTGTCTCACCTCTAAGAAAATGTATAGATAGCAGTCTGGACTTAGAAAAAATAAACTAAGGAGTGGCAATTCCTATTAGAAAACAGTTCAGGTTTCCTTTAAGGAACAATTCTCTTAATACATTTAAATATTCATTTACAGATCATTAGGAGGCAGCTTGGTGGTACAGTGAATAGAGCACCAGTGCAGTAGACAGGAGGACCTGCGTTCAAATCTTACCTCAGACACTTGACATTCACTAGCTTTATGACCTTGGACAAGTCACTTAACCCCAATTGCCTCCTCCTGGGTCATCTCCAGTCATCCTGATGAATATCTGGTCACGGGATTCAGATGGCTCTGGAGGAGATGTGAGGCTGGTGAGTTGCACAGCCCTCCCTCACTCAAAACCAAGTCAAGTGCAAGTCATGTCATTATTTCTCTGATGGCGTGGTCTTCTTAGACAATGAAGGACAAACGCACACAAATCATTAACTGTGGAATGACTAAAAGGCTGATGATTCACAGAGAAACTTAACGGAAGTACTGCAATTAAAAATAAATCAGAAATGAATTTGAAAGAATTCCAAGATTATGTCAATAAAATATAATTTTAAACCAAAATTCTATTGTATTTTTTATGAGGAGATCTATTGAACAAAACAAGGTGTACCTTACCATATAGAAAAGATTAATGAAGAAATTTGAGGAATGTTAGTGATTGCTGACATGTTTGTAGCCCTTGACACATTATTTTCTTGAATCCTCTCAACAGCTCTGTGAAGTAGGAGCCACAGCAATTATTACCTTGCTTGCTCAGATGAAAACCTCAGGTTTGGTGATTTGCCCATGGGCACACAGCTAATATGAGTCAAAGCCAGAATTCAACCCAGTTCTCCCTTGATGGTAGTGCGCTTTCCACTTCCCAAAATGCCCTTCAGACTTGAAAATAAAATAGACTCCCATCTGTACAAAATGGCTTAAGTATGGTTCTACTTAAAAGGACTGGAGTAGATTAAATGACCTCTCTGGTTTCCTTTGAATCCGTAATATTCTTTGATTCCATATCTCAGTATTCATCGAAGGCTCTCTCAGTTCTGACTTAACTGGCAGTGAACCAAGAACTTACAATGTCACACACAATTAAGAATGCATGCCCAGTAGTTTGATTTCATTATTGATGGAGCTGTATCCCAGCTGCTCTTATCTGCCTAGGAAAGGGGGGGAAACAGCACAACCTCTAGAACATGCTTGGCTGCCTTTGGAACCAGTGTGGTGTCAGGAGAAGGCAGTTTATTGTCATCCTTGAAACTTTTGCAATGGCTTCCATGGTAGTCTTATACCAGTTAACAAGGGTGTTTGCACTGTTGGATAATGATTCTTTTTCCGCACATTAGTTGAATTTCAGGTGTCAACTTCAATCATCTTCAGTTATTTGCATAAAGAAGCAAAGCAGATGTAAGCAACAGTATCCTTTGCTTTTCATTTTAATTAACCTATTGATATTTAACTTCTTTTACCTTAAGCTCTGATAGAGTCTTGGCAACCCTCTGCTTGACTCTAGTTTCTTAATAAAGGGGGCTCACCTTTTTATGGATAATTTTCTACTGGTGATTATTTTTTCATTAAGCTGGACTGCAAAGGAAAACTTAGACTTTCTGTAAAGCTGACCTGTAAGCCCCATGATGGATCAAACTGCTTATTTGGTAGGCAGCTGTTATATAGAGAATGGGGAAATGGCCTGGTGACACTTGAGTACTGGCTTTCCTTTTTATCACAGTTTTTACTTTCAGAACCCTGGGTGCTATCCATACTTTGCTCCTGTCCCTTTCATGCCAGATAATCTGCCAAAGGATACTAGAAATCCGAGCTGGAAAGGACTATGGAGATCATTTAATGCAGCCCCTTCATTTCATAGTGAAGTTGAGAGAGAGAAAAAAGGTCTTCCCCAAGGTCATGCAGCTAATCAAATTAGCTCATATCATACCCTACCCATCAGTTTTTCTTATATGCTCATAGTTTAAAGATATTAAACCTCTAGCAAGCAGGAATGTGATATGCTTTGTCTGCCTACACAACTGCCCCCAAACCAATGCAGTGGTGAAAACTTGAGTACTAGAATCTCTGATTAGAACCTTATATCTTTGTACCATAAGCTGTTCTGCGATGAATAAATATGAAGAAAATTGGGAAATACTACATACTGCCCAATGATTTAATTAGCAGCCTTGATCTAGTCTCTTATGGGTAATACATAAATAGCTCCCAACCTAGTGATAACAGTTATTAATGTTTATGTTCCATTTACATGGTACCTCATAGTTATGACATAATAAAAAATAGCATTTATGAAACATTTAAGGTTTGCGAAGCATTTTACAGATATGATCACATTTGATCTCACAACAACTCTGGGAGGTAGGTGCTTAGGAAGGTTAAAAGACTTGGGCAAGTTTACATAGCTAACAAGTGTCTGAAGAAGGATTTGAATTTAGGTCTTCCTGCCTCCATGACCAGCATTCTATCCACAGCTAGTAAATGTCTGAAGTGCATTTCTTACAATGACTTAGGAGGTCACACAGAGAGTGAGTAGCAGAGCCAAATTCGCATCCAGGTTACCTAAATCCAAATCCAGTTTAAAAATCTAAAGCCATTTTAAAACCAGGTAGACCCTGATGGAGTCACAAAGACCTAAACTCAAATCTATCCTCAGGCCGTTACTCTCTGTGTGATCTCAGACAAGTCACTTAACCTCTTGTCTCAGTTCCTTCAACTGTAAAAGGAAGACAATAGTAGCAACTACCTGCCAGAGTTGTTTTGAGAATCAATGAGATAATATTTATAAAAGTGCCAAGCACAGTAGGGAACCTGCAGCCTCGAGGCCGCATGTGGTCCTCTAGGTCCTCAAGGGCAGCCCATTGACAGAATCCAGGCAGACTGGACTTGAGGACCTAGAGGGCCACATGTGACCTCAAGGTTATAGGTTCCCCACCCCTGGTGCAGTACCCAGCACGTAGTGGGCACTATATAAGTGTAAGTATCTTTATTGTTATCGGTATGTGCAGTCCTGCCTCTGACGCGTAACAACTACGTGTCTACCGGTGAATTATTTAACCTCTAAATGTCACCAGACCACTCTCAAGAAAATTTACCAGCCTACATCAGTGGAGTAAGTGTCCATAACAGCAGTTTTCCACACTGATGAAATCACAAATCTAAACCAAAAAAATAATTAATTAAAGGTCAGCCATGACTACCACACTGCCGACTTTCAGTTTGATCTGAACCATAGTAATCTTTGAGACTTCAAAAGAATAGCTTGGCTGACTTCATTTTGGTTTGTTTCTTGCCGGTTGATACCTTCCCACCACGTGACTGTGGAAAAGGTCCTTGAACCTCTCTCTGAGTCTTGATTTATTTAGTGGACCTATCTGGAGGGTTGTTCTGAGAATCAAATTAGATAATGTGGGTTAAGCGCTTTCTAAAACTTTAGAGTGTTATAAATGTCAGTTATTGCCATTATTTTTTAAAAACTGACATTTATTTAGTTTATAAGATTTATCTTCACAACAACCTTGTGCAGTAGGGTCTATTAGGATACCCATTTTATTGATGAGGAGGTGGGTAGAGATTAAATGACTTTCCCACATCACACAGCTATTAAGTTTTAGAAGCAGGATTTGAACTCAGATCTTCCTGAGTCCAGGTCCAGTGTCCTGTCATTATCATCATAACCCTCCTCTTCTTCATCATTGTCATTATTCCCTTCATCAATGTTGCTATTTCTGTGCCCATCAGATGCCTTGTGGTCTAGTGGAAAGGGAACAAGGCTCTGCTCTGCTCCTGCTCCATGATTTAGAACAAGTCTCTTCAGTTCTCCAAGCCTGTTTTTTTCCTTATCTGAACAATGATTTAGTGGACTAAATTATCTCTAAATTCTTTGGTCCTAACTCCCAAACCTGAAATTAGCTAATTCAGTGGCTAGGTGTAAAACTGGATAGAGTGCTGGTCCAGGAGTCAGGAAGGCTCATCTTCCTGAATTCAAATCTGACTTCAGACACTTACTAGCTGTGTGACCCTGGGCAAGTCATTTAACCTCTCTTTGCTTCAGTTTTGTCAAAAATGAGCTGGAGAAGGAAATGGCAAACCATTTCAATATCTTTGCCAAGAAAACTCAAAATGGCTTAGCCCAGAGCCCGACATATGGTAGGTGCTTTATGAATGCTTACTGACTGACTGCCTACCTCACAGGATAATTGAGAAGGTAGGGTTCAGGGAGATGATGAAGTGCTTGGTAAACTTTAAAGCAGTACATAAAGGTTACTGAGGAACACAGTTGTCATACGCCATAACTACAGAATGACTTGTTCCAGGAACTTCTGATGATATTGTTGATCTCTCCAAAGAGCTGGAGGCAGATTGAGATCTTACCTCAGGGATTGTTGGGTCCATCTCTGCCAATGTGATCCATTGCCTTTACTTCCTGGCTCCAACGTAGTGGTAGGGAAAGTAGAAGAGGGGAATAGTTGCTCTGATCTCCCCCAGTATCTTTCCATCTACTACAAACAAATCAGTGATAGTATGGAGGTACCCGCATCCCCAAGCAAAGAGTGTTTGAGTTCCCATTCCCTATAAATATGTTTACACTCCTGTTTCATCAGATCTTTTCATGTATCCCCAAACATACTTTCATAAAATTAACTTAATAGCTTTAAAACTATGATAAAGCCTTGCTTTACTTTGCTGGCAATGGGGTTGTCTTCCAAACCCTAACAACTCTAATATGATTAACCATAGGATAACCATTTGATCCTGTTGAATAGTTCAAGGAATCAAAACTTATACCTCTCAGAACCCATTGCTGTTGATGGTACCAACATTTTTACAGGCTCAATTAATATAGCATCATAGTGAAAGAATAGCTCTCCAATGTACAAGTTAAAGGAAGTGGAATGATTTACTCCAGAGAAAAAAATTTTTTTAAATTAACTTAATAACCATGGATTATATGAAAGATGATTTGTTGTAGATAATGACTAGCTTTTTCCCATTCCCACCAAAGAAAGAACAAGAAATAATATATTTAAACTGTATTGTGAAATTGTATGGGAAAAAAATTCTGTTTGAATGAAGCAAAAGTCCCCATCTTAATGAGAAAATGATATCATGTGGATTATACACATAAGAAAAGGAAATGGTAGGATTCCTACTGTGATGCCTCATTGTAGTTTGGAGATGACCCAGAATTCTCAAAGGCCATGATAGAGAACTGTAAGTGTTGGTTGGTATATTTTTACAAAGTTGAACATCATTGTGCTAATTGTACCAAGCCCTAAGACACTCTCATGTCTACCCATTTCAGGAGGCAAAAGTGTGAACTTGATGACCTTTTGAAAAGAGCTTCCTCACTCATATGTATAGCAGAAAGAGTGCTGAATTTAGAGTCAAAGGACCTAAGTTCAAATCCTGACTGCCGTTCACTACCCTTGTGACCTTGGATAAATCACTTCATCTTCTTAGGGGTCAGTTTCTTCAACTGTCAAAGGAAGAGATTGAATTAAATAAGGTCTCAGGTTCCTTCCAGCTCTGTATCTCTGCACCTGGTATAAGCATCCACGAGCCACTACATCCTGCCGTGTGTCCTGATTGGGTATCACAAACTACAGGCATGCACCCGGAACATGAAAAAGCTGAAGACTGGAAGCAGAAGCAGCTTCTCACTCCCACCTCTCAGGACTTTTTATTTTCTCACCATCCATTCCAGATCTGGGCAGAGAGAACATGTTTGGAGAAGATGTTTTCTAAAATGAGAAATGAGCTAAAGCTTTTTTTCCTGCAAAACTTCCTCCAACCATTCTGCCAGAATGTTGAGTTTAGTGGTCCAGTGGTAAACTTTCAATCTGCTTGTATATTTTTCATATCTGGTCCAGAATAAATGCCTCAGGCTAATTATCTTGGTCTAACTTATTCTGAGGAATTAAAGATGGTATGCATTCATTCATTTTCTTAGTACTCTGAACAGAGCAAACCCTGCCTCTTGAAATTTAAATACAAATATTCTTTTCTCTCCAAAGAGAACTTCACATTTATATAATACTTCAAGGTTTACAAGGTTTTACACACACTATCTCATTTAAGTGTTAAAAGAGAATTGCCTACCCAAGTCAGAGATCTGCAGAGCACAGAATGGTAAGGTTGCAAGAGCCCTAACTCTAGAGTGCAAAGCCCATTACGTTCTTAAATATTATCTCCATTTTGCAGATGAGGAAACTGAAGTAGATAGAGGTTAGGTGACTTGTCCAGGGTCTCAGTAGATAAGTGTCTGAGGCAGAATTTGCTCAGCTGTGATACTTAGTAGCTGTAGGATAATGGACAATGCCCTTCAGCTTCCTTATTTATAAAAAAAAAAAACAAAAAAACCACTCACTTTGCAGAGTTGTTGTGAAGAAAGTACTTTATAAACTACCAAGTTTATTCTGTGTCTGTGAACTTGATGAAATGAACTATTATTCTGTTCTAAGTGAAATATTAACTATTATTAAAGGACCTATTATTTCAATAGCAGGCAGAACTCCTAGTATGGGAACTCCCTCCACTAGTGCAGATTAGAAGGAATCTATGACTTTGAAAATGAGTCATAAGCAGTTTACAGAGGTGAAATGGCTTATCTAGGGCAAGTTGCATGACAGTTTCAACTCAACTAATAAATGTCAAATGTAAGAGCTGAACCCAGGTCTTCCTAACTCCAAGTCCAGAATTCTATCTACTATGCCACTATAGATTTGAACTATCATTGGGACTTGTCCCTATGAATATTTTAATGTATATGCATCTGTATGCATATATGTGTGTGTTTGTGTGTGTATATGTAGGTGTGTATCATATATTTTGTGATCTGGTTGTTTTATATTTATTAATCATCTCTGTCCTAGATATAGTTTTAGAGCTCTTTGAGGATCAAAGTCAGTTATTGTGATCTTTGATAATATCCCCTAACCTAACAAAGTGTTATTATGTTAGTTAAATAATTAATTTAGTAAAATCACCAGTTTCATTTCTTTCAACTACTAAGGTGCACAAGAATTGAAAAACATCCTTTCAACTTCCTCTCCGTGGCAGAATCAAATTTCAGTCCGACTTTATTGGAGTCTACATCCTTAATCAGGGAAAATGATGGAAAGCCAGAGCTTTTATAATTCGGTGATTTAAAAATCGACAGAGGGGACATACTCTTTGTTTTTAAATATTGCTCTGAGGTCATTATATTAATATTAATAAAGCTCTCTAAAGGAGATTGTCCTTTAGTATGAAAGCTGTTAAGGTTGTCACTGGGTTTCAAAGTACCACCGATGAAATTAAATTGCCCTAGCATTTCCAGGGCTCTTCAGATTAATTGCATAAGGGCACGAGTTCCTTCATTCATCTGCAAGCCCTATGCTGAAGAAACAGAGAGGAGGCTGGTTATTGGAAGCGCAGACATCAAGAGTGGGCAAATACTTGGGAAGGCGCCCCTGAAATTCAGTAGGTTTGGGCAGCTTCGCTTTAGGGAAGAGATAATGTCACTGAGAATAGAACACCGCCACAGGAAAATGGTCTCTCTCTGTTCCATGAATGCCACAATGCATAACTTATCGGGAGTTAAGGTGGAGGAGAAGCTGCAGTGTTTGCTTTCCAGATGGGTAGCTTGTGTTTCTTGACATTTTATCCCTGTGACTTTTGCACTAACAAAAGTCAGTGAGTGCTATGGAAATAATCAAGCTCTCTGATACTGTTTGGTCATGCCAAAGACCTACTGTTCTAATGTTTTGGAGAGAATGACCCATCTGATTGGCAGGGACCAGAAAGGTTGTTCTAAAAGGGAATGGTTCTTTTAAGGTAAATCCAATCGTAGCATAAACATGGGCTTTTGTCTAACAGATATTTTCATTATTTTCCTCCTTCAGTTACTTCTATGAGCCCACTATATTTTTGTGGACATTTAAGATTAAGTAAAGTAGCACAGATAAATGTTGAGGGGAGTTTCAGCATATCTTACAGATTTTTTTAAAAGCAAGATCTTTAAAATAATGCATGTCACTGTTCACAAGAATAAAAGATAGAGCCTTCTGGTTAGAATATGGAATGGAATATGAGAATGGAGTTTGCACTAATTATTTTTTAGCAACTTTTAATTTTTAAACATCCCAGAAGAGGTATTCTACTAAAATCAATAAAGCTAGTGATAGCGGAGGAAAGATGTGATCAGCAAAAAAACTATTAATTTCAAGGTTCATTAAATGGGAAAGAAGAAAAAAATATTTCTTTCCTTCACTGAAACTGTGAAAACTGGGCAGAGAAAATACATCATTTTTACCAATTAATGTAAGAATGAAAATGGCTTAAATCTGAAGTTTGGATTTTTTAGCTCCTCATTTAAGAGAGAATTCGGGTTGCTAAATTTAGGTCTGATGAAATCTTATCAAATTACTAAGTTAATTTTTATACATTCTCACATGTGTGTATAATAATAATAGAATCTATATAACTTTAAGGTTTATAAAATGTTTTACAAATATTATCTCAATTGATCTTTACAATAACCCTAGGAGAGGGTTGCTAGTATTATCTCTATTTTACCAATGAGGAAACTGAGGCAGACAAGAAATAGGTGCCTTGTCCAGGATTGCAGCTAGTAAGTGTTTGAAGCAGGATTTGAAGGCAGGTCTTCCTGACTCCAGGTTCACTGCTTTATTCCATGGAGCTATATATGAATGTAAATATATTCACATGTATAAATACCCATATATATGGGAGTGGGACTTTGGTTATCAAGGAAATGGGATTTGGAAGACTACAACTGTCCAAAGGGAGACAGCCAGAAAGAACAGAAACAGGAGCCCAGATAATCCCCAAATTGGAAAATCAGATACTTCTTACTTAGGCAAAACACTTAACTTCCTTAGACTTCAGTTTCCTCATCTTCAGAATGAGAAAATTGGAATAGATGATCTAGGAGATCTCTTCTAAATCTGTGTTGCTATTGTTGATGATACTGTGACAAATATTCCTTCATCAGTATAAATTAATTGTGCTACTTTATGTATGCTATTTATGTATTTATGCTATATATTCATAGGTATTTATTTGTATTTTTATGTATTTGTGTATTATTTTGTATTTGTGCTGTATATTCATCCATATCGGAATGGAGAAGAGAAGCTGTAGTTCATTAGTAGTTCTCTACTTAGAATAACTCATCCATAGATGTGGACTATATATTCCCATTAACTTCTTATTCACAATAGGAACGACCACAGCATGGGAGGAATTTTTCTGGTAGACTTAGCCCTTCACAGCATTACAAGGACTTCAAAAATTCCCAATGTAATCTTGAGGCAAAATGCCTTCCACATCCAGAGAAAGAACTATGGAATTGGAATGCAGAATGAAGCAGACTATTTTCTCATGTATTATGTTTTCTTTTGGTTTTTCTCATGGTTTCTCCCATTCATTTTAATTCTTCCATGCAACATGACTAAGGTGAAAATATATTTAGTAAGAATGCATGTGTAGAACCCATATAAGATTGCACACTGTGTTGGGGAGGGAGGGGGAAAAGAAGGGGGAGAGATGAGGAGAAAATCTAAGATTTATGGAAGTGATTGTAGAAAACTGAAAACAAATAAATTAATTAATAAAAAAAAACCAATGAGAGTATGGACCCAGAAGGGACCTCCGAAGTCATCAATTCCAACTTTCTCATTTTGAAGATGAGGAAACTGAGGCCCAAGGAAGTTGTGTCTTACCTAACTAAGTATCAGAGGCAGGATACTACATGATTATTCAGAAACTGATTTTCTAATTTTTAGATAGTTTCTGTTTCTCTTCTTTCTCTTCTTTTGATAGTTTCAGACTTCCAAGTCTCCTCTGCTGGATGATCAATTTCCCACAAAATATATTTGTGGGTATATTTCACATCTCTGTCCTGAACCCTCTTCTATATTCCTGTGCCCCCTCATCTCTATGTAGACTTCCAGATCTATATAGCCATCACTCCCTATTCGGCCAGGTGGTGTTAAGCCAGGAGTCAGGAAGAGCTGAGTTCAAATCCAGCCTCGGATACTTTACTAGCTGTGTGACCAAGCAAATCATTTAACCCTGTTTCCCATAGTTTCCTCACCTATAAAATGAGGTGGAGAAGAAAATGGTGAACCACTGTCTTTGCCAAAAAAAATTCCAAATGAGGTCATGAAAAGCTGGACACAACTGAACAACAACTAAGTCCTATATTGAACAATTTCCTCTGGATATCACATGGGTATCTTAGAGTTAACATGTCCAGAAGAAGACTCAGTTTCTTTTCCCCAAAATCTGCCCACTCTCCAAATTCCCTATTTCTGTAGAAGATGCCACTATCCTTCTTGTCACCCAAATTCATGACTCTGGAATCATCTCTTTACTTTTTCTCATGCTCCATTTGCAATCAGATCCAAAGTGTTATCAGTTCTACATCCAAAACAGTTTCATAGACATTCTCTTCTCTCCACTCACCATTCCAGTTGAGGTCACCACCATCACTCACCTGGATCATACAATAAATTCCTAACTAGTCTCCTTGTCTCAAGTATCTCTTCTTTTCCAGTCTATTTTCCATTTAGCTGCCAAAGTAATATTCCTAAACACAGGTCTGACCACATCACTCCCCAGCTCAATGAGCTATAATAGCTCACTGTTGCTTCTCAGAGAAAATACAAACTTCTCTGTTTTACATTAAAACCCTTCACCATCTGGCTCTAGCCCACTTTTCCAGCTTTATCCATCACTCCAACTGGCATACTCATTGTTCCTCTTTCAGGACACTCCACTTCCCTTTGCTGTTCACTTGTACAGGCTGCCCGGGGTATATTCCTTTACTACCTCTTAAAACCCCTGTTTTAAAGCTCATTTTAAGTAATACCTACTGCATGAAGCTCTTCCTCATCCTATTCCCTACCCCCAAGGTACAATTCTCTATCCCCACTTCTTCTAAAATAATTTTGTATTTACTTTATATTTCATATGGCAAGGTATTATTATTGCAACATGTTTTCCATTTGCTCATGTATATATATTGTTTTCCCCAACCAAACACAGAGCTCCTTGAGAGCACATACTGATTCCTTTTTGTATCACCTGCACTGAGCTCCATGCTAAGCACATAGTAGGCTTTTACTGAATCCTTGTTGATGACTGCCTTGATTGGTTGAGTAATGTCTACATCAGTGGTGTCAAACTCAAAAAGAAACGGTAGCCATTAAACATTACATAAAGATCCCTGTGGGCTGCATGTTAACTTAGAAAACCTCATAATAATCTTATTTATGTTCCATTGTACTTATAGTTACTTTGTTAAATATTTTCCAGTTATATTTTTATCTAGTTGGGAGGCTAAGCATGACCTCGTGATTGACATTTACAGGCTGTGATAAAGCAAGTTCATCAATGTTGCCTTAGCATTTCTCAGAAAGGTTTGATCACAGCTGTACCTAAATTTTTTTTATTTAGGTCAAATATCACTAACTATGTATAAACCACACCTTCATTTGAGGAGGCTGAGATGCATAGGACATGGTGTGATGAGGTAACTAATTACTAGAGAAGTCACAATACAGGAATTGGGGCTGAACCTGGAGGTGAGGAGGTCAACACAACCTCCTATTTTAAATAGTTTTTCTAGATAACAATCTCAACCAATCAGTCAATGAACAAGCATCCATTAGGTGCTTCTTCTGCCTCAGTTCCTGCACTAGGTGCTGGGGATACAAAGACAAAGTGAAATAGTTCTTGCCCTCAAGGAACTTATCTTCTACTGGGGAAGATGACATATATGTAAATAAATATTTGCAAAATAAATACAAAATAAACTATGATGGGTTGAGGGAAATCAAGACAAACTTATTTTGGAAAGTGACCCTTAAGCAGGGCTTTGACAGAAACAAGAGATTTTAAGAGGCAGAGGTGAAGTGGGAGTCCATTCTAGGTATGGTGACACAGCCAGGGCTGTTGTTTCTAGGCTGCCGAAGAATTGCAAGGTCTATCAGTACCCACCAAATTTGGGATCCTGGGGACAAAGCCTCCGTTTCCCTACTAGTTACAACTGAAATTTGATGGGAGAAGAGTTGAAGTTATGGGATAATGTGAGATTTGGGTAATATCTCAAGTTTTAGTCATCCTTGTTCGCAGGTCACTGAAGTCAGTCAATCAACATTTATTAAGCGTTCACTTTGTGCCATTGAAAGCTGATTTCAGATGTATCTAAAATTCATAAAAGGAGAATATTTGGCATTTCATTGAGGCTGTGGGACATCATTTTATGAGTGGTGAAAATAGACTGATTGGCAGATGTCTTTTTTAGGGATGATCTAAATACACAGTGCCCAAAGACAAGGGGATGAATGTATATGAGAAACTATTCAGCCCTAATACTCTGTGAAAAAGTATTAGGTATGATTTGATGCCTAGTATTATTGATTTAAATCTGGAACGAACTTTTTCAGAGGTTATCTAGTTGAATTGCCTCATTTTACAAGTGAGGACACTGAGTCCCAAAGAAATTAAATTACTTGCTCAAGATTACATGTGCAATCAGTAGGAAAGGAAGGATTCCACTCTAGGTCTTTTTGGCTCTAAACCTATTGCTTACTCCACTGTACCACCTAGATTCCTGAGCAACCTCAGAAAGACATCATCTTGGGGGGAGAAGCCAAGATGGTAGAGTAGAAAGATTCACATATGCTAGCTACGAACCCACAGCCTATGGATCTCCTGTAAATAGAACTCCCAACAAATTCTGGAGCAGTGGAAGTTACGCAGCCACAGAGTGAAGGAGATTTCCATTCCAGAGAGCCCTGAAAAACTGATCCCAAAGATCCGTTGCGCACCAGATGAGAGCGGAGTCCAGCCCTTCCCTGACCATGCAGCAAAGAGAGGAGCAGATCAGGGCAGGCTTCAGGGACGGAATCTCCAGCGGCCGCAAAGGTCCCTCCACCCACAGACACACAGGTCAGGAGAGAGACTTCTGGGCTGGCCGAGAGGGGAGCAGGGTGTCTCCAAAACTCAGGGACCCTCGGGAGGCAGCAGCAGAGGCAGCGGGCTGCCAGGAGCTCCTGGAGCAGGCAGGAGCTCGACAGGAGCTCCATTACTGAAGATCTCTGCATAAACCCCCTGAGGGAACTGAGCCTGGGAGGCGACCCTGCCCCCACCTGAGCATCAGAACTTAAGCTCAC
>CM053769.1:78568647-78611595 GCA_028658325.1 Potorous gilbertii
ATATATATATATAATATTACATATAAAGTAATAGATAATATAGTTATAATTATGAATAATAAATTATTTATTTATTATCCTAATCATTTAGCATGTATAAAACTGTGCTACTTTTCTTATTGGATATGTCATTGACAAAGGTTTAAGCATCATGCTCCTAGCCCCATTTTTCCTCTGTTGTTTCAACTGTGTGATTTTGCATAGCACCATGCTTTTTGGGACCATGTCTTGTGCTTTAACAGAAGTGCCTATACTTGCCCCAGGCACACATAGTTGATAAATGTTTGGCACAGGATTTGAACTCAGATCACACAGACTCCAAATCAGGCCGTCAGCAATCTGTCAACAAGCATTTTTATTAAGGGTTTCCTTTGTGCCAGGCACTGTGCTAAGGACCAGAATACAAATTCTAGCAAAAAGAAAGTTAATCCCTGGCTTCATGGGGTTTACATCTAATGGAAGAAGGCAACATATGAAAGGAAGCTGGGGATGGGCGGGGTAAAAGACAAGGAGATGGTGCATAGATCTGCATAGATAGGTAAATTGGGAGTATAATCCAGTAAGGAAATAAAGACATGACTGGCAGGGGTATGGTTTCAGAAAAACCTGGGAAGACTTATATGAACTGCTACAAAGTGAAATGAGCAGAACCAGGAGAACATGGATTGAAAGACAAAGTTATTTGTCTTTACTAAATTGTTTTTGCCCAAATGCTTCTTCTCTTCTGCTTAATTCGCTTGGAATCATTTCATGCAGGTCTTTCTAGGTTTCTATAAAACTGTGTATTTCATCATTTTGTGTGGCACAGTAACGATCTATCACATTAATATGCTGTAATTTATTTAGCTATTCTCTAACAGATGGGCAACCTCTTAGCTTCTAGTTTTTTGTTACTACAAAAAGAGCTGCTATGAATATTTTTGTACATATAGGTCCTTTTCCTTTTTTTTAAAAATTTCTTTGGGGTATAGAATTGCCAAAGTTATCTGCAACAGGTCTGATCTTACCATTTAATATGGAAATATCTTTCTTTATGTCATAAATATTTCCTGAAAAAAATGTTTAAAGTTAATTTTGTAAATCAATAGCAATTTTGGGAACAACAGCAATCAAACTTTTTGGTCTCAGGACCCTTTACACTCTTAAAAAATTATTGAGGATCTCTCAAAGAGTTTTTCTTAATGTAGGTTATAGATATCATTAGTCTATTTGAAATTTTAAAATCTTAATATTATTATGAAAATAGTTTTAATCTTGTAGATCCCCTGAAAGGGTGTCAGAAGCCCCCATGGGTCCCTGTACCACACTTTGAAAAGCACTGTATTAGAAGAAGTTGTTCTTCCCAAGGACCAAAACCAAGAACTGTTATGACCAACTAAATTCATTTTACTTTTAGACTATTATTATTAGACAAATATTATTATAATATTAAAAATAATATTATTAGACTAAGAGATCAAAGGAATGCCCTGGACACAGAGTAAGATACAATCTTTCACCAAAGCCTTACGGATAACATGGTATGCGTGGAATGGAAGTAACCATAATAAGAATTCATATTTATGTAGCACTTAAAAGTTAGCATAATACTTTTTCTCACAACAACCCTGTAGAATGGCTATCCAAGTATTAAAATCTCCATTTTACAGATAAAGAGGTTCAGAGCAGGTAACCATATCCCTATAGCTTATAGGAAGCAGGACTCAAACCCAGGTCTCCTGGCCCAGTGGACAAGTGTTTAGAAGTGTTTTCGACTAAAATCTTCTTTAGTCATGTTCATTCCTGAGCTCTGTACCCAGCCTTCTGCTGGACATCTTTTCTGGAGAGGGGCAAGGAGACAGAAACAACGTCTTTATCAAACTCACACATGGCTTGCAGCTGAATAGTAATTTCCCAAACAAGGTAACTGGGAACCCAATTCCACAGGCTAGACTAAAACTCCCCAGATGACACTGAATAAGGCTAAATGTGGAGTCCCAGATGGCAGTTAGAAAAGTCAACAGCACAAGGAAAGAGGAAGGGATCGTGACTTTATATAAAAATGATTTGGGGGCTTAATACTAAACTAAGATGAATGCATGCTTTGACTGTCCCAGGGCTAAAGTCATCTGGAGCTACGCTGATATACTTTAGGGCAGCTGCATGTCCCTGGGAAGTTCCTGGGGAGGTCAAAGCTGCTGGATAGATTGAGTTTGGGAGTTCTGAGCTGCACAGTCTAAGCTGATGTGCAAACAGCTATGTACAAACAAACTATAAAGGATAAATCTGAAGTAATCAGTGGAGGGAAGGCATTAGGAATAAGAGGCATCAGGAAAGGCTTCCTATAGAAGGTAGAAATTCAGCTAAGACTTGAATGAAACCAGGAAATGGAGATGAGGAGAAACATTCGGGCATGGGGGATTTACTCTTATAAAAGAGTAAGTCAGGAGTATCTTGTTTGATTATCCTGTTGGGGAAATATGAGAAGAAACACAAAGTACAAGGTAGGTGGGTGGTAGCTGGGGAGAGTGGGTATAAGATATGAGAAAATGGGAAGGGTGGGGTGGGAGCGGGACAGATTAGGAAGGGCTTTGAATGCCAAACAGAAGATTTTACGTTTGATTCTAGAGGCAAATGGGGAGGTTATTGAATGGGGGCTGGAGGGTTAAGGGTGGAATGATCTCACCTGTGCTACAAGGATCATTCTGACAACTTAGTGGACCAGAGTATGGAGAGGAGTGGGCAAAACCACCTATTGAAACAATCCAGGTGTGAGATAATCATGGTGGTGGCCGTGTCAGCAGAGACAAAACACCTAAAAGAGATGTTAGAAGTTAAAACTGATAGGCCTTGGAAACAGATTAGATATGGGGATGATGATGAGACAGAATAAGAAGTAGGATGAAATAACCTTAGCTTGGGATTTAGAGAACTTGAATTCTGGTGCATATTACCTGTTTAACTTTGGGCAACTCACTTATCCTGTCTGGGCTTCAATGTCTGTTTCTGTGAAATGAGGATGATATGATCCCTAAAGCCCCTACCAATTCTGGATCTGTTATTTATTTTTATTTGGATTCAAGTGAACGGAAATACTTTGTAATCCCAAATCTGTTAAATGATTTTAAAAGACCAAAAAACTTTTGGATGACTTGCCCTTTTTCTCATGATAAAAAAATCTACATTTTCACTCATCCTCTGAGTATTTCCTGCTTGAAACAAACGTCAACAGAATTCTATTTGTAGAATAACATATTGCCTATACAAAAGGCAAAGTAAAGGATTGTAACCCCAAATATTTTACCAAAGATTGAAATGCCTTTGAATCGTAAAACTGAGACACTAGTATTAGAAATATTTTATAACATGATTCAGGAAATTCACTGCATCCACTCTTAGGTCAAATACAAATCTCTCTAAGGTCACCTGGTCCTTTCTGCTCTTGCCATCTTTACTGATTTTTTATCCAAGTAAATGTTATTCCTTCTGACAATGTGCAGAATTCAGGAATTGCTAATACTCGACTTTCTCGATGATCAGAGCTTTATCACCACCCAAATTCAATCTGCCAAACCTTTTTCACTCCAGTGCCCTTAAGGATAAGTTCAAACACAAGCTTTTCTAGCAGCACTTCATTCTTCCTTGGAATATAAGCCAAAAGATATATATCCTAGAGAGTTACCCTGGTAACAGCAAAGTCAGCTGTTACAATGCCCCAGGGCTGAAGGTTCTTAATTATAACCAGAAACATAATGTTAGTAAGTAATACCGTTGTCAACTCATTTCTTTACCATTTGAACTAATCATTAATTGGCAACTGGACCTTGAAAATGTGCATTGCTTATAGTATTACTCTATAAATATTTGTTGCTTGATTTGTTGATAAATAAATGTCCCCTTAGCTCAAGTGACAGAGTACTATTAAAGAACAACGCGGCAGACACATGCTAAAGAAAGATGCTAATGAGGATCAAGGTAGAGTTCCAGAAGGAAGTTTGCACAGAAGCAGTGTTTGATTTTCATTCCATTTTCTGCACAATTTAATGTAGGCATACATAGAAAATTTAACATGTAAAAGGGGCCCCATAGAGCTTTCTAGAACAGGTGTAGCTAGCTTAAAAATGAAACATTAATATCTTCAATATCAAATAATTTTTCCTGTAATTATGAATACATGATTTTCTAGGTTTCTAATATGGAACAGGAATGAAAATTAAAAGAGGGAAAATATCTGGCAAACCCTTGCTGTTCAAGTTTTGCCTAGAGTTTCTGAATCCTATGTAATAATATTCACAAGAGAGAATTCTTGACTGTGGGTAAGATTAGTCATTTTTGCTAAGGAAATGATATGTGGGTTGGTCTACAGCAGAGATAAGAGTTGTAATTCTATTTATATAGGAGACACTCTTCAAGAGCTAAATATAAATTAAATTATTATTAAGAAAATAAGGTTTTTCCTACCTCAATAGTTTTAAACCTCTGAAATGAAGATTTTTTAAGTGAATAATCCTTTCCTTTCAATTTATGTTTTATATTAGATATGCAGATTAAGTAATATTTCAATTGAAAAGTCTGCAAAGATATTTTCAAAGGGATTAACAGCTAGTTGAGGAACTGTCTATAGAAGACCTCTACTTAGATTTAAGTAAAGGTGTAAGAAGTTGCTATTCCAGAGGTCTCATTGGTCATCCATGCACATAATATAAAAAGATGCAAGTGATAAACTTTAATGTGCTCATGAAGGGTTACCATGCAAATAATAACCCAAGACAAGGCTGTCTAGGGCAAGGAAAGTTCTCAGGTAATAACTCATGCATATTTCCTATCATCTAGATATGCACCAAGATAAGGAAACCAAAGTTAATACTGAAAAGAGGTAGAAAAAACAAAAATGGAAGAGAGTAAAAAGAGACTGGCATTACAGGAGAATATTGTAGATGACATCCCTCTTGTGTCTTCCACAGACCAGGTAATTCTAGAGCCCATATAGGTTACTGGGCCATGGAAGATCCAGTACCACCAATGCTGCCCTTCCCCACTTGACTTTGCCATTTAAGCATACTTAAATAGCATACATAAAGCCTACTACCCCTGGGCCATCTGTATCCTTAGGATTTCCAGGCTTTTCCTTCTGTCCTTTTGCTGAACTTCTGAATATGTGTAATTTCCTCAATTACAGTGTGAGCTTCTTAAAAGTTGAGACTGTCTAGCTTTTTCAATATGTATCATCAGTACTTAGTACAGTGATTAGCACATGATAAGTGCTTAATAAATTTATTCATTCATAGTTTAACTAGAATTCACATGCTGCTAGGTTATTAGATTAAATGAGATTAACTTTGGCCTGTTTAAACGACCAGACTCAAAAACTATCTCATCTTGAGAGCTACCTGGAAGACAATCTCTAATGAACATGAAGCCTGCATCTCATGCTGTATGATATTTTTACCAATGACTTGGATGAAGGCACAGATGGAATATTGATCAAAGTTTTGGCTGACAGGACTAGAATAAATGGTTAATATACTGGACAACAGAGTCAAGATACAAAAAGGTCTTCACAAGTTATCATGAGAGGCTAAATTGAATAAGATGAAATTGCAGAGATAAATGTGAAATACTATACTAAGGTTCAAAAATCAACTTCACAGGTACAGGATAGGAGAGGAATGGCTAGACATTCTGCTCATATCAGGACGATTTGGAATTTTTGATGAACTGTTAAGTTCAGTATGAGTCAATGTGCTGAATGTGACATGGCAGCCAAATTAATTGATTCATTAATTAATGCCATTTTAGCCTCAATTAAGAAAGGCACAGTGTCCGGAAAAGAGGTGGCTATAGCCCTGTAGCACTCTGCTTTGGCCACAGTGTTCTATTATGAGCCCAACATTTTAGGAAGGTGGTTGTCAAGTTGTAGGAAAAACAGAGTGGTAATCAGGATGACGAAGGACCCCAAGATGATGCACTATGAGATATAACTGACGGAATTGGGCATCATTAAATTTTACACAGAGTATAAGTAGGGGCAGCTAGGTAGGACAGTGGATAAAGTACAAGGCTGGGAGTCAGGAAGATTTCATCTTCATAAATTCAAATCTGGCCTCAGACACTTACTAGCTTGTGACCCTGGGCAAGTCACTTAATCCTGTCTGCTTCAGTTTCTTATCTGTACAATGAGCTGGAGAAGGAGAAATGGCAAACCACTTTAGTATCTTTGCCAAGAAAACCCCAAATGGGATCACAAAGTTGGACACAATTCAAATGACCGAAAACCTATGAGTTTATTACTATAATAGGAAAATCATAAAAATTAGTACAGGACATGGATAGGCTACTAAGTGGGTTCTCTAGGAAAGAAGGTATCCATGTACACTTTTAAGTTTAATTTGTATTTCATAAGTATGGCCAATTAGCAAAACAACGAATCAAGCCTTAATTTGTAGTCATCAAAGATTTCTGAGATAGAAATGGTCGCAACAAAAATTTGACACTGAGCCCCCCCATGAGGTTTAGTGATGGCTCCAGCACACATATGGCACAAGTCTTCATCCAAGTCATTGGTAAAAATATTATACAATATGAGACCCAGCACAGATCAAAGGTTCCTGTTCACTAGGGACAACCTTACAGGTTGCGGTCAAGATGGAATGTTCTTTCAGTCTGGTCATTCAAATAGATCAAATTTATTTCACCTAGCTAATATTACCTTTGTGTTCCCAAAGAAAATGTGAATTAGTATGAATGAATCTATGACTTAGGAATGAAAGATAAAAAGGAAGACTCATTCAAAGTTGAACAGGTTGTAGATAACCATTCTCCAGCAAATTCAAAGACCTAGGTCATGTCTTACCTCCCAATAATCTCCCTGATCCCGTCAATCTACAGATGATTCTCCTTCTCTTAGAAACTCTGATAGCATTTGTTAATCCCTCTCTTTTGGTACTTACCATAAAATGTTTTGCACTAGTTAGCCTTTCATATATGCATTCCTTGTTTATACATTTAAACTGTAAAGTCCTTGAGGGCAGGAGACATGGTTTATTCTCTGTAGCCCCCACAATACTTAGCATAGATTTTGTACCCTTACAGTGAAAATGGTGAAATGGATAGATGTCCATCTCTGAAAACAGAATAGAATGTATAAAATGTACTTCCATAAGCACAAGGAAGTTATTTTCAATATTTATTATAACTCACAGAAGAAATTTATGTGTAAGGACTCTCTGATAATACTCATCCCCTCTAGTTGGTACACAGGGAGTTTTGATTTACTTTTTATGTCTTTGGGCAAAGACATTTAATGCATTGTTCTTGACAGAAATGTTGCTGGTTTTTTTCCTTTTCTTCATGTACGAGTAAGACCAAGAGACAGTATATTTCTAGTTCAGTACTACACATCCCTTTGGGGTATTGTCAGCTCCAACTGTAAGCTTCCTATGCCACTGCTCACCAGAGAAATACATGATTAATTTTTAAAATGCCTTGATGGGACTCAGTGCTTTATTAATAACCATGTGATTCCTTTTTCTATCAAACTAAATTCCCTAAGCTGGGGACTTTGATTTTGTAATCTGCAAGGTATTTTAATAGGCTGACTTTACTTTGACACTACGCAATATCCATGATCTCCCATATAATCGGTGGGGATAGTCACTCCATCAAAGCAAATCCCATGGTACACTTGCAAGATCACACGGTAGGGACTTCATAAATGTTTACTGACTAACTACTGATTGCTTCTTCATCTGTAAAATGAAATGGTTAGGCTGGATGACTTTAGAATTCCCTTCAGCTCTAAATCTTTGATTCCTCCGCACCTTCTCAACTTACGTGTTCCTTGCCCGTCTTTCCAAAAATCCTCCATAGAAGCTCTGCTTGATTCATGCCCTTCTATTGTTGTCTCATTCTCACTTCATGACTAGCCCACCTCCTCTTCTAGTCCTTTGCATTCTTCACAACATCTTTTATGCTATTTCTCACATGCAAGTCATTGTTGACAATAGACAATAACCTACTTACACCGGGATATCTGTAAGAGCCTCCTGTTTGGTCTCCCAGATTCAAATCTTTCTGATGCCTTATCCATTCTCCTCACAGTCTGAACATATCATTCCCTTGCTCAAGAAATTCCATTGATTCCCTATTACCCCTGGGATCAAATGCAAACTGATGTGTTTGACCACAATCTGGCTCCAACCTACATATCCAAACTTGCAAACCATTATTCTTACTAGAGGTAACTAGGTAGTGCAGTAGATAGATTACTAGAAATAGATTACTCAAGTCAGGAAGACTTGAGTTACTAGCTGTGTAATCTTGGGTAAGTCACTTAACCTCAGTCATCCTGTTTCTTCAACTGTAAAATGATTTTTTTTCTGGTCATCCCATATGCCTGGAATGCTCTCCTTTCTCCTGACCTCCCTGGCATCCTTTTAAGACCCAACTAAAATTCTACCTTCTATAGGAAGTCTTCCCTAACCCCCCTTCATTCCAACAATTTCTTTCTTTTAATTATTTCTTGTTTAGATTATACCAAGCTGCTTTGTACATATTTGTTTACATGCTGTTTTCCCCATTAAATATAAGCTCCTTGAAGGAAGGGCCTACCTTTTGTCTCTTTTTGTATCCAGAGCCCTTAGCATAGTGCCTGACACTTAATAAATGTTGAATTTAATTAAAATAGGATATTATTAATAGCACCATCTCCCAAGACTATTGTGAGGATTGGTGCCTGGCAGTAGAAGGTGCTTAATAATTTGTGTTTGCTTCCTTTCCTTCCAATATATATTATACAACCCAATTATGCATGTGCACATGCACGTGTGTGTGTGTGTGTGTGTGTGTGTGTGTGTACAAACATACACAGAGACCATCTCAAAAGTCTTAGCGCCGGTTTGAGCTTCAATAACTTCAGATGTATAAGTGCCATAAATGTACAAATATAATATTTAAAAGTTTGATTATTTAAATTTGTTTTATATTTGGTTTGTGAATTTTGAATAATAAGTTTTAAATTTTAACACTACAATGCACAGCAATTTCTGGATGACACTATCTCAGATGGGTGTGTAAAGGAGGTCCTCTTGCTTGACCATCTCAGTCACCTGATCTTTCTCTATTAAATATTTTCTTGTGAGGCCCAACTGACATTTACACATCAAAACTTTATTCTTTGAATGATCCTAAAACTAAGATTACAAATTAAATCCTTTCAGTCATGGAGCACCAGCAGAAGAAAGTTGTTGACAAGTTTACAAACTAACTAGAGCACTATGTAGCCCAAAATGGTGTTTATGTTGAATTTTAAAAAGAAATTCATCAATACTCTTTTAAAAAATTAAATAATTAACCTGTCAAATATTGTTTTTTATAACTTTATAGTAATTACACTTCCGAAGTTATCAAAACTTAAAACTGAATTACTACTTTGGGGACAGTTTGGTATATGTTTGGTGTATACATATAGTCACACACTCTGTCTTCCCAGTTAGAATATAAGCTCTTTGAAGGCAGGGACTGTTTTATTTTTGTTTTTATACTCCAGTATTTAGAACAGTGGTTGGCACACGGTAGACACTCAACTGCTGATTAATTGACCATCAGTCTTTCCATTTCCCTTTGGGTTATTTGTAATCTTGATTCTTCTGTGGTTGTGGTATTCCAAGATTCACAGCCACATGGCATCATGAGGAGAACAGGAGTGATAGGGGACTATTCTCCATAAAATCAGTTCCTATTTGTCTTAACCTCTTCTACCGTAAGGTCTACAAAAGAAAACCCCCAGATCTGCAGTTGGCCTTCTCCCATTTTATTATTCCTAGCTCACTCACAGAAGGTACCAAAGCTTCATAAATCAATCTTATTAAAAGCACCTTAGCAAAAACATAAGACCTCCTGAGTGATTCTCAGCATCTCACAAAGTAGTTTCCTCTGAGCAAGGCATGTGCTTTAAAAAACCACAACTAAGCTATAAACCAACCACCCGGTATTATACTTAATCCCTGCACTGTAGCCTCCAGAATAAAGTGATCAGAATCATAGCCACTCCTTGCTATGGCTTCCTGACAATATTATCCTCAAACACGCTAGAAGACTTGAAGTTCTAAAGCAATATTATTTAATACCATTTGGTTAAAAAATAACAACTAAACCATCACACCTTAGAATAATCATTTTTGTGTCATGGACCTCTTTGGTAGACTGGCAAAGCCTTTGGATCTCTTCTTGGAAAAATCTTTTTAAATCCATATGATAAAATACAGAAGATTACAAAGGAAACAGTTATTTTAGAATAATTATCAACTTTTTGGTGGTAGCAAAAAATTGGAAATTGAGGGGATGTCTATCAACTCGAGAATGGCTGAACAAGTTGTGCTATATGAATGTAACGGAATACTATTGTACTATAAGAAATGACAAGTAGGCAGATTTCAGAAACACCTGGAAAGAGTTACATGAACTGATACAAAATGAAATGAGCAGAACTAGGAGAACATTGTACACAGTAATAACACTGTGCAACAATCAACCATGAATGACTTAGCTCTTCTCAGTAATACAGTGATCCAAAGTCATTCCAAAAGACTCATGACAGAAAATGCTATCCACCTCTAGAGAAAAAACTGATCAAGTGTGAATGCAGACTGAAGCATGCTATTTTCATTTAAAAATTTTTTTTGTAGTTTTCCCCTTTTTGTTCTGACTCTTTTTTCACATGACAAATATGGAAATATGTTTTACATAATTGGACATATATAACTATGTCAAACTGCTTACCATCTTAGGGAGGAGGAAGGTGAGGAAAGGAGAGAGAAAATTTGGAATTCAAAATTTTCTTTTAAATGAATGCTAAAAATTGTCTTTACATGTAATGGGAAAAATACTATTTAAAAGAAAAAATAAAATAAAATCATTCCCCCAAATAATTATCAAAATATTTTTTTAAAACTTTATAGACCCCAGGTTCAAAAGTCTTGCTTTACAACTTATTTTTGTGTATTGCTTCTATAAAGCAACTATCAAAAGATATGAGCAGGCAGTTTTCCAATGAAGAAATCAAAACAATTTATAGGCATATAAAAAAATGCTCTAAATTATTATTGGTTAGAGAAATGCAAATTAAAACAACCTCGAAATGTCATTTTATAGCCTAAAAAATTGACTGACTAAAATGATAGAAGGGGAAAATGACAAATATTGGTGAGGATGTGGAAAAATATTGGAACACTAATTCATTGTTGGTGGAATTATGAACTCATCCAACCATTTTGGAGAGCAATCTGGAATTATGTCCAAAGAGTTATTAAACTACCTATGCCTTTGGACCCGGCTTGGTCTATTTTCAAAGATGATTAATGAGAAATGAAAAAAACCCTATATGTTATAAAATGTTTATAGCACCTTTGTGGTAGCAAAGAACTGGAAATTGCAGGGATGCCCATCAATTCAGGAATGGCTGAACAAGTCCAGGTATATGCTTGTGATGGAATACTACTGTGTTATAAGAAATGAGGAACTCAATGATTTTAGAAAAACAAGGAAAGATTTGCACAAAAATGAAGGGTGAAATTAGTAGAACCAAGAGAACATTCTATATAGTAACCATAATATTCAATTTTGAGTGAATAAGTTATTTTTACTATTATAAAAACCCAAATTAACTATAAAGGATATATGAGGAAAAATGCTATTTGCATCCAGAGAAAGAACTGATAAATAGAAGTATGTATAAAACAATTTTACATATGTATGTGTGTATATATGTAGGAATATGTATACACACACACACACATATATATATGTTTGTGTCTAATGATAGCCATCTCTATGGTGGTGTAGGGGAAAGAAGGGGGATAGAGGAAAAAGGAAAAAAGAAATTTACATGATAAATTAGTTGTATATTTGAAAAAACAGCAAGTTCTACATAGTAGATTTGCAGTTTCATGTGTAATCATCTTTTTTTTTTATTGTACTAAGTTATGGAAATGCTTGTTTTATTCCATAAATTAAAAAAAATAAAGTTGATAAACTTCATGCTTAATAAAGCAACTCTCTTCTCCTGCCCCCTTTGCTCCTTGACATCTATACAAATTAATAAAACCTTATAGGCATAACCTTTAGCCACAGGGTTTCTAACAATATGGTTTCTATGGTAAATTAAGAAAAATGGGGTTTGACTTAGGAAGTTAAACCCAAGCATTTTTATGTAAATGCAGAGGTTGTTTTCTGAACTTTATTTTTCTGTTTCAAGAACAGTTCACTTTGTGCAGACTGTCTCTAACCTGTCCCTTTCAACACCAACCAAAAAACCCTTAATTCCATGAAAACACGCCCAACTTGCCTTCTCTGAGAGGAAGCAAAGGCAGCCAGCTCCTTCCACTGTGTACTGTTCTCACTCCAATGCCTATTGTACAGACTAGCTATCATACAGTGTTGGTCACAAATGAAATCCAAGAGTTATTTCTAGCTTTCAGCTTGGTTTTAAAGCTTAAAATTGCATTGGACGCAGGGTTTAAAGACCATTGATACAATGTATTTTTTTCCGTTATTTTTTCTGGTGTGCTATATTCCTAGAGAATCACAGAATGTCAGAAACAGCAGAGACCTCAGATCATCTAGTCTAACTCTCTGCTCAGCACAGGAAACCCACTCTACAATACTCCTGACAGGCAGCTATCCATTGTCTCTTCAAATGTGTCCGGTTGTGTGGAACTTATTGCCTTATAAGGCAGTGCATTGTTATCACACAGCTCTAATTATTAAGAAGTTCTCTGCCTTATGTTTTGTTGAATTTAGTTGGTCCTAGTTTTCCCCTTGAGAATGAGGCAGAATCAGTCATTCTTCATCCACATGACGAGCCCTTCAAATATTCTGAAGACAATTTGATTATTCTATCAGAACACCACCAGAGGTTTTAGCACATATGATCAGAGGGATATCATTACAGAATGTAATTCCACATTTCATAGTGATTTGAAATTGACCTATGATCTGGGATTTCACTAGCATGGGTGCTCCAGACCTTGAATCAGATCACAATTCCCCAACAACTTAATGGAAAGTCTTCCATTAATCACCCAGGGACAATCTGTGATGAACTTATATGAACTTCAGTTGTTCATCGTCTGTACTATTGCCTGTACTAGAGATTGAGTTCAATAAGACCTGGCAGACCGTGGGGGTCCATTTCAAGAATTCAAGGTTACCTCCATGCCACAATGAGCCATCAGAATATGGCATTAGTGGGGAAACCAATTGTAAAAACACTAAAGACCTGTGATTTTGTCAGCATAGGAACTTCTTGTATGGAAACTCCCTCTGCCTACATAGAACAGCTATTATTTAGTGGATAAGTCCTGGAGAGAGTTAGTCTCGAAAATGTGAAGTGATTTGACCAAGGCCATAGAAGTAGAGGTGGCAAGAGGTGGCTGTTGACCCCAGGTCTGGAATCCCTTTCTCCAACTGAATATTCCATTACAAATGGATAAAACCACCTTATGTGAGTGAATACGGTAGCATGGAAAGGGTGTTTGTTCTGGAATCAGACGACCTGGGTGTAAATTCTATCTCTCCCCTTGTGATGTTGGACCAGTCACTTAACCTCCCTAGGCATCAGTTTCCTCATCTATAAATTAAGGGGGTTGGACTAGATTTTCTCTGAGCTTCCTTCCAGTAATATCTAATACAATTCAATGAAAACCACAGAAAAATTCATCTGAACAGAGATTAAATTCAGTGCTCAATACTGAAACCAGAGGACAGTTGAAACATATCTCCCTCCTCTTGGTAGATGTTAGGGATTACGGATGATGAATGTTGCATAATATAACAGATGTAGCCACTGTGTTAGGTTGGTTTTGCTAAAATGCTTTTCTTTGTTACAAGGTAGTATTGAGAGAAAAAAATAGTAGAGCATTTTTAGAAACTCAACCATCTGGAAGGAGATCAAAATGTATAAAATCACTTCATATAACCAGAGCTCATAGCTCACAACCAGAAATAATACATCAAAATATATAAAATCATTTCAGGTAACCAGAACTCAGCTGCTAATCTTGCCTGATAACCAGAAAAGAATTGGAAACTAGAAAGGAAGCAAAAAAGGACTTAAAGAAACCAAAACAGACTGAACAACATCCACGCACTAAATCTCAGTCTTTTCCTCATAGAAGTGGCCCTCAAGACCCTCACTCAGAGCTTTTCTACAGTGTTCCCTCCCCCACCGCATGATGACTTCTCTATCAACAACCTTGTGGAATTCTGGGATTTCTATCATTGAGGCTTTTGCCCTGGGTTCAAGAATTTCTAGTAACAGTTCTGTAGATAAGTACAGGGCAATAGCTTTGAGTCTACATTATGAAAGGTCTACAATAATAAGTAAGAAATTTGACCTTCCTTATAGGCAATAGGGAGCCATGGAAAGGTTTTGAGCAAAGGATAATGCTGTCAAAGGAGTGCTTTAGGAAATTTCATGTGGCAGTGGATTGCAGGAGTGAGGAAATACAAGTTAGGGGTAGGGAGTCAAGTTAGAAAACTACTGCAATACACTAGGCAAGTAATAGTGATAGCCTGATGTAGCACCACAGGTTTTCATTTGTTTTTGTTTTTTTTAAGTTCGCATGATTTCATTAGTGTAAAGAATCTCCAGTGAGCAAACTTAGAATCATGGATCTAGAGGTGGAAGGTCATTGGATCTATTCCCCTCATTCTACAGATGAGGAAACTTAGAGGTGAGTATAGGTGAAATGTCCCTTTGTCCATGGTAGCACTGATGATAAATGACAGAATTCTAATTCAGGTTCTATGACTGAATTCAGCACTCTTTCCACTTAAACTATGTTAACTCCCCATGGCAATGGGAATGCACAGGACAATATAAGTGTAAGAGATACTTAAAAAGAGTAACTCATGGGGCTTGACAACTGATTGGACATGGGAGATAAGCAATCAGGAGGAGTCAAAGCGTGTTGAGCCTGAATTATTAGAAGAATGATGAGAATGTCGTTAACAGGGAAGCCAGAAGGAAATGCTCAGGGTGGGGGGGAGGCAAAAGAGGGAAGAAGCTCTGTCTGTCTGTCTCTCTCTCTCTTTCTCTTTCAGAGGAGGAGACATGGAACAATGAGGAATATGTTTTGGGACAAGTTGCAGCAAGATGCCTAAACAGAAATATCCAGCAGATTCTTTAAATTGACCTGAAAATCAGGAGAGGAATCAGGACTGCAGAGAGTTAGTTATATTTTAAGCTGTGGTAGTAAACCTAGACCACTAAGGAAAGGAGTTCAAAGAGATAAGGGAACCCTGTGTAAAAAATATTGTGGCAGGTTGAGGGGGTGGGGAGGAAGTAAAGAAAATGGAAAAAAGAAAAAAGTCAGATAAATAAGAAAACTACAATTATGCAGTGTGCATAGAAGCTGAAGAACCAAAATAGGATAGTCAAAGTTATCACAGAAAGATCAAAGAGAATGTGAATGAAGAAAAGGCCTCTGGATATGGCAATTAGAAATTATCAATGCAATTTGACAAATATTTATTTAAGGGCTGATATGAGCAAAGTCAGACTAAAAGCCACTAGATAGATAGCCTGGATGCTATGCTGACAGCCCTAAGGTACTAGGGGAACAAAAAGGAAGTTGTAAATCGCCTCATGTTTTCATAAGGTTTACGATGCACTTTCCTTAACAACAGTTCCATTAGGTAGGCAGGTGAGGAATCATTGTTCCCATTTTACAGATGACGAAATCAAAGTTCAAAGTATTTAATTATTATTAATGGGAAAGTGCAGGCATATGTCAAATTGGATGAGAACATGTAAAAAGGTGGAAATCTGCATTGGTAAGGAAATTAAGTACTTCACTTATATGAAAATCACTACTCGCATATGAAAACGTAGGGAAACTTATTGCTATCATCAAAGCATTAGACACTGAGTAGACCAGGAGTTCCTAACCCTTTTTTGCGTGTCATGGATCCCTTTGGCAATTGGATAAAGTCTATGGATTCCCTCTTGGATCAATATTTTTAAATGTATAAAATAATATATATCAGATTACAAAGAAAACCAAAGATGTATTTATTTTCCTATCCAAGTCTGCATACTCTCTGAAATCTACTCATGGACCCACTGGGCATCTATGGACCTCATGGATTAAGAATTCTAGATTAGGGTTAAGAACTTTTAGTCCAGACCCAGTAAAAAGGATGCTATTTGAAAAAAAAAATCATCTCTAGCCCTATAGGGCATTATATTCTAAAACAGACAACACTGATGGATACGTGATATCAAGGGATGCTATAGACACAGCCTCAAGTGAGGTTTAAGAGCAACTCAGTTTTCTGAAATTGTCATGGGATACTCCAAGTATTTGCTCATTTTTTAGGTAGCTGGGTGCTAATCCTCTAAGAATTCTGGTTTGGAAGTTTTAACTATATTAAAATCCTTATAAAATAAACCTTCCTGCCTTAATGAACAGTATTCTGAACAGAATTCAACCTGTTTGGATGAGTCAGTTACCTTCACAAACTCCATTTATTATATAGTAGATGCCCTTAGGGGGTACCAAGCTCTTTAGGTCTTCTTTGGGGCAGTGAGAGGTACAGTGGATAGAGTGTCAGGTCTGCAGTCAGGAGGACTCATCTTTGTGAGTTTAAACCTAGCCTCAGATACTAGCAGTGTGATCCTGGGCAATACTTAACCCTGTTTGCCTCAGTTTCTTCATGTGTAAAATGAGCTGGAGAAGGAAATGCAAACCACTCCAGAATCTCTGCCAAGAAAACTCCAAATGGTGACAGTCAGGAAGAGTCAGACACAATTGAAAAGGAATCAGACAACAACGGGTTTTCTTAATTCTATGCCAAATGTCTCTGCATTGCTGTGCTTTTCCAGGCAGTTATTCATCTTTCTCCAATTAATAACCACCCATGTTCTTCCCTTCTTATAATTGCACGAAGGAAGTCAGCAAGAACGCTTTTCACACCTTCTCCAGCCATTTCTCTCTTTTTCAATTACCCTTTCATTGTTGCTTTGGCTGTACAAGGCTCTTAGTATCCTATACTTGGAAATGACCTTATAGATCATCTTGACCAATATCTTGCTTGAGACTGGAAATCTCCTTTGAAACACCTTGACAATACCCACTTGATGCTATGGATAATATCTGCTCAGGAACACTTTCAGGGCTAGAGAACTCACTATATCACAAGGCATTTTCCCATTCTCATACTTTAAACAAAATATAATTGATATCTTTTTAAACATCATTTTCATTCACTTCTCTTTTTTTAAAGTTTATTTATTATATTGAGTCAAATCTGCCTTCTAATAACTTTTATCCTTTTGGTCCAGTCTGACTCTCAGGAGCTATGGAGAATAGTTTTTCAGATATCTGAAGGTGACATTCATGTTCCCTTTTTGTCTTCTCTTTTCCAGACTAAATATTTCCAGTTCCTTCAACCGTTCTTTATATTACATCATTTAAAGTCTTCTCCCTATCTTTCCGGGTTGTTTGATCCTAGCCACTCCAACCCTACTAAAATGTCATGCCCAGAACTATAAACAATGCTATCCTAACTGATACAAGGGACCCTCACTAATTTTAGATACCATACCTTAACTTTCTGTTGTTGTTAACTGTCATTCAATCGTTTCAGCTGTGGTTGTGTCTGATTCTTCATGACTCCATTTAGGGTTTTCTTGGCAGAGATACCGGAGTGGTTTGCCTTTTCTTTCTCTGGCTCATTTTACAGATGAGGAAACTGAGGCAAACAGGGTTAAGGTACTGGCCCAGGACCACATTGCTAGTAAGTATCTGGGACCAAATTTAAACTCACCAAGATGAGTCTTCCTGACTTTAGGCCCTGTGCTCTATCCACTGTGCCACCTACCTGTCCCTTTTGACCTAGGCACGTCTCTAAGACACTTAAATTGCAGAGGTGCTATCAATTTGCATTGGTAGTGCACTAATTGTTCATGAACTTTTTAGGAAATCACAGTACACTAGTGACTAATTCTGAGCCTGCAGTGAACTTAAAGCTCTAAATATTTTTTTCCACATAAATATACTGTAAACACCTTTCCCTCATTAAATTTTTTAATCTAAGTGCAGAACTTTTCCCTTATCTCCTTTAAAATTCAATCATCAATCCATGAGTAAACATTTATTAAGCTCCTACTATGTGCCTGGCATTGTGCTAAGCACTAGGGATACAAAAAAAAAGAAAAAGAGATTCCCTGCCCTCATGGAGTTTATAATATAATGGGGGAAACAAACATACACAAATCAAGCTATATATTTTATCTCCTTAGATATAGTTCATCATTCATGCTGTCAAGAGGTTCTTCATTCTTCTCCTCTAATATAGATTGTCAATCCCTTTCTGCTTCATATTATCTGCATATTGTATCCCATAGGTCTTCATCCAAATCATTGATAAAAATGGTGAACAACATGAGACTGAGGACAGAGACCCTAAGTATGACACCAGGCTATTCATCAATCAACCACCAGTTTCAAGGTACAAATTTGTCTCATTGTACTATCATCGAGTCTGCTGCTCTCTACCTTTTTCATAAGGATATCAGAGATTTTTATCGTGCCTTGCTGAAATCTAAATGTACCATAATGTCTGTATCTTTCTGATCTACTAGACTAATTAGTCCCATAAGCGAACAAAAACAAAAACCTTCTGTGAAATAGTACAATGCTATTAACATGCATTAATTTTCTCTTCATCCCACCTTCCCCTGGTATGGGGAGGAAACTACTGTAGCAAACATGTACAGTCAGACAAAACAAATTCCTACATTGGCCATATTCAAAAATGTTATATCTCATTCTGCATTTTGAAACAATCGTGTGTGATATACATTTATATAACTCATGACCTTAGTAGCTTAGCATTTGCAATGTATTCATGCATTGGAGTCAGAAGAGCTAAGATAGTTACACCAAAGAAGTACCAAAGTTCCTTAAGAAAGTATATACAAATACAACACTTTGATGGTTGAAATCTGGGTGCAGAATTATCTGACATAGGAAAATAAAGTAGCACCATGTCATCTTTTAAGTGCATCTTCAAAAAATATCAAAGACAGAAAGGGCATCTTGTAATGTTAATCAGAGGTAAAGAACTTTGCATACCCATTAATAGGGCTCACCTGGAGCCCATGAAGGGAAGCTTGATTAGGGGAGGTTTGTTTTGTAGGAAGGCCAACATTTTTGTTTAATTTCTAATGAGGCACTGGGTTGGGATGGTCATGATGCCCTCCAGCTGTGAAGGGGAGAGAGAGAGAGAGAGAGAGAGAGAGAGAGAGAGAGATGAGGTTTTGTTTTAGAGGCTTACTCTTTGGAATAAGGTTCAAAGGTTCGTGAGCCAGATGAGAGTCTGGGTAACCCATAGTAACTCTCTCCAGTGCAGGAGTCAGGAGGACCTGAGTTCAAATATCACCTCAGACACCTGACACTCACCAGCTGTGTGACCTTGGGCAAGTCACTTAACCCCAATTGCCTCATCCAGGGTCATCTCCAGTCATCCTGATGAATATCTGGTCACTGTATTTAGATGGCTCTGAGGAGAAGTAAGGCTGGTGACCTGCACAGTCCTCCCTTACTCAAAACAAAGTCAAGTGTAAGTCATGTCATTATTTCTCTGATAACAGGGTCTTCTTTGGCAACGAAGGATGAACACACATAAGGAGCCTCCCAGATGTTGGAGCTTCTTTCTCTGGTGACTATGTATGTATGTAATGATTAGACAGTTGAATACGTCTGTTGATCTGTGATGTATATATTGCTTATGGTCAGACAGTCGGAAGCCCTGCCTGTTGGTTTTTATTTCTCTGCTTGTATTTTCTCTGTTGGTGAATGTAATTAGATTGTTGACCCCTCAAAAGTTGCTTTTCTTTTAGAAAGTTAGATCTAAGAACCTATGCCAGCAGGCCATCCTGTATGTGTCAGTGTGTTTGCTGCTACACATCTATATATCATTTCCCTTGTTCAGTCGAGGTTAAAGTGACTTGTCTGGGGTCACACTGCTAGTAAGTATCTGAGGCTAGACTTGAACTTAGGTCCTCCTGATTCCAGGTCAGGTGGGTACTCTACCCACTACTTCCCAAACTCTTAAGCAGAACTCCATGCAACTGGATGTCTTGGTTACTCCCTTCTCTGAATAGCCTGTTTTGACCAATAACTTGTTCTTGGGTACCCAATCAAGAAGTTCTTCCTTAAGCCTCTTTCAAGTCCCTTCTAGTGCAACTAAATACTTGACAATCCTAAAACACAGAGGCCTCCAAAATTCCTCAGGGGAGATATGATGAGATAGGCAGAGAAGGAAGATTCTCTTCCCAAGTTCTACATCTAAAACCCAGAATTATTGTTTTTTATTATGTACAGACCACAAGCACTTAGAGAATTCACATTTCAGTTCTGGGCTGGGGCTATTTTACTGCTCTGAGTAAATTTTCCATTGGGTCTCCTCTATTTGTAAGGTCCATCTATAGTGCTAGGTGTGGCGGTTATGACTCACTTTACTAGGCAGTCAATGAGTCAATAAGCATTAATTATGAACCTATTACATGCCAGGCACTGTGCTAAGCTCTGGTGATAAAAAGAGAAGCAAAATATAGTGGCTCCTCTCAAGGTGTTCACAAGTCTAATGGGGGAAACGCCATTCATGCAATTATGTACAAACAAGATACACACAGGATAAACTGGAGATAATCAATAGAGGGCATTAGTATTAAGGCTTCTCATACAATATAGGATTTTAGCTGGAATGTGAGGGAAGCCAGGGAACCCAGAAGGTGAGTATTCCAAGGATGGGAAACAGCTATTGAAAACACCTGGAGTCTGAAGACAGAGTATTTTGCGTGAGGAAAAACAAAGAAACCAGTGTCACTGGATCATAGATTCTGTAGACATCTGTAAGAAGACTGGAAAGGTAGGATGGGGCTTTTGATTTTGAATACCAAATAAATAATTTTATATTTGACCCTGGAGGTGAAATGCTTATACCCTCTTAAAAGAGGGACATTTAACTCCTGCTAAAAAAAAAAGAGTTAAGTTTTTATTTTGGGGGTTTCTTTCACCCCAAGGAGGACAAAAAGTGTAGTTATACCAGAATAGCTAGACTTTTCATACTATGTAACGCTATGGGAAAATTCCATCTATGGAATAAATTCTAATTTGCTTATTACAATATTCCCATGGTGTTTGGCAAATAATCTGCAGCCTTCAAGTAGCTGAGAGAGAAAAATCCTAACTGGGAGGTAAGAACTATTTTTGAGTAGTGGAAATAAATAAGTCACTTGGAATACTCATTCTCTTCAATCTCACAAGTTGTGAAGAAGAAATAAGTACATCAGGTTGATATTCAGATGAAAAAAAGCACAATATCAGTGCTCTTTTCCACTAAGCTCTATTCCAATAGAATGGGGGTAAGCTTGGCTTCCCAAAGATTATGTTAATGGAGAATAAATTTCGGTTGTTCCTACGAAGTTGGAAAGGTTTTGAGTCCAAATTAAGAAAGCAAAACAAAATTAAATGAAATGACTTCTTTTTATCACTGTTAAATGACATATATATGGAGGAAACACATCTAGGGATGGGTTATGTGCTTGTAGACAGAAGCCCTTCCTACTGAGAGGCTTACCACCATCTTGGCTGCAGGGTGAAGAATTCCTCAGTCACAGCGACTCTGAGGAGACCACCTACTGAGTTACAGAGGAGGTTTCATCAGAGTGGATGGAAAAAGCAGCAACACCAACAAAATCACAGATCCCTGAAATTTTGGAGATGTACCAGAAGTCTTAGGTATTTTGAAGGAGAGGTTTGAAAGCAGGGAGGAAGGAGAAGAGGAAGAAGAAAGAATTTTCCCTGAACACTGACCAGACTAGTGGATAATCTTGTAGGGAAAGAGAGGAGAACACAATAACTTGACACAGTTAAAATGAAACTATTAGAATTAGAATATACACTCAGAATGATTCCTGGAAGAAAGTCAACTGGTGGTTTCAGTCATTCATTCTGTGCTACTTCCCACTTCCCTTCATACTCTCTGATTCACCCATAGAAGGGGAAAAGAAACTCATACTCAAAAAGAAAATTCTCACTCAGGTTTAATGTGGCGTAACAGACAAAAATCACATATCACCACATATCCAAATATGCTAACAATCAGGGATAATTAGAAAACTTATACTGACTTCATTTAGATTCTTGCCCTTAAGTATCCTTCCTAAAGAAATGTATGTAACAGTAGTGTGCTCCACTTTAAGAAAATAAAAGTCAAAAGTCCAAATTTAGCAAACAAATAAATTAGGAGGAATTTATTCCTGTTACAAAAAGATTTTATACAGTTCTTTAAAGAACAACTTCTATTGGTGCATTTTAAATTTTGATTCAGTTTACAAAAATGCAACTTTTCATAAAGTAAGGTACACTTTCTGATGAAGACTGAATGTTCCATGATTGTGAAACACCTGACAAAATAAGACAAATAAATGATTACATTTCTGGAATGCTATGTTTTCACACCAATATCATAAACACTAAATTTTCATTAAATGAAAAGACCTTAGATAGTTCTTAAATTCCAAGTTCTTATATTTAAGATATAAAATTTTTTTAAATGGAAAATAAATTCTTAGTAATATTAGTGATTTAATGAGCTCTCAGATGCAAAGAAATTTAGTAACAATTCCCTTGTTTCTTATAAATGAATTCATCATCATGCCTACATATTTATGTAGGTTATGTGTAAAAATTAATTCACCATCATGCCTAGACATTATGTCCTCTTTGGGAACAGCAGTCCCCAGGAACTAAAGTACAAAGGTACCTTAATCTCATCCTTTATATTGAATTTTTGCTCTGAAGCCTGGGAAATCCTTGATTGATGCATCACCTCTGACCATTTTTCAGGGTTTCCTACCTAATATACAGTGGTCATTGGAAAGCTTTCCATATTGTTACCAAATAACATTAGCATTTGTTCTGTGTGATTCTTAACTAAATGTATACAATCATAAAATTGAAGGGTGGAGGGAGGGCATACTATCATAATGAAATCCAGTTCAATATAATAATGCCATTGCATTCACCAAGCCCATTAGTTCAGCTCTAGCATCCCAGCTCCCATGTTATCCCCCATATACTCCTCTATCTCTCCAGTGTGAAACCACAAACAATTATCTCATGAAAGCCAATGCTAAGATCTACACGATTTCTCTTTTAAAGACAATGGAACATATCACAATTCAATGTCCAGTTTATCTATGGGAAGGAGATGTCTAAGGAGTTTATCTTTTTAGCTTGGATATATTGATGAGGCTCAGCTCACTGAAAATCTACCTCACACTTCAATGTAAAAGCATGCTTTGATATCACACATGTTCCTGTTATACAAGAAAAGATCTCATCTTTCTGAACATCCTTTTGCTTTATTGTTTTCATTGTTTTACTAAAGTCAAAATTCCACATAAGAATAAATTCACAGAATATATTAGATACTGAAGAAGCCTTTGGCTTGATCAGTTTTTAAATTGAATACCTCTTTCCATGAAGCTGAAAAAGAAAGGGTTGGCTGTGTTCCATAACATTATATGACAGCTGTTTCAAAAGATCACTTAAACTATTGTGAAACTACTGTGAAACTGTAGTTCACTTTTACTTTTCTAGCATAAAATCCTTTGCTTTTATTTCCATATAACATCATGACTATTTACTGTAGAATAAAAGTCAAAATAAAATATTGACATTCTTTCCTATACAACCAGCTCAATCATCAAATATTTTTCTCTTACAAGTATTTTAAAAAATCAACTTTTTTTTAAAAAGCTGAATAATAGTGAAAATAGCATTAATGATAATTTAAGTGAAGGAGATGCATCCATGCAAAACAAATGGGTTGCTGCAGGCTACCACAAGAGCTATTACAACTTACTACAATGAATTACAAAATTCAAGTTGTATCATTAGTCATACCCTATGCAATTTTAAGAAAATCTATTCATCTCCAATCATTATATAGGATATTTTATTAAATGTGATCATATTTGTTATAAATGACATTCGACATTCAATCAATATAGTTACCAATTCCCTTACTCAAATCCAAGTTATCCCTGGATAACTCAAGTGGAATATAAACTTTCTTGGAAAATATGCTGCTTTTATTTATTGAAGAAGCTTGAATTTTACTGGGCATTTCTGTTTAGTTCCAAATATAGAGAATTTTTTAAAAACTCTTTTATCTCACATAGAATAGGTAAGACTTCAAAATTCACTTAACTACTTATCAGAAAGAGATTCTACACAAATCACAGGATACTGTGTACCCAAATCTATGAATGTGGTTTTTTCCCAAAAATTTATCCTAACTCTTCAAAGAGTTAGGTCAACCTCAAATTGAAATTTTAAAGGCTCAAAAAGAAAATATGAAAAGAAAGAAAGAAAAAAAATGATAGTTTAGTTAATTCATATTGACTTTTTCAACAAAGCCTGAATGAACAAAATACATTTAACAATGGCTATATATAATAAAGGAAGGTTTAAGTGGCTCTGATTCTTGTTAGGTATAAACTGTAATATAAAAACAACAGTAATACAATCTTTAAAAAATGATCCTGTGATAACAATATGGTGTATATTTGTTCGTGTAGGAATAATAGCTATGGTCTTAAAAAGGGAAAAAAGACAAGGCAGCCAGTTTGGATTCTGACAGCAATGCAGTAGAATTTAAAATATTGTGACTAGAATATTTCAGAGCAGGCTAAGCTAGCCATACAATGTGTTAACAAAGAAATACCAAGGTGTTTATTATAAAGATAAATACTTCTCTCTCAACAGAAAGACATGTGTACCAAGAATTCAAATTAAATTGTACATGCCTGGCTGCTCTTAACTACAGTTGTATCATTATTTATAGACACAGTTTCTCGTATGTGTATGTATGTGTAATTTCTCACACATAAGCTATGTATGTTTCACACCAACGCCGGTGGTGGCTTACTTCTATTATGCAGAATCAATTCAACAATAACGCTTTTGTTTGTCCATGTCTTTGACCCTTGGCTTTGATTCAGCTGGCTATGACCAGACCTGAAACTCCCCACAACAGCAAAGCACAAGGTAAAAGGGCAGATGACTTTTCAGCAAACACACTTCTATCCCTTTGGTCCCTGGGAGACTTCAACAGAGCACCCATTAGTGAAAACTAGGAAAGCTTATTTCACTGGTGCTAAGAAAGGAGGCATTCATTTGTTAAACATTTATGACAATATTAATGCACCATTTTTTCTCCCCCCCTCCTTTTTTGGGGGTAACTCTTTTCCCAAACCAATGCGTTTAGAAAAAAAAAAACTAAGAGAAAATATCACTTATGGGTGGTTCTCAGTACTTTAACAAACGCTGGAGTTACAGTTACTACACTGGTAGTAGCAGGAGATACAGTCCTTGACATTTAAGGGATTGAAGGCTGGGGAGAGGAGATAGTAGGGCAGACACGGTAAAGATCTTCTTTCTACCGGTCAGAAATGAGACAAACAATAGAAGCTGCATCGTCAGGGAGGAGACTTAGACCAATGCAGAAACTAGGCAAAAAGAAATGCTACCTGCATGGTGCTGCTACGTACAGAAGCAGGACGAGCAGGGACAGCCAGCACTTCCAGAAGGTGTGACCATCATCCGATTACGGGGCCATGTGCTCAGGCGCTACCTCTCTACTTCCTCTCCCACACTCCAACATGAGGGGGTCGGGGCAGGGAGAAAATCCACTCACCGACCCCAAAACACTGAGGCACTCTCAGAAAGCATACTGTTCCAGGGCGAGAATCTCCCACCACCATGTCCTGCAGTCTTGCCTGCTGTTAATGAGGCTGTTGACAGCAAGCCGGGCGCTAACGAGACCCTTGTGTCTGACCGTGCAGCTTGAGGATTAGAGGTTCAATCACGCGAGCCCCCAGCTCACGCGAGGGCGCACACACACTGTGTCCTACAAACCTTCTCCTTTTCCCCAATTCCTTCATCCAGCAAGTGCATACAGCACACCCCACGGTCTAAGTCGCTTTCCATCACTATTTCTACTGAATCTTCCATTGAGGAGAGAGCTTTCTAGGGGTTCCTGAAAATGTCATCCTACACTCACTCACACACACACACACACACACACACACACACACACACACACACACACACATACGCCGCTCACAATGTCCTGCTACCGCAGGCCCCGATTTCTCCAGCTGCACTTCTCCTTTTAGCCCCCTTCCTGGTCCCCTGTCAGCACCGCATCTCACCACTGGACAGCCGGTCTAAAGCATCCCCCTCTTCCCTTCCTTTGGGGATGGAGGCGGGGGTGGGGCAAGGATTGCATTATGCTAATGACCACCATCGGCATCATTATTGGTTCAATAACCCCCCCTGTCCCCTCAGGACCATCTCCATCCCTTCCCGGGCTGCAGGAGAGGCATCCGTCGGAGGCTGGATCGTCCTCCCTCCCCACCCACTCCCCTCCGGTACCTCGTAGCCTGACAGCTGGGGTCTGGCGGGGCCCACGTTAGCAGGCGGCGCGGGGGTGATGACAGGGGGGGCGCCCAGCCCGGGCGCGAGCCTTCCCTCCGGCCGAGGCTGCCTCCGGCTCCACCATCTTCCTCCCCCTCCCGGTCCTCGTCCTCGTCCGCCTCTGGCTGGGGCTGCCCTAGCTCCCCCAGCCGCGGCAGCAGCACCCGCAGCCCCGGCGGCGGCACCAGCGCCTGTTCCTGCTCTCCTCTCCCGGATCCCCGGGCCCCACCTCCCTTCTCTTTCCCCTCCCAGCTCCGCGTGACGTTCTGCCGCGCGAGCCGGGGTTGGACTGCGTGTTTGTGTGTGTGAGTGTGTGCGTGTGTACTTGTGTGTCCGTGCGCGTGCGCACCCTTGCGTGTGTGTGCGTGCGTGTGTGTGTCTGTGTGCCACTTTATACACTGCGGGCGCACGCACCCTCGCCAGGGAGAGGCCTGGGTCCCCAAGCCCAGAAGCCAGCAGCGACCCCTTCTCCTCCAGCCTCCTCGCAGAGGCAGAGCCCGATGCCCCGCACACCCTCCTCTCTGGCCATGCTGCGGGTGGGATGTGTTGCCGGCGTCTCCACACCTCCCAGGGCTCTCCTCTCCCCGGTGGCAATACCAAGAGACTGTCCAGGGTGCTGCGTTGGAGTGCCCCTGTCATTGATCAGGCCAGTTAGGTCAGCCTTCCGCTTTTAGCATGCTATCAGCCTTTATTTTTGCACAGTAAAAGAGAAAACTGGCCTCTCGCGCAGCCAGCGGCACTTTTTCCCCCGTGAAATCCAAGAAGCTGTTATTGTACGGCTTTTCTTCTTTCTTAGTTGCTATCTCTTAGCTTTGCCCCCCTCTACCCTTCCCCTTTCCTGGCCCCTTCCGTACTGTTAGCGTTTCCAGGACAGGACACTCTTCGGGGCTTCTAATGACAGAGGGTTTGCAGTTCTTACTGAAATATGTTGCAATAAGATCTTCAGACGCAAGGGGGAAGAGTCTTAATAATTGTTTATGGATGAAAGACTTGGCAAGTTTGTATCTCCTAAGGGGAAACTGCTCAGTCCCTCAAGGGAGGAAAAGCAACTCCAAAGACTCCACAATCTAGTGCTTGGAAATACGTTTCATTGTTATTCTGCCATTTTCTTCTCTTAGCTAATTAAAACTTTGAAAAAAAATGTACTTGATTGTGTTTTAAAGAATTTGCTTCAAAACAGAGAGGAAACAGCTAACTTGTAATGGATAAAGTGCTGTATTTGGCACAGAAACACCTGGGATCCAGTCCTCCCTTAAGTTCCTTCTAGTTGTGTCACCCTGGGCACTTTATTTAAACATTCTGATCCTCAGTTTTCTCATCTCTAAAAGGAGGGTTTTGAACTTGATGGTCTTCAAGGTTCCTTCCAGCTCTGAAAGTATGATGTAATAAGGATTAAGGCAGAAAAGACAGTAGCAGGATGTGAGCTAAACCTGAAGACCCCAGCTACTTGGGTGAGGACTCCCAAATGACAAAAGCTAGAAAGCAGCGCGGCAGAAATTAGGGTTAGACCAAAACCTCACGCCATTTACCGAGTGGCTCCAAATGGACACATGACTTAGATCTGGTTGTTGTCCTTCATTCTCAGAGGACCAAAACGACCTCACTATGTTGAGGTCAAGGTACAGTGTGCCTGGCTGTGGCTGATCAGACCAATATGAGCTTGGAAGGCTCTACCACAGGTCGGACACAAACCGTCCATATGAACATCTGGAAAGGAGACGGCTCTAAATTTGTGCATCTTAAGTTTCTTTTGAGCTACTGAAATTCTGCTTTGCTCACAGAGCACAGCATATTCTTTGTTGTGGGCATGCCATGCTGAATGGTCCTGTGCCAGCGTCTCCCTTTTCTTCCCTTCAATTATAAAGTTCTTCGGAGAAACCTTGAGAGTATCGTGGTTCATCTGACCTTCATGTGAGCACCTCCCTTGTGACCTAGATATAAGATGACCCGGTGGATAGAGTGCCAGACCTGCAGTCAGGAAGACTCGTCTTCTTGGGCTTAAGTCTGGCCTCAGACACCTACTAGCTGTGTGACCCTGGTCAAGTCATTTAAAATCTCATTTGTCTCAATTTCCTTATCTGTAAAATAAGTTGGAGAAGGAAATGACAAACCACTCCAGTATCTTTGCCAAGAAACCCCAAATGGGGTCACGAAGAGTACTGAGTAGCAACAGAATCGTAAACAAATTAGAGAATAAAAAGAAATTTCCTTTTAGATCTAGGGAAGGGAGAAAAGTTCATGACCAAACGGGATAGAGAGGATCACACAGGATAAAATGGACAAATTTGATTACATAAAATTGAAGAGTATTGCATAAACAAAGTAAATGAAACTAAAATTAGAAGGGGAACAGCAAAGTAGGAAAAAAATCTTTGCAGCAATTTCTTCAATAAAGATGTCATTGCTAATATATAACTCATAGTACTTAGCATTTACATTGAACATTTGCAAAGTGCTTTACAAGTATCATCTCATGTTATCCTCATAACAACCCTGGGAATTAGGTGCTATTACTATCTCCATCTTACAGCTGAGAACAACACAGTCAAGAAATGTGTGAGGGTGGATTTTAATTCAGGTCTTCCTGATTCCAGTGCAGTGTCTATCCAGTGTATCCCTTAGGAATTAATTCCAATTTGCAAGAGTAAGAGACATTCCCCAACTGATAAATGTCGAAACGATACGAACAGGCAATTCTTAAAGGAAAATAGCTAAGCTTTCCATAACCTCATGGACAAAAATAAAATGCTCCAAGTCATTAATGATTAGAGAGATGTCCATTAAAGCAACTCTGAGGTTCTACCTCACACTCATCTTATTGGCAAAGATACAAAACAAGAAAAATGCAAAATGGTAGCGGGGCCGTAGAAAGCAGGCAGATTTGATGGGTGCACTGTTGGTGCAACTATAAATTAGTACTGCTGAAAAGAAATTTGGAACTATGCCCCAAAAGTCATTAAATTATTCACATCCTTTGATCTAGTGATACGTCTACTAGGACTTTACCCAAAGATATCAAAGGAAGAGGTAAAAACAATAAATGCTAACATTTGTAACTTTTTTTTTGTAGTGGCAAAAAACTGCACACTGAAGTGATGCACTTTGGTTGGGGAGTGGCTGAACAAATTATGGCATATAAATATAATATGGAAATAATGAAAGGGACAGGTTTAGAGAAAGCTGTGAAGACTTGAGAAAGCTGATGTAGAGGGAAGTGAGCAGAACCAGGAGACAATTTACCTAATAAAGATAACGTATAAACACAGTTTTGGAAGACTTTAGTTCTCGGATCAATATAAGGACCAGTCCAGAAGACTGAGGATGATCTTTCTATGCTACCTACTTCCTGACAGAGAGGTGACAGATTCAAGATGTAGAACAAGACATACATTTTTAGACACAGCCAAAGTGGGTATTACAGATATTTGATATAAGCGTTTTATTTTTCTTTCTTTTTCTTCTTTTAAATTGTGGGATTGGGGTAGGAAGGAGAGAAAATAAATATTATTTGAAAAGCAAAGAAATGAAAAAATAAAGAAATTAAATGTTTAACCTGAAAAAAAAATAAAGCAACAGGATGACTTCTTACATGGTCCTTTAGAGAGTATCCTCTGAGTTCCAGAAATGATGCTAAGCCTGACCTCAAGGCATAGCAGATTTTAAAAATTTTATCTCAGACAGGAAATGCATTCTTAAAACTCTTTTAGGAATGCGAGAGGTCTTTTAAACAGGTAAAAACCTGAAGAAGTTGGGCTTTAATAAAATAATTCAATTTCTTACAGCCAGTATATTGAAGTTCTGATAGTAATGTGTAGTACCCAGGTTCCTTCAATGTGACACAATTGTCAGCCATAATCAGGTTTATTTTGTCAAACCTATAAGCCCACAAGCCCCAACCAATGTTTCTTTTTTACCAGCTCATACCAGATGACCAAGAATTAAAAACAAAGATATCTCATGAAACAGAGTAGCCCAAACTGGGTAACTGAAAAAGTATTAAAACTTTTAATTAAATTAAAATGTATAAAACGTAATTAAATTAAGTTTCTCACATCCATTCCCAAATGACTAATATCTTCACATGTTGTTGATGTGTGATTTTTCCTTCATGCCCAAAGAGAACAGGACATTAGCAAGACAATGCCATGACTTTTCAAATGAATTGAATTTAAGTGAAGGAGGGCTGTGTAAAGTCACCAGCCTCATTTTCTCCTCCAGAGCTATCTGGGTCCAGTGGCAAGATTTCGATCAGGATGACTGGGGATGTCCCCACATGCAGTGGGAAACCTTGGCCTTTTTAAGTTAAGATCTTTCCAAGTTCTCACTTTGACTGAGGCAATGCCCATTCAGTAATTAAGCCTGGTTAAAAAATAAGCCAAGGAATAGTCCCTTTTATCTAATCAACCCCACCTCCAAAATAATAAATCTGGGAGAGGAAGACCCTCAGGGTTTCTGACCAAAACAGAAACCATTACTATTTACTATTCACTCTGAGTCATCAGGACCCTAACAATGACCTCTAAGTTGGTCAATCAATGAGAGCCACAGTGATTTGAGTTTAAGACATGATCTTTAATAAAGAAGTCTAGCCAGCAAACCTCAAGATACTTTGCTAGGTTTCAGCCATCAAAATTATATTCCTTTAGGCATAGTACCAGAAGGTAAGGACATGATACCCAACATGGACAGAGGGAGGGGAGAGGAGAGGTAACAAGAAGACAGGAGGCAAGGGAAGGGAAAGGGAAAGGCGGGGAGGGGAGCACAGTTGTCTAACTAGAGCTGGCCCCAGTGGGGCAACTCAGACTCCTCACAGGTTGTTGTTTGTCCTTCTTTCTTAAACAGGACTATGACATCTGTAAGATATACCACAACTTGCAAATGAATTGATATAAGTGAAGGAGGGCTGTGCAAGGTCAATAATAAACCCTAACCTTCCACAGCCATGTAGGTCTAGTGGCCAGGTAGAGATCAGGATGACTCCCACTCACTCCCATTAACTACTCTGTCTCCCCAACAGGAAAAGAGTACCTCAGTCACTTTCATAAAGTTCCTAAGCTATTGCTGATACTCTAAATACAGAGTATTAGACTTTTCTGCACAAGAAATAGGATGATCATTGACATGTTGTACATGCCTTCAGACTATTGCTTCTCAGCACTGGAACCAATTGAAATGCAGAAACTCAGGACATACTTCTCATTTTATTTTCATCTCTGTTCAGTTATCCATCCTCCCTGTCTCCTCCTCCAGTTTTTGAAATCCAGTCTTCCTTCGGGAAGCTTCCTTCCTGGGCCTTTAGACATGGGTTGTGTCAATTTGTTTGGTCCTTGTGTCCCCCGCACCTAGTTGAATGCCTTATACAAAATGGGCATTTAACATATGAATGTTGTATTAAGTTGAACTGAAAACTGGACACAACTATGCAGGCATAGAACATGCTCATCTTTGTTATCAGACAAGTGACTATGCATGAATTTTGATGTGATTGAGGTACTTGATTTCCCATTATTTCAGCTTCTCAAATGAGCAGACTGCTTTCTAATTGAAGTCTTGCCTTTAAGACTCACTGTCATGAGACTGAAGGCAGTTAGATGGATAAGGCACTGTACCTGAAGTCAGGAAGATGAGTTCAAATCCTGCATTCTTGCTAGCTCTGTGACCTCAGGCAAATCATTTACCCTCTGTTTGCCTCAGTTTTCTCATCTGTAAAATAAAAGTAAGAAGAGAACCACTTTCCCAGGGTTGGTGTGGTGATCAAATGAGATATTTGTAGAGATGTGAAAACATTTGCAACCTGTTTTTAATATGAATCAATATTACATGTTTGCATATCCACTGCTGCCTAAATATTGTGGTATAAAGGAAACAATGCCAGATTGGGGATAAGATGACTTGGGTTTGCATCCTAGATCTGGTGCTTAGTATCGGTATAACTCATCTATTTGGGTCTACTCTGTGAAATCAAGGGGTTGGCCTAGAGGATTTCAAAGGTCTTTTCCCGCTCTATCTTATATGTCTGGTGATTATAGCAAAGTAGCATTTCTGATTCAGTTACACCATATATGACACTGGATAATTTCACATTAAGAAGCCCAAACTTTCCATGTGATTATGGTTTCTAGGTTCAGGATCTTCATAAAGTCCCTTGAGAATCTTTTTTTCTTCTTTCATTTAGTAATTTTAGCCAAAGGTATGATTTTTAAAAGATACGGTTTTGTAAGGGGCAGTAAAGTTTCTTCTTCCAGATAATGTGAATTTCAATTCAGTAGACAGTTTGCTTTCTCACCCCTAAGTCTTTTTTGCTTTTAAGTCATAGGATCTGAAATTAAAATGTTATGTAAAATTGCTTCATGTGGTTGTTCTAAACTTTAGTGCAATTGCTTTTAAGTGCTGCATCTCTTTATCTCTATATGCTCTGCCCTGACATGGATCCTGTCCCATGATGGATTTCTTCCTTTCCCTTTCCTGGGCACAAGTCAGGTCATTCCATCACTTTCTCTATCTTTATCTAACCTCTCTCTGTTCTCTATATCCCAAGACCCCCCTAAACATGTTCTGGGTCCAGAGTTCTGTTTGTTGTTATACTCTATGGTATTTACTGTTCTGTTCATACCATATCTCTCTTTGTGCAATATCTTAGAACACATTCTTACGTTTCCAGTGTTATTTCTGCCACTGGTAATGACTTTTTCACAGTCAGTCAATCAACAAAAATTTATTAATTTTTTATTTATTTATTTATTACTTATTATTAATTAATTTTTTATTTATTTATTAATTACCATGGGCCAACACATTTTGCTAGGTGCTGGGGATATAAAGACAAAGAAATGTCTTTGGGACCCTGAAATATACCCAGTGGCAACAGAAGCATTATTTAATACAAAACCGCGGAAGAGAAAGCAAATGATTGAATAGGAATTCAGTTCAGGAAAGCTTTCCTTTTCACTAAGTTTCAAACAGTTGCCTGTCTCTGTGATTCCTTTGTGATTAGCAGGCTGGTTCTTTTAATCTATGAACATGAGGTGAGCAAGGAAAATACACCACCCCTTCTGTGGCTTATTTGTAGAGGAATAATTATCTTAGGGGAGATTTTAGAGGGAAGTATCAATGCTTTGTTGTGGAAGGCAGAACAAAATAGGGTTCTTGTCCTCATGGGTGGTTCTGAAGCTGTAACAGCACAGTTTGCCTCCTTTATACACACAACCACTCCTTTTAGGGTTAGAGACATATAGCTTAAGCCCACTTGGAGTAGGGACCTGTGGTCTGGTTCACAGTAACCTAATAGATGATCCTGGCTAACTGGTACTGTTTAAAATAGCTAAGGCACCCTCTTTGGGTGCCTTTATAAGGGAAAGATTAAAGATGGATAAAATTGCAAATCTCATGGTACAAAATATCAGCATGGCTATGCTATATAAAAACTCCATGATACTACTACCATAGTAATAACAGCTAGCACTTTAAGGTTTTCAGTGTTCTTTACATGTGTTACCTCATTTGATAACAAATGGGTGAACACTTTGCAGATGAAAATATTCATTTGATCCTCCACAGCAAAGCAAGGACCTAAAACGTTTCCAAAGCAATCATGATACAAAATGCCTATGGAAAGAACTATGGAGTCAGAACACAGAATGAAGTAGCCTATTTTCTCTTTGGTTATGTTTGGTTTTGTTTAGTTTCACTCATGCTTTCTCCCATTCATTTTAATTCTTTTATGCGACATAACTAATGTGAAAATGTGTTTAATGAGAATGTATGTGTCAAGCTCATATAAGATTGCAAGATCTATAAGATTGGGGAGGGAGGCAGAGGGAGAGGAAGAAAATTTAAAACTTATGGGATTGTTGAAAATTAAAAACAAACAAATAAATATAAAAAAAATAAAAAGCTATTCCTAAAAGTAAAAAAGGACAATATTCATTTTATCAAAATAAGTCACATCTACAGTACTTTGTTTGCAGAGTGTTTTGTATACATTATCTCATTTGATGAAAATATTCATTTTATCGTAAATGATAGTAAGTCACATCTATGGTGCTTTAATGTTTGCAGAGTGCTTTGTACACATTATCTCATTTGGTCCTCGTAATAAACCTGCAAAGTTGGTGCTATAATTACCCCTACTTTGCTGATCAAGAAACTGAGACTTAGAGAGGTTCAGTGACTTGTCTAGGACCAAATAACTAGTATATGAAATGGCTTTAGCTCAAGATAATTAAGTTCCTAGAGTATTTTAATATGTGAAGCCAATCACTAGAAAACAGCCTCTTGACACTCAATCCAAACACTATTAAGTATCAACAAAACATACATGTATATTTTGAGTAAGCCCCCGCAATCATTTAATTTCCATCACTCTACCACTCTAAGTCCAGTTGATATAATTACATAAAGGATGAGGTAGATAATAGATATGACCCAATATTAACATTTAAACAAAGTGCTAAGATAGGTCTGTGTCCTATTACCCCTTTATAAAGTGTGAAGTTTTCCATCATGAAATTGGAGAGCTGCTGGAAAAAGACTGGCTACATTCCTGGTGTTCTTTAAAAAGCTATTTTGCCATCTCCAGGGAGAGAATCGGAGAATAGTTCTGCACAGCTAAACAATGAATTCATCTACAGCCTAAACATTATTCAATAAGATACGATGATCCCAAAAGCTGGGAGGAAAGGACTCAAGATCTTTGACTTCCCCTGTCAAACAGAAAACTGATTCAAAAAGACATGAGTCAAACCAAACTATAAAAAGAATCCTGGAGGGAAAAACAAACAGAGGTTTTTGGTTTTTTTCATGTTTTGTTTAATTCCTGAAAGAGATTATCCCTCACCCCTCATCTCTCACCTCTTTGTTGACTTCAGCTATGAGAACATCTCCTAAGCTAGGTCAGTTTTGCCACAGATGAATGAATTTTGAAGGCACATTTTAATTCCTGCATTCATTCCAGCACAGCTAAATTGAATAGGCCGCGTTCATGAGAACTGCAGGAACTGAGACGGAACCAAGAAATCTGTTTCTTGAGAAACCTTTTGAGAGCTGACAGATTTTGAGTCACTCTAAATAAGGTCGGCTAGGTTAAAGAATAAGATGTTCAGGGATTCAGGAAAGCACTCTTTCTGCTTTTTTCTTCCCCTATCCCTTCCTTCCTCCCCCCTTACCACTTGGGAATTATTTTCATCCTCAGAGTCTCTTCTTCACACCTATCAAAAAGTTTGAAGTGTAATTCAATTGAAAATAGTCTCAAAGAACTCTAATGCATAAATCTGAAACCTGAGGCACAATGTAATGTTCTTGCCAAGAAAGTGGAGAGGTGTGTACTTCTAGAACGCTACTCATCAGAGACTGAACACCACAGTCTAATTCCATTTCCATAAAACAAAGAGGAATCCCTGAGGTCTCGATACATTCAGTATGTTTCGGCGGCGGGGAGGGGAATGACAAGAGTTAAATGATTTGGAACTTCAGAGCTACTTGATTAAATATAGAATTGTAACTTAATGGAAAAGCTAACACCATTTAGAGGAATGGTGGGTGAGATGCTGCGATGGTTTGTGGGACATAAACTGCCTAGTTATGCATTGCCTATCCTGCTACAGTATGTGCTGGTCTACAGGGCTCTTGAAGGATGCTGGTCAAACACTTCAATGCATCATGGAGGGTAACACTTGGGGATCTGAGGTATTTGTGATTTATAGAATCTGCCCTTGGAAGTGTGCATTCAGCTGTGCTGACTTCTTTCCAGGGGATGACCGTAATTGGGAATATTCACCTCATTGATTCTGACTGTATACCCCACAGAGTGTGATGATGCTTCCTTAAAAAAGTAAAACACTGCCCTTTTTTCCTTCTTGTTCTCCCTGTAAAAGGGCAGAGTGTGTTCAGTAAAAGACAAAATTATCTACAGGCAGCTAACTTCCTTTCAAGTCTATCTTAGGAAGATATTTAATGGAGTCATTTTCTCTCACTTTCCCCTTATGGATCCAGTCACATTTTTGGCCTTATTTAATAGAGGAAGTTCACAACTTGAATTTAAATCAAGAGCTAGTTCCATATATGAGATTATGAAGTCATGAGTGGAGCTTTATGGCATTGTAACAGCATAGAATGATCAAGGGAACCCAGGTATAAATGCATTCAATTTACTCTTCTTACCAAAAACCAAAGATGGAGCACTGTTTAGCAGACAACTTCAGAAGAAACAGGGGTCACTGAACCAAACCTAAATATCCCAATGGGGTTGTATAATGATTTAGAAATCACATATGTTTGTGTATTACTTTTTTATTAACATATTAATACATTAAAATCTGAGAACTACATTTTAATCTGGTTTGGACGACACTTGGGAGCAGCCCATAGGCTTTGTATTTTAACACTTCTGTAGCAGAGCATATCCACTATGACTTGGGCATGTAACTGAACCATCCATTAGTTTTCTTTGGTTATCTCAGCGTGACATCAGAGACTGACGAGTCATCTTGGAAGAAGAGTTAATAGACAACTACCATATTAATGAGAGGTAATAAATTATAGGCACATACATGAGACAGAGCATATTCCTCTACAGAGAGGGCATCAGCATTCTGTGAGACTGTTAGTATAGGAACTTCTTCTACCTGGTATAGATTACAATCTGCCTATTAGTTACCAGGTAAGCTTTAGTGAATTACCTGAGCCTCAGAAAAGTTAAGTGACTTGCCCATTGTCACAACACAAGTAAATATAAGAGCAGGGAGCTGATCCAAGGTCTTTCTGATTCTTGATCTGGTAATCTATCCACTCTCCAACCTGTCTCATACAAAATCAAGTTATTTTCTAAAAAGGACACTCCCTTCAGAATGTTAGGTTTCCCACAACTATAAATCGGCAAGAAAGGGAACCAGCCTTCCCATGCCTCTCTATCCTTTGCATCAAGGTCACATGAAAGAAGTGATGTACTACTCATCCTTGGACTAACGAGGCTGAGTAGACTTCTTTAGTTGGAAACAAGAAAACAGAGAACACAGAGCTTGAGATCTGGTGCTATTCAATTTGATTAAATAAATATTTATTAAATTCAGATGTGACTGTCATTCTTCTGCTCAAGAATCTTTAGTGGCTCCTCATTGCCATTAGGATAAAATACAAACTCCTCTGTCATTAACAGCCTTTCACAGTCTGGCCTCAAATCTATCTTGTCAGGCTGATCATACATTTTTTTTTCTACTTACATACTCAGACTTCTCTGTTGTTGTCCAAAGACGCTGGAGTGGTTTGCTATTTCTTCTTCTAGTTCATTTTACAGATGAGGAAACTGATTCAAACAGAGTTAGATAACTGGTCCAGGGTCACAGCGCTAGTAAGTGTCAGAGGAAGAATTTGACCTCAGGTCTTCTGGACTCCAGGCCTGCTATGCTAGTTAGCTGCCCCAAATTCTGTCTACTTATTGTTATTACCGCCACATAAAATTTCATCTCTTGAGCCAATGCTTTTGCACAGGGTGCACTGTCTGTAATGCTCTCATTCTTCACCTCTTAGCTCTTAGCTCTTTTAACTCAAATTTCACATATTTCAAGAGAGCTTTTTCTAATTGAGCTCTTAAGTGTCCCAACTCATTTTACTTTGCATTTATTTAAATCTGTGAATTTACTGCATCCCTCCAGCTGAATATATGCTCCTTAAAACCAAGGGCTATCTCATTTTTGCATTGTGTGTAATCATAGACTTATAGAATTAGAACTGGAAGAACACCAGTCAGTCAATTAAGCATTTATTAAATGTACACTATGTGCCAGGCACTGTGCTAAAGAAAGGAAAAAGAAGAGTCTTTGCCCTCAAGCTCACTATCTACAGAGGAGACAACATGCAAACAACTGTGTACAAACGACATAAACAAGATAAACTGGAGATCAGCATAGGGAAGACATAGCATTAAGAGAATCAGGAAAGGCTTCTTGTAGAAGATGGATTTGAGCTGGGACTTGAAATCGGAAAAGCCAGGATAGTCAGGATGCAGAGATGAGGAGAGAGAATATTCCAGGCATGAGAAACAGCCAAGAGAAACGGTCAGAGTCTGGAGACAGAGTGTCTTGTGTCACTGGTTCACAGTGTCTGTGTAAAAATACTGAAAAGGTAGGAGAGAGCTGGTTTATAAAGAGCCTTTGCGGGGTAGGGCATAGGAATGAGGGTATGCAAGTAGAAATGACAAGATATGGCAAATTAGTGAGTCCAAATCCTTTATTTTAGAGGTAAAGAAAATGAAGTGAAGTGACTTGGCTGGAATCACAGAGCAAGTATTTGAGTGGGATTATAGACCTTCTCTACACCTAAGTCCTTATCTCCTATGGTGTTCAGGTAGGACTAGTGCCTTTGGCATGACAGCTTGTTGAGCCCTTTTCAGGGCTGTTCAGCCACTTTTGCATCTACTTTTCACCAACTCACACCTGTGGTTTCAAGTAGCTGTGGCATACACTGCAGTCACACCCTAGAAAATTGTCTCATCTGACAGGCCAAACCAGGTTGAGGGTAACCAACAGTAGATGAGGAGGATGTCTACCCTGAACAGAGGAAGACTTTGGTGGAATGGGTGGATAAGAACAATTTCTCCCAATGGCCATGAAGGCAGCTGAAGCAGGCATGGTGTAACACTTGCAGACTGGTTAGACATCAAAGATGCCAAAGTCATCCATTCACCTTCACTTTTGTTCTGCCGTTGGACTCTGGAAGAGAGAGTGAGGCTGATGGCTTTGAGTAACTGCCTCAATTAAATCCAATTCAAGCATGAGTGAAGACATAATCTCAAGATATCACTGGTTCTCTTCAAAACAAAAGATGACCACCAACTATGGTGTCTTAGTACAACTTCAATAAATGTTTGCTGACTGAACAATTACAATCATGGTACCGGGTGACTGGGATATAAACATAAAAAGAAAACAGTCTGTGCCCTCAAGGAGCTTATGTTCTAACAGGAGAGATATAACCTAAACACATTTAAGTCTAGTACAAGAAAAACTGAGGAGGAAAAGAGCATTTAACTATGTATGCAGCAGCCAAATATTGATGGAGAAGTTGTTAGAAAGGTTGAATCATTTTTGTTTTACATCATGATCTCTAAATAAGATTAACTGTAGATAAAACTGCAGTTTCTCAGAATACTATGGTGAGAACTGACCGAATGTCTAATGAGATGTCTCCACAAATTAAATTCTATGTGTATCTTTCCCTGTTAATGGATGAGAAGTCAGATTCTATTAATGTAATAGTTGAGTACAGTGAACTTTTTATATTGGTTAGAAGATACAACTAATGCTTGTTACATAGGTTTTAGTATATTATATAAGGCTCTCAACACATGTAATGGCACATTTTTATGTGACTTTTAATATATACAAATTAGCAGCATGTGTAAGTTGTCAGATAATTTAGGATGGAATCCCAACTTGGCCACTTAACATGGCCATAGGCCAATTTCTTCTATTCCTTTCTTTGTTTTTGTGGAGGTGGGGAGGCAGTGGGGTTAAAGGACTTGCCCAGGGTCACACAGCTAGTAAGTACCTGAGACCACATTTGAACTCCTGACTCCAGGGCCAGTGTTCTATCCGTTGTACCACCTCGCTGCCCCAGGCCAATTTCTTAACCAATATGAACCTTATATTCCTCATCTGGAAAATAGAAATAATATTCAGTACTTTCCTCAGAGTTGATATACGGAAAATGGTCTGTAAACTTGAAAGTACTATATATACATGGCAAGACAATATTATTACCATTACATAAGATTCATACCTCAGTGTGGATTAGTGGTACTCTTGTATATTGACAGAGACCTGCCTATAATAATTGTGGCTTATTTTATATGTACTTATAAGTGTACATGTTGTCTTCCCCAATAGAACATAAGATTCTAGAAGGTAAAACCTACTGAATTTTTGTTTTTGTATCCCAAGAGTCTCATATAGTGCCTAGCACATAATAGGCAATTTAAACATATTTGTTGTTTAATAAATTAATTTATTGATGAGATGCTAAAGTAGGGATGATACCTAGGGATAGACCCAACTCAGACACAAGTGAGCCATGTCATATAACCAAGTCAGGCCTCAATTTCTTTCTTTAGAAAATGATCCCAGATAGTCATCTGATCTTTTTTCCCTTTCTCTATAGTCAAGGAATTTAAAAAAAAAAATTTTCAGTGATTTGAAAATCTACTGATTGAAGAAATCAATAGATTGAAAAATCTTTCTCCACTCTCTTGTAATCATTAGTACAGATGCATATTTCCATGTTTGCATGTTGTAACAGGGGTATACTTTAGTCTCATTATGGTGCTCTTGTCGCTGTTCAGTTGTTTCACTCACGTCCAATTCTTCATAATCCCATTTGCGGTTTCCCACAGGACTGCTTTGCCATTTTCTCTTCTAGCTTATTTTAGAGATGAGGAACTGAGGTAAACAAGGTTAAGTGACTTGTCTAAGTCACACAGCCACTGTAATGCCAGATTTGTGTTTCCTGACTTTAAGCCCAGCATTCTATACATTGTGCCACCCTCCCTGCCCATTTCTAATTATGTATTTAATTTTTATACAGGGCATTATGCTATAATGGAAAGAATACTACTTGTGAAGTCAGAGGACTTGGATTTGAATTCTGACTTTGTCACTTACTACTTTAAGGAAAGTCATTCACTCTCTCTAGACCTGTTTTCTCATCTATAAAACAATGGGATTGGACTACGACCTTTCTACTTCTAAAGATTTACTACCAACTAGCAATACTGTAAAGTGTTTTGGTATCAAGTTCTTTCTAACACTGGAGCAGCATTTACCAGCAGCTAGTATGTCAACTGACCAGTAGTCCACAGCACATTTTGACTGGTCAGCAAAATATTTTTTGCTAACAAATATCTTTATATTTAAAAACTTATAAACTCAAACAAAACAAAACCCAAAACTGCTTGGTGAAAAAGGTGAATGATTCTCCAACTTGGTATTGTCACTGTGAACAAGTCATAATACTCAATTTCCTGGGCCAGAAGTTGACCATTTGATAGTATGGAAGGGGTTATTTGTGTCTCCCTAGGTACTATGGCATCTATTTACAATCAACAAGTATTTATTATCATCTACTACATGCCAGGCAAATCAAACTATCACCATCATTTCCAATCACCATTCAAACGCTAGTGGAGACAGTCTAGGACCTTGAATCTGCCCTGCACATCACTAGTCCTGCTTTCAGTTCAGCCCTTGTAGCCATTCTCTTGGGGAGTCACTGCAGATGTATATAGCAAATGACTCAAAGGATGCTTCAGTCGTAGCTAGTGAAGACCCAGAAAAGAAAGTTCTTGCCAATTAAATCCCTGGCACTATCAAATGGTTCAACAACAGGAACCAATATGATGTACTCAGTAGAAATAACATGAAAAATGGTACATTACTAACTATTTTGCCGCTATACTCTAAGGCTCATGAAATCTTCCCATCTGACTTACAGCTGAAACCTCTTAGATGTGTAGTGTCCTCCATCAGAATGTGAGCTCCTTGAAAGCAAGGACTCTGTTGGTTTGCTTTTCTATTTGGATTCAGTGATTAATACAGTGTTTTTCATATAGTAACACTTGCTAAATGTTTTTTCTTTCATTAATGCATTCTTCCATTTGTTCAGGAAGAATAATTAAAAGGCTATTCTAATAGTTTGGGAAGAAGTGATGAGATCCTCAATTTGACCTGGGGTTGTATGAAAAGAGAGAAAGGGGACTCAAGGAAGGAGTTATAGGGAAAGAAATGACAAGATTTGGCAATTTATTGGTTCTAAGGGATAACTGAGAGTAGCTGAAGATAACACTGAGGTAACACCCTCAATAGAAATAGCTAAGTTTGGTAGCAAGATGGGTTGGTTCTGCAGGAAAGATAATGAGTTCTGTTCTGGACATGTTGAGTTTAAGCTGTCTCTAGATCACCTAATTTGAAACATCCAATAGGCAGTTGTTGATATGGAACTGGACTTCTGTAAAGAAATGGGCTGGATCTACCAGTAACTAGCATAGAGATGTGATTGAATCCATGGGAACAGAAAGATGAGACACACACAGAGAGAGAGAGAGAGAGAGAGAGAGAGAGAGAGAGAGAGACAGAGAGTGAGAGGCAGAGAGAGAGACAGAGAGGCAGAGAGAGAGACAGAAAAACAGAGACAGAGACAGAGAGTGAGTCAGGGTGTGTGTGTGTGTGTGTGTGTGTGTGTGTGTGTGTGTGTGTGTTTGTGCGTGTGCATGTGCGTGTGTGTGTGTGCGTGTACAGAGATAGAGACAGAGAGAGAAGGGTCTAGGATAAAGGCCTAGGGAATATCCACAGTTGGGGACCATGAACAAAATAGACTGACAATGGCAGATAGGGTAGGAAAAAAAACTAAGAGAAAAAACTTTGAT
>CM053769.1:78612095-78664639 GCA_028658325.1 Potorous gilbertii
GTGTCTGTGGGTTTTAGTGTATATGTTTAGATTTGTTATATGATTTCTTCCACTTATGTCAATGTGACTACATAACGTCACTATAGTGAAAATATGCTCAATAGGAAAGTATATGTCGAACCTATACAGAATTGTATGCTGTCATGGGGAGGGAGGGGGGTAAGGGGGAAGGTGTGGTGGTATAAAATCTTAACTTTAAGGAAGTGATTGTAGAACATTTATAAATAAATAAAATAAATAAATAAATAAATAAATTTCTTCCTCTGAAAAAAAAAAGAAAAAGAAAAACCCTTAGATAATTAACTCCCTTCCTGGAACACGACTAAATGAAGTGAAAAGAAAAAACAATTAGTAAATGAATGAAAAGGTTTGTGATAATCTCAATTTAATTGACTTAAAAAACAGGATTTCTCAGATTGAAATCAGAAACACCCATCACAATATTCTTCCATGAATGCATGAGTTATCTGCTACAGAAGAATCTTTAATCATTTAAGGGTATAGACCTTTATAAAAATAGAAAAGCTTCTAAAAAGTCAGACAATTATTTTCTTTTATAAAGGAAGAAACTGAAGAAAGGAAGAGATTAAAATGTAAAGCAGGGGTTTAAGGAATAATCAGGACACTGTTTCTCTTTAAGAAAGGGAGGGAGGTGGTAAGAATTAAAAAAAACACTAAACTGCCCCAAAAATTAGTAAGAGAAAAAACTGACGCTGTTCTTAGTAATATCAGATGATGAAAAAAAACAGATCAAAGCTGAGAAACCCACTAAGTTTCTACAAAGCTCTCATATATCTGAAAATAAGCATTCTTACAGACATTTTATCGTAATCTACAGAGCTACAGAACCTCTACAGCAGGACCACAAAATTTTGACCAGCTATTTCATAGAGCTTTTAAAATTGATAGCCTTAAAGAACAGGTACTGATGTTACATTTTCATTTACTGACATTATTTACTTTAAGGTCTAGCCTAATGTCTTTTCATCTCTAGACTGAGAGAAGAAAGCACTACACAAAGATGCTGCTGCTTATCATTGTCTGAAGTAAAAATGTGCTTCGAATTGTTTTTCTTTCTACCAGTATGAAGGAAGATAGTGGCGAGTGGTGTGGTGCAACCCAGAGGCTCAGTCTAATCATCTACCTTACACAGTGACTGAATCTCATGATTTTGGTCTCAATAATACCACATATAAGCTATATGCTTCATTATTTCAGCAATCTGCACTTTCACTGGTATAAATACAGCTTCTTCCAACACAGATGGCAACCTGACCATACCAATGAGTCGTCATGGTCAAAGAGATTCATCGCCCTCCAACAAGAGACAGAAAGTAACAAACACAAGGAAGTACATCACTAGGTCCCCATTCACGCTGTAATAGCATGCTTACGAGAACTAAGGGTCACTTCTACACCATAGTGAGAGGCTGGAAGAGGGCAATAGTATATACTGAAAGTTTTACTTCAGCATGGAAGTATATTTTACTTCAATGTGTTAACCTATAAGTAGCTCAAAAAAGTGTTTTACTGGTGATCAGTTACATATACATATTTCATTCTCCCAGAATTTTTGTTTTCTAGTTTGGGTTTTAGAAGACATAAAAAGGAACAGATGATACAGTATGTTATTAGTACCCATAAACAGTTTGTAGTTTGTGTTTTTTAAATAAAGCCAGTCTTTCTAGTAGAAGGTCAAGAATATAGAGAACTATTCTTGCTTTCCAGAATATATTCATACAAGGCCTGCTCACTGTCCTGGTCTGAACTGCAAGTAATTGAGGCAGTTCTTTGGGTCCATCGGCATGTCCTTGCTTGGGAGTTTCAGGAGACTGCTGTTGGACTCAGTCACTAATAGCTTCAGAGTGAACGAACTGCTGGCTCCTCTTTGGTTGTTATTGAACTATAGTCTTCCACTCTGGGGTAAAGGCTTAAACCGAGTTTTTGCTCTGTCCGTGGGAGCTATTTTCTGGAACCTGTTCCTTCCCTAGTATATAGCAGGGGTCCATGCTCATGACCACTCCTCTCCTGTGACCCAAAACTGGGTTGCACAGAACAGAGCTGCCAGATGGCACCCGTTCCTGCACACAACTGAGGGATCCCTTGAGATTTCTCTCTGTCCTGGTGCTCTGGGAGCTAGAATGCTTCACGCTGTGTATACTTCTGACCAAGCCCCATACCCAATGTCTGCAGACTTCTCCATCTTCCTTAGCAGTCTTAGGCTGAAAAAAATGACTCGGGATGACTTTTTCTTCACCTTCCCAATCAGAATTCAGTCTGATGCAATTCCTAGACGGTTACAGAGAAAAGACTGTAGGGAACTAAACTGTACTGCTTCCTCTCCCTCTGCCATTTTGACTTCACCTACCCATCTGTGCCTCAGTCTTCTTATCTGTCAAACAAGAGCCTTTGTCCTTTACAGTTCTAAATCTATCATCCAATGAATGTTGAATAATAGTTTCTCACCTACGCTGTCATATGAAATTAGGCAAGCCAAAATGATCCCCTCTCACACAACTTAAATAGTCATAGTGATGTGTTTGGAAAAAGCATTATGAAGAGCTCCAATGCCTGCTCTGCTATTTTCTACATGCAGGACTTTGGACAAGGCACTCCACATCAAAGCTTGCTGAGGATGATTCACACAGCAGAAAGGACCAGATCAGCTTATCTCCTCAGGTCCCTTCTGCTCTTAAATCTGTGATCCTTAACCTGTAGGCCTTTGTGTATGTGGGGATATGACTGCTATTATACCTTCAAGTTGTGACTGGTGCAGGTTACCTAACACAGAGACCTCTAATTCATCCACTTAACTGAAATAGTGCTTTGTTTGAATTACAGCAAGGTAGGGATAATTAAAATGGAGCTATGTCTAGATTTGGCAAGAGTTTAGATTCATGTTAGAGAGAAAACTAACAGTTGAATTCTTGGTCTACAAAGTCTGAAAAGAAGAAATTCTAAGATAGACCTAAACTAGCATTTATTTTTTATCTTTACATTATGTGGTTAAAAAAGATTTTGCTGTATTTGCTACAGTGAATTGTTATCTGCATATAGCATACAATATTCAAAATGATAACCTATAGTGTCCTCTGAATATCACAAAAAACTATGCTTAATATAGTTTTAGTGTTGAGTGTAGACCTTATTTTCTAATCCTATGAAATCTGATAGTCCACTTAGAGCATATATAACAATTACCTAATGATCGCTACGTTCCATCAGCCCGAGGGCCATTTCCCAACGACATGAGGTAAGAGGGAACACATTGTCTACTACGTCGGTTTTATGTCATCAGAATGTAATGATTACAGAACTTGTGCATCCCCTGATTCAGGTCTCATTCTCTGTATCTGCTGAGGGCTCTATCGAAATGAGGACGGACTCTAGACAGATCTGCACTGAAATTCAGGCTCAGATACCAACCTTGGCCAAGTCTCCCGGCATCTCTAAGCTTCTCTTTCTCCACCTCTTCTAAGAAGTCTGTTGTGAGTAAAGGACTTTCCGTAACTCAAAAGACACTGTGAAAATGTGGGTCATCATCATTAGGCAGTGAGTGCGCAGACATCGGTGCCTGGTATGCAGGTTGGCTGCTGTGACTTCACTCCCTGTCCTCAGACAAGCGAAGACCTGAGTCCTTAAAGAAGCCTAATTATGAATTACTGCTCTGCATAATTCACACAAAAGTATTGGGGGGACTTGCTTTATGTGAATAAGCTGCCTCTACGCTTCACTCTGCACGTGTACATGTAGGTTTGGCACTCACTCACCATCATCATCTTACGAAGTATTTCTTCTTGGTGGGTGAACTACGTTTGTGCAACACTCAATGCTCTGCTAAACATGGTCACTACCTGGGCCTGTTTTGTTTTTCACTGTTCTTCTTCATCATGAAAAAGGGTTAAGAACTGTGGATCATTAGTACATGACTTTGGTGTTAAAAAAACAACACATCACACCACTAAAATACTACATATAAGTAAATAAATAGAAAAATAATGGAACTATCATTTTAAGGTTAAAATTAATTAGTAAATTAATTAAAATTAAGGCTAAAATGTTTTATTGAAACAGTATTTTTGAAGAACACAAGAGCAGAGAATGCGAATGGACCTCAAATGATACTTTAAAAAAAACCAAAACATACAAACCAAGGTTTAGGTGACAAAAACTAAATCTGAATGGGCACAGCATTGGTTTAAATCAGTAAGTCAAGTGCTGGGGATACAAAGAAAGGTCAAATCAAGGTCTCTACCCTCAAGGAGCGTCCACTCTAATGCATGCAATAACATGAAAATAAACAACCGTACATGAAAGATCTTCATAGTGCAGATGGAAACTAATCTCAAAGAGAAGACATTTGACATGGAGGTAAAGGGAGAACCCTCCTGGAAAAGTAGGATGTGAACAGAGACTTCAGAGAAGCCAGGAAAGCCAGAGGGTGGAGGAGGGGAAATGGTGCTTCCTTCACCTTTCTCTCCAAAATAAGAGAAAGAAGGGGCCTTTCTTGATAAGAATTCTCATGAGCCACACATTTCTTTCTCCCCTATGTCCCAAAGCACTCTACTGCACTCTTCTCCCATGCCCTTGCACTTCCTTCAATCTTCCGAAGGCCACTGAGGCTGCTTCCCAGATATCACCTCATACTTATATTATTAAGAATTTTTGCTTCTGCCACTATGAAGTCTGGAGCAGTCCTTCATAGTCATGCAGAATGTCTTTAGGTGCATTTAAATCCGCAAATTTAAATACCTATATACTTGGTTACTTTACATGTCTTACATAAAAACAATGCCAGAAATCACAAGAGCATGTGCCTTTTAAAAACACTCCCTGACAACGAAAGGCAGATGTGTATTCTTATTCATTACTTTTAAGACACAGACACAGACACAGACACAGACAGACAGACAGACACACACACACCCCCCACCTTATGTGAAAAAGACAACGAGTTTTTGACCCACTGTTCTCCCAAGCGAAAACAAGCAGGGCAAATAGGACAGCAGGCAGACTGCAAATTAAACTTTTCTCCTTTCTCATATCATTTTTATCTGAGTTTGGTGATGATATGTATTTTTGAAATATGTACACAGATGTTTTCTTTTGCAACATGGCTCATATGGAAATGAGTTGTGCCTAACTTCACATGTATAAGCAATATCATACTGTTTGCCTTCTCCAGGACAGGGAGGAAAGGAGAGAATTTGGAACTCAAAATGTTTTAAAATGAATGTTAAAAATACCTTTACATATAACTGAGAAATATTTAATGAAAAAATAAAAATCTATTAAAAATAAAATAGATATATAGGAGCAACCTTTGACTGTGGAATACTGGTTGAAAGAGACTGCTTGATGTCAGTATATTTTTCTTCAGTTTTATTTTTAAATTGTCGTAGTTTTTGCTGTGCTCAGGGTGGCATCCCAAAATGGATAAAATGATAAAAACTATTCTATGGACTTCTTAGCTTGCAATAATAGTTCTCTTTGTTCAAAAAGGTGAAAAAAAATGAAAGGCCAGCTAGGGAAGCCAGGATGCGAGTAATGATGAAATAATGTAAAATCAGGAGTAATAGCTGGGCAAAGTCCTAATGACAGCACAGCGAAGAAGCTGACGCTGCTGAGCAGCTTACATCCAACATACCTGCCCTCTATTCCCTTTCACATTCTGCCCCAAGAGAAGGATTTCTATGAGATTCAAAAGAGCTAACGGTACAAACGGTCACATCTGACACTTACTGCTGCAGGTCACTGAGCCTCCTTCTGTAAAGTGACTGGGTCGGACAAGGCGACCTCCGAGTTCTCTCCAGCTCATCCCTCCCCAGAGCTCCCCCAGACCTTGATCTCCCCTTGGTCTACTGACTTTATTCTTTCTCTGAGAAATGTTGCCAATTCTCTTTCTTTACAAAAGTGGGCAAAGTGTACTCCCAAATTTATCTCTCAGCTGGATAAATGGTACGTATCCAGGTATGCAATCTTACATAAAGTAGGATGAATCCATTCAATACAATATACACTATGTTCATGCCTATCACAAAAGCAGACAGACTTAAACGTCAGAGAGAGGTTTAAAAGAAACAAGACAACCGCACTGTACTGCCTTTCCACACTGCCCCTTCCCTTCTGCCCCAATCCTGAGAATGAAAAAGACAATAGACATACTCTGATGTTTGCCTAGTGGCCCTCATTTCCATGGATGGAGCCCCACCTACACCTCCAATCCCATGTCTGATTATGGGAAACTCCTCAAAAGAGGTACATACCCACCCACTTTAATTTTACCACACAAAGTATTTTTATCTGAAGCTGTCATAATGTACAGGGAATGCTTTACTACAGAATTGGTGAAGTTAAACATTTAAGAAGGGTTGGGCAATAGGCTCTGCACATACAGAAAACATCAAAGTGTCAGAAAGCTAGATTCCATGGTGTTACATAATCCATGATTATTCATGGCCAAAGTGAGCACACACAGATTTTCACCTCCCACCAAAAGATCAATTAAACCTGCCTTTTCTTTATCAATACATTAGTCTAATGGGACAAAAACTACACTACCAAAGAATGAAAAGCCTTATAATAAGATCACTGCTTCCTGATCCTTGGAAGGCAGCAGCTGCACCAGCTCTCAGGGCTGCTGGGTCATTACTTCTTCTGAATACTAGCTGACATGACAAGGCTTAAAGCCAAAGGACTAATATACCTTTATGTCCAGCTTGGCCAAGTGCTGCAAGACCCAGATGCGATGAGACCAGGCATTGTAGTTGCTTGGGTATCTCCCAGCAGCTTCACCACACACTTCAATCTCCTCTTGTACTATTCGCTCTACTCTTTCTGTGGGAAATGTTGGCAAGTTCTCTTTCTTCACAAAAGTAGGTAAGGCGTTTTCCTGAATTAGTTGTTGTAGCACCCATCGCCTGGATAAATGACAGAAGAGGAAAGTTTGGAAGAAATTAAGCCAGGGGATTGGGGGTGGAGGAAAGCAGAAAAGAAATCATATACATATATATATATATATATATCTATATGTATATATATGATATGATATATGGTATGTCCATATATATATATGTATATGTATATGTATGTATGTATGTGGACGCTCATTTATCAGATAGCAGGAAAAGAAATAAAACCATTTACATTTCAATACTTAAAGAACCTATGATTTTTGTCAGCATTGCTGCTTTCCCTCTGAGTCTTTAATGTCTTTGTGAGTTGGTATCGCTGGAAAAAAAATCACCCCACATGGCCAAGCTTCTGGTGATGAGCCTACCTACACTTAACCTAGGCTTGGACAACAAACATACAAACCCATTACTGATTCTGCATTTGAAACTTTTTCAGATGGGTAAAAAACTGTTACTGTTTGCACTACATGCTAGTATACCTTTCAAGAATTCATAAAATGTCATTAACTGCACAAAAATCGTGAATATTTTTCAGAATGAAGTGTGATAAAAACAAGCAGGAAAATGGCTGAATTGTATGCTGAGAGTAGAGAGGTACTGGGAAGGGGCTTCTATCTGCCTATGTCACATACCATCCACTCCCTTGGTTCCTACTTATTCTGTTAGATATTTTTAGAAGAAGAGAAAGTTAAGTCCGTAACTGCCAACATTAAACAAAATTTCTAACCTCTCCTATTTTATTACATATATGTAAGCAGGAAAATGAATATTAATTAAATTGCCCAGAAAATTTAAAATGTTTTCCTTTGATTTTGCCTAAAATCTATGTCAACAAACTCTCTTCCCAAAAGAAAGTTAATGAAAAACTGTATCTAATTAGTTTATATTTTCAACATTTTCTAAAATGAACCGTTCTTTCAGGCTAAAATTTCGTAATCCTTACAAACACAAATGGATAGAGAACTTAGTAAGGAATTACATTTTGCTATGTTTAACCAAGAAACTCATCAGCATCTGTCCAACATTAAAAATTTGGCCTTTTTAAAGAAGTTCAGCAAAACTAATAAATGGATATAACCTTAGTTCTAGTGGCACAACAGTTAACCATATGGTGGACAAGCCAGAAGCAAGGATAAGGGCCTAGGAGGCACTGTCATGCCCAAGGCCTTTGGGCTCAGAGTTGTCTCCATAAGAATTTGAGGGGATATGGTGGCTGAGATCATTGACGATGGTTCAGCTTGTCTGGCACATGCCGCTGCCCACCTTCTTCAGGGGCACTGATGTTTCCTTATCTACGCAGATAACTTCCAAATGTGTATCTTTTATGTCTTTTTTATTTGTTTGTTGTCTCTCCTGGAAATTACTATTATGAGTAAGTTAGAAATTTTGAGTTTGTTATTTTCTAGACATGGAAAAGAAGTATAATAATTAAGCAAAGTGGAAGATGTAACAGGAGAATATGAAGTCTGAAGGCATTTCTTTTGTATAAACTGGAATTCAAACATGAGAGAATAAAGTGCATAGAAATCAGCTATCAAGGAAAAGGATGGCTGTGTTTTGTGAGATATGAGAAAGGTTTAAAAAGTCAAGTAGCAAAAAACATTCATTTTGATGCATGTGGCTTCCTTTTTTAAAATCTGTACAATTATACAAAAACCTCCCTAGAAATTTAAGCATGCTTTTCTTCTGACTTAACTTTTGATAGATTTCCTAGGGGTTCACATTTTTTTGCATGTGGAAATTACAGACTATATATTAGAATATGAATATTAAACTTTCACCATAAAATATGTTGTTTCATATCAGTACTTTAGAGAAATTCTAAAAATTAGACTGCCAGGGAAAATGTAATTTAGCATACCTGAATATTGTACTGCCCACCATTTTAGTTGATTTTACTTTATTTCTCAAGTAACAAGAAGTGAAAACACAATTAGCAATGAAGCAATTAAATCTAAGGAAAGCCAGCTAATTTGGCTATTTCCTAAAAGCTTTCTTTTATCTTACTTTACTCTTGTGTTTCTTTAGAGTACTATACAGGGATCCAGACCAAGTTATATTCATAAGAGAACAAGATTACTTGCCTAATGAAAAAAAATATTAATCTGATAGCTATTTCCTGAGTCTGAATAAGCCCTCATAAAATCTTCCACTGTGGTGTGAAAGCTGCATTTCTTTCAGTGTCCATATATTGGTTATATAAACCCACTGTATTTGAAATACATTTCAGCCAAGTGCATTTACTAGCCCAAGTCGCCAAGCCTAAGAGCAGCCAGCTTTCTGCTATTTCCCTTTTCATCCGTCCCATCCCTTACATTGCAAGAATACAAGTACTTGGATCTTAACTTGGTCAGACCTGTGAATCCATGTTTCTGGACTCTTTGGAAACTTAGTTAAGGCCAGTTTTCCCAGATGCAAGTCCTTAATTGGATTTAAAGTGCCAGATAGGATTAGCTCTTTCCTACAGAAAAAAAAAAAACAACAAAACCATTATTGTAATCCTGCAGCTGAAAAACTGCATTGGCCATCATGCAAACTCAGAATGAAATGAACTGCCCCATTTAAAAAAAATGAACAACAGTAGCACTCGCTCAATATCACAATGATAAAATGCACATTCCTATGCCTTTAAAAAATAGCTCACATTTATCACAGTTTGCAAAGTCCTCTCTTCTTGTTTTTGCTCTTTTCTTTCTACCTTTACCTCCCTCAAATTCTTTCTCCCTTCACAAAAGCCCTGTTCCAATGACATGGTTGTAGTGTAAAGGTAACCGAGGGTTTTCAAAGTTTATTCCAATAAGTACTGGCAGGTCTTACTAAGTTGGAAAGACTTCAAGTACTGGCCCAGTAATGGATCCAAGAAACAGCCTTAGCTCAGAGGCACATGGACAGAAGGTGAATGGTCAGCTATAATCAATTTTTTGGAAGGGGGACGACACAAAACTCATGAAGCTAAATCCTAAGGTGGGGAGGGACTGTAAACTGTGCTGGTGAAGAAGGTATCCACATTAACAAAATAATGGAGCTTTGAAGGTATTGAAGTTACTTTCTAGATGTAATGCAAGCATCATTCCCAGATTACAGATGAGGAAACAGAATGATACGCCCAGTCCATAGTTTCTTTGTGAACGAGCTAAGACAAAGTCCGATGTTCTCCCTACCATACCACACTGCCTCTCAACAGGCAAATGCTTCTAAGTGGAACATTTCACGGCTATAAATCTACCGTAAAATCTCAGTTAACTAGAATACGCTGTCTAATGCGTGCATCTGCCTATGGTCAGAGATACCAATGACAAATGATGGCCATGGGGGATCTCAAACTGAAGAGATACTAGAAGACTTTTGATGGAGCTGACTACGTATAAAATACACATATACCTACAGACCTATGGTGAACTGTTTAATGAGAACCCTTTCACTGGCCAACTGCCACACTAAGGCGATCTGAGTTCCAGGGCTTGTTTCTCATTGGTTCCTCTTATACTCATTATGATTCCTGATTTTGACCCTGCAGAAATTCAGAGTCCTCTTCCCACTTTAGGCTCTTCTGGTTCCTTCTGACTTGTACACAATGAAGGTGTGACTCCTATCTATATCATAACTTCTCTACTACAACTTTCTGTTCCATTCCAAAACTAAGGAGGATTTATTTCAAAATCACAGTACACTAAGAAGAACACTTTGATGGAGAGAGACAGTACAAAAATAGGGGTCACTGGGTATTCTGGTCAGTTATCCATTCCAAACTCACGTAGATAACTGCCTTCACTATACCCAACAGAAAGACAGTATTACCCAAGTACTGCTCAGGCCCTGCATAGAACTGCATGTTATTCTCTGATGAGTGCCTATGAACGATGGAATAAGGTCTTAGTAACAAAGGAAAATTTTAAACTCATATAGCAAACAAGATCAATAAAGTAAAAATTTTAAGTAATTCTGATGTTTCTTTAGAGAATAAAATTTAGTGCTACTAAATAGCTCTCCCAATTAGTTTTGTATTTAAACAACATTTTTTTTCTTTGTTGAGTCTAAGTGATCTGTCATGTAATTTTTATGATACCCCCTTTAAGGAAAAGATTAATAATATATTTTAATAAGGTAAATTCTAAAGTAGATTCCATATCAGTGTAACACTTTTAGTTTGCAACCTGATTCATTTCTCTATAACGCAGACAGACTAGACTCTCTAAATACTATAAGCATTTTCCCCTCTAAAATCAATGAGCACTTCTAAGATTCCACTGACAAGTAGAGAAAAATAACTTTCTTTTTTAGAGAAAAACATTAATGATCAATTCTACTTTTTAGAATCAGTAACTGCCTGTGTATAACTTTTAAAAACTGCAGCACTAATAAATAGGATTCACTATTTTCCTTTCGAGAGCATTTTGTTTTTACAGACTATCCAAAGAAAACAGAGTGACAGCTAAACCTTGCTGTCTTTTCTTCTTAGAGCAATAAACTCTTCATAAATTTAGCTAGCTTGAAGACAAAAGTAGGAAAAAAAACTTGCTTTACATGGACCTCACAACTTTTCAGCACAGGAATGATTTCATTAAGGTATTATTCTAGCTATCTTAAGATCTGACAAATCTTCCTATATTTAAATTACTGATTATTGCAACAGTTAAAAGAAAATCAGACTTGTCAAGGTAAAAAGATCCTTGGGGATCACCTTGTTCAACTCCCTTCTTTACACATGAGAAAACTGAGCCTGAGAGGTACAGTGACTGCAGGTCATGAGGTGCCTGAAGACTCAGGTCTCCCGACAGTCCAGTGCTTCTTCCACTATGCCATATTAACTAAAGTACTCTCTAATACATCATGATCAAATTCAGTGAGTTACATCATACTACAAGGAAAGGGAAAAATAGGGCAATAAGGATTTAAAACTACAAGAGACTTCAAAGAACCATCCAACCCAAGTTCCTGCTTTTGCAGGTGAGAAAGCTGAGGTCCAGAATGACCAGGTGAGCTGCCTACGACAATAGATAGCATAAACACATACATAAAACACATCTGAATGTAGAATGGCAATTCTAGTTCAAGAACAGTGTTGTGAAATAAAATAAAGGCACTGTAAATAAATTCTGCATGCCAGTACTCTAGTGCTTGGTAACCACTTAAGGAAGGTGGGTCAGAAGGTGAAATTTATGAAAAAACACTATGCTTGACTCAGTTTGAATTTAAGAAAAAAAAATCCTGGGGCTCACGTGACTTCGGAAATCTGGTCAAACTCTTGATGCAGGTGCCATACCTCACGTTCCATGCAGTGGTAAAGTCTGGGTTTAGAAGCAGCAGGGTACATGTGACATCTATCAATTCTAAAAGGAAGAAGAATTCCATTAAAAAAGACCAGTGCTACTGCTTGACTTCTTTCTTTTAATGCTGCATAGCATGACATCTCCATATTTACACTGGTAATCTAGCTACTCCAAGTATATAAAGCAAGATGCCAGGTTTTAAGCTATTGAGGGGCATGATGATCGTTTTAATTTTCCTCTTAATCTAATGAACAAATTTAAAAGGAAAAAAATCAATGCCTTTGTTTGATAATATTCCATTTATCTTAGTAAGATTTAAAAACTTAGTAATTAACAGGGTGTCAATCTGTGGCACAGGATGAAATAGAGCAATTTTTTTGTATTTGATAACACAAAATTTGATAATAAAACTTCATACAAAATTTGATAAAACAAATCTCAACTTTTTGGGAGGAGAATAAAAAAGTTAGTTAGCATAGATATTAGTAAAACTGTGTTTTATATATTTTAAAAGCAATGAAGGGTGAATATTTTTTAAACAATTATTTGTTCCATCTGTCTTCATTCTTTTGACCTTTAAATATAAAGTTTCTGCCCTTGGTTCTTTAGAAAGACCTCTCATTTAGTCAAAAGCTCATAAGGTCATAGAGTAAGCACTGGTGGGGAGAGAGAGAGAGAAGGAGAGAGAGGGGGGGAAAGAGAGAGAGAGAGAGAGAGAGACAGAGAGACAGACAGACAAGACCATGTAATTCAATCTCCTCACTTTGCCAAAGAGGACCTGAGTCCCAGGAAGATGAAGTAACCTGCCCAAACTCCCAGGTGAAATATATGTAGTTCAATGGCTCCAGCTATTAGCTCCACATGAATGTCCTCAAGGCCTCCATCTCCAGCCTTTCCTATGTTTTCTACTTATTCATTCAACAAGTATTTATTAAGGGTTACTAGATACCAGACACTATGCTCAGGATTGGAGATACAAAGACAAACTATTCAAGTTCACATTCTATCAAGAAGAAAACAGCAAATACAAAGAAAACGAAATACAAAATTTATACAAAGTAACTTCTGAGGGAAGGATACTAGAGATATCACGGCACATCAACTTCTTTTTAATAAGGGTATAAGAGCAATGATTACTACACAACTGTCTGGACAAAGTGGGGAGAATGAGGAGTGGGAAAGAAACAAAACGTTTTCTGGAGAGGCTGCTGTAAAGTTCATCATTCCCAATGCTTACCGTTTTTTGCATGTCAGCAAGTATTCCTTCTTTTTCTCGAAATTTTTCGTTAAACAATTCCTGTTAAAGCCCTTTATGCCAGAAATCACAGTGAGATTTGACCACTGGAAGGAGCACCAAAGTCAGATGGGAAAACACAGTTTCTTTGACTATCACTAGGGATGTTTTTCTAAATAATAATAACAAAAACAATCCTATAATAGATATGCCACCAAAGTGGTTAATACACATCCATGTCCTAGGGAGACTCAAAAATATAAACTGATTACGACTGGGATATTATGGCAACTGCTCAACATACCTCTTGATTTAAACAGATGAATACACCATGGCACAGTTTCATAAGGAATAAAGTTTATTGCTTTTTACATTCATCATTCCCTTTGATCTCTAAAACAAAACTGTGAGGCATGTCTTTCAAGTACCATTATTCAACTATACAGATATGGAAACAAGTACAGCCTTGCAAAGGCTCTCTAATTTGGACATCTCTCCTGGATAGGAGTATAGTGTAATGGAAAAAACACTGGATCTGGAGATCAAAAGACCTAGATTTTAGTCCTGGCCCCACCAATTTACTCACTTTATGAACTTAAGCAGGCGACTTTAATGAAAATCCAATTCAACAAACATTTATTAAGCACCTCCTATGCATAAGACATAAAACAAAGTGATAAAAAGCTATAAGCCACTATAATTAGAGTAAGCGTCAAGCCGTTAATCAGGTGTGTTTTCTAGCTATATTCAGGTTTTTTTCAGTCTCTGTAAATTAGGCCAGATCATTCATACTGATACATGGCTTAAAAAAAACAAATAAACAAAAAATTGCCCCTCCCTTTTAGACATGTTTCTCAAGCTACCAGAGCCAAAAAATTTCTCTTCCCAAATGTCACTGATCATAATTGAGAGTCTCCTCCTTTGAGCATTGTGAAAACCCAGGTGTATATCCTAGAGGAATACTATAATAGACGAATTAGTTTTTAACAATTCAAAAAAAAGCTCTCCCTCACAGCACAAAAAACAACATATACAGCAGAGTAAATAAGCAGAAGAGAGAAAACAATTAAAAGAAAATGAGAAGGGAACTTTTCCAACAAGGCTTCTGAAAGGTTTTGGTTGGCTTGTGATACAGCTAGCACTGGGAAAAAAGTAGAGTATCAGCACAGATAAGCTAATTAGTGACCCTACAATTATCAGGAGATCATTTATTCCAGTGGTGTCACACACAAACAGAAACAGGAGCCACTACCTCATACATGAGGATCCCTGCTGGGCCACATACTGACCGAGTTTTCTATCTATATTTTATTGTATTTTTACATATTTTGTTAAATATGTCAATTACCTTTTAATCAGGGCCACATTCAAAAGTACTGCAGGCCTCACATGTATGACACTTGTGATTTATTCCAATGCTCTCATATTACTGGTTCAAAGAGAAATGACTTACCCAAGATCATACAATTAAGTTGGAAAACCAACACTTGAACTTCTGACACTGTCAACTGATTAGGTATTTATTTAAGTTCATATTATATGGTAGGTTCTAGGGAATTAAAGATAGAAACAAAAGCCTTCAAGAAGTGTCCATGTTATCAGGAAAGATAGCGTTATATTACGCACACAAACACGCATTTATGTGTTTGTGCAGATATACATATACACCAATTTGCGAAGTCCTACTAGGTTAGCAATTTCAGGAAAGTTTTTACATATAAAGTATTACCTGAGCTGAGCTTTTAAGGAAGTACAGATTCTAAGAGATGGAGTTGAAGAAAGGAATGCATTTCAGGCACAGAAGGCCACTTGCGCAAAGGTAAAGTTATGGGGGGGAATGTGTCATGATGGGAGGACCAGTGCCAATTTAGTTGGAGACAAATCGTTTACTGCTTCTAAGCCAAGGGTTTGTATTTGATCCTAGAACATGGAGAGTCTCTGCAGTCCACTGAGAAGGGAAATGAAAATGGTCAGACCTGTGCTTTCGTATTAATATGTGAGAAGTTATCTGGAGGATGGACCAGAGAAGGGAGAAACCTGAGGAGAGAGACCCATAAGAAAGATACTGCAACAGCCCTGGCAAGAGAGGCAATGGTGGTCTGAGAAAAAAAAAAGTGATTAAGAACAGGGAAGGGAATGGGTCTGAGAATGCTATGGAAACAGGATCAATGAGACTTGGCAACAGAAGGGACGTTCAGGTTGAAGAAGAGTGATGGACCGCAGATAACAGCAAGGCTGCAAACCTGGGTGACTGGAAGAGGATGATGGTGTTCTCACCATTGCAAAATGGGGATATTTGGAAGACGGCGAGATGTGGAGAAAAGTAGAATGAATTCTGTTTTGGACAGGCCCAAGTGTCTTTACCACTGTACTCTCCTAAGAAAAGAGAAAAGGACCTTAGTAGCTGGAGATTGGACTTGGGTACCATCAAGACAGAAAACTACCTGTCTGCTTGCAGCAAGTGTGGTTAGAAGATGCCACAAACATCTCCCCTACCCAATAAATTGCAACAATTGTTTTTTCTTGTTTCTAGGATAAAATATAAATTCTGAACACTTCAAGTCCTTCGCAAGTTGAGCCCAACTTAACTTTCCCCTTTCCCAACTCTGTTTCTGATACGCAGGATCCAGTCACGGGATCTCGATGGCTTTGCACCAGGCACTCTCTCAGCCTAGAAGGCCCTTCTACCTCCCAGAATCCAAATCCTCCCTTCCTTGGAGAGACAACAGCTCACACATCACTTTCTACAGGTCCTTTCCAGGCCCTCCTTTCCCCAACTCTTTCGATTTATTCTATATTTCCTTACATGAAGTTCAGACAAATTTGGTTAGAGTCAGGAGATGGAACATCTGGTGCAATGAACAGTACGGCAGATCACACATGACTCCGTAACACAACTCTACAACCATATGGACAAGGAATTCTTCTATTTAAAACAGCATTTTTGGACACACAAAATGAAGCTGGCTGCTACGAGGTGAGGGATCTATTCTGGACAGGAAATGGCTCCTCTGCGGCTTAAGAATCCCTTCTGTCAACAACGTAAGGGTTCCCGGATCATTACTGAGTTTTGCCTTATGTATAAAGTGGATTAACAGAAAAAGAGGGAACTGGGATTGCAACAAAATTGAGTTCAATCAACTTTCAACAATCTGGAGAATAATTATCTAGTTTGGAGGATGCTTTGTTTCCTTTTCTTCCTTTTAGGCCAAGATACCCAAATAAAAAAAAAAAACCAATGTTAGCATTTTAAAATGACTAACAAAAGAAAATTTCATGGGTAACAGTGAATTTAGGGAAAAAAGAAATTATAGCAACTGGGTGATATGAAATTTATGAATTAACTGTTAAACTTACTTCTGCCACCTCTTTCACCTACTAGCATTGAAAGACTAAATAGAAAAGAGCACTAATTACTGAAGATGTTACACTTCTGAAACTGATCAAGCACTCTGGTTAAAAGGATAATGCCCTTAATACGTTGGTATGTGTTCCTCCTTCACTGCTGAAGACCAGGCCTCAGAGAAATGATGACATGACCTGCACTTGACTTTGTTTTGAGTGAGGGAGGTCACCAGCCTCCCTCTCCTCCAGAGTCATCTGAATCCAGTGACCTGATATTCATCAGGATGACTGGAGGTGACCCAGGATGAGGCAATTGGGGTTAAATGACTTGCCCAAGGTCACACAGCTAGCCAGTGTCAAGTGTCTGAGGTGAGATCTGAACTCAGGTCCTCCTGACTCCTGTTCTATCCACTGCACCACCTAGCTGCCATCCTTAAATACATACAGTAAAATACAAGACCAATTCAATTTGGGATTATGAGGAATAAAGCGGAAGAAAAGAGAAGAAAAAGAATTAAATTACTGCTCAGTAGGAAAGAAGCTAAATGTAATAAATAGGTCTAAGAACAGAAATTAGTAATTTTTCAAAATACTAGTTTGATAAGCAGCTGCACTGAGAGGCAAAGGTGATGCCAAAGAAAGAAAATAGGAGGAAATCAATGTTTTCTTTGAAAAGTGCAGAGCAGGCAGGCTGCGTCTTAAGAAAAACAAGGGCCTGAGGTTAGCAATCACATTATAATGTTCACTGGGTCTCACACCTTGTCTCTGGAAAAGAATTTTTTCATCACATGCAGAAATAAATGTACTGTCTATGAAAAAAGTGAATTTTTGCTCCTTAGGTGTGACATACTTGCAAAATATTCAAATTATGACAGGAAAAAAAAACTCAAAATCTTTTGGCAAAACCCAATAAAAACCAAGGTTTTTCCCAGGAAAGATCTGTTTAACTAATTTACATTAACCTAATGAAAGAACTCTCATAATTTCTAAAGCATTTCCACACTTATCAAGTTAGCAAGATTTTATGGCTTACATATAATTTTTTTCCCAAATTTATTAATTTGTTTTCAAGTTTTCAACATTCACTTCCAAAAGTTCCAAATTTTCTCCCCTCCTCCCCAAAACAGCAGCAATTTTCTAATTTCTACACATGTATTCCTATTAAACACGTTTTCACATTAGTCACGTTGCACAGAAGAATTAAAATGAATGGGAGAAACCATGAGAAAAACAAAACACACAAAGGAGAAAACAGTCTGCTTCATTTTGCATTCCAACTCCGTAATTCTTTCTCTGGATGTGGATGGCATCATGAGTCCTCTGAAAATATTTTAGGTCCTTACACAGCTGTGAAGGGCTAAGTCTATCAAAGTCAGTCCTCACACACTGTGTACAAAGTTCTCCTGGCTCTGCTCACTATGCTCAGCATCAGTTCATATAAGTCCTTCCAGGCCTCTCTGAAGTCTTCCTGTTCATCATTTCTTACGGCATAATAGTATTCCATTACATTCATATACCACAACTTGTTCAGATACTGCCCAACTGATCAGCATTCCCTAGATTTCAAGTTCTTGACCACCACAAAAAGAGCTGCTATAACTATTTCTGTAGATGTGGGTCCTTTTCCTATTTTTATGCTGGGTCAAAGGGTCACAGTTTTATAGCCTTTTGGGCACAGTACCATATTGCTCTCCAGTATGATTCCATCAGCTCACAGCTCCACCAACAATGAATTAGTGTTCCAATTCTCCCACAGCTTCTCCAACATTTATCATTTTCCTGTTTTATCATTTTAGGTGTGATGCGGTACCTCAGAGTTGTTTTGATTTGCATCTCTAATCAATAGCAATTTAGAACATTTTTTCATATGACTATAGATAGCTTTAATTTCTTTCTCTGAAAACTGCCTGTTCATATCCTTTGACCATTTATCAACTGGGGAATGCCTTGTATTTTTGTAAATTTGACTCAGTTCTCTATATTTTAGAAATGAGGTCTTTATCAGACACACTTTTCTCCAGTTTTCTGTTTCCCTCCTAATCTTGGTTGCACTGGCTTTGTGCATCAGTTATATAGTTTTCAATTTGATATCATCAAAATTATCCATTTTGCATTTCATAATGTTCTCTATCTCTTGTTTGGTCATAAATTCCTCCATTCTCCATAAATCTGATAAATAAACTATTCCATGCTCCTCTAGTTTATTTACAGTATCAGCCTTTATACCTAGATCATGTACCCATTTGGATTTTATTCTGGTATATGGTGTCAGGCATTGGTCTACACCTAATTTCTGCAGTTTCTAATTTCAGCAGTTTTTGTCAAACAGTGAGTTCTTATCTCAGAAGATGGGGTCCTTGGGTTTATCAAACAGTAGACTGCTACAATCATTGACTACTGTTGTCTTGTGTACCTAACCTATTCCAAAGATCTGACCCTCTGTTTCTTAGACAGTACCAAGTGGTTTTGATGATTGCTGCTTTATAATACAATTTAGTATCTGGTATGGCTGGCCATATAGCTAATTTTTATATGAAATTTTATGAAGAAAAAAGTTTTCCAAGGAACACAAGGTAGTGAAAAGGTTCCTGGATTTCAAATACAGAAGACATGGTTTTAAATGCTTGCTTTACTATTTATGACCTGTGCAACCTCAGGAAAACCACACCTAAATTTTTTCATCTATAAAATGGGAGGGAGATTGGGAGTTGGACTATATAATCTCAAACATTATATATCTAGACAATCTTTAAGGTCTCTGTCACCTCTAACTACTATAAACAAAACATGTATTATCTCACTGATTTCCATAACAATTTTGTGAGGGACACAGTACAAAACTATCGTTCCCATTTCAAAGATGAAATTCCAGAGAAATAAGATGAAGCACCCACAGTTATAGGGCTAATCAGTAGTATCTGGATTCAAACCTAGATTTCCCTCCTCCCAACGAAGCCCTCCTCTCCCTACACCATGTTGCATCGGATCTCAACAAGACCTGGCTATTTAGCTCGTCATACTTTTATGCATGCTGCTCCCCTCTTCTGTTCTTGGGCCTGCAGGATCTTGGATTGACAACAGTGCTTGTCATACAGTGGGCACACAATGTCACAGTCTAATTTACTGTGATGTGGTAGGCTCGATTATTAACATGCCATCTCTACTCTGCTAATAACAGATGGGTCACTTGTTTCATTTGCTTTTGTTGTTATGGGTTTTCTTTACAGTAAAACACCAATTTTATGAACCAGGGCTACAATCTCTTTTGGCCAAGAAAGCTGAAAGTGGATTTTAAAACAGTAGACATTTCCTAGAAATAAGTCTTTCACAAAACAATTTAACATGTTCATTCTCAGGCTTTAAGTGTGCTGGGAATAACCCCTTTAAGGAATAATTCCTTAAAATTAAAAAAATATGACAGGTGTAGACGGCCCCTGAAGATGCTGACTGGTGATTCCTGTGGACAACAGCAGCCCAAACATTCTGTCAGCGAGCCTTAGGGATGCCACCAAATTACCAAATACTTTGGATTGCTGAGCTGTTCTTTAACTATATATTCCATGTTTCATTTTTCCTTAGTCGTTATAAAGTATTTACGTTTAACTGTACAAGCCTATTTTCTGAGTAAGTATTGATCTTTCTGCTTCACTGACTCCCCTTTTAGCCTTTAATTGTGCAGATCACATCAAAATGTGGCAAGTCCTCAGAGAGACTCAAGTACCAGATCATCTTAGTTGTCTCTGAGGAACCTGTATGCAGGCCAACAAGCAACAGGGAATAACTGACTGGATTAAGACTGGAAAAGGAAGACAACAAGGCTGTATACTGTCATCTTATTTAACTTATATGCAAAACGACAGGCTGGACAAATCAAAAGCCAGAACTAAGGTTGCCTGGAGAAATATCGACAATCTTAGACACGCAGATGACACCACTCTAATGGCAGAAAGTGAAAAAGAAGTAAGAAGGTCCTTGATGAGGGTAAAAGAGGAGAGTGTAAAAGCTTGCCTGAAGCTTAACATTAAAAAAAAAAAATCATGGCAACTGGTCCTATTACTTCCTGGTAAACAGAAAGAGAAGTCACATTTTACATTCTTGGGCAGCCGCAAAATGAAAAGACACTTGCTCCTTGGAAGAAAAAGCTATGACAAATCTAGACAACATACTAAAAAGTAGAGTTGTCACCTTGTCAACAAAGATCCAGAGAGTCAAAGTTATGGTTCTTCCAGTAGTAATGTATGGCTGTGACAGTTGGATTACAAGGAAAGCTGAGCACTACAGAACTGTTCATTTTGAATTGTGGGGCTGGAGACTTCTGAGAACCTTTCTGGACAGCAAAGAGGTAAATCAGTCAATGCTTAAAGAAATGAATGCAGACTACTCATTGGGAGGAGAAAAACTAAAGCTAAAGCTTATGTACTTTGGCCACATAATGAGAAGACAGGAGCTGAGAAAGACTGAAGACAAAGGGAGAAAGGGAGAAAGAAACAGCTGAGGATGAGATAGTGTCAAGGAAGCAAGAATATGAGCTTGGACAGACTTTGGGAGACAATGATTCGAGAAGGGCCTGGCATCCTGTGGTCCTTGGAGTCCAGAAGAGTTGGATACAACTGAATGAATGAACAACTGATTTTTCTAATAACTTTTCTAACTTTCTAGAGACCTTCATTAAATGTTTCAATGACCCTAAATCATTAAAACAAGTTTGATAAGGTATCTTTATAATTAATCAACCTGTTAAACCATTTTCTCATCAGACATTTGCTTCTTTAAAAGAAATTCCACAGCATCATATAATTTTAGGCAGTTAGTATGTGGCAAAATAAGCTATAAAGAATCTTTATAAAGACACAATCTGGATTCAGAAATTTTAAACTATCTAATCAAAGTGATATCTGTTTCACTACATATTACCATAGGTAAGCTTATGAATGTGATGAAATAAGAAAGTTCATCCTGAAAATATATAAAAATCCATTAAATTCAAAGTCTGAACACTAGCCTTTGGTGTAAGTCTATTTAATGTTCATTCTATTTAACCTCCTCTGATGACAGTAAGTTTGGCACCTCTTATAGCCAAAGCCAGGGGTGTGAAACCTGCAGCCTCGAGGCCAGATGTGGCCCTATAAGTCCTCAAGTGCAGCCTGTGGATTGAATCCAAACTTCACAGAACAGCCTTAATAAGAGGATTTGTACTGTAAAACTTGGACTCAGTCAAAAGGCCACACCGAGGATATAGGCCATATATGGCCCCAAGGCTGCAGTTCCCACCCCTAAGCAGTCCAACTACATTAATCAACATGAAAGAAGAAAGGTGATGAGGCTAAGTGGCAAAGCAAGGTTTAAAGGATGTATTTCATCATACCCAGAGATAACTTGATGGTGAGCCAATATGGAAAGGAGTGACTAGAAATTGTTAGTAAGGATACCTAGGATAAAAGGATTGGAAAAAAAAAGACCAAAGATATGAAGTAACTGTAGCAACTGACTTATTTTTAACTGTTGCCTCTTCTTTAGAGATTATTTTGTGTTCCCATAACACATGAGATTCTGTATTTTCTCAATGAGCTATTTCTGTGCACTGGCATATACAATACAATTTTGGCAAGAAAATAAGATGATGCATCAAGTGTCACTGTGGTAAGGTAGTGAATAAACCGATATAGTCTGTTCTTACAACAAAGAGGATTGCAGGGGGAAAAGGATATACAGAGAAGCAGCCTGAACTGGTGTAAAGAATGCTGAACTCAGATTCAGTAAGATGAGGTCAAACACTACCTCTGACAACTGACTATGTGACTATAGCAGGTTCCTTCACCTCTGTACACAAAGAGATAATGCATAGAAAGTGCTTTGCAAAGCCTCAAGTGCAGCTCAGTGGCACAGCACACAGAGCGCTGGTCTTAGAAGCAGGAAGACCTGAATTCAAACTTACCCTCATACACTTTCTGGCTGAGCTGCCCTTAGCAGCTTAACTTAACTTCTTCCTACCTCAGTTTTCCCACATGTAAAATGGGGATACTGATGGCACTTAGCTTCCAGGATTGTTGTGAAGATCAATGACATAATCAACCAGCATTTATTAAGTACCCAATGCATGCCACGTATTGTGCTAAGCACTGGGGACACAGAAAAGAGAAAAGGAAAAGAACACGTACAATATACGTGAATCATTTTAAAAACTTAAAAGTGTTATGGCAATGCTATCATTATTGTTATATATCACACATATGCCAGTTATGACAAATTCCCCTCAAATAAAACAAGTGTTGTTTTCAGGTACTACAATGTTTATTATCAATAAAACTTAAGGAAACCTGCCTTGGTAAAACAGACACTATTTCAAATGAAACCCCCTAAAGCAGACCATTTCTACACACTGCAGAGTTAGAATAAAGAGTAACAAACATACGGCTAGTGGGAGTGAGAGGAATCTAAGAAAAGAATGTCTCTCCTGCCCCAAGAAATTGTTTCTTAATTCACCAGGGATGAAAAATTTGTACAAAAACACGAGGTTCAAATCCAAACTCAGATACTTAGCTGTACAACCCGGGGCAAATCATTTAACCTCTATATGCCTTTTTCATCTGTAAAATGGTGATAATAAATAGTAACTACCTCATAGGGTTGTTTTGAAACTCAAATGATCCTGATGTACCTTGCTTTGCAAACTTTAAAGCACTATATACTCATTAAGAAAAAAAAAAGCAATGAACAGATATTGCTAATTGCCTATAATTTACCTAGCACTGAGAGGTATAAAACTTGCTTTTGAAAACAGTTTCATAAAAGATGAGGGATATGAATGAACCAAGAAGGTGTAAGACTTTTTCATAGAGTGCAAAGGAAGTAGGGCATTTTAGACTAGGAAAAAGACAAAAAATGCGAGCTCCTAAATGGTAGGAATCCTTGTTGGGTTTTGTACCCCTGGGCACACAAGTGTTCAATAAATGCATACTGAAATTGACTGGGGGAAAAAAGCAAAGAGCAGAGAACTGGCCTGACTGGAGTGGAAGATTAATGTGGGAAGCAAGGGATCTTAGCTGAACTTTGGACCTTCTCCAGCACTGCACTGAAGGAGCAACAATAGGTGCTTAATAGTTCTAAAAATCTGGATGAAGAATGAAGGATGCTAAACTAGAGACCACAAAGTGGATTCCCACGTGCTGGCACCTTCATAATCTGGGTCACAGTACACCTACCATGGTCATTCCTGAAATCCTTTCTTATGTTACTTAAGCTGCTACTTGTTACGGTGGCTTGTTACCCATAACTATGATGCTTATTCATTACAAGTTATCTAAGAAAAAGATAATGTTCAGACTTACCATCTTTGTTTAGTCGCTGCTTTCTTTGCCTGTAGAGGAGAAGCTTGTTGTGGACATATGGCAAAAGAAACTTGACACACCAACTCTCCACACCAAGTTTATTCTCAACCAAGACTATTGGACTCCGGTTGTACCGAGCTTCAGGACAGGGAATTAGTCCTATTTCATCTCTTAACACGAAAAATACATAAAAGAGTTAATAGTATGCTATAGTCTTATAATTAGAATTGTTTTTAAAAATACACAAATACACACTAAGTACAGAAACATTTTCCTCACTTAAATATGCAGCTGGTATAATAGCTTGTTAATAATATAAAAGTTTAACATGTTATATCTGTGATTTAATAAACTATATATTAATGATAAAACAAATTTATTACTTTACAAACACAAAGCAGGAAAGATTGCATATAAAACTGTGAATCCTTTATTATGTACCTAAATAAAAAGGAACAGTAAATTCTTCCCACTTTTTCACTTCTATTTCTTTTCATTCCCCCCTTAAAATCATTAAATGGAACAAGGCACCTCAGGCTTTGTATCTGCCTCTCTTAAATCCATCTATAAGATCCAAAGACAGTAAGATTCTAAATTGACCTTTGCCTCCCCTCCCCCATTAGGAGAAAGCAGTTTCTTATTATTTAGCCCTGTCCAATTATTCAAATGTATTTGCTTTTTCCTAGATTTCTCATCTCCTCTGCTTGTACTTCAAAATCTAGCCAATTCTGGTCTTTACATAAAAAATGCTTGAAAGTCTTCAGTCCTATTAAAGATCCATTTTCCTCCTATAGGATTATACCAGTTTTGCTGGGAAAGTTATTCTTTATTTTATTACCTTTTGTATTATCATATTCTAAGATCTTTACCTTCTTCAAAATATTTGCATCAGTACTGTGTGATACAGTTTGTAGTTCCTTAATACTAACATTTCTTGTTTTTTAACTCCAAGCATTTTTTGATTGGACCTAGAATTTCTGGATTTTGGCTGTAACATTCCTGGATGTTTTCAGTTTGGGGTTTCTTTCAAGGAGAGCAGGGGATTTTTTTCTATTTCTTCTAGTAACTGGACAGTTTTTATTTATGACATCTTAAAATATGGTAAGCAGACTGGGGGGGGGCACCTATGGTTTGATGGGAATCTGATAATTCTCTAATTATCTCTACCTAACTTGTTTTTCAGGTCAGATTTGTTCTTGATAGTATATACCTTGTGACTTCTACTTTTTTCAGTCTTCTGACTTCTCTAATATTTGTTATCTCATGGAATCACAGAATTCTGTTGGTTCTAGACCTTTTTCTTTTCAAGGAGTCCATTTCTTGGATTGGATTTTCCACTAAGTTATTTTCCTTCCAATTTTTTCCTCAGGAGCTTTCAATTTCAATTTTTTTTTAATCTCTTGCTTCATTTCTTCCAACTGCTCTAGAGTTCTTGTGCCACGCCAAACTTTTCTCTGAAGCTCTATTTTCACACGTAAAATTACTTTCTACTTCCAGGTTTACTTCTTGGGCATAAATACCCATACTATTTCTTCATAGTTATTGGCATTTTCTTCTACTTACTCATTATTTCTAGTCTCAGATGTTGAACTGGGATTTTGTGCCAGGGTCAAGTTTTTACCTCCCAGCTCCCATACTGACCCCACGCTCTTGGATGGGAAGGGAAGGCCCTATTTGTCCCTGTTCTCTCTATGGTGCAGACATCACCAATACTGCTGGCTCTGACTGGTATGGCACTCACCCTGCCCTATACCACCACCGTGGTTACTTCTTTTGTCTCCCAGTAGTCCGACGCAGATATTGGTTGCGGCTTATCTCTGTCTCCTTCCCTTTACACACTCTTCAACCAGGATTTGCCCTGTGTCCTACTGTGGCCCTAAAAGATCCCAATTTACCAGAGTTTGTTACTGTGGGCATCCTACAGACAGGTGCATGCTCCCATCAGTCCTCTGCCCCAAAACTTCAGTGCCCCTGTGCTTCTGCCCGTTTCATCGTGCAGTGCTGGTAAAGATGAAAGAGGTTACTAATGTTTTTCTTTGGTCATCTACATCACTATTTGGTCTGATACTCTTTTAGATATTTTCTTGGGTTAACGTGGTTTCCTTTAAGACCTTTTTCATCACCATCTTAACTAGAAGTCTCACCAACTGAGCTCTAAATTATATAATAGTAATCGTAGAAATTTATTACATAAATATCCAAATGCCTGACAGAACATTTACCTTACATAGTAAAATTAACAAATAACCATAAAAACAGTTTGCTTAACTTAGACATATATAAACATAATAAATAAAAATTTAATCTTATTGACTGCATGAAGGATAAGGAAAGAGGCTGCTTGCTTACTGACTTTCTTTAAGAGTATGACTTTCACTATCTACAATCATACCAGTAATCCATTTCCCCTCTGTAAAGTTTTGTAAATTAAAAAAAAATTTTAACTAGAGGGGAAGGAAAAAGAAACTTAAAAAAAAAATATAACCATAAACAAAGAGGCCACAGGCCCCAACCAACTCTTTCTTTAGGCTTCCTGCTCCTAGCTATTTTTTCTTTCTAATGCAATTTAGCTACATATGGTTTCATCTTATTACTGCTCCCTAGTTAAAGAAATGAAATGCCCTAGGGATAATTATCAGTTAAACCTTAGAATAGGCTCATCTACACAAAGGTTCAAACACATGGTTTTATTTGGTTACCTTTTTCCCCCAAATTAGGCTTATGGCCAGGCATGGAGGTATTGAGTCCTAGGGTGTTGCTTGAGGCATACAGAGGTTAAGTGACTTCTAAGTGACTTGCCAAGGGTCAAAAACTAGCAAGTGACTCCCGGTTCAGTACTCTCTCCATGACATGATTCTACCTCTTCTTGCCTGTCATTCACAGTAATGTCTGACATTTTTTATGAAGGGTTTTAGTACTTCTATAGCATTCCATTCAAAGTCCAAATTCAAAACATATTAGCTGTGTGACACTGGGCCACTACAGGACCTAGTTTCCTCAACTGTTAAAGGAAATAATGATATGCAGAGTTCTAACTCACAGGGTTTTTATAAGGCTCAAATGAGAAAATTGATGTGAACTGCTTTGCAAACCATCTATTATGATGTCATCTCACCCTATCAGAAATCCTCAAAGGATTCTTTGTGTCCTCATTTTCATAACACATAGATTTAGACCTATTTAGACCTTATAAGGCCATCACCTTACCATATACATGGAGGAAGAAAAAGAAGTTCAGAAAAATCAAGTGATATGCCCAACATCACACAGTTATCTGCTGTCAGGGCTAGGCCTAGAACACTGGGCTCTAGGACAACGTTCTTTCTACTATAGTGGGGTCTGCCATGTTGATATGAAGGAAATTCCCCAAAGTACACTTATTCTAAGTTTCTGGCAATTTAAATCATGGGATTTTAGAATTGGAAAAGACCTTAGATACTGACTAGTGTCCAATTCCTTCATTTTCTGGATGAGGAAACTGAAGCCCGAGAAGAAATGACTTGCTATGATCAACAAGTAACAAAGCCTAATTCCGAACTAGGTCTGACTCCCAATTCATACCGCTCGCTCTTGTTGCCAAAATGAATTAGGACTCCTTTTCCTAGATGTAATCCTCTAACAGGGACAGGGATAAACCCTATTTGTTATCCATAAAGACAACTGGAAAAATTCTGCTAACGAAGAAAAATATTGGTCACCTACATGAGAGGTCTGGCCACATGAAGCGAGTGGCCTGAGTGACCCACGGCCTGTCCAGTCTGGACAGCCTCCGCACATCCGCAGGAGCTCCAGGTACACTCCTGACTTTGCTCTTCATATTTTTTATGGCTCTCTTAAAAAATTCCTATTCAGAAATATAGTTCCCAAGGGCACTCTTGGAGGCCCCCACTTCTAAAATGGAATGCCCTACACAGAGCTAGAAAAAGTAAATAGTAAATTCATTTGGAAGAACAAAAGGTCCAGAAAATCAAGGGAATTAATGAAAAGAAACGCAAGGTTAAGTTGTCTAGCTGTACCAGACCTTAAATTGTGTTATAAAACAGCAATCATCAAAACTCCTTGGTACTGGAGAGGTGGATCAGTGGAATATGTTGGTATGCAAGACACAAAGGTCAATGACTATAGCAATCTACTGTTGGATTAAAAACCCCAAAATTCTAGTTTCTGGGATAAGAACTCACTATTCAACAAAACTGCTGGAAAACAGCATGGCAGAAACTTGGCGGAGACCAACATCTTACACTGAACATGAAGACAAAGTCAAAATGTGGGCACATTTCAGATGTAAAGGCTGTAGGTATGAGTCAACTAGAAAAGCAAGGAATATTTCCTCACATTCATGGAGAGCAGAACAATTTATGACCAAGCAAGAGATAGAGAACACTATGAAATGTAGAATGGATGATTCTGATTACATTAAACTGAAAAGTTTTGCACAAACAAAACCAATGGAACCAAGATTAGAAGGAAGCAGAGAGCTGGGCAACAATTTTTACAGCCAGTGCCTCCGATACAGGCCTCATTTCTAAAATATATGGAGAACTAAGTCAAATGTATAATACAAGTCACTCCCCAATTGACAAATGATCAAAGGATATGAACAGGCAGTTTTCAGAAGGAGAAATTAAAGCTATTTATAGTCGTATGAAAAAATGCTCTAAATCACTACTTATTAGAGAGATGCAAATCAAAACAACTCCGAGGTACCACATCACACCTACTGGATTGGTTAACAAGATAAAATAGGAAAATGTTAAAGGTTGGAGAAGATGTGAGAAAATTGGAACACTAATGCATGGGTGGAATTGTAAAGTGATCCAACCATCCTGGAGAGCAATTTGGACCTATGCCCAAAGGGCTATAAAACTGTGCATACCCTTTGACCCAGCAATATCACTTCAAGGTCTATATCCCAAAGGGATCATAAAAACAGGAAAAGGACCCACATGTACGGAAATATTTATAGTGGTTTTTTTTTTTTGTGGTGGCCAAGAATCAGAAACTGAGGGGATGCCCATCAACTGGGGAACGGCTGAACAAGTTGTGGAATACGAATATAATGGAATAGTATTGTGCTATAAAAAATGATGAGCAGGCTGACTTCAGAGGAACCTGGAAATTTACATGAACTGATGCTGAGGGAAGTGAGCAGAGGCAGCACAGCACTGTACACAATAACAGCCACAATGTGCAGTGACTAACTTTGATAAGTTTCTATCAATTTGTACATCACTAAATTTCTCATACAGATCACATTTAAGTCTCTTACTCTATCTCTCCCTACTTCTCCAATAACTGTAATAAACTAAAGAAATAAATGTACTGGTCACCATTCCAGTACAGGCCTTTATTATAATTTGCTTGATCTACTAAAGCAGCCTCGTAACTGATCTTTCAGTTTCTATGCCCGTCCTTTGCCTCCATCCTCCACACTGCCTACCAACAACCTTTTACATCACTTTCCCACTGAAAAATTTTCAATAGCTCATTACCTAAAGTACAAAAAGTCCAAACTACTTAGTCTAGCATCTGAGGCCCTCTATGAACCAGCCTCAAATTAAGCTTTATAATCATATTTTGCACTGCTTCCTCATAAGATTTTTAGACTCAAGGAAGGGTAGTCTATTCACTAACCCATAAAGATCATTCAGATAATCAACAAATATTTACTGTGCCAGACACTAAGCATGAGGGGATACATAGAGAAATGAAACGGTCCTTGCCCTCATGAAGTTTACATTCTAATGAGGGAGACAATATGAAAATAACTAGGTACATACAATGAGACTTAATGGCAGAGGGAAAGGCCCTAGCAGCTGAAGAGAACAGAAGGGTCTCCTGGTCTTTGGTGCTGAGACAAGTCCTGAAAGAAGCCAGGGAAACTCAAAGCTAGAGGAGTCACACAGGACAGTCAGTGCAAAAGCACAGAGGTGGACTGTGCAGTGTCATGAATGAAAACAGCAAATAGGCAAATAGTTGAATAGCAAACTACTTGAATTTATTTAGTAGGAGAGTGATATGATCAGATCTATGTTTTAGGAATATCAACTTGACAACTGTATAGATGATGGGGGGCAAAGGGAGAGGAGACAGACACGTGGCAGGGAGATCAATTAGGAGGCCACTGCAATAGTCTATACAAGGGCTGATGAAAGCCTGAATGGGGTGGTGGCTATATGAGCAGAGAAGGTGACAGAGATACTGTGGAACTACAATCAGCAAGACTTGGGAACTTGGCAGTGAGGAAGAAAGAACAGTAGAGGTTGACTAAGGCTGTGAACCTGGACAGTTAGTAAATGAGCATTTACTAAGGGTCAGGCATAATGCTAAGGACCCATTAAGGACAAAATAAAGCAAATCAAAAGGTGGTACAGAGGGGTCTTCAAAGAAAAAAACAAAAGGTGGCCTCAAGGAGTTAACACTCGAAAGGAAGTATACAAAAGGGTACTAAAAAAAGAAGAAAAGCAAGAATCAAACAGGAAAAGTGCTGAACTGGGGATAATTTCAGAGAATCCTGAGGCAGAGCTGCAAAGCAAGCAGAACCAGGAGAACAATGTCTACAAGAACATCATAAAGACAAAGGACTTTGAAAATTCTAATAATGCCAAGACCATGTCTCCAGAATGCCTGTAATGAAAGGTTATCCACCTCCTCAATGAGGCAACGGACACAAGGGGCAAAGCCACCTGCATTCTGGGGCACGGCCATCATAGGGATGAGTTTTGCCTAACTATGCTTATTTGCTACATGGGTCTTTGTTTTTCTCCTTTCTTTGGTTTTCAACTGTGGCAGGAGGAGGGGAATGGTTAGCAATAGTGATGCAAAAAAAAAAAAAAAAAGAGCCACTGAATCATTTTTAAAACGCATGGAACAGAAGGGAACAGACAAGAAGACTGTTTTCAAAGAAATGTTATACACACTCACATGTGTGTACATATATATGTAAAAGCAAGCAGCATGAAATGTAAAGTCATGTTCTCATACACAATCCTCTTTTTGTGTTTTTGTGTATAGAAATGCTCTTTTGGGGGTTTAAGTTTAGGATTAAAAAATTTTTTTAAAAAAGACTGAAGAAAAGTAAGAAGGAGCCAAGGGCTTTAAAAGTCAAACCGTCAATACGATTTTACATTTAACTGTAATTTATTAAATATGGGGGTGACATGATCAGACCTGCACTTTATGAAAATTACTTAACAACCAAAAGTACAGACATGCTGTAATAAGGGCCTACATCAGATCTGACCATGTCAAACCCCCATTCAATAAACTCCAGGTCCTCCCTAACCACAATCCTTCCACAATCAAAACAGAAGATGCTGCTTGGCTTTTCAAGCCCCTTACACCTAGGCACCCTCTTACCTTTCCAATCTTCATACTTTTCTATGATCCAGTGACACTGGCCTCCTTGATCTTCCTCACACAAGACACTCTTTTTTCCCTGCTTCAGGTACTGAAGTAGTGGCCTTCTCCCATGCCTGGAACCCTCTCCTTCATCTCTGACTCCTGGCTTCTCTGACCTCCTTTGTGTGTTCATCCTTTGTTGCCAAAGAAGATCATGCCATCAGAGAAGTAAGGACATGACTTGTACTTGAGTTTGTTTTGAGTGAGGGAGGGCTGTGCAGGTCACCACCAGCCTCACTTCTCCTCCAGAGCCATCTGAATAGTGACCAGATATTCATCAGGATGACTGGAGATGATCCAGGATGAGGCAATTGGGGTTAAGTGACTTGCCCAAGGTCACACAGCTAGTGAGTGTCAAGTGTCTGAGGTGAGATTTGAACTCAGGTCCTCCTGACTCCTGCACTGGTGCTTTATCCACTGCACCACCTAGCTGCCCCTTCTGACCTCTAAATGCCTTCTCTTTTAAGAAGCTTCACCTGGTTCCCTTAATGTTAGTACCTTTCCCCTATCATTATTTCAATATATCCTGTATAGATCTTGCTTGTACATAGTTATTTGCATGTTTCCTCTCCCTTGTGAGTTCTTTGAAGGCACAAACTGTTTTGGTCTTGCACTGTATCCCCAGTGCTCAGCAAAGCAGCACATGGAGTGCTTAATAACTAAATATTTGCTGACTTTGTAGTTGATCATTTTTTGAAGAGGACCTAGTGACTTTACTTAAGTACAAAAAGAGGGACATTTATGTTATGAAAGCAGAAACAAGATTTGGCAACATGATAGTATCCTTAATAGTAAGAGGTTCAAAAGTAGGAAAGGTTTTTTTTTTGGGGGGGGGCAAGTTATATTTTAGGCATGTTGAGATACAATAATTTTTGACCTGGAGAAGAGTCTTAGCAATTATCCATCATTTTCTGGATGAGGACATTTAGACCCAAAACAAAATTAAGAGTTTGCCCAAGGTCATAAACAAAAACTAAAATTTATATAGCACTCTAAATCTTATATTACTACATTTGATTCATAAAATTACCCTATTTATTATATTATCTGGGTACTACTGGAGATGGAGAAGAAACTGAGAAGAAACATGTTTAGAGTTAACCCACACTGGGGGAGGAGGTTAGGGGAACGGCATCCCCACGATATGGAGTATCTGCATGAAACTTTTTGGCTCTCCCTTTGTACCAGGGAAGTCTGAATTATTATGGTGTCAAAAGATAAAGTATTGATATTATACAATACTATACATATTTTTATGAATTTCTGAGTTTCTAAACTTTTCTGGGTCATCGATGGCTTACATAAAAATCCCCAATATTTCCCATTTAATTTCTTATGTCAACCCAAGATGTATCCAAGCTGCAACAAGGAAAGTAGCAAAGTGAAAGGGATGACTGTCTGTGATTTGTCTGAGGTCACACCATAAGTTGTCAGAACAAAGGTGCTGATCCAGGTCTTCTTGCCTTCAAGTTCTGTACCCTCTGTCCACTGTAACAAAAGCACTGGAGACAATCTAGTGTAGAAAGAAGAGCACCTAACTCCTAGCCCAATGCACTTTCCTAAGAGATGCCTTCCTTACACATTCCCACACATGTCCCTTTTCTTTAGTATTTACCTACCCAAATCATTTCTATTCTTTGAGGACCAACTCATCTAATTGCTTCCATGAAGCTTGTCCTAACCCAATTATAAATGTCTTAAGAGGACTTATTGTCTATGCCATTTGTTAAACATTATCTTATATGACATCTGTTTAGTGTGCCTTTCTTATCTCACTACCTAGATTATAGAGGCAGCTAGGTCCTTCAGAGGATACAATGCTGGGCCTGGAGTCAGGAAGAGCCAAGTTCAAATCCTGCCTCAGACGTTTCCTGGCTGTGTGATCCTGGGCATAGGACTTAATCTGTTTACTCTAACCCACTGAAGAAGGAAAGGGCAAACCACTGTGGTAATTTTGGCAAGAAAATACTATGGACAACATTGGTGTTCTATGTTCCATGGAGTTATGAAAAATCAGATACAACTGAATAACAAGCTAGATTATAAATTCCATGGGGTAAGGCCCATATTTTACATTTCTTTGTCCCACTCTGGCCTAGCTTGGCACCCTGAACATAGGTGAGTCAATGAAGCTGATTTGTCATAAAAAAAAAAAAAAAGATTCCCTTGATGTAAGAACTTTGTTCAGAGCTGTCTCCTGTTTACTTAACAGTAAACAACAATGTGGCTTAGCAGGTCAAGTTTTGACTTGACTTTCAAATAAAAGGGATGGATTTCTCTGAAATAACCTACTTTCTTTAAGGCTAGGTCTACTATCATGATGAAACACAGGACACGGAAAATTTAACAAGAAATTTCTCAGAGAAAGAATGTGTTTAAACAACATAAACAGCACAATTAATGTGGTAGAATTCCACTAATAAAAACTGCCATTTTTCTGGGTATAGGAAATTACAAAAGTAAAAGATAAAGGTCAGAAAAATTTTTTGTAATAAAAATACAAAGACAGCTTTCAAAGAAAGCATTCACCCTTTATTTACATTTACTTACACATTTAAAAGCATTTATTTGAAATAAGACAATCTAGCAGTTTTATATGAATAACTGAAAAGTCCAAATTTACAGGAATAGTTTAGTGCAGAAGAAAATATAAATGAAAATTTAATACTTATTATAAAATAATATTAGTTAAAAGAATCAAAGGTCACAATAAATCTAAATTATGTTATTCCTTAAGAATGCATCTCAAACAAGTTAGCATTTATTTCAAAACACAGTCTATTTTCCTTATGCTACTTTTAAATTATCAAGAAATCTGAGTAATAGGTTTTAAATTAAGGAAGTTTTACAATTAAAACTTTCCTAAGGGGAGTACACTACATCTACTGACTTGTGCCTGTTTTAATAAATCTAGACTTGCCCTACTAAGTGATGTCATCTCAGTCCACCTCACAAATCTGTAAAGAACTGAGAGCAACCTGAAAAGGTAGCTGGATGACTGACATGCTTTTACCTCCTGCTATTTCGTCAAGAAAACATACCATTTAATATTGTGAGAAAATGTTCCCTTCTCTCCTTCAGTTATTTCTGAGTTTAATGAAACTCCCAATTTTAGGACTCAGTAATTGCTATGGTTACTCCTAGACATCCGTCTGACTCCTTTAATTCTGAAGAGCCAAAAGACAGCTGGGATGGTGGGGAGAGAATTAGAAAAAGAGAACATTTTGTCTGGTTCCCTCCTTTGTCCCCACTCTACCTTTTATGAAATTTATCTGTATAAATATCCTAACCCACAAAGAGATTATAAATTTCTTGAGAGCAGGCAAGGTCTGTGTCATTTTTTTAAAGAAAAAATTATATTCCCAGTGTCTTTCCCTATTCCCACCATGCTGGAGTGACCTCCTCACCCCTGATAATCGTGTGTACATTAGAGAAGCACAGTTAGAATGTTCCAGTGGAAAAGGCAACTTTAGAAGAAGAGTGCCTGGGTTCAAATCTTGCCTCTGATCTTGGGCAAGTCCCTGGTATTTGATTTCCTCCTCTATAAAACTGTGTTAACTACATGACTGCTGAAGTTTGTTCTGGACTATATTCCTGTTATACTTTGATCTAAATAGGTGATCAGTCCACATTTTATCCAAAAAAGGGAAATTTCTGCTGTCTTAAACTTAAGTAGGTAATGAGGCTGGAACAAAAATGAAGAGTCCCATATAGTGTGGGTGATGCTTATGACACAGATACAGAAGTACTAAAATTTGGTTTGCTTTAGGACAATCCTCATCCTATACCTAATAGGTTCAGCAGGTACTTGAGATTATCAGCACCTATATCCAACCCCCCTCCAAAATCTTCCTTTATGGGGTGCCCAAACCGTTCTTATGCATTTTACAATTCTCTTGACCAGAGTCAGGGAAAAGGCAAAAACCCAGAACCTTTCAGCAGGGCAGTTAAAAAATTCTCCACTTTTCCCTATAGCCCTTCTAAGCTTTCAAAATCTTAAAATATTTTTTTAAATAGGCAATACCCACATATAGAGGGACAGCGCAGCATAATGAACAGAGAACAGGCCTCCCAAGACAGGAACCTGTCATTCAAGAAGAATTTAATAGCTGGGAGATCCTGCACAAGTGACTTAACTTCCCAGTGCCCTGGGCAACTATCTAAGACTTTCCACTGCAGGGCAGATGCAGATCTGTATCTGGTGGAGGGAATTCCTCCTTTAATGGTTGGTTTCTATCTCAAAACAGTAGAAAGAACAAGCGGGCTTGAAATCAGAAAATCTGAGTAGCTGTGACCTTGGGCTGGCTGCTCATTTAACCTGTCTGAGCCTCAGTTTCTTCATTAGTAAAATGAGAGTAAGAAGGCAGTGAGATGTGCTCCCTGGAGCAAGGGCTCTGAGGTCCCTGAGCAAGTCCCTTCACAATTCCACTCTGCCTATTTGTCAAAGGAGGGAGTTGGACTAGCCAGCCCTGGAGGTCCCAGGCAGCTCTGGATCTGTCCCCTCCCGGCCTGGCCTCGGGGGTTAGGAGAGCCCTGATACAAAGTAGCAAAGGAAAAGAGAAATGTAACTTGTTTGGGATGGGGGGAGGGGAGGAGGGATGGTGGTAGAGAAAAACGAAGGAGAAACCCCTTCCTATTAAGGTCGAGTTCACCTTCGGGACCTTAACTGACCCTGGAGGAGGAAAGGGGGAGGGGGCAGAGAAAGAGAAGGAAGACGAGGAAGGAAGCATTAGAAAAGGAGGGAAAGAAAGGGGTAAGGGGAGGAAGAAAAGAGGAGAGGACGAGGAGAAGGAAGGAGGGAAAGGAGGACGAAAGAGGAGGGAGAGGGAAGGAGGAAGGAAAGGAGGGCAGAGGCCGGCCTCGTGTCCTCCGGGGCAGATAGCGGTCGCCGAGTAGGCTGAGAGGCCGGCGCTTGTCCTCCCAGCTCCGTCCGTCCGTCCGTCAGTCCGTCCATCCCCTCCCCCGAGTTGGGGCCAACTCACATGTGCGGATTCCTCTTGAAGGCGTTGTTGATGTCCTTCACCACCCGCTGCACCAGCACCGCCACCTCCTCCGTAGACTCTGCCATTTTTATTAAAAAAACAAATTGGGGGCTGGGGGGGGCAGCGGTAGCTGCAGAAGGTAAGTCGGGCGGCCGAGGGCGGGATGTTCCCCGGGGGAGGAGAGGAGGGGTGAAGGTTCCGCGTCCGAGTGTGTGTGTATATGTGTGTGTGTGCGTGTGTGTGTGCGTGTAGGTATCTGTGCGTGCGCGCGCGCGCCCGCGTCTTTCTCCGCCGGGCCTCGGAGGAGGGCAGGAGCGCTTCCGGGTCAGCCCACGGGGAGGGGAGGGGAGGGGTTGGAGCGTTGACAATGGCGGGGCTCGCGGCCGCCCCTCCCCCTTCACGTGCGCCTGTGCGCACGAGGCCGGCGACGCCCCCCTTAAAGGGACCGGAGGCGAGGAGCACTTCCTGGGCTCGCGCTCCCCTGGGAGGCCCCGCCTTCTTCCTGGTCTCTGGTCCTGCCTCCCCTCCCCCGCCTTTGCTGCGTGCTCCCCCCACGTCCGCATCCTCCGGCCTCCGGAGCTTCCCGGGCCGCTGTCAGCGCGCACGATCCTTTCACCTACGTCACCCCTTTTTGTTTTTTAATCCCCCCGCGGGAGAAGCTCAGTAGTTTTTGCCTAGTCAGCACATAAGCAACTGTGTTCTCCAGGCTTTCCGGTGGTGGCTCTCAATTCCTGCACTGTAAGCTCCTGAGGGTAGGCTGTTGTTTCTTAGAAACCCCCAGTATGAGTTGTGTTTGTCCTTGGTTCTCTAAGGGGACCATGACAGGATGATGACATGACCTGCAGCTGACTTTGATTTGAGAGAGGGAGGGCTGTGCAAGGTCACCAGCCTCACTTCTCCAGAGCCATTTGGGTCCAATGGAGATGGCCCAGGATGCACTGGGAGACCCTTTGAGGGACCCATTCAGTGAATAGGCTTCTTTAAATTACTCAAGGGATGGCCCTTTAATTAAAAAAAAAATCAAGCTAGCAGGGGAAGACCCTCAGGGTTCCTGGGTGAAAGAGAAACAGTTACTATTTAGTAATGACATTCACTCTGTGCTAGGTGGTGGGGGACTTGTCCAGTCCAGGAGCCCCAGAGTGAACTGGGTTTAAAGCTTGATCTTTGAGCAAGAAATGTAGCCAGTAAACTGGGAGGGAAAGACTCAGGGTTCCTGGGTAAAAGAGAAACAGTTACTATTTAGTAATGACATTCACTCTGTGCTAGGTGGTGGGGACTTGTCCAGTCCAGGAGCTCCAGAGTGAACTGGGTTTAAAGCTTGATCTTTGAGCAAGAAATGTAGCCAGTAAACTGGGAGGGAAAGACTCAGAGTTCCTGAGTAAAAAAGACACAGTTACTATTTAGTAATTACAGTTGGATAAATAAAACCGCGGACTTGAAGTCAGCAGGACCTGGGTTCGAATGGAGTCTCAGACTTTAACAGCTCTGTGACCTTGGGCAAATCACTTAAACGTCTGTGTGCCTCCAGTTTTCTTTTAGGTATATTTGGGAGTAATGATAGCACCTACACACACACACACATACACACACACACACACACACACACACGCACACACACTATCCTCAGGGTTGATTTGAGGATAACATGATTGAGGATACTAGAAACTATTAAAGCACTATATAAATATTATTTTAGGGGTTTAATAAACGTTCGTTTATCAACTCTTTGAGTGCTTGTTTCATTTCAGAGCCATGTTTCACTGGGGAATTTGAGATTCAGATAATCTGTAGGTTCTTTTAGCCCTCCCCTGTGGCTTCCTCCATGTGGAATCCTAATCATCTTTCTACTTATTGAAGTGTGGTCTTTACCGCTAGAGTTTAGCATCCTTATCAGTGCAAGGATAAAAGGGAAACATTTACAAGCAATCACAAAGTCATTTGAAGAGTTGGTCCCTAAGATGTTGAAAATATTTTTGCTCCTTTTCCCTACTTTGGGAAGAAAAGGAGGTAATATAACCAGGGCTGTGGTTGAGTTTCTTTTTAGCTGTGGTTGGTGACCTCATTTTGTGGCTTCACTGTACCTTGTGGCAGTCTTTTTTTTTTGAGACAGTGATAACTGCATTCATCTTATTGAGATGAATAATTTGGAATCAAATGACGCCCAGTTAAAAATTCATTAGGTTCCCAGTGCTTTGCACAGCACCTGACACAGAATAGGTGCTTAATAAATGCTTATTGAATAATATCGATTGATTGATTCCTGAGTTATGGATACCCAACTCTAGAAATGCCTTCTGCACAATGAAAATATCCCTGAAGTTCAAGTTTAAAGTGAATTTTTGTGAGCAGATTCATATTCTGAATGCAAATCATATAGCGTATCTTAGAAGTTGTTTTCTCACTTCTACATTGAAAGAGGGAGGAAAAAAGCCACTTTACCTATAATTTGATATAGGCAAATAATCTAACATTCTAAAATGTTTCCCAGTCAAACCCAACAAACATTAAGTGCCTGCTATCTTCCAAGGATCTATGCTAAGTGCTAGAAAAAAAGAAAAAATAGCCCATTCCTTTAAAGGGATTATGTTCTATTGGGAATTTGACACCTATATGAATGATAATTGAGATGTAGGTTGAGGCTTTTATATTCATTTTATTATGAAAACTAAGGACATTAGAAAAGATTTTTCCCTAGGAGGTGGCACATGAGCTAGACTAGGGATTCTAAGAGGCAGGTAGAGAGGGTGTTATCCCAGGTGTGGAGGGGAACAGCCTAAGCAAAGGGACAAAGACTGCAAATGGAATTCTAAGTTAGAGTAGTAACAAAGTAAGATATCATGCTCAGAACATAGAGTGCCCTAAAGGAAAGTAATGTGTATATTTTCATGTCACAAGTTTGTTTTCAATCAGGCATATTATTATTAATATTTTCATCCTACTATCTGATGAAGCATGTATTGTCAATTAGGTTCACTCTTGAGAGAGATAGTATGATATAGTAGAAAAAATGCTGGGTCACAAATCCTGACTTCCAAACCCATTTCTACCACTTTATATCTGTGATTTTGGACAAGAAACTTACTCTCTTTGAGCCTCAGTTTCCTCATGTGTAATGCTGGCACATGACATCCAAGTTCTCTTCCAACTCTAAATCTTATATGTCAGTCCTTTCTCTCCCTTTTCCAGTTCTATCAGTAAGTAAGAAGTGCCTTCAATCTGACTTGCACTGAGGAGACAAAGAAAGGCAACCAAAACCCCCCCCAAACCCCACCAGTTCCTGCTCCCAAGATGTTCATAGTCTAGTGAGGAAACATGCAATCAACTCTTTACAAATAAGATATAGACAGGATTAATTGGAGATAATCTCAGAGAGAAAGTATTAAAATTAAGGACTGTGAAAGGCTTTTTGAAGATGGGTCTTTAGCTAAGACTTGAAGGTAGGCAGGAGGCAGAAATGAGGAAGGACAGAGTTCTAGGTCAGTAAAAATGCAGTCAAGAGACCAGTCACTGGATTGCTAAGTATGTGGGGGAAGTAAAGTGTAAGAAGACTGGAAAGGCAAGATGGGACCAGGTTATAAATGGCTTTAAAACCAGAGGATTTTGTATTTGGTACTAGAGGTAGGAAGCCACCTGTGCTTTCAAAAGATCAGTTTGTGGAGAATGTACCAGAATGGGGAAAGACATTTTTTCCATACTTATTAATTTGTTTTCTGTTTTCAGCAATAATTTCCACAAGTTCCAAATTTTCTCCCCCTCTCCATGCAATCTTATATGGGTTCTTCACATGCATTCCTATTAAACATTTTCACATAAGTTACATAGAAGAATTAAAATGAACGAGAGAAACTATGAGAAAGAAAATAAAACATAACCAAGGAGAAAACAGTATGCTTCATTCTTCATTCCAACTCCATAGTTCTTTCTCTGGATGTGGATGGCATTTTGCATCATGAGTCCTTTGGAAATGTTTTAGATCCTTACATTGCTGCGAAGGGCGAAGTCTATCAAAAACAGTCCTCTAACACTGTGACTATTTCTGTGTTCTCCTGGCTCTGTTCACTTCACTCAGCTTCAGTTCATAAGTCTTTACAGGTTTTTCTGAAGTCTGCCTGTTCATCATTTCTTATAGCACAATAGTTTTCCATTACGTTCTTATCACAACTTGTTCAGCCATTTCCCAATTAATGGGCATCCCCTCAATTTCCAGTTCTTGGTCACCACAAAAAGGGCTGCTATAAATATTTTTGTACATGTGGGTCCATTTCCCATTTTTATGATCTCTTTGGGATACAGCCCTAAAAGAGGTATTGCTGGGTCAAAGGATATGCACAGTTTTACAACCTTTTGGGAATATTTCCAAATTGTTCTCCAGAATGGTTTGATCAACTCACAGCTCCAACAACAATGAATTAGTGTTCCAACTCTCCCACAGCTTCTCCAACATTTATCATTTTCTTGTTTTGTCATGTTAGCCAATCTGATAGGTGTGATGTGGTACCTCAGAGTTGTTTTGATTTGCATCTAATTAATAGTGATTTAGAGCATTTTTTCATGTGACTATAGATAGCTTTAATTTCTTCCTCTGAAAACTACCTGTCTATATCCTTTGACCATTTAGCAATTGGGGAATGGCTTGTATTCTTATACATTTGACTCAGTTCTCTATGTATTTTGGAAATGACACCTTTATCACAGATACTAGTTGCAAAAATTCTTTCCCAGTTTTGTGCTTCCCTCCTAATTTTGGTTGCATTGGCTCTATTTGTGTAAAACTTTTCAATTTGATGTAATCAAAGTTATCCATTTTGCATTTCATAATGTTCTCTATCTCCTGGTTGGTCATAAATTCCTCCATGGAATGAGGAAGGGCTTGAAGCAGGAAGACTGACCTCAGCCTCTTATAATACACAGAAGGTTCCCAAACTTATTTGACCAATTGCCTCCTTAAAAAAAAAAGTTACTTAGCACTCTCCCCCCAAAATCTGCTTTCTTTAACCCTTTAACAGTTTTGGATTTTTTAATTGGTGTCATTTCAAGAAAATATAAATTTTTAATGATGCATCTTAAATTTAATAATTTATTGTAAATTTGTGGGGGTTTTCCTGCATTGAAATTTTGATGATGCAATATTGTGTCATGTAACCATCTAGTATCATATTATAAACAAGTCATCACACCCATATATTCCTGCTGATGCATGCTGGACTTCCTAACAATACCAGACTCACTTGCTTGCTAACACTTGCTTGTTAAGAACTGTTGGAGGACCTGACCACTGATTGGTTATAACTTGCGTTTTGTGTGTCTATTTGGAAAAATTATATAATCACTATGACTTTATTGCACAACAGATGAAACTTGTACAAATGTTTTTCAAAATTCCCTTTCCTTATGCTTCCACCACCCCCTTGTTGTTATTCAGCCCCACCCCAATTTCACTCAAGGCTACTACTGCCCCTCCCCCAAGGGCCTGTTATATAGCCCACTTTGGGAACCTAGGACTAGACCATACTTTTCCTCTTTCTCTGTGATTGATAGCTATCTTTGATTTGATGTTCATCAAATAGGAATCTCTTGGATTCCTTAGGTAGTCCACACTTGATATGGCTCATAACAATAGGCACTTCTGTCACAGATAGTGAGTCTAATTTGTCAGTATTGCATTAAATTGACCATATCTTACCTTATCTTTCCACTCTTGATGTAGGATGTCTACTTTCTACCTCTGTAACTATTTCACTGTTTGATCTATACATATATATACACAGTAGAAATGTCCCTGAATATTTTTGTATGTAAATGGAATTTTCATGAGTCTCATCATATTTTTTGCTCTACTAGGATAGCATATTCATTTTATAACTATAAAATAGTTAATAAATCTTCTCTCTTGACTATTGTTAGTGACCAGAAATTCCCTGCACCTTATAAATTGGAATGCTAACAAGGACTAGAATCTAATGTAAACCAAAAGAAAATATGGTAGGAATTATGATCTGTAGGAAGACATTCCCATTGTAAAATATAAATATTCTCTTTCTTGAGTCCTTTGTGTGCTTCACAGTATTGCATCATCTCTAATTATACACCACAGCTACAATGAACAATGTGCCAGGTGGTAAGTCACACCTGAGTTGCAAGAGAACATTGTAATGAAATTAATTATAATCTATTCCCACGTACTGTGCTCTGTAGTTGGAAGCACTAGAGACTGCTTATCAGGAATCTAAAATCTAGGTGGTTCAAGGGGGCATTAGTCTTATAGAACATTCATTTTGAAGGGGAAGAAAATCATATGTTAAAAGTTAGAAGGAGCTTAGAGACCAACTAATCCAATACCTTCCAATTCTACAAGAGAAAATAGACATCTGGAGAAAAGAAGTTCTAGAGATCTGAGATTCACACCCACAGGTCTTCTCATTCCAAGCCCCAAACTCTTCTGTCTCCCTTGACTAAACATTCTTTGAAGACAAGGACTATTTAGTTGTTTCTTTGTGCATAACGGATGTTTGATAAATGCTTGTTGATTGATTCTTTATGTACACAGAGTGACCTCTGTCTTTAAAATCATCTAAACAGCCTCAAACACAAATCTTATATTTGTTTTAATATTTATAGCATTTACTTATTAGTATCTCTAGTGTCTAAATCTTTGTTTCTCTTCGTAATGATGTATTGATCTACTTACACATTAATCTAAAAAAAGGGACAAAGGACTACATAATATACTTAGGTGGAGGTGAAATACACTCCAGCACCCCAGCCTCAGCAGAGTTGAGATCATTGATCTGCTCTCAATTTACAGATTAGAAAACTAAGGTCTAGAGATGTAAAGAGATTGGTCCAAAGTCAGACATTTTTAAAAAGTCATATATCAAATATATTTAATGGAAGTTTGCACTTTGATATGGCTCACAAAAATAGGAGTTTCTGTCACGTTTTTAGTAAATGTAGTTTGTTAAGTATCACATTAAAATAACCACATCTTACCTTGCCTTTCCACTCTTGTTACAGAATGGCAGCTTTTTTCCTGTGTGCCCAATTTTACTGTTTTATGTGTACGTTTATATATACATATATGTGCAGTAAAAATATCTCTGAATATTTTTGTATGTAAATTGAATTTTTATGAGTCTCATCATGTTTTGACTGTACTAGAATGGATTTACTTGAATTAGTATTTGAATTAAGGATTCAGATCATAAATTAAATGTAAAATTCTATGTTGTTGAAGTGAAAAAACATTAATTTTCCTGAGATAACTAACATGATATCTCTGTTCACCTAACCTAAAGCCTATTTCTTTTCTGTAAAATAGTGATTAAAAATATACTTACCACATATATTACAGAATTGTTCTGAAGTAATTTATTTCGAAAACTTAGAATTCTCTCTCTATATAAGCTGTTATTTATTGTAAGGTACCATTGATGGGTTAATAATTGCATAAAGTAATGAAATGAAGGTGAATTTTGTATTTAGATGCCCAAGCCAAGAACAGCCCCAGTATTGTTACTTGCTTTGGACATTAGCATGCTGACAGCCTTTATTTGATTTGAATTGTCTTCCTTCCTTCCTTTCTTTAAGTATATATACACTTCTCTCCAGAAATTTTCTCAGTTCTTTCATTCATTTTTGATAATTTTCTGTATCTAATAATTTATACTCAAAGACTGCTAGTACAGGAAAGGATCTTAGATGTCATCCAGTCTTAACCCTTCATTTTATATATAAGGAAATTGATGCCCAGATCAAGTGACCTTTACATAATATCACACAGTTTCAGAAAGTAAATTAAAACTTAGGTCTCTGACTCTCAGACCATTCTGTTTACCACTATCAATCAATTTTTTTGTTGTTTTTTCAACCATGTCCAACTCTTCATGACCCCTTTGGGGGTTTTCTGGAAGAGATAATGGATGATTTGTCATTTTCTTCTCCAGTTCATTTTACAGATGAAAAAGAAACTGAGGCAAACAGGGTGAAATGACTTGCCCAGGATCACTAGCTAACAAGTGTCTGAGGCCAGATTTGAACTCAGGAAGATGAGTTTTCCTGACTTGAGACCTAGCACTCTAACCATGTTGACACTTACCTGCCCATAAATCCATCAATCTGAAGTTTATTGAGTGTCTACTATTCCATCAGATAATTAGGAGAGAATGGTGTAATGAAAACATTAAGAAGAAGAAGATGATTGACAGCGTCACAGATTGAGAAAAGCCCATTAGATTTGGCAGTTAAGAGTTTGTTCAGTAACCTTGGACAGAGAAGTTTCACTTGGATGATGAGGTAAGAAACTAGACTGTAAAAAATTAAGGAGTTGAGAAGAATTGAAATTACCTACTGTAGATAGCCATCTCCAGAAGTTTAGCCAAGAAAGGGAAAGTATGGGGTGACAGCTGGATATATAGATGAATGGATCAAAGGAGGACTTTTTGAAGGTGGGGATGACATGGGCAGGTTTGTAAACAGTAGAGAGCAGTGAGTAGATGGGGAGAAACTGAAGATATATAAGAAAGTGGGAATGAAAGAGGAGCCAACCTGCTAGAGAAGATGGGATGAAATGGAATTACTTGTGCAATGCAGAAATGCTTTGCCTTAGCAAGAAGCACCACCTCATTGTGAGAGAGAGATGTGGAGCAGAAGATGCTATTTCATTGAGAGGAATGATGTTTCAAAAGATCAGGAATTCTTAACCTTTTGGGAGTCCTGAACCCACTTTGTCAATTTTTGAAGCTGTGGATTCCTCAGAATAGCGTTTTTAAATGTGTTGAATTAAATACATAGAATAATTATATTGAAACACAATTAGCAAAGTATAAAAAACATTCCCAGATTCCTAGTTGTCTAGAGTATATTGCTTTCCAAGTAATCAATTGGTACGTACTGATAAAGAGTAGAACTTCATGTAGTCTGACTCTTTAAGTCTGTTTCATTCTCTACCCATCAGTCCCTCTGTCCAAACAAACAGGTTTACCTCCTGCTATATGTAAAGGACTACCTGAGACATTTTAGACAGATGGCTACAATAGTGAATAAGACACTATCTCTGTTCTGGAACAGGAACAGTAATTATAAGTTCTGGTTTGGGATTTGGTAAGCTGGATTTGAGGGAGATGACAAAAAAAAACCAGCCCTCTTTTTACTAGGTAACAAAAAGAATATCTAGTACATTGAGGAAAGCAGCTGTGTAGGTCCCCATTTCCTCATCCAGATGTGCCCAGTGCAGTAGCAATAGCAGACTTCCAGGGACTGAGGAATTTTTCCGTCCTGAAGAGTTAACCTCCATCTCAATTGTGCATATATAGAATTACTTGAGTCAACAAAAGCGGGTCTCCTTGCATTTGGCCAATTAGAGAAGCAGATAGGTTTCTGTGGCTTAATTTAAACTTTGAGCATGTTATGTATCTCTAAACTATACAGCTCTATCATAGTACTACTTATATCTCAATTCTTGGTACCTGTTATATAATTACAAGGGGGTAGCACAATCACCTTGGATTTAAACTGTACCATACAGCCTAATCCCTTAGAGCTGAAAGCCTGAAGAGAACCTTTAGCACCCACTTTAACTAAATATACTAGGGGAAAATGGTGTGTGCACAAATAAAATACAAAATAAAATTCATCCAGTCCACAACTGAGAAATTTTTTAAAGGCTATAGGATTCAGAGGAGTGAAAATCTCCCCACTGGGGAGGAAGAGTAAAGGCTTTGGGGAGAAAGTGGCATTTAATCTGGTTCCTGAAAGGAGGGTGATACTTTTGCAAATAGAAATAGTAAGGAACAAGGCCTACCAGGCATAGGCAACAGAATGGGGGAAAGCCCAGGCCATGTTCCAGGAACAGTAATTGGTGCTATTTGGCTAGAAATTCAGAGGAGTATAGGCAAGGAAGGTAAATTGTGGTGTATCCCTATGGAGTTAGCTACTGTATATTTTTTGTCCATTTTATTTTAGTGTCCTGCAAGGTATCATGCAAACAGTGTGGAGTATTTGTATTACCTTGGGGCAATTTTATTGCAGAAACAATAGACTTATTTCCACTCTAAGTTTTATAAACAGAAAAGATGTGACAATTATGAAGACTGTGAACTTAGATGCAAAACTCACAGCTAAATGTGCAGAGAAGTGATAGAAACTCAATTTATGTACAGAAAAGATTGTATCAGAGACTTCTTCAACAATTGCTGAAAAATTTGAAAAATGTTTTCCTTTGTTTTCCCGTGGTCTCATTTTGTGAGCAAATTATTAAATTCTACAAATTTGTCATGAAATTATACTTTATCTTTTTATTTTGTATTTTGTTTTCTTTATGAACTTAGTCATCAATGAAAACATTTCAATTATGAACAAGAACAAGAGAGAGCACTGTATGAGAAACTGTTAACTTGTGGTACATGTAGTTTCTTAAAAGAAACATACATATGTATGTATACATATGTGTATATGTATATAAATTGAACAAGGTAGTTGTTCGATTTTTTTCAGTTTTTGTTATTTTGAAGTAGAAAATGCTAATAAATATTAGCATCTTCATATATCAAGGAGAACAGAAAATGAATGTTGCATATGAAACTGGGAATCTCATTACATATAGCTTTTAATATATATTATTAAATTCAAACCCTTGGTTTGAAAATGTATCCTTCTTGAACTTCATTCATTCTGTTCTTTTCCATATATTTGTAAAACTTCATTAACACTCCTTTACCATTTTCTTTCCTCTTCCTTCCTTCTTTCCTTTCCTTCCTTCTTTCCTTTTTCTCATTTTCTTCCTTTCTCCTCCTCTTCCTCCTTCTTCTCTCTGTCTCTCTCTCTCTGAATAGGAAATAGCTAGTAAAAACAGATGTGGACAGACAATACATGAGATATCATGTGTGAGGAATATTAAGATGACCAGTATTGCTGAATTGTAGAGTATGTAGAAAGGAGTGAAATTTAAGACTGGAAAGGTAGGAATGGGTAAGGTTATGAAGAATTTTAAATGCTAGACATAAACGTTTATATTTTATCCTGAAAAAAGGCAAGGGATACCTAGAGTTTGAACATAGGGTCAGACCTTTGTTCTAGGAAAGCAGAGCACTCTGACAGCTAAATGGAAGATAAAGTAGAAGGGAGAGGCTGGAAGCCAGGAGACCGTTTGGAAGGCTATTGCAGTAGTTAGGTGAGAGGCAATGAGGGCCCAAACTAGGGAGGTGTGTATGTGAGAGTAGGAAGGTGGGGACACATACCAGAAATGTTGTAAGGATCTGGCTATGGATTGAATGTGTGGAATGAACGAGAATGAGTCAAGGAGGATACCATTGCTGTCAGTGCAGGTGACTCTAAGGATGATAGAGCCCTAGACTGTAATAGGGACTTTTGAAAGAGAGGAGGGTTTTTTTTGGGGTCTGAGAGGGCAGGTTGGGTTCAATATTATGAGAGTTGTCTTAGAGCTATTGAATTTCAGAGGCTTGAAGGACATTCAGGTCATCATGTCCTAAAGGAAACTGGTGATAGAGACCAGAGAGTAGGAGAAGGGTTAGGGCTGTTTATCTTCTTGTCTGTCTGTCTATTTATCTATCTGATCTATTGTATCAATGCATCTAGATCAGATTGATCTAGGTAGATATATTGACATAGAGAGATTATCTACATGGAGATGATAAAGTGAAATAGTATAGAAGGAAAAGAGAAGAGGGCTCAGAACAGAGTCCTGAGGGATACTCATGATGAGTAGACATGACATCTATGAAGAATTAGCAGAGAAGAATGTGGCAGTACAGTCAAACAGGTTGAAGGAAAACCAGGAGAGAGCTGTGGATGAAAACCTTGAGAGGAAAGAGTATACAAGAGAAGTGATTGATAATATCAGAAGATATGATTATTCTGGTACTTTAACTATGACTGTCAATTTGGATATTGCTTTCACCAGTGCAAGTAGGACCTAGTAGATACTGAGGGAACTGTGGCAAAAAAAAAAAAATCATCCTGTGACCAGCCTGGAGATAATTGTCTTTAAATTTACCTAAGTTGTTCATTGGATCATAGATATACAGTTCTTTACTAGTCTCATATTTGAAGCCTTTCCAGTCTAGTAGGACCTGGCAAAGCATTTGTTCAACTGTCACAGTCACCATGAGACATCAGACAATGACTTTGGTGGAGGAAAAGTATTTATTATTTTTAATTTAACAAATATACTTAATTTTCATTTTCTGTGATACCTTTTGATAAGCAGTATCATGAGTACTGGATAGAGAGTCAGTTTTAGGGTGAAAAAGCCTTCAAGTCCTACCTTTGACAAATAGTATCTTTAGAACAATGGGGAAGACTCTTGACCTCTTAGTGCCCTAGGTAATTCTCTAAGACTTTGTTATAGATAACTACCTGACCTGGATCACTAAAAGGAGTTTCTCTTTGTCAATAAAATCACAGTTCCTAACCAGACACTATGACAAATACAAAACCTAAGACAAATCTGGATAGCATATTAAAAAGCAGAGACATCACCTTGCCAACAAAAGTCCATACAGTCAAAGCTATGGATTTTCCAGGAGTTGTCTATGGCTGTGAGAATTGTACTATAAGGAGAGCTGAGTGCTGTAGAATCAATACTTTCAAATTGTGGTGCTGGAGAAGACTTCAGAGAATCCCTTGGACAGCAAGGAGGTCAAATCAGTCAATGCTTAAAAGAACTTAATTCAGACTATTCACTGGAAAGTCAAATACTGAAGCTGAAGCATAAATATTTTTACTACATAATGAGAGGACAGGACTCATTGGAAAAGACCCTGATGGGGACGATTGAAGACTAAAGGAAAAGGGGAAAGCAGAGGATGGGCTGGGTAGATAGTGTTGTGGAAGCCACAAGTATGAACTTGGACAGACTTGGACAGACAGAAATGGTAGAGGATAGAAGGTATGCCATGGTTCACGGAGTCATAAAGAATTGGATGTAACTGAACAAATAAATAACACAGACTTGGAAAAGTTGATTGGGAGCTGGGGAAGGAGAAAGTTGTATGTGTGATCCCTGACAGTCTAGAGGAGAGCCAATTATAGGGAAAAAACCCAGCTCTTCAATGGTTTTTGCTTTTTGCCTTTTATTTGCAGCTCTAATTTGCAGCTCTATCAGAGGGCAACAGAGCTGGAAGAGAGTCAATTTCTCTCCCTCTCCCAGGCATATTATACAACAGTGGAGTTTCCTCTAGAACATACCACACAATAGTGAAAAGGACCAGGTAGTTCAGGAGACATTCAGAAGAGACATCTCCAAGAAGAGTAGCAGGAAAAAGAGCCAACCCAATTATGAATTGGTAAGAATAAACTTTGATAGTCAGGAGTCAAGAGCAGGCCTGGGCTGACCAACTAAGAGAAATCAGACTCGAGGGAAGAACCATGAGGGCATAAGGAGACCTTGGCCTTGTGCTCCTTACAGATCAGATCCTTACAGATCCTATACAGACTATTATACTCTATATGCCTAGTCTTCCTTCTGATGCTGTGTGAAGCTGTAAGAGAATATGTCTCACATTTATGGGGCTATTGGTGGATATTTTAGTCTTATGAGCAACCATTAGAGCCCCAAACCTCTGCCTAACTTCTATATTACTGCTAGAAAGGCACTTCCCAGTCATCCAGGCTCACCATCTAGGTGTCATCCTTGACTCCCCACTCCTATATCCAATTCATTGCTAAGCCCTGTCATTTGTAACATTCCTTCTCCTTAAACATAGCTACCACCCTCATTGCCTTATTCCTGGACTATCGCAATAGCCTTCTGGCTGGTCTCCTTACCCAAATCTCTCCTCATTCTAGTTGACTTTCAAATTGACCTTCCAAAAGGAAGATTTGACTATGTCACAACACCACCCCCACCCTAAGTCAATAAAAAACCTTAGTGACTCTCTAGTAATCTTCCAGGATTAACAATATGATGATAACAGCAAACATTTAAATTGAGCTTACTTACTATGTGCCAGGCACAGTGCTAAGTGGCTTTTTGTTTTGTTTTGTTTTGTTTTTTTACAAAAAATGTCATTTGATCCTCTAAACAACCATGGAACATAGGTGCTGTTGTGATCCCTGTTTTACAGCTTAGGTACTGGGGCATATAGAAGCTAAGTGACTTATTCAGGGTCACACAGCTAAGTTTTGTCTGAGGCTAGATTGTCTATCCACTGCACCTCCTTATGAAAGGCTTTAACATCCCCTCCCTGTCTTCCTAATCTTCTCGTACCTTTCTCAATCCTCCTCCATCCCCCACATAATCAAACATAACTCTCTATCTCTTAACTGTATGCATCTTCTCTGGTTGTGCCTCATGCTCTAAACTCCATCCATCCTAAACCTGGCCACCTGACTTCTTCCTTTGTGTCTCAGCTGAAGTTCCACCTTCTTCAGACCTCCTTCATCTTGTTGCCTTTCCTCAGAGATTACCTCTAATTTATCCTCTTGTTTGTACATAGTTATTTTCATAGTGATTCCCCCACTAGGTTGTGAGTACTTTGAGAGCAGGAACTGGGTTTTTGCCTTTCTGTTTCCCTTGTAATTAACAAGGTTCCTGGTACATAGTAGGTGCTTAGTAATTACTAAATGACTTGAATGTACATACATCTATATGTGTATATATTTATATTTATATATACACACATTATACATACATATATAATATATATATATATATATATACATGTATATATAATACACACACATATATAATAATCACAACAGTCAATGAAGCTTAGCCTGGGGTGGTGAAAACACCTTGTTAGATTTTTTTAAATGAATCAAAAAGGTATTTCTGAAATTTCAGTTGTTACTTTTAATTAAAACTACCTTTTGTGATTAGCTGAAATATATATAGGAAGTACAGCCCATGTTTTCCTTCAAAAAAAATCTCAAGATACTGTGACACCACTTATAAGCTGTCTGTTGATGATTGCATAATTACTTTTCTCTAATTATGTTTTCACACTGCTGTTTGAAGACGTCTGAAAATCAAATTATGGATTATTTTAGGTGATTCAACAGCATGTATGATGAAGGTTTTAAAATATGTTATTTTAAAAGGAAGGTATTTTTAGAAGGTAAATTCACTTGTTATTTTGGGTTTTCAAAATATCTTCAGTATTCACTGTCATTGCTAACCAATGGTCTTATGTAGTCTCATACTATATGTTTATGGGTTTTTAAAAAATTATCTTGTTATCTTATAGGTTGGCTCATTTAAAGTGCATGTGAAATACAACTTAGGGCAAAAAGTTGCAGGTGAAGCCCAATGTGAGACTAAAAAGGCCGTGCTTTTGAGTCTGTTTTTCCAGATTCAAAAAGGGACTTTATCATACTGAAATGATGCATGTCAGGCGCCATCATCAATCAGACATGTAACTAAGTACCTACTTTGTGCTGAGTAATTGGCTAGATCCAGGATGAAATAAGCAAAGTCCCTACTCTAGGTTCCTTTTGATGTCATCCTGTAATGAAGGCTTACATTATGACAGGATGCTTTATTTACAGGAAAGGACTTTTCCCTTGTAAGGTACTACTAAGTAACTTGTCAAAAGCCTGCAAAACAAATTAACAGAAGGAATACTAGAGTAGAAAGTAGAAAGAAAACTGGCTCTGGAATCAGAAGACCTGGGTTTAAATCTCACCTGTAATTCTTTCTTGTGTGATGCTGGGTCTATCATTTGTCATCCCTGGACTTAATTTTCTTCATTTTTAAATGAAGTAGTTAGTTCAGGGATAGGGAGCCTGCAGTTTCACAGACACATGTGGTCCTCTGGGTTCTCAATTGCTTGCCCTTTGAGTGCGCCCAAACTTCACAGAACAAATCTCCTTAATAAAAGTATTTGTACTGTAAAACTTGGACTCAGTTAAAAGGCTTCACTCAAGGACCTAGAAGGCCACATGTGACCTGGAGGCCACAGGTTCCCCACCCCTGGACTAGATGGTCTCTAAAGTTCCTCCCAGTTTTAGGCCCATGATCCTGTTCCATGATTCCCAGTGCTTAGTGTGCAGCATAGGGAATGAAGTGTTTATTGAATTGAATTAAGGAGAGAGGAAGTAGAGGATAGTTAACA
>CM053769.1:78665139-78688314 GCA_028658325.1 Potorous gilbertii
CCAATAAGTGCTTATCCAGCACCCCTGTCCCCACTACCCACCTTCCTGGAGGGAGCATCACGACTTCACAAGTTGACCTACAGGTTCCCATCAGAATTGACCTCCAAAACTTAACCCCTGCTTCCTTTCTCCTCCAGTGCCACAGAGATCCAAATCCTAATGGCAGAAATGCTTCTAATAGAATTTAACTTTGCATCATTAGACCTCTCTCTTCCCTATCCTCCATGCTCCGCAGTGCTGAGGAGATCCAAATTCTATACCACAGAAATTTGCTCAGGCCAAGATCTTCAAATAGAAAAGGCAAGGAAGTTCAAACAATACAAGACTATTCTGCATCTACCAGAAAACCCCAAAAGAATATTATAATATGTTCTGAAGAGCAACGGAGCTCAAAATGCAGCCCGAGGTAACTTACTGTGCAAATCTGAGCCTAATAATAATTGCAAAATCTGAATGTTCAATAATAAAGAATTGTTTGAAACATTTTTAGAAAGAAAACCAGATATGAAGAGATTGTTTGGCTCTCAGACACCCCAGACAGCAGAAATACAAGAAGAATAAACAACTAAGTACAGAAAGCAAGGATAGCCACCACAAAAGAACAGAGAAACCACTAATACACGAAAGAATACAAAGTAACAATTAATAAATTAACATATTAAGTACATGAGGGGACCCGGTGAAAACAGACTGAAACATCACGGACTCAACCTCCATATGCTGCCTAAAGATGAATCTGTGTGTTTTGTGGAACTCAGAGAATAAGAGGATGCATAGAAAGGGGAAGGGGAGAAAAAAGGTAGAAGGCAAGGTGTAATGTACACTAATCAAATTAAAGGCATATAATGAAGAGAAAACAACTTGTATTTTCTGTGAAAGAAGGGAGTTGACAGGAAAATGGATAATGAGACAAAGGGATTAAAAATGAGGGAAAGAGGAAACTTGGTTTCAGTAGTGAGAGAGGGTACCTCTGTTGAGTACTTCTGTGGGAACAGAGAAAAGAGAGAGTCTATAAAGGGAAATAGGGACATAATGTTCATTATGACCTTCAGGGAGCTGGTGCTAAGAGAGGCTTCTCATTCTGCCTCAAGAGGAGAATTAGAGCTCCGGGGGCTCCTGACACCCAGAAAAGTGGGAGGGCATGGACCCAGGGAAGGTATTTTGAGGCAGTTGTAAAAAAAATGACCAAGAAGCAGGCTCAAAGGACAATAACCCACTGCACAATCATGGAGGGTCTTAGGAAGAATCCATGGAGGCAATACTCTCTCTATCACCTGCAGGGATTAATATTTCTAAGAGTGAAGAACAACCACGGGCAAGCTTAACAGGATAACAATAGAAACTAACAGAAGAGAGAAGCCAAAAGAGGAACCTTAAAAATTTTAGTTCCTTGAGAAAAACAGAGAATAAAGGACTAAATGAGTAGAATGAATATGAATCAAAAAATAAAAGTCTGAGATAGAAAGGGAAGAAAAGGATTGAAGAAAATAAGGGGAAGAAATGCTTTCTAGAAAAAGGTGCAAAAAAAATTAATCAATGAGATTTTCTTTGCAACCTTTATACAGTTTTGACAGCTAAAGCTAATTCACTGTTAATGCCTTTTATAATGTTTTTGATAGCTGACCTTTACACCTTGACATTAAACTTGGGTACTAGTATTAAGAACTAAACATGTTTTGAAGATTTAAACCTTAATGACTGACTCAAATGTTCCTGGTGGAATGACTTACACTCCCATTGTCAATGTCTTTGTAATATGTAACCTCATCAAGAAGCTACCTCTGCAAGAGAGTTGGTGCTGGTACAGTTCACAATTCAGGTGAATTCCATCTCATGCTGTATTCTAGACAATAGCCCCACTGATTTCTTCTGAATAACTTGCAAATTGTTTATAATCAGAGTGAGCTATTTTCCGAAGCTGATACTTCCTTACCAAAAATATGCAAAAGTATTAAATATGTGATATTTAAAGACTACCCCATTTGTTTTAAACCAGGGATTCATGATGAGGTTATAATTTTTGACACACAATTTTGAAGGATTGTCATTCATTTGTTAGGTTTGCTGCAGGGGTGGGGAATCTGTAGCCTCAAGGCCACATGTGGCCCTCTAGGTCCTCAAGTGTGGCCTTAATAGCAGGATTTGTTTTGTAAAATTTGGACTCAGTCAGAGCCTGGAATGCCACATGATGTCAGGTCCACAGGTTCTCCACCCCTGGTAGATAGCATTTTAAACTGTCTACTTCATAGTATAATAAAGCATAAAGTTAATAGTATAATAAATTTGTTTTATAATACAATCATAATTTAATCTGTTTATTGCAGGAAACTTTACATCCTGTACATTGTTTATAGTTTATTAAAAGGGAGGTTTTCTTTAAATAAAAAAATAGAGTAGGACTCTCAATCTCATATCCTTCCATCTTCTGTTCTATTCAGTCTACTAACTTTCCCAGTAGTATGTGTATTTGATTACTTTTGAGAAGCCAAGATAGAGTAACCTTGGATAGAGTGCTATATTTGAAATTAGGAAGACCTGGGTTTGATTCCTGCCTCAGATACTCATTAGCTGGATGACCTGGGCAAGTCACTTAATTTCCCCCACTCTCTATTTCCTCATCTTTAAAATGAGAGGATTGGACTTGATGATTTCTAAGGTCTTTTTCAGTTCCTCCTCTGTGGTCCTATGTCTTTGATGCCTGATGCCAAAGCAATGATCTTATGTATGGCACTAGGGATGTTTTCCTGAGCTGATGCTACCTAATGAAAATTATGCAAAACCACCAGATGTATGAAATTTAGTCTATCCATCAATCAATCTATCTATTTATCTATCTGTCATCTATCAATTTTAATTTTTTAACCAGGGCATTTAGACTCATGTTGAAGTAGGTTAGAATTATTTATAATATATTTGACAGGTCTTTGAAATTTTGGGGATAATATTTGTATTACCTACCTCACAGGGTTGTGGTGAGGAAAGTGCTCTACAAATGCTAAAATGCTGTATAAATACTACTATCATGTTATTATTGAATTATACATAAAATTAATAAATACTCATACTAATTACTACTTATAAAGTACTTTCCTCAAAAGAACTTTATTGAGACTTACTAATCTACCTCAGTGTAGTAGGATTATTGTCCCCAATATTCAAATAAGGAAAATGAGCACCAGAGAGGTGAACTGACATGCTTAATGTTAAAAAACTAGTTAGTCATGATTTGAACCCAGGTTTCTCAACTCCTGATCTAGTGTTCTTTCCATTACATTATGCTGTCTCTCAAAATTATAAACATCTTCTATTTCTGTATTTGCTTAGTCGTTTCAGTCATGTCCAACTCTTTGTGACCCCATTTGGGGTTTTCTTGGGAAACATACTGAAGTGGTTTGCCATTTCCTTCTCCAACTCATTTTGCCCATAAGGAAACTGAGGCAAACAGTGTGAAGTGACTTGCCCAGATTTAAACTCAGGAAGATAGGTCTTCCTGACTCCAGTCCCAGAACTCTATCCATTGTGCCACCCTTCTCCATTTGTGTAAAACGTCACAATAACATGGAGTCAAAAGATGTGGGTTCAGTTTCTGAATTATGTTTACTACCTGCATGACTATGGGCAGGTCACTCACGCATTCTGGGTTTCAGTTTCTTCAACTATGAAATAGTAATTGCTTTCATTCACAGAGTGCTTTATTGTTTATGAAATGATTTCCTCCCAATAACACTGTGAGGTAGGTAGTATAAATGAAGGGCTTGGAATATTTTCTAGCTCTAAAATATTATGTTTGTTTCCTCCCCACTGTCTTCCTTCCACCATCAAACCCTTTTACATTCTTAACTGATTAAATCCACATAGTATAAATAAGGTGAAGGAACAGAGATATAAACCTAAATCTTCTGGATGGCAAAGAAAGCACACAGGAAATTATAGTCCTATTTCCATGCTTTAATATAATAACAATATCTAGCATTTATATAGCACTTTAAATTTTGCAAAACACTTTACAAATATTATCTTATTTTATCATCACAACCAACCCTGGGAGGGTAGGTGCTATTTTTAGTCTCCATTTTATAGATGAGAAAACTAAGTCAAACAGAAGTTAAATGACTTGCCCAGAGTGATATAGCTAGTATCTGAGACCTGATTTGAACTTGAACTTTTTGACTCCAGGCTGGTGAATCATGCAATACCTCAAAATTAAGACTTTGTCTACTAAATCATAGTAGGTAATGATCTTTCCCAGTTCACACACTAAAATCTCAGATCACTGAAGTATTGATATCTCCATGGCACTTTAAGTTTTGCTAAGTGCTTTCCATATGAGCCTCACAAAAGCCCTTTGAAGTGAACAGTATAAGTCAGGTAGCAGTGCAGTACAGTAGTACCAGGGTCCCACATTCTGCCTCTGACACTAACACGGGTTACTCAGTCAGTTAGTCAGCAAGCATTTGTTAAAGGCTAACTATATGCTAGGCTTTGTGCTGGAGATACTGAGAAAGGCAAAAGACAGTTCCTACTCTGAAGAAACCAACGCTTAGATGACTCAGTACATATGAGATATATCCAGAGTTGATGGTACTCCTAGAGGGGAAGTAGAAATAGAAGCTGGTGGGACCAAGAAAGTCTCTTGCATAATGTGGGGTTTGAACTGAGTCTTGAAGGAAGCCAGGGAAGCTTAGAGGTAGACACGAGGAGGGAGAGAATTCCAGGCATGGAGGTCAGCAGAGCAATGGGAGATGGAGTGTCATGGTGGAAGAAGAACAAATTTCTTCATCTGCAAGATGAAAAGAAAGGATTGGACTAAAAGTCCTCTGATATTACTTCCAGTCCTACATCTATGATCCAATGAAGATGAAAACTTAGTCTCAGAGAGGTTATGTTGCTTGCCTAGTCACATAGCTAATAAGTGACAGAAGCAGGATTTCCACTCGGGTCTTCTGATTACAAGACCAATGTTCTTTTCTCTTTATCAAACTTATAATACTGAGCTAAGTTAACTTACCCATGCATGAACTCTCATGTGACATTTGACTAGTAACAAGTACAAGAAATAACTCTTACAGGAAAAATTGTTAGAAACCATTTTAGTAGTTAACATGAGAAAATACAGATAAATTCCATCTTTAGGTAGGTCATAGCTCAGTGTATAATGCATTGCTACCACTCATTCATTACACTTAGAGCATGCTGTGCATTAGCTAGATGCATGAATGTACATATAAAGAGAGACCATATTTTACTATAAAGATAAAAAGCTTTTTCATTGCTGCCTTTCATATAAAATTCTTACAAATAGCAAGTAATCAATAATAAATTGAGAAAACATTGTCCTGAAATGTTCTAAATGACCAGTTATTCACACCAGACCAATAATATGACAAATGCTTGTTTCAGCAATTCCTTCTTTATATCTCAACAAAAAAGGAATTGCACCTTCATAAATGATATTTCAAGAACTAAAGGAATTGGCAGCATGATGGAAGATGATGACATGGAACCATTACATGAAAAAGAGATGGAGGGAGCAGAGAGGAAAGCAGACATTGATATTTACATTTGAGAAACCACTCTTGTGCAGCAAATTCTCTCCAACAACTTCTCATGGTGCGGTGAGTGCCAGTTTATTGGGAATAAATCTCAGAGAGAGCATCTGCATAGTAACATCTGATGGCTTATAAATAAGATTCAAATTGATGGATTGCTTTCCATGTAACTCAAGACATTTATTTTGTGCCTACCATGTTCACAGGTTCTAGGTGCTGGAGATACCATGATGAAAAAACAGTAGAATTCTTGACCTCAAGAAGCTTCGATTTGAGGAGGAAGCTGCTCACTCTTTGTATTCCACTACCCTCTAGTCACCAGAACCTCCGAGAGAGATTACCTTCTATCTTGTATGGATCTATTTCTTTACATGTTATCTCTCCATTAGTATGTTGAAGAGGAAAGAGATTGTTGTAACCTTTTTTTATATCCACTTCATTTAGCATAGTTCATGACCCATAGTAATCACATAATAAATTCTTGTGAAATGACTTCAGAATTCCCTGATACAACTTTTTGACAGGAGGAACTGTTTCCGTTTTGTCCTTGCAGCCCCATTGCTACCACAGTACTTAGCACTGATAATGTTTAATATAAAATTTTGGAATAATCTCTTTGCTCTCTCTGAGGCAAACTCAGAGAATACCTCTTCCTATGTCAACAAAAGGCAGTCAGGGCTGACTTAACATTCCTTAAGAGACCTTTAACCTAAGACACTATCTTGAATAACGGGATGTTTTCCATATCTTAATATTGGTAGACATACTCTATGTTATGGCATGTTAATGATAAAGAAAATACAAACATCTTAGGTTATAATTTCTATTTGAAACTTTGTCAAATTTTATCTTATTGTATTTACAACCTATGCAATTAAGAAATTCCTTTCTAATGGTCTAGTTAATCACTTATGGAGAAGTGATTACACACAGAACACTTCTTTGTCCTAAAACAGATTTAAGTCTGCCCAATTCTTTGTATCAGTAGCCAGAACATTTTTCTGGCTCCATAATGCATTATGTTACCATTTTCTTTAATAAGGAATTGATCAATTAATTAATGAAATCATAAAATGTATGCATTTAGCCTGTTGCCTTTTCTTTAACCAAGTTTTCAGGTCAACGGCACATAGTGAGTACTTCATGCTTATTGACTGAATAATGAACATTGATAAAGCAATCAATCTAATTTAAATAGCAGCTGGACAGCAACTGGCTTTGTTGCTCAATTGTTTTGCATGATCCCATTTGAGATTTTATTGGTAAAAATCATGGAGTTATTTGCCATTTTCTTCTCTGCCTTATTTTACAGAGGAGGAAACTGAAGTAGTCAGGGTTAAATGACTTGCCCAGGGTCACATAGCTAGCAAGTGTCTGAGGTCAGATTTGAACTCAGAAAGATGAATCTTCCTGACCCGGGCCGGGTACTCTATCCACTGCTCCTTTGGCTTTGGCTTAAGGTTAAAATTTAAGCCTCCAGCCAAAACGTAGGCTCTTTTCCAACAGCTATGCCTGCCTCAGAGCTCTTCCTCATGGCTTGTTGTTGTGTTTGTCCGTTTTCAAAGAGGACTATGACATCAAGATGATGACATGACTTGTAGTACTCAGGTACTAAAGAATCAGTTAACAAGTGCCATGCAGCTCTAGACCTAGTGCTTTAGTTAGAACTCGATGGCAAGTTTCTGTAAAGGCTTAAGGGATGCATGTCAAAGATTAGTCCTAGCCAGGTTAATGTCCCCTTCCTTATTCTAATTTGAAGATACAAGCAGACTTAGGCAAATTTTTGCAGATGCATGTATTCATAACTGGAAATAGGCAAAATTGTTCAGTAATCTGTTAGAGTCCATCCCAGTCCTTTCTTTCATCTCTTCTGGGGACACTAGACTAATCTATTGGAGAGAGGGGTCTTGCCTTATTTATCTTTGCATCCCTTCCCTGTGCCAAGCATAGCAGGTGCTAAATGAATACCTGATGAATGAACAAATTAATTAACCTACTATCCTTTCTCTCAGTTAGGAATCAATTTATCTGCACAAAACTTAAAGTATTACTTATATCAGGTCCATTTGAATTTTAACAAGGGACCACTACAGTCTTAACTCAAAGTCTTTCAGACTGCAAGGACTCTGAATTGGAGTCAAAACAACAGAACCTTCTCAGCCTTGCAGATGATGCAAAGTGAGGAGGCATAGCTGATAATAACTAATATTTTACATAGGCTTTAGGCTGTGCAAAGTGCTTAACCGAGAGTAATTAATTTGATCCTCACCACAGTTCTGTCGGGTTGGTGATGTTTGTTAGCTTCATTTTGCAGGTTGAGCGTACTGAGGCTGAGAGACAGTAAGAGATGCTGCCTGTTTGTATAAGGGTCACTGGCATAAGACTTTCCTCATTGGTGGAAATTGGGTTACTCAATACTACTGGCCTGCCTGAGGGGACCAGAATGGCTATTTTCTCTAGCTCTCACCAGCTTAACTCTTCACATAGGCAGGGAGCATTGAATAACTAATCCCCACCAACGAGGAGAGTCTTGTGCAAATAAACGTTTTAGTCAGAGGTTACTTATAATTATTGCATGTCTGGGAAGGGCAGGAAACAGAGGAAGACGGTAACTAGGGGAGATACAAAGAATTAAAAATGGCAGTAACAGGTTGAGGACCAAACCCTGTACTAGTGATTAGACTTTTATTCTGCTATGTTATTTCAATTAATAACTTGTATTTCTAAGATCCATAAGAGATCAAAGAAAGAAATCCACTTGGACTTTGTGGCTCGATATTTAGCTCATTGTTCAATCAGAGTGGCTGCTCAAGCTTCAGGGGTTCTCAGACCAAATGCTAGCCCCCAATGGAGGAGAAGGTATAGGAATCGAAGATGTCCCGTTTAGGGGTAACAGGGTGACCCAGGCATAAGGGAAAGGACAGAGTGAGGCTAACTTTGCTCTACAGCAACACCTAGTGGTGACATAACCATATTCACTCTGTTCCCCTGATTCCTTGGGTGCTTGGATCCCAAACATAGCTATATGATATGATAAACATAATTTGGGTGGAAACCTATGTCAATAGTTAAAAGTTTAGGAAGAAAGACTGTGTAATATTCCACTAAAGCTCTTTTCTACTCGCACCATTTTTTGACTATCATACCTGTCAAACCATCTTCCACAAGTCCTTTCTGGTATCAGAGTATTCATACCTATGTGAGCTGGACAAAAATTGCTTGTGAGCTCATGGTAGCATGTTTGACTATTGATGCAGAGCTCTGTAAGTCCAGCTGCCATAGTCAGCAATTATATTACACACACCCGCAGGGAATCACAGGTCCTCTGCCAAGTCTGTCTCCTGGGATGTTCTAGAGAGCACCAGGTGTGTTACTGCTCAGTTGTGTCTACTGGGAGGAGGTTTGGATTGGAGAAAAGCAGAGGTGATCCTAAAATAAAATATTAATCTCTTTTGGGTTATGTTTGGACAGAGAAGAGAGATTGATTGATGTATAGGTTATTGATTTTTATACATTGATTTAAATGCGCACAGCACTTTGTTAGCTCCCAAAAGGAAATAACTATAATAAAATATTTGGCTGTATTTCCTTAGCATTAATTTAGAAATGTTTATACTTCTATGGCTAAAATGTATGTTCCTTAAACTTATCTTTCAATGAAGCTCCATGTGCTACTTAGGGAGACCTGGTTTGAATGCTTAATAAATGCTTGTTTCCCTCCTTCCTTCCATGATCTCACTTAACAATGATGGTGTCTAATTCTCCCTGTTTTAATTTATTCTTTATATTCTTCATTGTTGTCTAACTCAACTACATTGTATTATTTCCTTACAAAAATGTATGACAATTTAACCATTCGCCAACTTTTGGAAATTTGTTTCCAGTATTTTTAAAAAATTACAAATAATATTGATATATGAATCTTTAAATAGTTTTTTCTTTTTAAATAACACTCATAGGGAATATTACCAACAATGGAATGATTAGACTTAATTATTTTTCAAACTTTAATCTGGACTAGCAGATTGTATTCCAAAAAGGTTCTACAAGTTTGCAGTTCCACCAACAATGAATGAGTATACCCATTTCCACAAAACCCTGGGGCAGCAATGAATTGAATTTTCAGCTGGTTATTTAAAAAAAACACACACATACAACTGCTTAAACATAGCATTTGATCACTTTTAGGGAATAGATTTTATTCTTATATGTTTGTGCCAATTTCATTTGACAGAGGTTTGGACTGGCAGATTTTTATTAGAAATTTTTATGGCAAAGTTTTTCCCCCTGATTTTTTTTATCTGGATACATTTCATTGTTGTTTAAAAACTTTTTAAAAAACATAAAGTTCATCTACTTTTACTTCTATAGTTATTTATAATTTGGTAAGCATTTTCCTTCTCTTTATAGTTGTAGGATATATGTCAGAAGCAGCAAGGTGGTAGAGTAAATAAAGTGTTAAACCTGAAGTCACTAGCACATGAATTCAAGTCAGTCTGCAGATATTTGATATAGGTGTGTGATCTTGGGCAAGTTACATAATTTTTGTCTACTTCAGTTTCCTCATCTTTGATATGAGGACAATAGTGACACCTATCCCCTAGGGTTGTTGTCAGGATAAATATTTATAAAGTGTTTCGCAAATCTTAAGATGCTAGCTATTATTGTATGAAATTCCATTTTCTTAAATTTCTATTATATTTTATGTTTAGATTAATAATTCACTCAATTTATTATAGTGTATGATGTAAAATATGGATCCAAACCTTTTTTTTTGCAATCTAATTTGCTAAATAGTTTTTATTGAATAATGATTCCTTTCCAAACGTTTTATTATCTTGGATTTACTGAACATATTCTATGATTCACCAATTCTGTATCATCTAGTCTGTTCCATTGATTTTTTTCCTATTCTTTATTTACTACCAAACACTTTTCACAACTCCCACTCTGTAATATAAAGAAATATTATAAATGCAAATTCTCCTTCCTCCTTTCCCCATAATGATATTTTTCTTCTACAAGAATTTGTCAATACTTTATTTTCTTTTTGAAGCTAGCCTTTGGCATTTTGCATGGCATTATGTTAAATCTACAAATTAGCTTGAGTAGTATTGACATCTTTACTATATTGATTTGATAAATTCATTGAGGTAGCTAAGTGACCCAGGGGATAAAATGCTGGTTCAGGTGTCAATGAGACTGGAGTTGAAGTCTGTGTCAGATACTAGCTCTGTGAGGGTGGGCAAGGCACTAAATCTCTACTTCAGTTTCCATATCCATAAAATAGGGGTGATAGTAGTATCAGCCTTCCAGGGTTGTTGTGAGAATCAATTTGTAAAGTACCTGGCACATAGTGGTCACTCAATAAATGTTCATTCTACCAATTTATTTTAGCAGGATTTCATAATTATTGATTTTGTTTCTTTTAAAATTTTCATAGATACATTTTTATACATTTTCTGTGTATGTTGATAAGTTAATTCCCAAATATTTGTTATGATGCCATTTTCCATGATTCATAGCCACTTAGACTCACCAGGTTCCATGGATTCAAGCTTTAGTATATTTGTGATCTCATTCCTGTGGCAATGACATCCAGTAATTACATCTCATGGATGCCTGGTCATCTTATGTGACTTGTCCATATCCTCCCCAGAGAGCCTCCCTCAAGGCCTTGGATAATCGTGTAGATTCTACCTGCTTGGATGATGGATCTGTTACTCCTGGTTTCCATTATGCGACTAGCTCAGTTCCTTTTCGGGTCACACATCACTTTGGTGATACCTTTTAAACCACTTTTTGTGTTTGATCGTTTGTTAGTAATATGTTTATAACCTACTCCCACACAACTCCCACCATTTTTCTTTGTGTGTGACCTGAGGTTAGGTTAGTCTATTTCATAATTTACAACCAGATAGCATCAAAAGGTGAGCATTTGTTATGCAGAGTGAACTTTTTCAGGGAGGAGTTTGCACTGCATAATTTCCCAAAGGAAATCTAGCCAGGCCCTCTTCCTTCTATTCAGTTCTGGGCCCAGCTCATTGTCCATTTGTACTCTAGCCAACAGGTGCTGATGGACAAATTCTATCTATAGGGAAATGTTAATCTGTTGTCATTGGAAGACGTTAGTTATGATATGAGCCTCTTGACTTTATTTGTAACTTTGAGGAAACCACCTTAGTCAGTGCCTCATTCTCCTCTGGAAAATTGTCATCATGAAAAATGTCAAGCCTGTAAAACTGATATATAAACACAAGACATTATTTTAAAGTCTGATGAATTCTGAAGACAGATGTATGAAATGTTGTGAGGCTTATTGAATTTAATATTTTAATCAATGACTTGAATGAAAATAGAGGTGGCATTCCTATCAAATTTGTAGATGATACAAAGCTGGGAGGGATACCTGGATGACAGTCAGCCTCCCAAAAGGCTGGGACACACCAGAAAGAAGGGCTGAATCTAATAATATGAAATGTTATAGGTATAAATGTACAATGGCTCAACTTGGGTTAAGCAAATTGACTGTGCAGCTATTGGATTGGGGGAGATATAACAAATAATTCATATGAAATAGATCTGAGAGTTTTAGTGGATAAGAAATTCAGTATGAATCCAAAGTGTGATGTGACAGCCAAGAAAGCTAATGCTCTCATAGGTTGCATTAATAAAAACATGAAGTAGAAAAGAGAGCAAGCATTTATTAAGCATCAACAGAATACCAGGCCTTAAGCTAAGTGCTTTATGAATGATCCTCCTAACAACTCCGGGAGGTAGATAATATTGTTACCCACTTTTTTATAGTTGAGGAAACTGAGGTAGACAGAGGTTAAGTGACTTACCTAGAATTACACAGCTAGGAAGTGTTTGAGGCTAGATTTGAACTCAGATCTCTTTATTCTACATGAAGTACTCTACCCACTGTACCAGCTAACTGTTTCTTAAAAATGCCTTGACAACCTTTGCAGAGGCTCTTAACCTTGGGTCAGTGAACTTGTTTATTTGCCCTAAAGCACTTTAAAAATATAAGTTATTAATATCTAAGAAGTGGGAAGTTGTACTGTATGAGACATTCCTTGGTAAGACCATGGCTAGAATATTATTTTCACTTTTTTTGTTTCGTGGTTTTTCCTGTCCATTCTTATTCCTCTTTTGCAATATGACTAATGTAGAAATATGATTAATATTATTGTACATGTATGATCTACATTAGATTGCATGCCATCTTAGGAAAGGGTAGGAGAGAGGGAGAAAGAAAAATTTGTAAAGCAAAATCTTATAAAAGTGAATGTTGCAAACTAATGAAAAAAGAGACCACAGCAAGAGTCCCACATTTTAGTGAGGACATGGACAAGCTGTACACACATCCAGAGGAGGGCAACCAGAACATTGAGGGGGCACAAAATCACACCCTGTAAGGCCTGACTGAAGGAATTGGGGTTAACCTGGAAAGAAGAATGTTGTCTTCAAGTCTCTGAAAGACCTTTCATGTGGAAGGAGGATTAAAATTATTTTGCTTGGACACTTAAAGAACTTGGAGGGAAAGGTTAAAGTTACAGAGGAATAAACTTTGATTTGATTCTGGAAAACATTCCCAACAACTGGAGATATACAAAAGTGGAATGGGTTTTTCAATAGATCATCCTCAGAGAGAGGTCTTTAATTTGTTGTCCCAACATTTTTGACCCCATTTGGGGTTTTCTTGGCAAAGATACTGGAGAGGTTTGCCATTTCCTTCTGCAGCTCATTTGATGGATCAGGAACTGAGGCAAACAGGGTTAAGTGACTTGCCCAGCTTGTAAGTGGTAAGCCTTTGAACTCGTGTGACCCCAGGCCAAGGTGTTCTATTTACTACAATACCTACTTGACTTCAATAAGGAGACCAAAAGCCTGCTGGGCTATGGTCTGGATTAGAAGACCTTGAAGGCCTCTCCAATTCTGACATTTGTTTTCATTCAGAGACAAATTCACATTAAAAAAAGCACATTATTGTGCTCATGGAAAGACTCTTATGAATGCAAAACATCTTTATATCTAATAACATATAAACAAATACTCTGACATTATATTTCTGAAACAGTGAAATTTCATTTGGACAACAAGCTAAAAATCTTCACACAAGTATAATGAAATATAGAACCTGAAGTACAATGACTGTGTTTTGTTTTTTGTTTTTTTTGTTTTTTTAGGATAGCCCAGAAAAATTAACTGTTTGTTGTTACCTTGATTTTTCTATTAATGAGTTCAAAGATAAGACTGAGAGGTAGCATGTACTAGAAGGTTGTTCTGGGAGTCAGGAAGACCTGCGTTCAGATTTTGCCTCTCGTATCTGCGTAATACTGGGGAAATCACATAACTTCTTCTTGAGTCAGTTGTTGCTCAGCCATTTCTATGATGTCTAACTCTTCATGGACCCTTTTGGGGTTTTTTTGTGGCAAAGATACTCTAGTGGTTTGCCATTTCCTTCTCCAGCTCATTTTCCAGATGCGGAAACTGAGGCAAGCAGGGTTAAATGATTTGCCCAGGGTCACACAGACAGCGAGTGTCTGAGGCTGGACTTGAACTCACAAAGACAAGTCTTCCTGACTTGAGACCCTGTGTTCCATCCATTGTGCTGCCTGGCTGCCCCTATTGACGTAGGTATGTCTCTGACACACTGAAATTGCAGAGGTGGTACCAATTTGCACTGGGAGAGGAATTTACTCTCCAGGAGTTCTCATTGCCAAAGATGTCACAGCTCCAGTCTAAAAAATTTTTTAAAGGAAAGAATAAAGATAGGATACTGGAACCAGATGAAAAAATCACTAACGAAGTAAACTATGCTTGGCAAAAGAAAAATGTCAAGCACAGTTATACTTCATCTTCTACATCAGCTTCAGGGTTTTAGAGATTTAATCTCCTCTCTCTGGGCTCAAAGCTATTACCAAGGCATTCGGGAGACATTGAGAACATAATTGAAATTAAAAGGAAAGTGAGTAACAAAAAAGGACATTGATAGCACAATAACTTCAGTTTAGTTGAAGAGGAATTCAAGTGTATTTTGTTGTTTTCCCTAGTTTGTATATTGTGGATAGTGTATGCCATATCCTCCTTGGTATCTGGGAAAGGACTAAGCAGATTATGAATTATTTCTGTTATCATTTTAAATATAGGTAAAAAAATCATGTGTGGATATGTGTGTGTGATAGGAATTGAGCATTGTTTAGTACTGCCAGTATTTTATACAACGAAATATGTATACTCTTGCTAAATACAATTTTATTCTTTTAATGATGCCTTATATCTCCCTATTCATTACTACAAGAAAAAAGAATTGTGAGCAGCTCTGTAATTCTCTACTATGGATAGCAGTGTACCATGTTAATGCTTTCAAATAATACGTCCTGCATGGGACTATCAAGGAAGCATTATCACTAAATGTAAATACTAGCATACATCCCTTTATATGGTAGATGGGCTCTTAAATAGTTGTGTGTAATTCAGTTTTTGAAAATTGAATCATTTAAAGTATATTAGGGCATTCCATTACTTAAAAGAATTCTATGGTGAATCTTCTGTGAAAATTGGACTCCTTTTATTAAACTTATTTTTTTTCAATTAACACAACTCATTTTTTTTTCTCTCCTTCTTGCATCCTTCTAATTACAGGAGTTCAGGTGGGGAGGGGGAGAATTTAAAAAGAAAAAGCACATGTAGTGAAGAAAAAAATTTCCCTCATTGACTGTCCAAAAAAATATACATTTCAATCTGTACCTAGGGTCCATCACCTCTTTGCTTCATCATGTGATCACTGGAATTGTAACTTGTAAAGACTCTTCTTAAAGTGAAAAAATATCTACTTACCATTTTATATTAGGATTAAAAAATATGATGGCTTTTCTTAAAATGGAGTATGTATTGTATTAGCAAATTAAGAGAACCCAAGGCTGCCACCTTCAGCCAACCTTAATTTTCAAAATGAATCAAATGAGGAAAGAGAACACCGAACAACTCCGTGATTTATTTATTTATTTATTTTTAAGTAAGGAAGTGGGAAGAAGGCTTCTGAGAAATAAAAGGAGTGAGAACATATTTTCTCCACTGATGTCTAGCTTAGGGTTCTCAAGGCCATGCCATATATGGTCCCGTTGGCATTTCTTCCTTATTTGTTTACTGTGTAGACATAATGAGATTGCAGAAAGGTGAAATATATGGGGCATATGGTTACCCTTCACAATAGCAGGTAGAAATAAATGCAGCAGTGTATAGGTAAATGTTTAACAACTATGCGTATGTGTGTGTAGAAAACACAATATACACATGACACACCTTTAAGTTAAATCTTCATTATTAACATTTTCTCCATTACTTTCTCAAGTCTATACAATTAGCCAAATAATAAATCAAGCCCTGATTTGTAGCATTGGTTACAAGGTGTAAATGAAGTTACAATGAAAATTTGACAATTGGCTCTCCCAGGTGCTGAAGTGGCTTCAACACACTACTGATTTAAGCCTCTGAGCCCCATCTTTCGAGTAGCTTACTTGGACTACGATCCACACAGTTTATGGGACAATGTTTGTTTAACAGACAGTCAGAAATTCCTACAGTGTCAATGACATCAATTTAATGGATATGAATGAAGTATAACCTGTTGATTATTCAGAATCTGTTGGTTACTCAAAAGCAGTCTCATGAGCAGTTTAATCAGCTTTTGTACAAAAGTGCATGGTTGTCGATCTAGTGCTAGTTATTGATCAATTATGGATAATTAAGCCAATAAGAATTCCATTATTAAAGTTGGAATTCTTAAGAATTATGGGGTTTATTTTGTCATGGAACATCACAACTGAGACTCCTGGTTCTAGGTCAACAAGCTCACAGATGATTCTCACCTTCCATTTGAGCAGTTTAATGAAAGAGAACCTACTTTTCACAGAACTGGGGACATGTGAACCAGTTTGATATGTATTGCCTAGTGTTGGAACACCAAGTCAGAAATTCCATTCAGGCATTTAGGCCTTTATAGCTCACTAGTTCATATCCAATAGCTAGCTAACTGGATAATGTTTTAAAATTTATAATAATAACAAACTGGATGGGGGGAGAGGGACAGTAGGCTGAATGACACCTGGGAAGTTATGCAGTACTTTTAATAATCCCAAACTTCTCCCTGAAACAAAAATTCATCTTTTTAGCACCAGTATTATTCTAGGGATGTTATTTGGCTTTGAAGAATGGAATACCACAGCTTCCAACAATCCAAAATTGAAGGTGGTCCATGAGGCAATGGAGAGATGGCCTGAAGCACATTTGCCAGTGATGACATTTATATGTAAGAAATGGCATAAGATGCATGATCAGAAAAGGTAGTGAATGCACCATGTAATAAAAGCATGGCATAACATACAGGGGACCTATGTGCCTTGATGGTATCCTCATAAAAATCTCACTGAAGACTACCCACACTTTGCAGGATTTGCGGAAATTCATGAGAAAGTATGGATAGGTTGTGATATGCACTTCTGGAGGGAGAGTTCATAATCAGTGAAATTCCAAATCCTGTTTTGTACTGAAGAATAGTAATCGAGACAACACTTGGCATTTATAAAACACATTTGTACAACGCTTCAAGGTTTACAGATTGATTTGTAGCGCTCTCTGAAGCTGAGACTGAGTGGTATGACACTCAGGGTTACACAGCTAACAGATACCTGAGCCCGAATCTGAACTTGTGCTCTCTGAATCTAAGTCCAGTGCTTTTCTTACTATAGTAGAATGCTAAAAATCTCCTAGGAGCCACACAGGTGCTTTGACCAAACAGCTTGCATGTAGTCTAGGGGAGTGTTCAGCAGCTGCTGTACAGCATTCCACAGTAGTCCACATTCTTCTTACAAGACGTTTTTAAGAGGTGGGGAGGAGGAGCAGTACTCACTCTTGATCCATTTGTTTTCCCTAATGGTAAATTTGGTGTCCTGTGAACACTGCTAAAGAGATCAAATAAATTATGAACGACTTCTCCCGTTTTTATGTTTTTTTTGGGATATAGCCCTAGAAGCAGTATTGTTAGGTCAAAGGGTATACACAAGTTTTATAGCCCTTTGGGCATAGTTCCAAATAGCTCTCCAGAATGGCTGGATCAGTTCACATAGGTTGTAGGATTTAGAGCTGGGTGCTTAGAAATCTTCCAATGCAGGGGTTCTTAATCAATGGTCCATGAATTTGTTTATATATCCCCCTTTGCCCTTGAGTAGTATTTCAACTTCCTGGTTTCTCTGGCTTCTTTCAAATTTCAGCTAAAATCTCACCTTCTGCAAGAAGTTCCCAAAACGTCTTAATCTTAGTGCCCTCCCTCTGAGATTATATCCAGTTTATCCTGCATATATGTTGTTTGTACATGATTGTTTGCATATTGTCTCTTCCAATGATTATGAATTTCCTTAAAACAGATACTGTTATTATTTACCTTTGTATCCCCAGACAGCACAATGCCTAGCACATATCAAACACTTAATAAATACTAGTTGACTTAAGTGAGCCATCTTTTGTAACAAAAAATGAAAAAAAAGAGGGACACATCAAATGAGTCTGACAGCAACTGCAATGTTCCACATCCATGGTTCCCCACCTTTGAAATGAAGGGAGAGAGGTGCATTTTCTTATCTCTTCCATAAACAGTAGTCTTGAGAGTGACTTGGTGGCACAGAGGACAGAGGCCAAAACCTGTTGGGAGTATGAAAAACGAGTTCCAGTTCCACCCAGATACTTAATAGCTACGTGACCTGGACAAGTCATTTGCCATGGTTTTCAAATCTGTAAAATGGGAATAGTAGTAGCCACCTCCCAGGGTTGTTGTGAAGACCAAATGAAATAACAACTGTAAAACACTTAGCACAGTCCAAGTGCTATATAAATGTTTGCTATTATTGCTAAAGTTGAGTTCAATTTAATAGATACTTATCAAAAGTCAACTATGTGCCTGGCGAAGTGCTAAACACCAGCATTAGAAAAAGAGGCAAAAGGCGGTTGCTGCCCTCAAGGAACTTACGGTCTAATGGTGACTAAGCGATTTGCCTATGACCGGACAGTTACTATATGTCCGAGGCAGGTTCTGTACCCATGGAATGCTTTCCATTTCTTCCTTGACTGGACCATTCTCAAAGTACATTTTCTCATCTCCTTTTGCCAGCCTCTTGGGGGTGCATGGCACTACAGATGCCAAAGTGCACATCTCCTCCTCTAACCTTTCCCCCAGTGGCCGAGCTGCTGCTGGCCCCTGGGGACACGCAGTTCTGGGCATCGGGGCCCACGCAGGTGCGTGCACAACAGCCCACTTCCCCACCCCACCCCCAGTTGCCGTGGAGACGAAAAGACGCTGCGCGGAAACCAAGGGGCTCCCTAGCCAGTCTAAGGAGAGAGGAGGAGAGCAACGAAAGAACACCCTAGTGAGGGCCCCCACTCCTGACCAGAGACAAGCCATGGCGTCCCCCAGCAGCTGCGGGTACTTGGAGCTGGGACCCCCAGATATCCTGGAGCGCACAGGCTCCCTCACTCTCCGCTCCCACCACAAGAAGTACTCGAAGCCGGTCTTGGTGTATCGCTGGTAAGGACCCCTTGGCCATAACGCGCTAGCCTCGGGAGATGGGGACAAGGCAGTCCGAGAGGGAGCTGCTCCCCCTTTCCTCAGCCTGGATGGACGCCCCACCTGTAGTCGCCTCGCACCCTCTGCAGGGCGTTTGTAGAAGCACAGAACCTCAGCATTGAAAGGGACTTCTGGGGTCAATTCAATTCACTTTTACCTCCTCCACTCCCCCGGACCTTCCTCTTTTCCTTTCCCTCTTTTCCCCTTTCCTACTGAGAGCTCCAAAGGATAGGTAGGATAGAACAGTGGAAGGAGTTCTAGATTTGGTGTCCAAGAACTTAGTTTCGATTCGCAGGTTCTCCTTACTACCTTTGCGACTTTGGGCAACTCAATCTCTTTTTCGGTCTCATCTGTAAAATGAGGGGGACTTGGGCGAGATCGCCTCTTAGGTCCCTTCCAGTTCTCATCCAAATTGGAATTGGTTTTCAGAGACTTTCAGGGTTGAAGGAAACCTTCATGGATATTCCTTCAGTGTTTCCACTCAACAAGCGTATATTAAGCTCCTTACATGAGACAAGTAAGAAATAATAGCACATTTTATATCCCTTTGAGGACATAGAACAAATTCCTGTGAGCCCTTTCTTCATATCCTTGTGTCCCAAGGCATGTTCCTTAACTTCTAAGTACTTTAGGGCAGTTCTCTAAGACCATGAATTTCAAGAAGATGCACACTTACATTGGTAGAAGGGGTTTCCTCACCCAGGAATTTCCCTGTGCCAGTGAAATCACAGGTCTAATTCATTTCTTGTAGCAACCCTTCTAGGCAACTGACTTGAAGGAGAAGTTGTTTACCTTTGTAAGAGACAGTGTCCTCTTAGGGAATTCCCTTGTATCAGTAAAATCACTGATCCAGTTTTATGCCCAATCCGTTCCTGATAGCAAGAGTCAAGAAGGGAATGGTGCCAGTATTACTATCTTTGTTTGACTAGAAGAGGAATATGAGTCATTTGCTGAAGCTTATACACCTAGTAAGTGACATTTCTGGGATCTGAATCTGGGTTTCTGGACTCTAGGTCCAGCTCTATTGACATAGTTCCTGGTCTCAAGGAGTTTACAGCCTAGGGTGAGAGTTCAGAGATAAAACAAAGCATGATAAAAGACAAAATGAGATGAGGGCAAAGGAATGATCCAGAGTGACCTAAAAAATTCAGGAAAGGAGTAGTCCTTTCAGATAGGGATGGGGGAGAGGCAGAGGGATGCCAAGGTGTCAAGGAGAATGCAACTAATGAAATAGCTAGTGTTTACGCAGTATTTTAAGGCCTGCAAAGAGCTTTACAAATATCTCATTTCATCCTCACAAGAACCCTGACAAGTAGGTGCTATTACTATATCAATTTTGGGGTTATTTATTTAATATTTTATTTTCTCTCAGTTATATGCAAAAACAATTTTTTTTAACATTTGCTTTTAAAACTTTGAGTTCCAAATTCTCTCCCTTCCTCCCTCCCCATCTCCTCTCCCCCTCCCCACCCCGAGAAGGCAAGCAATTCCATATATGTTATATATGTGTAGTCAGGTATAACACATCCATAATAGTCATGTTGTGAAAGAAAACATAGAAAAAAATTCAAGAAAAATAAAGAAAAAGCCTCCAATATTTGCTTCAATCTGTATTCAGACACTATCAATTCTTTCTATAGGGATGGAGAGTATTTTTCCTCCTAAGTCCTTCAGAGTTGTCATGGATCACTGTATTATTGAGAATAACTAGGTCATTCACTTACACTATTGCTTTTACTTTGTATCCAGTACATATTTCACTTTGCATCAACCCATCTAAGTCTTTCTAGGTTTTTCTGAGGCCATCCTGCTCATCATTTCCTATACTACAATGGTATCCCATCATAATTATATACCACAACTTACTCAGCTACTCCCCAATGGATGTGCATCCCCCAGTTGCTAATTCTTTACCCCAAGAAAAAGAGCTTCTTTAAATATTTTTGTACATATAGGTTCTTCATCTTTTTTGTTAAATCTCTTTTGGGATACTATCTCCAATTTAAAGATAAGGAAACTGAGACAGACAAAAGATTAAGTGACTTGTCCAGATCACACAGCTATCTGAGGTTGGATTTGAACTCAGGTCTGCCTATCTCCAGCTACAACATACTTCCTTAATCTTAATGCTTTCCTCTATGATTATCTCCACTTTATTTTGTACAACTTTTTGTGCATAGTTTTTTGCCTTGTTTCGGTTACCGTAAGTTCCTTAGGAGGAGGGACTGTTTTTTGCCTTCTTTGTATCCGTAGTGCTTCATCCAGTACTTGATCCATACTAGGTGTTTAATAAATGCTTGTTGACTTGATCTGAGTGAACTATCTTCTACAAAAATGATTTTTTTAAAAAAGAATAAAGAGGTGGAAAAAGCAGTCTAGCAAAATAAACCATCACACCAATTGGGTCTCTGTGATTCCAGATCCATTTCTGCTACTGAGCTACCTAACTAGTGCCTGAGGTAAGCTTTAGCAGAAAGGATGTCAACAGATAAAAATGCAGAAGGAAATAGATTCCAGTTATGGACATGTCAGTAAACAGATATAGGAGGCTGCTAGATATGTAGTATAGTTTGCTGGGAATATAGCATACGTGAAGGAGAACAGAGTAGAATGAGACTGGAAAGATAGATTTGAGCCAGATTGTAGTCTCTATTTTCAGAGTTTACAATCTAATACAATGGAAAAAAGACATGCACAAATAACTATGATGCTTGCAAGGGAGAGAGTCTTAAATGGATAAATATGAAGAAGGGCTTCTGATAAGCAAATAGTCACTAGCTAAAGGAATAAGGACTTTTAAGGTTGCTTGAAATAAATGATCTCCAACATCATTGAATTTAGCATCCTAATTTTGCAGATGAGGGAAATAAAGCCCCGATTGTTTAAATGACCCAAGGCTGTGTGATATCTCAGAACAAGGTGGCTGTTTCCCAGAACCATATATTTTTTCACTACCTCAAGCTATTAATATGGAGCAGATGAGAGTAAGATGAATGACAGATGATCACAATCTTGATTGGATAGGTGCCATGTGAGGGACCAGGCAGAAGCCTCAAACATTTCCCATAGAATACTGTGTGTTGATCTACCCCAAGGTCATCAGGCCCATATTTCCAGAGGCTTGCTGGTCTCCTTAGGATAATCAGATTATAGATTTAGAATTGAGAGATAACTTAGAGATCCTAGTCCAATCTTTTCATTTTTTGCAGAAGAGGAAATCTAGAAGATCAAAGTGAAATGGCTTGCCTAAGGTCCATACAAAATAGAGTCTGATCCCAGAACCTCAGACTTGAAATCCAATAGTCTATGACATGGCTACCAAAGTTAATCTACCTACCATCCAGATGTAACTGCTTCACTCCACCACCCTGTTCCCAAACCTTCAATTCTTTCCTCCTCCATCCTACTTTTACTTGCTTAATAAAATATAAACTCCTTAGACTGGAACCACAGACATACACCAGTGAACTTTTTCAGGTTTGTTATTCAACTCTCCTTTTTGTATTCTATATTTCAGTCAAACTGGACTACTTATTATTTCCTGATCGTGTTGTGCCTTTCCTGTATCCCACTGCCCTATCTCTTAAACACAAAGCCCAGGCTAGTTGCTGGGAGACCTTTGTTCATCCCCCCAGTTGTTAGGACTTTCTCCTTCCTCAGAGTATCTTACACACACAGATATGGCCTACATTGAATTGCCTGCCTTCCCAAAGGGAATGGGTGGGGAGGGAGGGATGGGGAGAAACTGGAACTTAAAGTTTTAGGATCAACTATTGAGTATTGTTCTTGCTACTAGGAAATAGGAAATACAAGTAATGGGGAATAGAAAGTTATCTGGCCCTACAGGACAAAAGAGAAGATGGGGTAAGGGAAGGGAGGGATGATAGAAGAGAGGGCAGATTGGTGATATGGGTAATTAGAATGTCCAGTGTATTGGGGAGGGGGGAGGGGACAAATGGGGAGAAAATTTTGGAACCCAAAATCTTGTGAAAATGAATGTAA
>CM053769.1:78688814-78704569 GCA_028658325.1 Potorous gilbertii
TGGATCCTCCAGTCTAACGTGAGCTCCAAAACTGTCACCTTCTGCCTCCCACTGGATTCCGCACCTCCAAACTTTGGTCAGATTCTCCTTTTGGAGGTACCTGAAGGCGTTTGTCCAAGAGCTTAGGTGAGTTGTTGCTCTCACTCCGCCATCTTGGCTCCGCCCCCTAAGGGTTTTTCTTGTTGAGTTACAATACCTTTCACATAGGAGTATTCAACCTGTATAACAAGGCAAAACCAGAAAAAAACTGTTAGGTTACAAACCTGTCCTTTGAATTAGTTTTTCCACAAGACTGATTTTTAAATTGGCTTCCTTTAGGAGCAAGTGTTTTTTTGCTTACTTATTTTCATCAAGTTGATTGATTGCAGAAATAGTCTTATTTTCCAAAGAGAATATCTGTCTGTGACATCTGAAACAAGCTCATGCAGATAATAATTCTTCTGAAATGAAGCGTTTTTTTTAACCTATATCGTGTTTACTCTGGCTAAAACTGTGTTCTGAGTTCCTGTGGCTTTTTATTTTCTGTAGTAGTCCTTTGTCGCCGTTACTACTGCCTTGGTATCATTCGTGTATGTCTTGTCTCTGAGGACAGGATCCATGTCTTATACATACACACGATGTGTAACCCCCAGCTCTTAACTTTATGCCCTATTCATATATAGGCAGGTACCTGAGAAATTGCTAAGGAGACGTTTATTTTGTCACATCAACATTTTGTCCCATCTTTAGTGCAATTGGGAGTCATAAATCTCATTATTATTTGTACTTCAGCTTATGTAATCCACCTCCAACACACATAAACACACACACATCTTCTCCTAGTGCACCTATGTCAGGTACTTTCTTTTTTCGAATGTGATCATTTTTCTTTTTGTGCATTGAGGAAAATTGAAGAAAAAATGCTTAATGGTTGGTTAAGTTTTTAAGGTCTTTATTTGAAGATATGTTAAACTTATATCTGACTGCCTATGAAAAGTCAGTATTTTTATTTATGCTTTACTAAGACTTGGTTACTTTAAATTTGTCTTTTCTTTGGGAGTGCTGTTCTAAATGGAATTAATGAAGACCCTTGGAAAGGTTATTAATTAAATGGACCTTCTGAATTGTGTTGTTCTGTTGTTCTTAATGATGCACTTTCTTTTTAGAGTGGAAATCAGTCTTAATGATAGGGTTGGTCACAGATAAGTTTGAGGCCTAGTGAAGAAGAGGAAAATGTGTGGAAACTCATTCTTATTCATTTTTCTTTTTTCTTTATCCCTTCTACCTTTCGCCATCCTAGATTCTTCTTGATGAACTGTCTTCCACCAAACATTGGGCATCCATGCATGTTTCAGATCACAGTGGATTTCACTACCGCCAGTTCTTATTAAAGTCCTTGATCAGCCAAACTGTGACGGACAGTGCTATATTGGAACAGAGTCCTTTGGTAAGTGAGCAAATCCCAGACCTTCCAAAAGATGATGATGAGGAAGACGCATCAGCAGAGCGCCACAGGGTGGTGGATCTTTCCCGTCTTCTAGAGGAAGAAGTTGAACTCAGCACAGATCTCATTGATAACTACCCAGGACATGAAACCCTCTGGTGTCATAGGTAAGAGAAGCCTGAAACTTCATGGCTGCTCTTCTGGGGCAGAGGGGTTCACAGAGGGGAGGAATCTGCCTCCAGTAGCAGTCTTGTGTTGACACAAAGCTCTTCTGCATCTGGGGGAGGTGTTGTCACTGAAACTGCCAGGCATACTCCTAGAGAGCATTTAAACTCCCCAGGGGTAGCCTGGTTATTGTCCATACCTTTGTTAGTGTTTACAAGGTTCTTTGCTATTATCTTAAGCCATTCCCAACAATGAATTTTTTTAAAGGTTTCTGTAATATTTAGTATCATTTTATTTCATTTTAAAAATATTTTTTCCCCAATTACGAGCAAAACCAATTGTTAACATTCATTGTTTTTTTTGGTTTGTTTTTCAGTTTTGAGTTCTAAATTCTGTCCCGCCTTTCCTCCCCTCCCCTCTCCCTGAGATGGTGAGAAGTCTGATGTAGGTTATACATGTGCAGTCATGTAAAACGTTGCCATGTTAGTCATTTTGCCTCAGAAGGATTTTTCCAAAGAGAATCCATGGTCAGTTTGTTCAGTTCACCAAGCATGTAGTAAGGACCTGGGGATACAAGACAAAAAGATAGAGTCCCTGCCATCAAGGAGTTTGTATTTTATGTGACTCCTCACACCTTTTCATATCCATAAACTAAGTTATCTTTTCTGCTTTTCCCAGTACTTCTCTCGAAAGTGTGTCTGCTTTTTGTATTCGCAGCACTTAACATGGTGCCTGCACAGAATATGCACTTAATCCATGTTTTTTAAGTTAGTGAATTTTCAAAAGAGGAAGTAACTTGCTAAACAGTCCCGGGAAATAAATACCTAATATTTACATGACATTCTAAGGTTTGCAAAACATTTTTGTGTATGCTCCCTTACTGGTCCTCGTGTTTATCAAATCTGAATTAGCATACTAATATGAGCTTGATATGAGAGGACATTTCCTTCTGATGTATGTTATGTACTGTATTTGAACTACATAACCAGAAAGTCTACGTCTCCCATAGTTTGTGTCACTCTCTTTCAGTTGGGGCGATATCTTATCACTATAAAAATCAGTGGTACGTTAGCTTTCATAATTGTTCTGTGTATGTTTTGTATTTAAGTTTGTCTCCATGTTGATTTCCTCTCAATAGAATATAAGCTCTTCTGTGGCCAGACTGCTCTGTTTTTGTTTTTACATCCCTAGCACCTTGTAAAGAGCCTGGCACTTACAGAGATATTTAATAAATGTGTTTTAGATAGATGCATGAGTTCCATTTGTAATCAGAAAAGCTGACTCTGTGAATAACTTAGTAAGATAAATTAAAGGTTTGGTTTTTTATTTGTTTTTGTTTTTTTTTAATTATTGAGGTATTCCCTTTCCCATCCTGCTCAAGTTTTCATACTGTTGGAACATTTCCTCTGCTGCTGCCCATTACTAGGTGAAGTTAGAAGATTAATAGGAGAGTTTTCTCTCCTTGGGACTATTTACACAGTATTAATATTTTTTTTAACTAAGGGTCACATCAGTCCAGAAAACAAAATTAAGCTTTTGAGTGGTTGGGAAAATTGTTATTATTGAAGAAAATAAATAATAGTTTAAATAATAGCAAAAAGAAACCTTCCAAACCATAGATAGGTGATCAGGTGATTTGTCCTTTAAACTCCCTTAAAATTCCTTTAAAATGTATATATAATATGAAGAGATGTCAGAAAACAGATTAGATAATGTGTTACACTTCTAGTGCTTTATCTTGTCGTAGAGATATCTGTGAGTTCTTTAGGATTGTACCAACAAAGTTCATGCTGTGGCACATTCTTCTTAAATTTAGATTTTTGAGGTATGTTAGAAAGATAAATGAAATAAACGGTAAAGGGCTTCTTAGAGTTATTCTGCCATAGCTATGTTCCTAAGAAGTTGTGTTTTCATAGTTTTTCAAAGTTCAATTAAATTTGAAATGCTCTTGGAATATTTTATTGTTTAAAAGAGTACTCTAATACATCTTTTTTAAAGCAAATAATGTTCTAATGTGAACCATCAAACTATAAAAAGCTTTGGGTTTTGTTTTGGAGGTTTGGAGGATGAGAGATTTTTAAAAATATATATACGTATATATATATGTATGTATGTATATAATGTATATATGTATGTATATATACATATATATGTACGTATATAGTGTGTGTGTTTTCTACTGAATGTTACCACATGGGGCATGGTAACCATAAGTGATTTGTAGTATAAACTTTAAGGGTTGGGGAAGGGGCCACATTCATTGAGCTTGCACTTAGTGCATGTGAATGATGTGCTGCTGTGATGTGTCGTGACATGGAGGCAACCCTAGAGAAATGCAAGGTTCAAAGAAAGGTGTGAAAACAGGTCTCTCCTGACAAGTTCTGTGTGTCTGTTACTTGAGTGCCAGCCTCCTAAAGGGTAGAGAGCCCTCCACGTGATGGATTGTTTTGATGACAGACACTCCTGAATTAGTGGTTAAGGACTCTTAATACCATTATTGTGGTTTGTCTTAAAGTTGTCCTTGTAAAGGATGACCTTTTAGTTCTTCTGATTCCTGAATTCTTGGTTTTTGGTCAGGCTGGGTAGATTGATTTTTTAAAATACTGTGTGGAGTAACAGTTTAGCTGATATCATTCTCCTTTGTTTAAATGTGATACTATGATTTTCTTTTGGTAATGGACCTGAAGGGTCATCATCAGTTTCATAGTCTTTTACATCCCCACCTTGAGTATAAAATATTGTAACAGTCTTAACAAGTAAGCTAGGGGCTACAAGACTGTGCAGTATGGCACAATTCTTCCTCACAAATAAGCATCTGTTTTAAGGAATAAGCATATTGATTTGAACTTGGGCCCTGCGTTTGAAAGCACCTCCTTGATGCTTTTTTCAGTGTTCTCTGACCTAACTTTTATTATATTATATTTATTTTTTCTTTTCAATTCCTGGCCTCTTCTTTTACAAAGGAGACATGTGTTCTACCTTCAGCACCACTTAAACAGCAAACTTCCTCACAGCCTGATGCGACTATCACCCATGGACAGCAGTGGTGGGACTTTAAATGACTTAACTCTCAGCCCAGCAGTCACTCATATGACTCAAGCCATGGATGTGGATGGCTTAAATGACTCTAACAAGCAAGGCTATTCCCAAGAAACTAAGCGGCTAAAACGGACACCAGCTCAGGACTCCCTTGGCATAGAAATGGAACACAGGTTTATTGAACAGATTTTGTCCACCTGCCGAAATGTGGAGCAAGCCAGGTTTGCTAATGCTTATAGGAAATGGCTGGTTACTTTGAGTCAGTGAAAGAGATGGAGAATTCCTGCAGGATTTTACGTTTAGTGCAATATTACTTTTTTTTCCCTTTCTTACTCACACAGCTGCATGTACTGGTTCTAGTAATGACTCCTCACCCTTTATGATCAATTTTAAGGTTTGTAGGAAAACTTTTATGTGTCATTTATTTCGTTAGGAACAGGCAATTTTTTTGTGGGAAAACAAAAACAAAAACCTTTTCCTAGTATATAATGAGTCTTGAATTTTGAGAAAAAAATTCATATTCTTTGCATTTCCACTTTGGGCAGCTTCATATTCTGTTCTCATGACTTTTTTTTCCTTTTTTGTTGGGAAATTTATTTGTTAATTTGCTATTATTAAAAAAAAAAGCTTTAAAACATAATACAGTTTCTAATGACTAACTTTAAATAACTTGATCCAGTTTTTGGTTTGGGAAAAATATGGATGTGGGAAAATAAAAACAAATACTGACCCTAATGTGCTCTAGTTGTAGACTAACCTAACCACAGTCAGAAGAGTTGGGTTTTAAGCCTAAAACTCCCTTCAGAGATTACCAGTTTATCAAAGGATTATTAATTTTAAACCCTAAATTTAAGCGGTTATGTTACTACAGTACTGGAAAATTATTTTAATTTCACATTCTGATTATTTTTCCTTTAAATTTGCATAGGCTACAAACACCCAACTTAAACCCTATGTAATTAGATCTTTTTTACCAATTTTTTTAAAATTCTTACTATTTTCCTTCCCAGATTTTGTTGGATTGGGGAATCAGATTAATGAACATTGAAATTTGTCAAAAGTTCACCTGTATTTTATTTTATCAATTTACCAGATCAACAAACCATTATCTCACTTACATTTCTGAATATTTATGAGGTACATACACTACAGAATTCTAAAGAGATGAATATTAAATATTTTTGGGAAAAATAAATGTGGGGGCATCTTAAGAAATAGGTTAAAACATTTACATTTTAATTGTCCAGACTGAAGACTCAACAGTCTACTTTATTTCTGTTATATCCATTGTCAAAGACTCTTTATAGATATTTTGAAACCAGGGGTTCAGTCCCAGGGTTTCGCTTTTGCTTTCCTTGAACCCCAAGGGTTGAAAATAGTAGAGAGAGGTACTGCTCTCCCTGTGTTTTCTGTAGCTGATTGTGTCCACCTGTAGTTAATTTTTCCTTCATCCTCACCGTCAAGCCTTTTTTGCCACATCCCTTTGTTGTTTGTATAGTTTTCCTTTCTGTATTCCTTCAGCAAAAAGTACCCCACCTTTATTTCTTGTCCCACAAACAAAGGGCCAGGGAAGATGTATAACCAGTCAGTCCTATTAATACCGGCAGAAGTTGCCGACCAAAATGAGAATACTTTCCAGTCCCTGGTTCTTGGGGAGGGATGTGAACAGTAGAAGTAGAGATGCAACCTCACCCTACCTCCTGTGCTTCCAAGTTTCACTTTCTAGTTGTTGGGGAGGGGGGACCAGGAGAAAGATTTCTGCTATTTCACTCTTATGAAAACACCAGATTGACTTGAACTTTTAAGGCAGTAGAGAATAGTGGGAAAAGTTCTCGATTTTGAATTAAAGGGCATGAGTTCAAACCCCATCTCTGCTCCTTGTTACCTGGGTAACTTTAGGCAAGTCACTTTGCCTCTTGGACCTTACTGGGTTTTTTTTTCATCTGTGAAATGAGGTATTTGGTCTTTTCCAGCTGTAAAGCCTATGATCCTATAATTGAAATGGGTTTCTTTCAAGGGGATACAAGATTTATCCTTTATTTTGGCATCATAGCTCTGTTCAGTGACAATCAGACAGTGAGCCTTAACAGGAGCCCAGGAAAAATTGGCCAGCCTGGCCCTAGTGGACCTAGAGACCTTAAATGTATGACCAGCTGCTACTGGGCTTCTTCCTTGGGGCAGAAAGTAACTTGTTTTGCAAACCTTTCAATCTCTATCCTTATTGTTGTGAATATAGTCCTATGCCCTGATATATAGAGCCCTTTATAGCAGAAGTTTCTGAATCTAATACCTCAGGGTCTGGAACCTCTATGACTAGTCATTAGTTTGGGATTCTTTCTTAGTGGTTACATAGAATGGAGAAGATACAGCAGTTCCAGTCCATCCTGCCAGTGTACATAGCCAGCCTTTGCTTCCATACAGTATTAACTTCGGTTTCTTTTCTAAGTTTAGTTTTAAATATCCTCAGTGCTAGACTTCTCACATTTTCATGATTTTTTTATTTGAGAAAAACTGTTAGAATATTTTCAGTAGTAAATTGAAACTTTTTGGTCCAATTTTTCCACTCTTAACAATGTTCTTATGAATTCAGGACCTTCTTATACTTTCCCTAGAAAAACTTCCATTTTCGTGTGGATAGCCTTTACATTTTTCAAGGCTATGTTATGCCCCTAATTGAAATAATTCAGCTCTTAAATCTATATTGGTCTCCTGTCTTATCAAGGTTGGAGCAATAAGTGATCGTTAATGGTTGGAGAGGAAGACGTGCTTGATAACAGAAATTTCTGTGCTAATTTTTTTCTAAAATCAGCATTTGTTGTGTTCATTTGACCAAAAAAAAAAAAATAGGATATGTTTGAATCTAAGGGGTTCCCCTGCAAAAGCAAATGTTAATTGTGTAATGGCATTAATCTTATCAACTCTAGGAGTGTGGTACAAATAACTCTAACAGGAGACAGTGTTAGAGAACTAGGAAAATAAGGTCCTTTGGAGTAGAAGGTAATTTTTTTTCCTGGAAAAGTCAAGGAGGAAAAGGTCTCTTAAGCAAATTGGCTATTTTCCATATTGAAAGGCCGCCCCATCCTCATGGCAAAAAATGCACCCAAGTAGCACCCACAGTCAAGAATTTAGTGATCCTATGGTAAATGAAAACAAACTGTCCTTGTAAATTTTAACTTTTTCTCCCCCTCAAGGTTTCCTACTTTTCAGATGCAGTATTTGTAAACTATACTGTGTGCCTTGCTCATAAAATACTGAAAGAGTGTAAGAGATAATGACTGGACTTGTGATTTCATTGATCTAGGGAACTACCCAGTAGATGGAGGAAGCACCCTCCATCAAGTCAGGTAGGCACCTTTTTTTCAAATTAGTTGCCTAGAGCACTGAAAATTTAGGTGGTTTGCCAGGGATCACAAGGCCAGTAGATGACCCAGGAAGGACATAAATCCAGATCTGACTGGTTTTGAGGTCAACTCTCTATCCACCACTGTTTTGCCTCTCAAAGATGATAACGAAATGATTAATTCCAGCAATATATGTGTATGTGTGTATATGTGTACATATAGCTACGTATTTAAAAGTATCTTTTATAACTGGAAGTGTTCTTTTAGGTGCTGGTTTAATTTAATAATTAATTTAATGGTTCCATTGGAGAAAGGTGATATGAACATTGGCTGAGAATTCTAAAGCCAGTTCCACATTAAGAGCATTCCTTTGACCATTTTAAGGTGTCAGAATCAGACGTTAAGAGGGCAATATTTTTGTGCCTGTGGGATTTACATGTTTGTTGACATATATGTTGGATATGTGTGTCTGCTTTTTTTTGTCCAACTTCTGAATAATGAAATCTATCTTTTTAAACTCACTGCTGAGTCATTAGGGAAGCTAATCTAGACTTGGAAATTCTGCTTTTCTCATTCCTGCTTTGCAGATTTAATTTAAGGTCCCATGAGGTTATTATCAGAGAATAAAATAACTGATGTGGATTACTACCTTAGTGTTAAAATAAGGATTTTTGTTCATTCAAAATTCTTTAACATATAAGAAACAGCAGCTTTTCTACAGTGACTTTTAGTATGTGCTCCTCAAAGAAGTGCCCGGGTCATATGGTTGGGTGTGACACTTTTGGCTAACTTCCAACTGACCAGACCCCCCCCTTTCCATATATGTGAATACGTATGTATTTACATATGTATACACATAAATATATGCATTGTGATTTGAGAAAGGTCATTTCATGTTCCCTTTTTTCCTCCATTTGATCTAAAAGTGTGATCCAGGAGGCCAAATAATGGATATGATCCAATGCTAAACTTGTTGGGTGACAGCTATTGTCCACTCCCTTAGAAGTATTATATGATCTTTTATATAATCCTTTTCCCCAAAAGATGTTTCAAACCTACTGGGTTATCATGTTGACCTTAAATTTAAAAGAAAAATTCCCCAAAAGCAAACTTTGTGAGAGAATTTAAATAATTTGTAATAGTTGTACATTTTATTTTTCATATGAGGTTCTCAGATGAATATATGCTACATCCATTAGCACCTTAAAGTGCCCATCCCCAAAGTACAATGTGCACTAGAGTTGGGACATAGGAATCACTGGAAAAATCTAACATCCATTATCAGACCCATGGAAGGGTGTAGTGAAAAGAGCCCTAGAGGTCAAGCCTCATGCTTGTTTTCCTAGTGTGACCTTGGACAAGTCACTTAACTTCTAGGCCTCCTTTTCCTTATTTATTAGTTAAGGGGCTCAGACTAAATAATCGGCTCTGAAGTTGCTTCTTTCCACAGCCTGTCGATTGTTTTGTTTTTAGGATTTAAAGCAAACAACTTTTTTACATAAAACATGATTTTGTTTATTAGAGTGCCTGTATTCTTTGAAGCAGAATTATAATTATCTAAATCTAATTTTGGAGGCAGAAACGAAAAGCCATTTGAGGAATACTGACAGGTATGTCAGGTACCCAAGAAGTCCTTCAGATGTTAACTGCTAGGTAGTAGTAACTCTTGATCTCAGTAGATTTCTCAGTGAAGAGGTGTCATTTCTTGTGTTACAGGTTGTTGACATGGACAGATGGGATATTTTGGTTTATATTTTTATTTAGTAATTAAGGTTTCCATGCACTTTACCAAGAATTGGTTATTATTTCCTTACAACCAATTTTTTTTCCTGTTTGAGGTATCCCATTTAAAAGGCTACCTATTTATTTTTAAGGGTTACCATGAAACCTTTTTATAAAGGAACTATGGTATGGCCTCCTAAAAGAAAGAACTGACATTATTTTAAGTGAATCCTTTGTGTATTCAAAGCCTGAGTTCATTCAAAATTTCAGGCTTGATACAAAACAACTGAAAAATATGATAAAATTATACAGAAATGAAAATCTAAAATGTGAATGTATAAGGAGGTGCAAACAGTAGAAGAAAAAGTAATTTTAAGTAATACTTTATGGCTTCATAATGCTTTTCTTACCTAAGATCCCAAAGTGCTTTACAGAGAAATGTTAGAGGCGCCACCATGCAGTGTGTTTTGCAGGCTGGGCAAACAATGGACAAGTTGTGCTTCTGGGAGACGGCTCCCTGGAGCCTGCCTCCCATAGCACCCTTTGGTACTATTAATGAAGCAGGCTCAGGCTTACTTCCTTCTCAGTACTATCAGAAACCAAACTCTTTACTCAGAAACATGAGATAGCATGGTCCACTCAAGAAATCCTGTGCTTCCAAGAACTTTAACTATAGACAGTTTGTGCTTTCCAGATAATAGTGTAGTCAGTGATGCTAGCCCTGATATCTGCTTTATTAGTGTGTAATTACCTCTCAGGGTATAGGATACTTAACAAATTTAGAATAAACTTTTTATAGTGACAAAAAAATAGAGGTGTAATTGCCTAATATATTACTAGTTCTCAACATTTCTAGACTAGATAGTATTTTATATAAATCACTAGCTAATATAGGAGCTGGTAACCTGCTTTGAGACTGCCTTGTGCATCTATGCTGCTCCCCCCATAGTACATATTGTGAGCACACTTTACTATTTATCTTATATGAAAATTATTTATATATTTCCATCTTCTCCATGTTTCAGGGAAGGCAGGAGAGAATGTATCTGTACTTTTGGTTGCTGTAGAATTAAAAAGTTTGAAAATTTGAGGAGAGTGAACACTAGAGGTACACAGACTTAACAAACTCTTTGCCTCGTAAGGTGTCTATCTGCTGGACAGTGTTTATGTCCATGCCATCTGTGATTCTGTGTGGAAAACTAAATTGTTAAAGATGAGGGTTAAAATGATCCTGGTTCTGTTATTTGGGACTTCAAATGTGGAAAAATTGGAAGAAATGTTTTGTGCAAGAGAATTTTGACAGCGCGTTATTATGGAGAGGCAAGTTATCTCTGGGGGGAGACTGTTGTAAATGAACTTTGTGACTCCAGCTACATAAATAAGCATAATAAAGAAAATTGAGATCATTCTGCTCCATAGAATGTAAATACAAGATGAAATGAAATTTGGAATTTACATTGTTTGATGGATTTCAAAAAGTGTTTTGTTTTACACCCAAATTTTGGCAAAACCTTTCTTCATGCAGTGTTGCGAAATACAGTCTTTCTGATTAAAAAAGGTCTCCCCTCTACAGCTGAGATAGAAGGTTGACCCAAGCCCACATGTGCCTGAATTAATCAGATAATTGTTGTCAACCTTCTGCTCTGCTTTGGGCATCGCTCCCCTTAAGGGACCTGGGGAACCAGGATACTCTGGAGCTTTCCATAACTACCGTTAGAGTCAGCCTTAATGTGGGCCATGGCAATCACTTTCTGTAAGTACTATGCAGTATCGTGCAGAAATGTTTACTTTTTACATTATATAAAGTAATTTATATCAGGAAAGATTTTTTCATATCTTGAAAAGGACAAATAAACATATGAACAATTTTAAATCATAATGCATATTCATATTTATTAAGTATTCAGTTATTGCCCTGTAATCTCATTATAGTTTGCATTTGGTACATGTGTGTTCTTATTTAATAAAAAGTTGAGTGCAGGCTAAGTAAAAATGCGCATAATCAATGTTCAGTAAATACTTGACAAAGTCAATGTGTCAAGGCAGACTGACAGTAAACCTTAATAAGGAAGGTGAATATTGTCACCCATTCTTTGAATAGAATTTATTGAAATTGTTTTACATTTTGACATTTAAAGTTCAGATGAATTATTTTGACTTCATTGTTTTTTAAGTGTGTTAAGACTAATACTTACTTAAAATGTGGTCAAGAAATAGGAATTGGAAAAATTTAGTTGATTTTCCCCAGTGCATAATCATAATTATTCATTAGATTTATCACTAAATTGTTTTGAGAAGGCTATTGTAGTCTTAGAAACTAAGCAGATTATATGTTGATGTCAGGTGTCATTTAGGTTCTGTGCCATTTATTTCCTCCTAAATTACTGTTGCTTTCCAATGTACTTTTCTTAATGGTAATGAATAAAATGTGAAATGAGCATAAATATTAATATATTTGTAGAACGGTTTGTAGGGGCATCTTTCCTAAGGTAAAATCCACTACTCTTTACAGATCCTAAACCAAGAACCTGAAAACTTATGGATAAGATTGAGAATTACAAGCCTATAAAAATACTTTTGAGAGAATTTTCCTGGGCGCCTAATAAATACATGAAAGCAGTATGAGAGATGACAATTAAGACTGTGTGTCGTGGCTATAATTCAGGTTTCCTAAGCAGCCACGTGATTATAAGTGTTGTTTATGCATATACTATCATCTGAAAGCGAAAACTCAAACTGAGATTGAGCTGACAAACTAAAAATTACAAGATTGTCAAAATGTAGCTCATACTAGAAATTGTTTTCTTCCTTACAACAAGGAGGGGGGAAAGAAATGATTCCTCCTGAAATTATCAAAAGAAAAAATCAAATTGAGACACTAAAAACAAGTAAGTTTTCGTAGATCTTTTCGTTACTGATCAGTGATGTAGTCACTTGGAATTTGGAACCCTCTTAATGTTAATATTTCTCACATGTTTCTGTTAGTGTTAATTATGTATTGCCTGAAAATTTTCCATGTGTTTACAACTGAGTAAGTTGCAGTTCAAGTTTCAGATTGTTTTAAGAAGGCATTAAGTAGTTCATGTTCAAATGTGCAGAATACCTGTGGTATACAGTATCATTTTGGGCATTAAAGACAAGTTGGATTAATTTTTGTTATTGAAGATGTTAAGTTCATTTGCTGCACTAATATTTTCTTAAATTGCACTGATGATTTTCCCCCATTAAAGCAAACTGCACCAATCCTTTCTTCGTTATTCATCTCACAGTCATTTTATTTAGTAACCAGTGATTTACAGTTATGTAGATGGTATTTCACTCTCACTTCATAGACGTCATAGAAGGATAAAAACATTTATACAAAGCATGAATGCTAAGGGTATATACTATCTATATTTCATGCCCCACCTCAAAATCTCTAATGACTGATGCTGAATTCCAAGGCTTATGTAATAGTTTTTGTTTATAGTGTGATGGTCTTGATAATTTTTTTTAATTGGGAGTAATTAATGATGGAGGCAAACTTAAGTCTCATTTTCCTTCATCTCCATCATGTTACATATACATTTTAGAGCAACTGGCCAAATTTTGCCATGCTTTATTTTATAAGGAAGAGGAAATTCCATGCCATGTGAAATGCCACGATACTCTGATGTTTGACTAGACTGGTACCCTGTCATTGTTTTTAAGTTGTGTACACTAAATTGTGCTGTTTTCATAAGTAATAATTAATGTTGCATGTGACTTATATGTGTATGCACATTTTATTTTCCTTTTATTCTAATAATATAATATGTATTAACAACCAGCCCTGGAGTTGTAATCTTCCTATTCACCTGTCTTCCAGTACTTAGTGGTACAATTTAAGTGATTATGAATGGCAGAAAAGTAGAATGGGGTATCCTCCTTTTTCCATTTAATTTGGTTTTATATGTTTTAGCAACAGAATATACTAAGCACAGCCATAAATTATATTTCTCTAGAAAAGGAAAATAGTGTATCTTTTTTCTTTGCTAAATGTTGTCAATTTTTAAAATAAACTTTTCATCTCCTAAAATAAGTGTCATGGAGTTGGTGTGTATTTTTTCCATTAATAATAGTCTACTTTGATGCCCAGTTTAATTGCAGCTTGTGAAAGATAATTATATTCCTAGTGAAACCAGTAATTTGATTATATACAGCATGGGAGAAATTAAAAAATGTCAGTTCACTCAAGACTTGCCTGAAATAGCTCATAGATGCATTCCAAACTAATACATTATCTACATAGTTAAATAGACTCATATACCAACCACTTAGTAGTGGAAGGTCCATTCACATTTTTCAGACATAGTTATAGTGAAAAATATCAGGACAGAGGTAAAGGTAGATCCAGATTTCCTTCGTGGAGTTTAATTACTATATATAATGAGTTATGCAACAAATATACAGTGGTATATAAATGGGTCAGTAGAATGAAAAATCAACCAGCCAACATTCATTGTGCCCCTGTTATGATGCTGGGCATTGTGCTAGGCCCTGGGGATGCAGAGAAGGATATCATTTCTTATAGATTTATGCAGACAGCAGGTAACAGGTATTTGGTGAAGTGTAGAGATTTTTAGTCAAATTTTTCATTTGTTTAATGGTTGGGTATTTTCCTAAAATCACAAAGCATTTATGGAGTTACATTTTTTTTTAACAACACCCCTTCATTACCAGTGACAATTTTATATTGGAAACAGTTTATTCTGAACTATTTTCAAGTTGTTAATGTTTAAAGCCAGTGTGATACTATTTACCAGCTCTGGTGAACTAAAGAATAGAAATTGCTGAATGAAAACTATCTTTCAGTTTGGAAGAGAAAGCAGCTTAGATGAGGGCTTTCACAGCATTAATGACGTGCATGTGCAATTGATATTAGCAAAGTGCTTCTCTGGGAAATTGCTTTACCTAATAGGATACTGCTTGAAATAAAAGGCAAACAATAATATTAGATGCAGGATGGTGCTGCTAGCCAGTCACACTTACTAAATTAATATAACATGTTCATGAGTCTTCATTTTGCAAAGTGTTGCATTTGCCTGGTTTTGGAAGCTGAAATGTGTGGTCTTTTACATATCTTTATGAAATAGGGAAAAAAAATATGTTTTTAAAAAACAAATATAGGGCCCATCCTTCTTGGCCTTTAGGCCCATATCAATACATGATAATCATAGTGTTTACTACCCTTATTTAAAATAAGAAATGTCTCATTTTCTATTTGGGGAAATGTACAATTGCTCTGCGTTAGTGTAACCACCATACTTTTAACTTTGGAGTGAGGGAGGAGCCTTTTTCATCTAGAGAAGAGACAGAGGAACCCTGGATATAAGGGAAAAAGTGCTTGTTCTTATCATTTATCTTAACTTTATCCATATTACCTTCTTAATGAATCTGGAATGATTAGCCACTCTATTTCTTAGTCAATTGCAGATGCCTTTGATGATTTTTGCTTGACAATATAGTTTGAGAGATGGTACAGCCAGGTCGCCAGTGGTGCGGATTGTAATCCATGTAACCCATCCTAAGTGACTCTGGTCCCTCTTCTTTTAGAAATTCATCGTGGAGAGTATAACCAGTGTGATAACCAACGTGTTGAATGTCTTTTTTACTTTCTCCCAACATCAAGAGTCAGAGATAAGCAGAAAGAGCATTTCAGTCATAAAGGACAGCAAAGACAGGGAGAGAGGAGATGTCATTTGACAAGTAAGCCAGTAAGGTGCATTACAGAGTCCATGGAAGGGAGAAAAGAATAAATAGACAATGATTCTTTATAAGGCATCAATAAGGAAATTTAATATGAGTTGTTTAAACTGGAAGGGACTTTACAGGTCCCCTATTTCAACCTCTCTGTTTTATAAAGGAGTAGATGGAAGTCCAGACAGATTAAGTGACTTAAGCAAAGTTCCTAGAGATCATAAATGGCAAGCTGGAGTCTTAGCATAAATCCTCAGCAATACAGTGGTCCGAGACACTTTGAAAGGATTTTATGATGAAAAATGCTATCCACATCCAGAGAAGGAACTGATGGAGTCAGAATGCAG
>CM053769.1:78705069-78721975 GCA_028658325.1 Potorous gilbertii
TGAATCCAGTGACCAGATATTCATCAGGATGACTGGAGGTGACCCAGGATGAGGCACTTGGGGTTAAGTGACTTGCCCAAGGTCACATAGCTGGTGAGTGTCATGTCTGAGATGAGATTTGAACTCAGGTCCTCCTGACTCCTGCACTGGTGCTCTATCCATTGCATCGCCTAGCTGCCCCAATCATAGTTGTATTATTTCATAGAATTGTAAGAATTAAATGATATGATGTATGTAAATTGCTTTGTGAACTGCTTGACTGCATATCAGAGTAAACTGATATTATTCCATGTATAATAACTGCTAGAACAAAATAAATTCATGGTGATAAGGGACACCATAGATCATTTAAATCCAAAGAATGTTCCCAAACATCAAATTTGCTACTCAATTCAGACTTTTTTTTTCACTTTACCATCTTTGGATACTATCTTTGGCAGCCTCTGATAGGAAAGTTGAATGTGGAGAAAGGACAAGAAGCTGTCATAAGCCTGCTGCTCAGTGAGAGGCAAACATCAAGAACATTTGGATCAGCTGAGGTTAACAAATGAGCAAACCATGGTGTTCTAAGATTGTGATGTAGATAAATTTAATCAGGTCCTACAAAGCCGAGGTTTTCAGTTTAGAATTGGTAATAATGTTTTCTGACTAAAGACTAGCTTAGCTAAGTTAGGAAGGATGATTAATTTTCCATCCAAGGCAATTTGCAAATACCTATCTATTAAGATATAGAGGGGTTATAATCTATATCTAATTCAGCAAACATTTTAAAAGTCCCTATTATATTCAAGGCATTGAGTTGATGAAGGGAATATTTATACTTTGGAAATTATACTTCCTTAAAAAATTGAAGAAAAAGAGGAAGACTATGCCCAGATAATTACCCCTACTCTACCTCTTGCAGCCTCCATACTCCCACCTAGTTAGAAGGATTCCGCAGATAGCTGAATAAGGTCCAATGGACCCTTTTCCCCTTCTATAGCACTAGCCTAATAAACGTAACCTATCAACTCAGAAGAACAGTCAGATGACCAGAGTTTAACACTCCTGGTCTTTGCCTCAAAACAGAAACTGGTATTGACTATGAACAACATGTCTCACACCACAAATCCAGTTAAGATAACAATGTGAAGGTATGTAAAAGAGCCCAGCTCTTGCAGACATACCAAGGGGGAAAAACACCCTAGAATAGAACAGTGGGGGAAAAAAGGAACATAAAAAAAATCTGAAATGCCTTCGAATCTAACTCATAATTGCAAAAAAGACAACAAGGAGACAGCAATGTCTGGGATTGGGGTCACACAAGGAAAGACAGCCCAAATCATGGTAAATGGACCTGAATCCTAAAAGTTTGGGTTGAGGGATTGCACCAGGAAAATATATGACTAATAGGGGAAAGTGCCAACCAAAATGAAAAAATACTCTAATTTAATAGAAACTCAAGGAGTAAACCCAGACAGAGAGAATGAATCAACAAGTACTTAGTAGAGCCACAGAGGGAAAAAAATTGACTTGGTCACTAAGACTACGAGTACAGGTAGAAGAAATTAAACAAAGGTTAAACAATGAAACTGAAATTAACATGAGTTCCAAAATGGGAGTGGGGAGGGAATGAAGAAAAATAGTTTAGAACAGAAAACAGAAAACCTTGCCCAAGTAATAGAAAAGAGAATGGAGCAATTAGAACTCAATTACTCTATGAAACAACAAATATTCAAATAAAAGGGAATAATTGAAAACAAAAACACAAGAAAAAGTAAGGTATGTACTATCAAAAACTGACCCAGAAAACAGTTCCAGAAGATACAATTTAAGAACTGATGTAATTTAAGATTACCTGAAAACCATTGCCAAACTAATTTCTCACATGACTACACTCTGATTTCTCCATGATGACCTAGGAAATTCATTACTAGAAGTTCATTATTGAGATAACCTCATCAATCTGTAAGATTTCATTAGCCTTGGTTCCTCCACCTCATCACTATCCTTTGATTGGAGAGTGGGGTTATGAACTACAAATCTCCATTTAAGGAGAAAGCTCAGCGCATATATCTCAGTATCAGATATCATGTCTCTATTCCCAAATTGGGTACTTTCGCCTGACCTGCTTTTTAGCTTCATTTTGTGTACTGTCTTCCCCAGTTAGACTATAAGCTCCTTGAAGGCAAAGACTATTAGCAAACCCAGGACTCAGCACATTGCCTGACACATAAATGCTTATTGATTATTGAAAAAAATCTGGTTACCATATGGTAAGAAATCACAAAAGAAAACTGTCCAAATCTATTAGAGCTAGAGGGCAGAGAAAATGGAGTCTGCATCCTAAAAGACGCTCCAAACTGAAAACATGCAGAGATATCAAGATCAAAATTCAGATATTCTGAATCAATTTTAAAAATCCTGGAAGCAGCCAGAAAGAAAGAGTTCAAGGGCCAAGGATCTATAGTCAGAATCACACAAGACTATGCTTCAATGATAATAAAGGAGAGAAAAATCTTCAAATATGACATTCAAAAACACACAAAATAAGGGAATACAACCAACTTACCCTGAAAAACTATGCGAGGAGGGGAAGCATGATACTATGTGGGGAGGGGAAGAAATAGTGAATCATAAATAGATTAGATGACCCTCAAACATTCCTGCTGAACAGTCCAAAGCTGAAAAAAACTTTGAAATGCAAACACAAACGTCAAACCCAAACATATGAACAGCTAGAAGAGGGTTAAATAATGACAGAATATTTAAATTTGAATATGAGGAAAAGAGACAAATTTCCATGGGAGTTTTCACTCTCTCCAGAGGTCACAGAGAGAATTAAGTAATATACAAACACAGGCACTGGGAGAAAAATATTGTTTTGTATAATTGGGGTATTGTCATGTTAATGAGATTAAAGATCTTACCTATCCATTAATGGGTCTGCCCATTAAGGAGAATTTGATTAGGAGAGATTTGTAGGAAGGCCTACTTCTTTTGTTAATGAGGCACTGGTTCTCAAGGGTTATGATGTCTTCTCATTCTGAAGTGTGTATAAATACTCTGAGGTGAGGTTTTGCTTTGGGACTTACTCTTTGGAAGTGTTTTTTTGGTCAGATGAGACTCTGGGAAGCCACTAAGGAGACCCTGGCTTTGAAAACCTGGATGTTAGTGTTTCTCTCTCTGGTAACTAAGTATGTATGGTTAGACAGTGTTGATCTGTGATGTATGTATTGCTTAATGTCAGTTGGATTACTATTTCTTTGTATTTTCTCAGAGTTCAGGGTGCTGAATTTTTCCCCTGAACTAAGCGAATGATATATGTGCTTGATTAAAGTGATTGTTGACCCCTCAAAAGTTGCCTTTCCTTTTAGAAAAGCAGATCAAAGAGCCTGTGATAGCAGGTCATCCTGGATGTGTTGGAGTGTTTGCTTTTACGGGTACTTGGATGAGGTATCATTGGGCTCTAGGTCAGATATGGAATTTGGCAACCCTAAGGTCTATAGGAAAGATCTGAATGGTGAAGGTGCTGAGGTTGTTAAGACTCTGATGCTCATGCCGCAGAATTAGTGGGCCAGAAGGTCCATAGTTGAGGGATGGATTACCTGTGGCCTTGAGATTACATGTGGCCCTCTAGATCCTCAAGTGCAGCCCTTTGACTGACTCCAAGCTTCACAGTATAAATCCCCTTAAAAAAAGGATTTGTTTTGTGAAACTTGGACTCAGTCAAAGGATTACACCCAAAGACCTAGAGGGCCACATGGGGCCTCCAGGCCTCAGGTTCTCCATCCTTGGTCCATACAGTTTTTCAGGCTATTTCTGTCTGTGACATTTAATGATTTAGCATGTTCATTTCAAACACTATGTGTTTATAGTAACGTAGAGGCTCATTAAATTTCTGGACCATCTAGATTTCTTTAAAGGCAGCTTTTCCTTTAGAAGCCTTAGAAGTATAAATTTAGAGCTACAGCTCCTTATATAACATTTCATCTGTCTCTTGTCTTTGCATAGGTGGTAGGAGATTCTCTGAGTTTGCAATACACCTTCACATCTTCCTCATAATCCCCTCTTTTATAGTAATCTCTAGTATCTTCCTAACCACAGCTCAGGTACTGTTTCCCACAGGAGGCCTTTCCTGAGTCTTCTAGTTGCTAGCATTTTCTCACTCTTTTGGAATTAATTTGTCAAGATTCTGTACTATATATTTTTATTATCTGTGTATTACCTCCCCTGCTTTTTCTGGGAAGGGGCAATTTTTTTCTTTGTTATCGCTAGCATCTTGTAGTGCCCTGAATCTTGTGGCACTTAATATCCTATTTGTTGGACTGAATTTGGGCTTAGAAAGGTTAGTTACATGAACTGCCTGAAGTCACATTGATGAGAAGTAACAGTCAAGGCTTTCTTGACTCCAATTCTAGGGCACTTGGTATTTCATTACACTGAACCTTCTAAAACTACTTATCACTACGTTAAAGGGCAGCTAGGTGGTACAGTGGATAGAGCACCAGTGCAGGAGTCAGAAAGACCTGAGTTCAAATCTCACCTCAGACACGACACTCACTAGCTGTGTGACCTTAGACAAGTCACTTAGCCCCAACTGCCTCATCCTGGGTCATCTCCAGTCATCCTGATGAATATCTTGTCACTGAATTCAGATGGCTCTGAAGGAGAAGTGAGATTTGATGACCTACACAGCTCTCCCTCACTCAAAACAAAGTCAAGTGCAAGTCATGTCATCATTTCTCTGATGGTTTGGTCTTCTTCAGCAACGAAGGACAAACACACACACACACATAAAAAGAAAAAAGAAACACAGAAAATCATAGGCAAGACAGACATTTCATGAACCTTTCATATTTGAACCAAAGAAAAGCTACACACACACACACACACACACACACACACACACACACGCATGCACACACTGTGTTTTAGAAACTGATCCAACTCTTCTGGAAAGAAATTTGAAACTATACCCCCAAATTCACTACACTTAAATCTTTTGACCTAGCAATATCACTTCCAGGTACATAAACCTCAAATGATCAAAGAGATAAAGGATCCAAATGAAAGACATTTTATAAAGGCATTTTTTGTTGTAGCAAATAACTAAAATTAGAGTGGATATCCATCAATTTGGGATTGGCTGAACAAATTACAGTATAGGAATGTAACAGGATATTATTATACTGTAAAAAATTATGAAAGAGCCTTCTCAACGAGATCAGGGGTGAAGCAAGGATGTACATTATCACTACCATTATTCAACACTGTAGTAAGAATGCTGCTTATAGCAATAAGAAAAAGAAATTGAAGAAATTATAATAGGCAATGAGGACCTTATGGGAGAATCATAGGAAATCAACTAAAATGCTACCTGAAAGAATAACTTCAGTAAAGTTGTAAGATATAAAATAAATCCACATAAATCATAAACATTTCTATATATTACCAACAAAGTCCAGCTGAAAGAGATAGAAAGAGAAATATCATTTAAAATAACTACAGAAAATATAAAATACTTTGGAGTCGACTTGTCAAGACAAACCCAGGAACTATATGAACATAATTACAAAACACTTTTCACACAAATAAAGACAGATCTAAACAACTGGAAAAATGTTAATTACTCCTGGGTAGGCTGAGCCAATATAATAAACATGACAATTCTGTCTAAATTAATTTACTTATTCATAGCCATACTAATTAGACTACAAAAATTATTTTATAGAGCTAGAAAAAATAATAACAAAATTCATCTGGAAGAACAAAGTTCCAGAATATCAAAGGAATCAATAAAAAAATTTTCATAGAGATAGCCTAGCACTACCAGACTTCAAACTATAATACAATTACAAAACAATCTGGTATAGAGTAGTAGACCAGTAGAATGGATTGAGTACACAATACACAGGATTAAGTGACCCTAATTTGATAAAACCAAATACCTAAGCTTTTGGGACAAGAACTCATTATTTGTCAGTTACTGCTAGGAAAACTAGAAAGTAGTTTGGGAGATACTAGGTATAGATCAACGTCTCACACCACATACCAAGATAAGGTCAAATGGATACATGATTTAGACATAGAGGGTGATCTTATAAGCAAATTAGGAGAACACGGAAAAATTTACCTGTCAAATCTATGGATAAGGGAAGAATTTATAAAGAAATAAGAGATAGAAGGGAACACAAGAAATAAAATGGATAATTTTATTATGTTTTATTTAAAAGTTTTGCACAAACAAAACCAAAACAGACAAGACTAGTAGGAAAGCATGAAAGTGGGGGAAATTTTTTACAACAAGTTTCTCTGATAAAGGCCACATTCCTCAAATATATAAAGAGTTGAGTCAAATTTATAAGAATGCAAATCATTCCCAAATTGATAAATGACCAAAGGATATGAACAAACAGTTTTCAGAAGGAAAAAAATCAAAGCTACCAATAGTCATGTATAAATCTTTAAATTACTTTTGATGGAGAAATTGAAACTAAAACAAGTCTGAGGTACCACCTCACACCTATCTGATTGACTAACATAGCAGAAAAGGGAAAGGCCAAATGTTGGAATGTATATGGAAAAATTGGGGCATTAATGCACTATTGGTGGAGTTGTGAAGAGATCTAATCATTCTGCAGAGTAATTTGGAACTATGATCAAAGAACTATACAACTGTGCATACTCTTTAAACAATGCCACTACTGGGTCTGTATCCCAAAGACATCAAAAGAAAAGGAAAAGAACCTATATATACAAAAATATTTCTAGCAACAAGTTTTATGGTGGCAAAGAATTGGAGGGATGTCCATAAATTAGAGTATGGCCAAATTATGGTATATGATTTTGATGGAATACTATCATAAGAAATAATGAGCAGGATGGTTTCAGAAAAACAGGAGACTTGTATGAACTGATGCAAAGTGAAATCAGCAGATCCAGGAGAACATTGGACATGATAACAGCAATTTTGTACTATGAGCAGTTGTGAGTTACTTGATTATTCCAATCAATGCAATGATTCAAGACAATTCCAAAGGATTTAGGATGAAAAATGTCCAGAGAGAAGTGATGAAATCTAAGTGCAGACTGAAGCATTTTTCCACTTTATTTTTCTTGCTTTTTTTTACAACATGGTTAATGTGGAAATATGATTTGATTATTTCACATATATAATTGATATCACATTTCTTGCCTTCCCAGTGGGTGAAGGAGGAATAGGAAGGTGGGAGAGAATTCAGAACTCACAGTTTTTTAAATGTTAAAATTAAATAAATTTATTTTTTTAATTATGAAAAATGGACTCAGAAAACTCTCATATTTATGTGAATTGACCTACTTCAGAAGAATTAGTCTACTTTAGAAGACCATGGATAATTTGTGTTTTCTATCTCTGGGCAGTAAGGTGATAGACAAGAAACAAAAAATGATATTTTTTTTGGTCATAGTCAATGTATAGATTTGTTTTGGTTTTCAGAATTTGTTTGAAAAATGTTTTTTTATTGGCAAAGGGGATTTATGGGATAGAGTAGGGTGCAGATAATGACAAAATTAAAAGGAAGGAAAGAAATAAATGTATTAGTATAACATTAAAACATATAGAAGAGAAATTCAACTACCTTGCAAACACTATATTAAATTCAATATATACTTTAAAAAGCAAACTGTTCATAATAGAGATTCATAGTGTCAAATTCTATTCTGATTTTCTTTTTGCATGGGAAATCTTTATATTTCTTGATGGTTGTCAAGTTAAAAATAAAAGTAAAAGAAAACTTTTAAACAGTGAAAGGAGTGTCATATTTATTACAGGTAAAGACCCATTAGGGTCCACAGATAGGTTTGCTCTTTCTGAGCTTTCTCACACTCAGACCCGAAATATGAGTCTCAGTTTAATCCTCAGCTCAAATATGGTCTCTGAAGTTGGAGCTTGACAAAATAAACAAAACACCAAGTCAAAACAATATTTTTATCCAAATATCTAGAGAACATAGGCAAAAGTTGGAGGTTTTTATAATCTGATATTTACTACTTCCAGAAATATTTTTCAGTTTTCTCTTTTGTGAATTTAAATGTCAACATACACAAAATTGCAATACATAAAGAACAGAAAAAGAGAATTGTCTATGAAATTGTGAATTATATTATGTGCAGTTTTTAAGTGCATATTAAAAAAGATAGTGATAAACTTGTATTTTCTGTATCCCTTTCTGAACTTACTTCTATATTTTATATTTAATACTACTATTAATAGTCTTTACTAATTTTAATTAATTGATAAATATTAATACCTAATATTAATATTTAATAATATAATATAAAGCTATGTTCTATATAAAATTTGCTTATTTTTAAAAAAATATTTCATTAGCGGTCTTTTTCCCCCTTTTTTGGCATCACTGTCCCTATGCAACCTACTCCTCCACATCCCACCCCCCAAATAAAAGTCGTCTCTTTGACAAATAAGTATAGTCAAGTGAATCAACCTATCTTCTATGAAGTCTCATTTTGGACCCCTACTTCGTCATCACCTCAGCCAAGAGGCAGGTAACATGCTTCATCTTAGGGTTCCAACACCAGCCCTCTGGACACCAAATCACACTGTGTCAGTAAACTTTTCTTAAGTCATTGGCATGAGAAGCTAAGTGGTGCAGTTGATAGAGCACCGAACCAGGAGTCAGGAAGACTCATCTTCCTGACTGGCCTCAGGCATGTACTAGCTGTGTGATCCTGGGAAAGCAATTTAACCCAGTTTGCCTCAGTTTTCTCATCCGTAAAGTGAAGTGAGAGAAATGGTAAACCACCCCAGTATCTTTGCTAAGAAAACCCCAAATGGAGTCACAAAGAGTCAGACACAACTGAAAACAACTGAACAGCAGCAGCAGGTAAGTGGCATGGTGAAAAACTATATTGATACTATCAATTCTTCATTTCACTTAGCTAGGGAAGATTTAGTCTCAGATGTTTCATTCTCTCAATGTTTCCTAAACTAACTTCCAAGTTCTGTCCCTTTATGACAAATGAAAGAACATTTGTTTAATGTGTGGTGCTTAGGCAAATTATTTTTTATTTTCCTAAGTAATGCTATATTATTAAAATAGAGTGCAGCAAAGTTCAAAGGGAGCCATAAGTTTTATCTACTGCAAGCTCACCCCAGTGTTGTCCATCTTCCCACTACAAGGCATTTTCAAATACTCAACAGTTTATAGATTATCTCTCTCTTAGATATATATTCTTGATTCCAGGTATTTAACATTTGAACTTTAAAGACTATAAATTTCAAGTCAAAGTCTTTCTGTTAGTGCGTATATTTAGCAAATTCAAGTATATCATTTCTTTTTGACCATTTCTTCCAAAGCATACCCTGAATTTATGAAAGATTTAATGCTCCAAATCTTCAAATTTCAATCTCCTACTTTGCCCTACTGGGCTTCATCATTATAATCTGAATCATCTGCTTCATCTTCTTCATCCAAATTTCTGGTTGTTTGGATGCAGGTATTTCAGTCTTGTAGCTGATGTTAGATTTGGTAGTATTTTAAACTTGGAGGTAATCCCTGATACATTTGTTAACCAATCAGTAAACATCTCCTATGTGCTAAGCACTATGCTAGGTATCAAGGATATAAATACAAAGAATGAAACAATCTCGGTCCTCAAAAAGATTATATTCTAATGGAAGAGACAAATATATACATAAATTAAGCAAATATAACAAATATAATAGAGTGGTCATTTTGTTCTTTCCAAATAACTGTTTACTGAAAGCAACATGTTACAAGATCTAGACATCTCACCAGTCAGTTAGTAGCCTAACACATAGATGACACGGAAAATAGAGTGCCATTGGAGAGGTCAGTTCTTTAGCTGGCATCCAGAGCTTGGTCAACGCCAGGTTCAGGTGTGTCACAATTATACAGGTGAGATCTGGCTTAAGTGATCATGTATCTGCAGATGGATGATACTAAGTCTGCAGAAAATAAATCTGACAAACAAGGTGAACAGACAAAAAGCTAAAAAGAAACAAGGAGACAATAACCAGAAGCAGGGTCGATATAGGGTCAGCCCCGCCTGTGGAGTCCATGTACCCATTATCATGGCCTCATTCACACTATTTGCTGTTTTCTAATTTGTAGTTTTAGGGTCATCATTCTTGTTAGAGGCATACTTTCTGTAATCTGAGCTGGGGCCTGGCCAATTTCCTATTCTCCCTGCAAGTGTGATGAACTTGGTTTCAGGAGGATGTTTGGAAATTATTAGAAATAAGAACACTTCTTATTTCTCTGCTCAATTTAACATCAAGCCCTTTTTTTGATACATTTTGTATAGCTCATTAGTTGCCGTCTATTCTTCCAAAATCTACCCCTGCACTCAATAGAACAATAAACAATTCTTTTCTTTTCAATCTATTCTGACTTTGAATGCACTGGCTACTTACTCTTCTCTCTCAAGGAAATTTATCTTTTTCACTGATTCTCACCATCCAAGGTACCAACAATTCTGCCATCCTTTGGATGAATCGACTCAAAATATCTGTGACCTTCTGCTGAGTAAAATCCTCAATTACCTCCCCAAACACTGTGTGCTCCCCCACAAATCTCCTGCTACATTGAGTAAACTTTAGCCTCATTTAGCTTTATTTCATTCTCCTCCCATGCATCCTGCTGACAGATGTTTGGGCCCCAATCAAGCCCAGCCTATGCAAAGGCTGCATTCGCCTTTTGCTTCTTTTTGTGAGCTAAACTAACTAAACTAACAACAGCTTTTTCTTCTACCACCTGAGACTTTCTAGCTTGCTCTTCTAAAGGAGAAGATGAATGTTGCAGCATAAAAAGCTTTTCATTCAAACCAGTCAATTCTCTTTACCATCTGACCTTTCTCTGCCAGCAGTTCGTCTCTGCTTTTACAGATAAGGTGATAACTTGTTAGCAAGGTCCAGCCTCTCCTACATACCCCTGCTGGTTCTTTCTATGGTTCTATTGGTATACCTTGCAAACATCTTTGTAAATCTCTGGGTCTTCCTTTCTGTAGCTTTGGTTCCCAGTCTTCACATAATTCTGTGCTTTTAGCCCATTCTTTCCCCAGGGAGGAATAATCTAAATCCTCCCATTCTGGGATATTCATTTCTTCCTCTAAAACCTTTCTGCCTCCAAATAGAGGTCTGATATTTCACAATCCCATCCTCATCACCATTTGTAGTGCCAATGAAATATTCACAGTGCCTATGGTAGCCATGAATATGCTGACACAATTCTGAATCTACATGAAATACAACAGTCTCTCCACATGGAAGACAGATCCAAAATATTTATTCAGACACCAGAAAGCCAAACCCCACACTGGAAAGCCAAATCCATCATCATAACAAAGAAATCTATACACAATAACAATGCAGGGGGTGACGCCATCCCTAAGCCTTCCCTCTGTTAGACTTTCCACAAACCAGCTCCCTTAAACACAATCATAAACAAGCTCTCTCACATGCTAGACAGCTGCCTGCTTCTCTTTCTCTCCCTCATCTCTGACTGCTATGACCAAATTTTCTCTCAGCTCTGTTCCAGCTCTGCCCCTTCCTGTTCCATTTGACTTGAGCCATGTGACTCAGGCTTCCAGGTGATGTAAGCAGGTCTATTAATGGATGAAAAAGATCTTCCCATTAAGAAGCAAAATTACATAAACAATAAGCAAAGATGCATCCTCAACACACTGTCCTCCAAAAGCTCCGGATACACCAGCACACTCTTTGGGTGCTCTTTCCTTATTGTTCAGACACTTTAATCATGTCTGACTCTTTGTGACCCCACCTGGGGTTGGTCTGGCAAAGACACTGAACTGGTTTGCTATTTCCTTCTCTAGCTCATTCTGCAGATGAGAAAACTAAAGCAAATGGGGTTAAGTGACTTGCCCAGGGTCACAGTGCTAGTGGGTATCTGAGGCCAGACTTGAACTCAGGAAGATGAGTAATCTTCCTGACTCCAGGCCCAGTACTCTATCCACTGCAACACCGGGTTGCCAATAACTTAATAAGGTTTATTGACACAGTGTAATTTGGTGTCCAGAGTGCTTAGAGCCCTAAGATGAAGCATGTTGCCTGCCTTTTGGCAGAGGTGATGATAGACTTGGAGTGCAAAATGAAACAAATGCGTTTATAGATAATCAATATGCTGATTTACTTTACTTATTTTGCACTATGTACACTATGTCATCTAGCTGCTCTTGGGTGCTATATAATACACATTATTCACAATATCAGGGAAGTGCTTGTATCACTCAGGCAATATTCACAGCACTGAGGGTGGCTATGAACATACTGGTGAAGTTCTGAATCATAAAGTATAAAACGCTCTCCATATAAAAGGCAGAAGAAAAACATTTATTCAGATACCAGAAAGTCATATCTGTCATAGCAGCCAACAAGTCAATACACATTAGCACTGCTAGGGACAGAGGCATGCCCAAGCCTTTCTCCACCCTGCTGGGGCCTTCTCACAAGTAAACCCTCATGAACCTTGCTATGCCTGCCAACATGCATCCTCTCTTCTCTGCCCCCACCACTCTCACTAACTTCCTCTCAGCTCTGCTCTACTCTTCCTGTTCCACATGTTCAGCAAGCTCTTCTCACATGACTTAGACTTCCAGGTGATTTAAGCAGGTCACATGGTCCTATTAATGAATGGGAAAGATCTTCCTATTTAAATTGGCATTACAGTGCTAGGTTTGGGTTGCCCCCCAGTATATGTAGTTCCTTGACATGTTGATCTCTCTTCTATGGTATGATTTCAGCATCTCCACTTTATCAGTTTTTTAGAGCAGATTCTTCTCCATAGGCCTATGTGAATTTTTAAGCCTCTTTCTAGGTCCCATGTATAGCTCAGTATATGTTTTTACTCCTTGTCCAATAAGTGTTGCCTCTAAATACAGAAGCAGATTCTTTCTTGGGCTTACCCAAACAAGGAGGAGAAGCTTACTCAAACAGGCAGGAGGAGCTTCCCTGGATGCCAGAAAGATAGAATATCATATTATCAAGCTTGAATTCAAGATATAGCTCAGCTCTGTACTGCCTAAGTGCTTCCAGGCAAGTAGATTTAGGGTGATTAGGGTAGATTATGATTCAGTGTCCTTATATGTACTGACAAAACTGGACCAAATCAGGGCTTCTAAATACTTTTTGTGACCTATACTCCTCTTGGCAATCTAGTGAAACCTAATAGTTTCTAAAAATAAAGTTTTTCAATGTATAAAATAAAATATGCATGATTGCAAAGGAAACCAATTCTGCTGAAATATAGCCATCACAATATTTAAAAAACACATTCATGCATATCAGAGCCCTCACAGTAGAAAAGTCTCTAAGGTTCCTAACGTCTTCAACATTTGGTGATTTCTATAATTTCTAAAATGATTCTTCAAATAAGTTGGCATTTTAAATTTCTATGTACAAATTAGTAGTGATGGTGATGGTGTTCTCATCTATCTTTAAAAAAAAGGTTATATGTTAGAAGAAAAACCCTACTATGTAAGTAAGCATTTCAGTTACATTTATTAGAACACATAATTAACCATTAACTATTTATTGCTCTTTCATCAGAAATGGAACTAAACAAGTACCTTTCTCCAGTGCATTATTTCAGAAAAGGGCAGATAGGATTAATGGATGGGAAGACCATTTGTCTTATACGTGCATTGGAATAAATCCCACTCTCATCCTGCCATGAATTGATACCTATTCTTTTGGAACCTTCCACATCAGTGAACTGAGAGCAGCATTTTCTGTGAACCACCGAGTAAAGATCCTGGAGGGGTTGAATCTATGGGAATAAGAGAAACATTTCGAAGTGAACATAGGTCATTTGACACATTAATATTAGTGTTATAGACAAAAGTTTATTTCCAAATAATTAATGCTCCAAATAAAATAATGAGCTGGCAAATCTAGTCAGCACATTCACTAACACTTTGTTCACAGTTAGGGATATTATGCGAAGATAAAGTGTTTTTTTCACGTAGAATCTTCTTAAACAATTTAGAGTCAAGAATAATTTTATTTAAAATTTATGGCTAAAACTACTGGTGAAGTTGTATATTGATCCAACCATTCTGTAGAGCAATTTAGAACTATGCCTCTAGGGCTATAAAAGTGACCTAGCAATACCACTACTAGGTTTGTATCCCAAAGAGATCAAAGGAAAAGGAAAAGGACTTATGTGTATCAAAATATTTCTAGCACTTCTTTTTGTGGCAAAGAATTGGAAATTGAGGAGATGCCCATCAATTGGGGAATGGCTGAACAAGGTGTGGTATATGATTATGATGGAATATTATTGTGCTATAAGAAATGACAAGCAAGTTTTCCAGAAAAACCTGGAAAGACTTACTTGAGTTGATGCGAAGTGAAATATGCAGAACAGAACATTGTACACAGTAACTGCAATACTGCTCATTGATCAACTGTGAATGACTTAGCTATTCTCAGTAATAAAATGATCCAAGACGATTCTGAAGGACTCATAATGAAAAATGCTATCCACCTCCAGAGAAAGAACCAAAAGCATTTAAATGCAAATGGAAGCATACTTCTTTTTTTTTTTTTTGCTTTCTTTACTTTTCTTGATTTGGGGGCTTTGGGAGCTGTGTCTTCTTTCACAACATGGCTATTATGGAAATATGTTTTGCATAGCTGAGCATGTATAGTCTATATCAAATTGCCTGCTTTCTCAGAGAGCAAGGGGGGAATGGGGGAAGAGATAATTTGGAACTCAAAATTTTAAAAAACATGTTAAAAATGGTTTTACATATAATTGGGGGTAAAACTAATTGAATAAATAAAAATCATGGCTCTAAAAATCAGCTCAGGATAAATTACTATTTAGCCACTGTTCAGCATTGCTATTCATACACGTTGCGCACATTCCCCAGAGCCATGTTTCTGGTCTGCCTTTATTCCTTGGAGCAGTGAAATCATGTTTCCCAGGACAATGGTAAATTCCAAGCCCCAGAGAAAAGGCAATATTGCTATTTCTCCTGGGAATTTGTCTTAGCAAAACAAAGACTATTATCTGGATAATTCTCCACAGCCTATACTACATCTAAGATTTTATTTGTCAAGACATCATACAATTGACCAAATCCCGAAGGAAACATCAGTGGTATAGAAGTTACTCATATCATTGCTGCTGACAGCAACCTGGATTATACTAGATCTGTTGAGTGTTTCATTTACTACCAATTTTAAACAAAAAAAGGATCCTAAAAGTAAACAGCTAAATCTCAACCTGTGAAACAAAGCAAAAGACAATTAAAAAATGACTTCTCTTCCATGCAGTGAAACACTGGATTGGCTAGCTGCTTTTCCCCTAGCACCAAGAAAAAGAGAAATCACTTTCAAAGTGAAAAGCCACACATCTTTCCAAATTTTATTTAGTTCCTGGCTTCTCTTGTACTATATAAATTAATTGAAAAGTTTTTTTTTCAAATTATGAAGACCATTTGGCTTTGGTGGACTTCATAAGACCAGCTCAATCATCCTGTTTTATTCTTTCTTGTATAATAAATAATCCTTGGGTTGAAGATCAGTCATCCAAAAAACACTAGATCTTCATTTTAGGCAAAAGAAATCTCTTGAGAAGTTTAGCAATCTGAATTATAGCCTCATTTTTAAATTGCAGTTCACTATCTTATCTACTCACTTGACTGCTTTTTTATAGCATCATGAGAGATGGTGTAAGAAGGGTCTTTAAAATAGCATCTAGTCTAGACCCCTTTCCTACAGTGATCTTATAGTGAGTTAAATATCTAGAGAATCTGGATTAATTGAATGCCTACTTTCTTATTACCTAGAGTACAGAGTTCTATGTGGGGGAGAGAGTGAGGAGACAGGGAGATAGAGAAAGACACAGAGAGAAAGCAGTACAAAATTTGTATATACTGGGGGCTAGGGAAGAGAAGGTACCTCTTTCCCTGCTCTGAGAAAGAGCACTGGCATTTACATGAGAATAGTGATTTAGAAGTAAGAAAACCTTTCACATGTGGGGAGTTTTTGTACTAAGCAGAAACTAGCCCAAATATAATAAGAAAAAAAATTTATAGGTAAGTATTTAGGGAGTGAACAGTAGAAGCTAAGAGGCATAGGAGTAATGACAGGTAAAACTCATTCCCTTGTGACAACATGGTGGTATTGGGGTGAGTAGGAAAAAGTTTGAGGTTCCTGGGCTCCTGCCCTGAGATGCTGTGGAAGCAAGTGATGATGAGAATTGTGGTCAGCTCTAATCTCAATACCTACCTCAAAGCTTCATCTAAACGTAAACTGTTGGGTTTTCATCATCATCATCATCATCTTAATGTTACCAACTGCATTTGCTTCTAGTTTTCCTTGCATATAGAAGGGAGAACTTGGCAATTCTACAGTTACCTACTTACTCCCTTCCTTGATTTCTGTCAAAATGTGTTCACCAGGCTAACCCCTTTGTCTCCAGGGTGTCACTTTATACTGCCTATGAATTAAATAAATTATAACTATACTGAAACCTCTCCATTACAGGGACCTCAGATCTGATCACGGACTTGTCTTACGATGCACATAATTTGTACCACACCTGACTCTCCACTGCCCCCTAGTGTCCATTTATAGTACAACCCTGCCTGACCGGCAGGTTAAAATTTTGGTCTATTAGCAACGAATGTGTTGACTAAAATAATGATGATAACTCCTTGAGGTCATGGAGTCTTTTTGCTTTTCCTTTGTATCCCAAGATCAGTTGCTTTTCAGTTGTCTCTAACTTTTTGTCACCCATTTGGGATTTCTTCATAAAGGCACTAGAATGGTTTGCCATTTCCTTCTCCAGATCATTTTCCAGATGAGGAAACTGAGGAAAACAGGGTAAATATAGGGTAAATATCGAGGTCATATAACTAGTAAATGTCTGAG
>CM053769.1:78722475-78749283 GCA_028658325.1 Potorous gilbertii
ATTATATGCAATAATAATTCTCAACATTTATTTCTAATACTTTGAATTCCACCTTCTTTCCCTCCCTCCCTCCCTACCTATCCCCACTGAGAAGACAAGCATTTCAATATAGGTTATCTATGCATTGTTTTGCAAAAGACTTCCATAATAATCATGTTGTGTAATACTAACTATATTACCCTCTATCCTACTCTGTCTCCCCTTATTTTTTTATTCCCTCATTTGGTCTTGTGCCTTCCCAAAAGTGTTTATTTCTAGTTACTCCCTTCTCCCATTTGCCCTCCCTTCTATCGTTCCCCTCACCTCACTTGCCACCTCCTCCCCTACTTTCCTGTAATATAAGATAGATTTTCATACCAAATTTAGTGAGCACGTTTTTCCCTCTCTAAGCCATATATGGAGAGAATAGCTTCACTTTTTCCCTCTGCCCTTCTCCCTCTTCTCCTCCATTGAACAAGATTTTTATTTATCTCTTCTATGAGTTATAAACTGCCCAATTCCATTTCTCCCTTTCTCCTCCCAGTATTTTTCTCCCTCCCCCCTTAATTTTTATTATATATTTTTTTTGTGGATATCATCTCTTCTGATTCAACATAGCCTGTACTCTCTGTCTATATGTGTGTGTGTGTGTGTGTGTGTGTGTGTATGCATGTACAATCCCTCCACCTACCCAAATACTGTCTCGAGTTATAAATATTTTCTTTCCATGTAGGAATATAAACAGTTCAGCTTTAGAAAGTCTTTTATAATTTATCTTTCCTATTTACCTTTTCAATCTTCTCTTGAGTCTTGTGTTTGAAAGTCAAATTTTCTATCCAGCTCTAGTTTTGAATGCTTGAAAATCATCTATACTATTGAATGACCATTTATTCCCTTGAAGTTTTTCCGGGTAGGTGATGCTTGATTTTAATCCTAGTTCCTTCGACTTCTAGAATATCCTATTCCAAGTCCTTCAATCCCTTATTGTTGAAGCTGCCAGATCCTGTGTTATCCTGATTGTATTTCCACAATACTCGAATTGTTGCTTTCTAGCAGCTTGAAGTATTTTCTCCTTGACCTTGGAACTCTCAAATTTGGTCACAATATTTCTAGGAGTTTCTCTTTTTGGGTCTCTGTCAGGAGGTGATTGGTGGATTCTTTCAATATTTATTTTGCCCTCTGATTCCAGAATATCAGGACAATTTTCTTTGATAATTTCATGGAAGATAATGTCTAGGCTCTTTTTCTGATCATGGCTTTCAGGTAGTCCCATAATTTTTAAATTGTCTCTCCTGGATCTATTTTCCAGGTCAGCTGTTTTTCCATTGAGATATTTGACATTATCTTCTATTTTTTCAAACTTTTGGTTTTGTTTTCAAACTGCTTGGTTTATCTCATAGTCATTCATTTCCCTGAACTCAATTCTCTCTTTCAGAGAACTATTTTGTTCAGTGAACTTTTGAACCTTCTCCTCCATTTGGTTAATTCTGTTTTTTAATGCCTCCTTTTCCTCATTGGACCTCTTTTTCTAATTGAATTACCTCCTTTTGACAGTATTATTTTCCTCAGCATTTTTTGGATCTTCTTTAGCAAGCTGCTAACTCACTTTCCAATCTCTTCCATTGCCTGAGTCCAATTTAAGTTCCCTTTGGAGGCCCTGGAGGCAGGGCTTGTGACAGTAAGTTCCTGTGACAGTAAGCTTTGTTCTTCCTCATCAGAAAGGATGGGAGGAGACACCTGTTCACCAAGAAAGTAACCTTCTGTGGTCTTATTTTTTTTCCCTTTTTTGGGCATTTTCCCAGTCAGTTACTTGACTTCTGAATCCTTTGTCGAGAGATTAGACTCAGCTGCTTGGTTCCCCAGCACTTTAGGTGGGGGCAGGGCCTTCACTCAAGCTGGGGTTAAGATCAGCTGCTCCCTACTGCCAGAGGCTTTAAACTGAGCTGCTTGAACAATGAATCCAAGTTGTTTCCCAGCCTCTGTAGTTGCCTACAGTCTGCTGCCTTGGCCTCTGCCATCACTTGAGGCTATTGCTGGAGAAACCTTGTTCCCTCTCGCCCATCTGGGAAAGCCCTCCCCCACTGACCTTTGGAGCTTTCTTTGTCACTTGTGGGTTGAGGTATGTGGGACTTTTCCTGCTAGGAACTCTCCCTGGAGTTCTGTTCAGGTCCTGTTCCTCCAAATGCCTCATGGCCAGGGCTGGGCTCTGCTCCACTCAGCGTCTCGTGAGATAGACCTTTCCTGTCGGCCTTCCAGGTTACCTTTGCCTGGAAGCCTCTTTTGCTCTGTTGTTCTGTGGCTTCTGCTGCTCTAGACTTTGTTGAGAGTCATTTTTACAGGTATTTTGTGGGCTGTGAGGGAAGCGCTAGACTATATGTGTCTTTCTACCTATTTCATCGTTATTACCATTAACCTCATTTCTGCTTATTTTCTTTTGTCTTCTATGTTCAAATTTTGGTGCTGTCTTTGCCTCTTACCTCTCAGTTCCTTTTGATAGCCAATCAATTAACGAGCTTATTTATTCTACCTCTACAATATCTTTTATATATGTCCCTCTTATAGGTCCACTGTTACTTCCTTTGTTTACCCTTTGTTACCGGTCTCTTGGCCTTTTGCAGTGAGTAGCTTTCTAACATATCATTCAGCCTCCAGTCTTGCCTATCACCAAAACATCCTTTATATAGATGCCAGACTTATCTTCCTTATGCATGCCTCTCTTCTGGTCAAAATTTTCAGTAGCTCCCATTTGTGAAACAAGTATAGTTTACATTGGCTTCTGTAATCTGGAACCATCCAACCTTTCCAAACTTATTTCATATTATTCCCTAACTGGACCACTCACTGTCCCCAGAACGTACCCCATGTTATCCCAGGCATTTGCTAATGCTATTCTCTATACCAGTAGAATTCCTAGTTATTCTTTAAAGCCACCTTCTTGATGAGCAGAAGTTCTTCATCTGGAGGCCATGAATTTGTTTTTTTCCCCCCTCTTGTATTTTGATAACTGTATTTCAGCAGAATTGGTTTACTTTATTAATATTATATGTTTTATATTTAAAAACATTATGCTGATAAGGGATCCATAGGCTTCACTAGAGTGCCAAAATGGTTTATGGCCCCAAAAAGTCTTATAGGATATTTTTATCTTCTTGGTTAACGATGACTTTTCTTTGTGAATAAACTCTTCATAGATTTTAATACCTTTCATCATGTATTATTTTATACTGTGGTGATTTTGTGTGTCATATCTCCCTACTAGACTCTAAATTCCATGAAGGCAGAGGCTGTGTTTTATCTAAACTTTATATTTCTCACAGCTCTTAGTGTACTGCTAGGGTACTGTACTAGGGTACTGTGGGTACTTGATGAACATTTATTGAATCAAGTATGTTACAAAACACTCAATGTGAATGGAAAATCCTCAAGGAAAAATGTGATTAGATGATTAGGTGAGAGAGGGAGAGAGAGAGAGAGAGAGAGACAGAAAAAGAGAGAGACAGAGACAGAGAGAGCAGAGACAGAGAAAGAGAGAGTCATGAGACTTGAACATTTGGGATTCCCAGAGTAGGGAAAGAAGTGTCAGTATTAAGAGAATTTTATAAAGACATTATGTTATAAAAGTATTATGTTTGTAAATATAACACTTAGAATCCCTCATTTTCATGTGGACCTTTCCAAAGCCATATGATCCCCCAGATGCTACATGAAGGTAGCCATCCTTTTGGGATGGCTTCAGAATGACAGAGAAAATCAAGAAAAGGGAAAATGAACAGAATGCTAGAAATAACTCCTGTCTTCCGATTCTGCTTTTCAGTCAGCTCTTTTTTGACCCCCATCCCCCACCCCTTGCATCCCATTACCATACATCATTAACGAAAGTGTGTAATTGGCATAGACTTGTCTGTTTCTTTTTATTCATCTCCCCAACAGTAAACTCATCATTCTTCTCAAGAATCTTCTGAGTCTTTTAGATTCTTAGACATTTCAAGTGTTTTACAATATTGTTTTCCTTCAGTATCACATAAAGATCACAACAATTTTATATTTCTGTGTAAATTTAATATTTCTGTAAATTTATAATTTATATCTATGAATTTAATACATTTATATTTCTGTATAAAGAAGAAGACTGAGTTAGAAGGGTCAAGTGACTGATTCTGCAGATATAACTATGGCTGAATGTGAATTTAATTTAAGTAATTTAAGTTATGGGTCCTTTCTAATCCATAATAGTATATGATATCTCTTATATCTGGTTTTCACAAATAGATTCTAGGCCCACCATCTCAGTCCCTGCACCAACACAGATCTCCATATCTGCAAAGTTGTAAATTTGGTGAGATAATAGAACAGTAATACAGCAGTTGCGTTGGGAAAAAATGAGAAAATCTGGTTCTAAGCAGCTGGTGGCAAGATGTCATTTTGGCAATATGATAGAGTCAATAATATGCGTATAGCCTACTCAGTAGAATTGGTTATTTTTATGTTGGCAAAATGAAATAGTATCCCTATTTAGAATTTGTAAAGAGCTACTAGGAAACTGAACATAAATAATACAAATAGTCCAGATATGCTCGTGGAAAATTAGAGAGCAGAGAAAGAAGACATTCTATCATACTAATGCTGTGATTCACTAACTGTTACTGCTTTTCTTTCTTTCCCCTTAGTAAAAAACATGGTTTCTTTTTATTCAGGATATCCAAAAAGTCTTAATTTTAATCTTTTATTGAAAAGTATAAATGTTACAAACTTAGAAAAAAGCAACATCTAAGCAGTAAATTATTTAAAATTTAAAAATGCTTATATACTTGATATTTTTCCTTTGTTAAAAATTTTATTAGTTGCTGCTCAGTGACTGAAAGGATTGTTTGTAACCCTAGCCTTAAAATCATCCAAAGAATGAAGTTTTGGCTAAAAATCTGGATATGATGACTAAGGTGGCCAAGCAAGAGAACCTTCTCTACTGATCTACCTGTCTATCCAGAAACTGTCACACATGCAATACATAATGATAAGGTGTCTTGTCTTTTTAAAATTAAAAATTTATCATTGAAAATTCTCAAAGCTGACCCAAGTGGCAGAATAGTGGTAGGAACTCAGCTGAACTTTCCCAACATTCTTCTCTGAATAACTTTAAAATTGTCCCTCACATCAAATTCTCAAGTGGCAGATCCAATAAAAGACTGGAGGTTGGAGGAAGAGACATTTTCCTAGCTTGGGACAACTGAGGTGGTCAGCAGGAAAGGTCTGTGACACTGGGATGGTGGTTGGCCCAGAGTGCAATGTACACTGCTACAATATGAGCAGCAAGCCTTGGAGGAAGCTGCAACAGAGGCCACTTGGGAGTAAGAACGTCAGACAACTGATTAGAAAGAGATTATAGGGGACCCTTTGCTGATGCTGAGTTCAGGACCCTGTTACATTGCCCATAAGCTGTTCTGAGCTATAGTTCCCTGGCGAATAGGTACACCAATGTTTGTGGCTAGACTTGATCAGGGGTCCTGGCCACAATTCCGGAGTGAAGAAGAGTGCTTGTGGTAACTCACAAGGGTGCAGTGCCTGCAATTGAAGGAGAGCAGTTCCAGGGCTAAGAAGAGCACTAGCACCTGCAGCTACAGTGGAACAAGGTCCTTTCTTATGACTAAGGAAACGGCGACCACACTTCTTTCCTGATCATGCCACCTTGGAAGCACTGAAAACTTGTAGAACCACGGAACTAGCTTTGAAAATAATAGGAGGAAAAACCTAAAGCTTGGGATAGTGTCCACTCAGCCCTGGAAGCATAGTCCCAATTTAACAAAGAGTTGAAAGTCAAGAAATAGGCTGAAAAAAATGAGCAAACAACAAAAACAGAACCTGACCCTAAAAAGTTACAGGGGAAAACATGACACAAACTCATAAGACAACAACAAAACAGCTACAGGCAATGTGCCAGAGAGAACATGTGAGTTAGATACAAGCCTAGCAAGAGTTCCTAGGAGCTCAGAAAGATTTAAAAAATCAAATGAAAGAGATATAGAAAAAATTGGAAAGAGAAATGAGAATAATACAAGAAAATTATAAAAAGAGAGTCAATAGCTTGGTAAAAGAGGTACTGAAGAAAATAAAACCTTAAAAAACAGAATTAACCAAATGATAAAAGAGACGCATAAATTCACTGAAAAGAATTCCTTCAAAAGCAGGATTGACCAAATGGAAAAACAGGTATAAAATCCACTGCAGAAAAGAACTCCTTAAAAAGCAGAAGTGGTCTAATGGAAAAAGAGGCACAAAAGCTCATGAAAATTCCAGGAATATTATAGTCAAATTCCATAGATCCCAGGTCAAGGAGAAAATATTGCAAGTAGCCAGAAAGAAACAATTTCAATATCATGGAACCACAGTCAGGATCACATAAGATTTAGCAGCTTCCATGTTAAAGGAGCATAGCACTTGGAATATGATATTCCAGAGAGCAAAGGAACTAGAATTACAAACAAGAATAATATACTCAGAAAAACTGAGTATAATCCTTCAGGAGAAAAAAGAGAAATTCAATATAAAATTCATAGAGGATTTTCAAGCATTCCTGATGAAAAGACCAGAGCTGAATAAAAAATTTGACTTACAAATAGATTCAAAAGAAGTATAAAATGGTAGACATGAAGAGAAATCATAAGGGACTCAATAAAGTTAAACTGTTTGTTTCTTATGTGGGAAGATGCTACTTGTAACTCCTAAGAACTTTATCATTATTATAGAAATTAAAGGGAATATATATATATATATATGTATATATATATATACATATATATATATATATACATATATATATGTATATATATATATACATATATATGGCATGGGTGTGAATTGGCTACGATGGGATGATTTTAAAAAAATAAAATTAAGGGGTAAGAGAGGGATGCACTAGGAGAAGGGGTAAGGGAGATCAAGAATGGGGAAAATTATCTTACATGAAAGAGGTACAAAAAGAAGAGATTTTACACAGAAGGAAAAAATGGCAGGGGCAATGTTTGAACCTTACTTGCATCAGATTTGGCTCAGAGAGAGAATAACATATGTACTCAATTGGATTTAGAAATTTACTCAGCAGAGAAGTAGGAGAAGAAAGGGGTAAGGGGTGGGGCTGATAGAAGGGAGAATAGATTGTAGGAGGTAGTGGTCAGAACAAAATAGACTTTTGAGTAGGGATAGGGTAAAAGAAGAGAGATAGAAGGATAGAGGAAAAATAGAATGGAGGAAAATATACACCAAATTGGAAATCCTAAAAATCAAAGGAGAGATTAATAAAATTGAAATTAAGAAAGCCATTAAACTAATAAATAAAAGTAGGAGCTAATTTTGTGAAAAAAAAACTCCCAATAAAATAGACAAACCATTAGTTAATTTGATTTTAGAAAAAAAAAGAATGAAAATATCCAAATTACCACTATCCAAAATGAAAAGGATGAATATGCTATCAATGAAAATGAAATTAAATCAATTATTGGAAGTTATTTTGCCTAATTATGCGCCAATAAATCTCACACTCAAAGTGAAATAGATGAATATTTACAAAAATATAAATTGCTCAGATCAACAGAAGAGGAAATAGAATACTTAGATAATCCTGTTTTAGAAAAGAAATTGAACAAACCATCAGTGATCTCCCTAAGAAAAAATTCCCAGGACCAGATGGATTCACAAGAGAATTCTAACAAACATTTAAAAAACAGTTAATTCTGATATTATATAAATTATTTGGAAAAACAGGCAAAGAAGTACCATCAATTTTTTTAATGATACAGATCTGAAGAAAAGTACAGACCAATTTCCATAATGAATGTTGATGAAAATTTTAAAATAAAATCCTAGCAAGGATATGATAGCAATAAATCACAGAGATCATTCATTCTGACAAGGTAGTATTTATACTAGGAATGCAGGGCTGGTTCAATATTGGGAAACTATCAGCATAATTGATTAACAAAAATTATATAATTATGTCAATGGAAGCAGAAAAAACTTTTGACAAAATACAATACTCATTCCTATTAAAAACAATGAAAATATAGAAAGAAATGGAACTTAATATGATGAGTAGTACCTATTTAAAAACATCAGCAAGCATTATCTGTATATACATTCTCAATAAGGTCAGAAATGAGCAAGGAAACCTATTATCATCACTATTATTTAATATTTTACTAGAAATGCTAGCTATAGTAGTTAGATAAGAAAAAGAAATTGAAGGAATTAGAATAGGTAAAGAGGAAACAAAACCAAGACTCTTTGAAGATGATATGATGGTATACCAAGCAAACCCTAGAGAATCAGCTAAAAAAGCTAGTTGAAACAACGAACGACTTCAACAAAGTAACAAGATATAAAATAAATCTATATGTCATCAGCATTTCTATATATTACCAACAAAATCCAGTAGGAAGATGTGGAAAGAGAAATTCCTTTTAAAAATAACTGCAGACAATATCAAATACTTTGGAAGTTTATGTGCCAAGAAAACCCCAGAAACCATATGAATACAATACAAAACACTTTTCACACAAATGAAAAGAGAACTAAACAATTGGAGAAAAACTCATGGATAGGCTGAGCCAATATAATAAAAATTACAATTCTACCTAACTGAATTTATTTATTCAGTGCCATAGCAATCAAGATACAAAAATTATTTTATAGAGCTAGAAAAAAAATTCATCTGGATATACAAAGGGTCAAGAATATCAAGGAAATCAATGAAAAAAATGTGAAGGAAAGTGGACTAGCAACAACAGATTTCAAACTATGTTTCAAAGCAGTAAATATTAAAATAATCTGATATTGGCTAAGAAATAGAGTGGTAGATCAGTGGAATAGATTAGGTTTATGATACACATTAGTAAATTGTCATAGTAATCTAGTATTTGATAAACCTAAAGATCCAAGATTTTGGGACAAAAACTTGCTATTTGACAAAAGTTGCTGGGAAATCATATCATGCCATATATCAAGATGAGGTCAGAATGAGTACATGATTTAGAACAAAAGGTCTAAATTTAGGGGAACATGAATAATTCTATCTGTCATATTTGTGAATAATGGAAGAATTTATGACCAAACAAGAAATAGAATTGGTTAGGGGATATAAAATAGATAGTTTGATTGCATCAAATTAAAAAGTTTTTTTTACACAAGTAAAACTAATGCAAACATGTTGGAAAGAAAAAAATTCAGCAAGTTTCTTTGAGAAAGTCTTCATTTCTTAAGTATATAGGGAACTGAGTCAAATTTGTAAGTATACAAGTTATTCCTCAATTGATAAATGGTAAAGGCTATGAACAGATAGTTTCAAAAAGATGAAATCAAAGCTATGTACAAATCACTATTGATTATAGAAATGCAAATTAAAACAACTTTGAGAAAACTACTATTAGACTAGCTAACTTAACAGAAGAGGAAGATGACAAATTTTGGAAGGGATGTGGAAAAACTGGGACACTAATGCACTGTTGGTGAAGTTGTGAATTGATCCAAACATTCTGGAAAGCCATTTGGAAATCCTCAAAGGGCTATAAAACTTTGACCCAGCAGTGCTACTGTATCCTAAAGAGATCAGAGAAAAAAGAAAAGGAGCTATATATACAAAAATATTTATAGCGGTTCTTTTTATGGTGGCAAAGAATTGGAAATTGAGGAGTTATCATCAGTTGGGGAATGGTGGAAGAAGCTGTGCTTTATGATTGTGATTGAATACTATTGTGCTATAAGAAATAACAGGATGATTTCAGAAAAATCTGGGAATTCATATGAACTCATGCAAAGCAAGGTGAGCAGAACCAGGTGTACATAGTAAGAACAACATGATATGGTGATCAGCTGTGAATGACTTAATTATTCTCATCAATACAGTGATCCAAGACAATTCCAAAGGGCTTCTGATGAAAAATGCTATCCAGTTCCAGAGAAAGATCTGATGGAATCTGTATGCATAAGCATATTTTTTTCACTTTATTTTTTTTGGCAACATGGCAAATACAGAAAAACTTTTTGAATGATTTCAGATGTATAATTGAGATCATATTTCTTGCCTTCACAATGGGTGGGGGAGAAATGGAAGGAGAGAATTTGGAAGTCAAAATTTTTAAAAATAAATGCTAATAAATAAACAAAATCTATACATTCTAGAATTTTACCAGGAAAAAAATTCTAAAGCTAAATAATTGTATGGAAATTTAACTGACTTTCAAATTATCTTTTTTTATGTTTGTAGCATTTAAAACACATACGAAGTCATTAAAGGTTAAAACCACGCTAAGACTTTTGAGACCCCCTCTGTGTTCTTTGATCTATGTCATTTCCCTATTTTAAGATTCTTTATTTTTCATATTTGTTCTTTCCCCTGCCCCCTTATTCTCTAACTTTAATTACCCGTGTACAGGTTTTATCTTTTTATTAGATATTCCTAATCAGGAAAAAATATTCCACTAACCTAAGTATATGAACAAATTTTATTCTGAATTTAATGCAGGACAATAGTAGCACATGCCCCTGGACTGTCAAGTCCTTCACCCTGCAGCTAGAGTAATCTTCCTAACTCTTAGTCTCATTGCTTCACTGCTCAAAAACCTTTATTAGATCCCCACTGCTTACCAAATAAAATACTTCTTAGTCTGGCATTGAAGGACCTTCCCTGTCTTTCTCCAGTCTACCTTTCTAGCTTTCTCAAAAACCAGTCACATAATGTTTAGCACATAGTAAGTGCTTAATAAAATCTTTTTCATTCATTCATTCATTCATATACTCTTGAATTCTATTCAATCTAGTTGTTTGTTCTTTCCTGATCTTGTACTGCTGCCCTTTTCTGATTTTGTGTATTTGTGTGTACTGCTTCCCTTGACTGGATTGGCTTATTTTTAATATGTCTCCCTATTGAAATCCACCCCTCTCTCAATGCTCACCTCATGAGCTTCTTCTTGTAGTTATTTTTAGGCAACTCGATTCTTTATGACACCATTTGGGATTTTCTTGACAATGATAGTAGAGTGGTTTGTTATTTCCTTCTCCAGTTTGTCTTACAGATGAAGAAACTGAGGTAAACAGGGTGAAGTGACTTGCACAAATATATGAGAGTAGATGTGAACTCAGAAAGGTGAGTCTTCCTGACTTAGTTTGTATTGCCTGCACCATCTAGCTGCCCAACTGTTTTCATGAAGCCTTATCTGTCCAGTTACAAATTATTTCTTCCTACATGAGGATATATTGATTCCCTCGAACTATAAGAGTCCTGCCCACCAAATTACCTCACTTTTATTTTGTCTATACTTACACATTTACTCATTGCATCACTTAATAGAACACATATTCCTTGAGGACAGGGAATATTTCACTTTTGTCTTTGTAGGTATGCACATGAACAGAGAGCTGAGAGTGAAGACATTTTTTTTCACATTAATGTTATTTTTTAGCAGCTGTTGCTCCTTTTCTTTTATACAAGGCATGTTATCAGCACATAACAGAAGCATAATAAATGTTTGTTAATTGATGCATGACTTGTTTCTTGCATCTCTCCTACCATTCTGTTTGATTTTTTCCAGGCCACTGAGGATCATTGATTTAGAAGCAGATTTGTATCTGTGGTGTTGAAATATTTGTCTTCTTAGTGTCTTACTTATATAGCTCTTTGAGACATAAAATTCCTTCTTCAAAATAACCTGTAAGATAAGCATCATACATATTAATATTCCTATTTAGAAAACTGTGGTACACATAAGTTCAGTAATTTGTTCATGGTTACATAGCTGGTGAGTGGCAAAGTCAGGATTCAAACTATGGACCTTGATTCCTGTACTCTTCACTAGATCAAGAACTGTGATGTTTCATTTTTGTGTTCTAAGTGCCTCATATAGTACATTGACATCCTGGACCATCTCCAGTCATCCAGATGAATATCTGGTCTCTGGATCCAGATGGCTCAGGAGGAGAAAGTGAGGCTGGTGACCTTACACAGTCCTCCCTCACTCAAAGTCAAGTGCAAGTCATATAATCATTTCTCTGTTGACATGGTCTTCTTCAAGTACGAAAAATGAAGACAACATTGAGCATAGTAGGAATTCATGAATGTTTATTGAATCTAATAAAATGTTATTCCTCTGCATTCATTAAATATATTTAAAGAAAACACATATGAACACACATAACTGACTTATGTAGATAAGCTACCGGGTTGTTATGCCAGGATGGCTGTTCAGATTGACTTTAAGTAAATGAGAAGGCTTTTCTGGAGAGCTATCTGACGGATCACTAACACATAGAAGAGGATGCCATCTCCTCAGAATTGGTCTACTGATTCTCACGCTAATAGACTCTATGTTGCAACGTTCTAGTGAGGATCAGATGAGATACTTAGGAAAAAGCACTTAGCACCGTACCAGGCACATCTGTAGGTGCTTTATAAATACCTTACTCCTCTTCCAATATCTGATGACTTTATTAAGTATCTCATTCACAAACTGTTGTGGTAAATATAATCATCACTGAGTTTCTTCTTCTTTTGTAGCCTTGAGTGAGGAAGAACCTTTCCTAAAAGCTTTCTTCCTATTCATTCTGATAACAGAATGATAACATTCAGGAGTGTTTGGGTTTTCTCTCTTGAAGGATCACATGTCCATATTTTTCCTGTTCCTTTCCATGGTTAAACCTATACTTGATTATGTCTGATGATAATTTTAAGTAGAAATATTTCATGTGGATCTCCATGGAGACAATTCATTCTCTAGTCTCCATGGTGACATTTACAGCATCTTACAGACCAAATTTAATTTTACGTATTTGAGATTTTATGTGATTTTGTTTTTCCTACCTAAGCCTAGTTTAACAGCCTGAGTATCATAATATTTTCTATAACATATAGGAAATGGAAAGGTAAAAGGGAAGGAGGAAAAGAAATAAAGTATAGTGATTATATCATGCCTTTTATTTTTTCTAGTTTTTTCACATGAAATTATCTGTAAGGTGGTAGTGGATTAGATTCAAAAGAGAAAGGTCACATTTTATGTTGCTTCTAGACTTCCTTATTATGAGTCATATTCATTTATTGTTACATCACACTCATAGTGAAATCAAAGATGTGAGGAATGTATCCAAGATGCCAGTGACTCAGACCACCAGGGTACCATTTACTGCTCTGCAGGACCTTACATTTTTATATGTGCAGCTTCATTTTGTCTATATTAAGCCAAAGTTTTCTCTAGAGATTATGATATCTATTATTAAATGGAAATATTTTGACTCATTTAGGTCACAAGATAGCTAAAAAACTTGTATGTGTCAGGCAGTATGCTTAGAGTTAGAGATACAAATGAAAGTAAGCAAGAGAGTCCTTACCATAAAAGAGGAAGCATGGCTAGTGCCCTCCTGGAAATTATATGATACCAGTCCGAAGATTGGGCCCATAAGGGCAGAGAATTCTCCAGGTCATAAGGCAATTGTTGTAGAGGAGGAGAGGTAGTATATGGTATAGTAACACCTAAGTTACTCAGAACTCAGATATTTGCATACCTAACTCAAACTCAGACCTTAAATGAAAAGGACTTTAAATGATCAAATTTGGTATGAGGAAATTCATACACTCACATATTTTGTACATAGGAGAGAACCTCAGAACCTGTGTCTCCTTATGTTCACAAACATAGTTCTAACAAGCTTGACTATCTGATTTCCATGCCCATAACAGTATATTAGAAGCAACACAGTAAGAGGAAGGAGTAACCACACACATAAACACACACACACACACACAAAACAGAAAAACCTAAGTCACAGTTAATATTGAGTTAATAGTCTATAGTAAGAGAAGGGACAGAAAACCTATAAAAAGCAGATACAAGAATCAACAATTCGAGTAGCCTGGGATCATTTTCTACATAGCTCAGTAGACTCTGTATATGTAACATCAGAATTGATTAACTGAAATTTTAAAAATTGTTAAGCACCTCCTGTATACAGAGCTCTATATGAGGTGCTGGGAGAAATATAAACTTCAGATTAGATATAATTTCTGTACTTAATGGAGTTTCTATATAGACCAGGGGAGAGGAATTAGGTACAGATAATAACTATATGTACGGCTCTGAAATCATGAAGAAATGGCTAAATTATATTCTGTATATTCTACTTATTAAGGCAGAGAATCATAGAATATGTATTTGGGGAAATGTTTCTAGACAGTTAAAAATTTTTTGGTGATTAATCCTCAGCTGTTCAGAACAACTGATGCCCCAAAATTGAAGCATGCTCCACTGAAGTAGTATTTGGATGCTTCATCTCAGTGTGGCTGTTTTCTCAAAGCCTAGTAGAGACCTGGCAGATTCCAACAAGATGGAAAACCTTTAAATATGGGCCCAGTGACAGTTTATACCTATTGTCCAAAGATGAAGGAAGGAAGGAAAGAAGGCAGGAAGGAAGGAAGGAAAGAAGGAAGGAAGGAAATAAGTATTAAGTGTCAACTGTGTGCCAAACACTTAACAAATCTCATTTGATTCTGCAACCCTGGGAGGTAGATGCTATTTTTATCTGTATTTTGCAGTTGAGTAACGGGAGGAGGGAGGCAAACAGAGCTTAAATAACTTGCCCAAAGTTACATCTGAGGCCAGATTTGAACTCAAGTTTTCCATATTCCAGGCTTAGCTTTCACTGTGCCACCTAGCTGCTCTTAAGATTGAATCTGGGATGTTCACTTTCCTCTTGGCTATATCCTTCAGTATAGAATGCTAGTCTGATGTTCTTTTTAAAAATCTAACCTTTTTTTCTTATTCTTTGTCACACATATTCTCACAAATTCTGTTAATTGCAGTAATTTTATTTTAAGGCCCTTTAATGTTTCATAAACAAGTAAAAGACTTTATGATCATTCTTCCATGACAATGTTTCCCTCTCCATGTGGTTTTCTTTTAAGACATACACATCAAAAGCTTTTCTGAAAACCAATGACGAAAGGATCCCTAGCTCTTTGATCTTTATATGAACATTTTCTTAATTTAAATGAAATGAGCTGAAGTAAAATTCTCAGATTTTTATTTGAGAACTGAGATCCTTAAGGATGAGAATGTTCTATAAAAGTCAGTGATTTACAATCAAACCATACATTTGAATAGCTCTTTTCACTTCAATCTCCTATTTTTAGAGCCTCTTCCTATGGTGGATATTGTCTTTTAATTATGACATAGGTTAACATAGATCCTATGGCGTACCTTTACTCTCTGTTGACCCTCTTCTTTTCTGCAAATTTTTCAGTTCCATTGCTGTGGTGATCAGTGGAAACCTTGCCCATCTACTTCCCTCATCTCTTTGATGCCTCCATCAGAGCCACCACTGTAACTTCATCCCTTGTTCCAAACTCAGTGCCCCTTTGGGATTAGAAATGTATTATAAATAAGCTTTTGTGGACTTGCATATAAAGCTGAGCAGTTCATTCATTCCACAAACTTTTACTCAGTCAGTGAAGTTTTACCAGTTTCCCTAGCTTCTCAGGGGTCCCATGTCAGAGACTGGTGGAGAAACAAAGATATAATCTGTTGCTTCCCCTCCCATGCCTGTGTTTTGTGATCTTGGAGCATTATAATTGTTGGGGACTGAAGGAGGGGGAAAAGGGGAGTGGGGAGAGATCTTTATCCCATGAGTATCTTTGTAAATTTATTGGGCCTGTTTTCAAAGAAATAAGGGCTAGCTTTCATAGTCCTGGCTGGACTCTGAAAGATGAATCTGTAAAGTCCCCAGAGTCCAGGTTTCTTCCCTGATATGGCCCTGAGCTCATCATAGACCTCAGGGCAAACAAAGAACAGAAGTCTCATCAAGTTTGTTCATGGCCTGAATTTTTCTGGAAAAAAATTGCATCTTTATTTTCACTAAACTCTAACTGAAATTTAGCAATTTTTCTCATTATTTTAAAACATAGTTCTGAGAAAGGGTTTACAGAGCCAAAAAGGTTCAAAATTACTGCTCTAAAGCATGCTGTAGGTGCAGTCAATAGGTTAAGATTCATTTAGGACTTAAGTCTTTTACATTTTGAGGTTTCTTGAATCTATGAGATAGTCCAGGAGGCAATTACTGGGGGTGGGCAGGGTGAGAACTGCCCCTAACACAACTGGTAAGAAAACAATCAAGTAAAATTAAAAAAAACTTTGAAGAAAATAAAAATCATGCAAAAAAAATCAAGCTAGAATTTAAAGATGTTTAAAATCAAGAAGAAATATCACAGAGAATGACCAACTTGGACAGAATATAGTAGAAAATCTGAAAGAATAGCCAACCAACAGCACACTTAATACCATATACAAAACAGAATTATAACCAACATAGATCTGTTAGAGGAAATGTAGGGCCTGAAAATTGTTACCTTCCAAACTGGAATCCAGTAGTGGTTTGGAGAATAGGTTACAACGTAACAATTATAGTATTGTCTTCATCCTCCAAACAGGAAAAAAAAAATAACACTAGCAAAAGAATTTGAATGTGACATTCTAGAAAATTGGCCAAGAAAATTTTTCAGACATAGCTAAATCAAGCTACGATATACAAATAGAATCCCCTGATAAAGACAAAGATGAATCTAAGATTGAACAGTTTTCAACATATTACAGTTAAACTCCAACATTGAAATGAGAAGAAAAAGTTCTTCAAGCTGTCAAAGACAGAAAAAGAATGCTAGTAGTGGAATACATTGAGTGATATGAAATCCTGAATATTTTTATTGTTTTAATTCTTACTTAAGGGTTGTATCACTTTCTAATTGATCTTCTGTCTCTAATCCCGGATAGCTGAGATTTATCTAGCCAAATGCTCTTGAGAAAAAAAAATTAGGGCTTTACTGGGCTGCAAGCTGAAGGGGGCCAATGGTGTGATGTGTTTGCCAAAGACATTAATGTGATTTGAAATTACATAATAGAGCTAGACATGGAAGGGATCTCGAATGCCACATTTGTCCAATTCGATGGTTTTACTGATGAGGAGACTGAGACCCTGGGAGTTGAAATGAGATTTTGTCACATAGATACTAATTATTAGAGAAGATAGGATTTGAACTGGGGTCCTCTGATTCTAGTCAGGACTCTTTCAATAGTACCTCACTGCATAATGACAGGCAAATACCTGAAATCAGAGCAATGGATTTTGGCATAAACCACATTTAGAGTTTTTCAGTTATAGGAGCCAAATTTTGTGAAGGACACTGACAAGCTAAGAGTGTGTGCATGTAGCTTAAAAAACTTGAGAGACAGTTTTTGGATGATTAATAATTTTATTAATTATTGCTAACAGATAATTAATAAAAGTGGTACTCTTGAATGCCAAAGACCTCTCAAGGAACCCACTCAACACTTGTATGCCCTTGGAAGAGTGAGTGTTCCAGAGGGTAGAAATCAACTCCGATTGGTTAACAATGAGAGAATGAATATTATAATGAGAAGTGGCCTTAGTCTAAAGAGGATCTCATTAGAGGAGGGGACTTTGATCACTAATCTTGGTCAAAGAGACTTACCTTTTCCCAGACCACCCCATTTTAGCACAATCTAGACAAAAGGAGAAATTCACTTCTATTCAAAGATGTCCAATTGAAACAATGGACTGGAATGCACCAGGTCACCTAACCTGGTTTTCCTAGTTGGGTGGGGTCTGAACAAGATTGAGGAGAATGCTAGAGAATAATGAAATAGGAAGGGAAAAAAGCCTGGATCTCCCCAATAGTAAATGGTTATTAATATAAGAGAGATAATCATTTCTCTCATGCAGATAAGGTCTCCAGGGATGATGAAGGTACTGAAGATTGTGACATACAAGTGATGGGGTTATGAGAGCAGGAATCTGGGCTACGGAAATGTATGGGCTTTTAGGAGTCCAAATCCTAAAGAAATGGTCTTTTCCTTTAAGGGGTCCTGTGTGAATCCCATAACCCCATCACCATAACCCTATCACAAGGACTGGTTGAACAAACTATGGGTGTTCAACCTGAGGAAGGAAGGATGTAGGGTGGGGCATGATAGCTGTTGGAGTTATTGTAAAGAAAGAGTATGAAAAAAAGGAAAGAAAGATCATTGTTGAAACGATATAAGACAAGGTGTGAAAGTTGTAGAAAGGCAGATTTCAGCTCAGTACAGGGAAAAAAAAATCTGAATTATCAGAGGTGTCCAAAAGTGTAATGGGCAGTGGAGTTCTCATTTCCAATGGAATCTGAATGGAAATTGTCTTAGTTACTTTAGGGGAGATTACATGGTTTAGAGTAAACAATCTCTGAGGTCTTTCCTAACTCTGAGAACGTTAATCTTTTTGTCATAAGCAGCATGTGCATTTATGTCTCAAAGAAAATTATCTTTTCATACTGAATTAATGCAAAATGATTTTTGAAGGATAAGTGGGAATTAGGTGAAGAGAAAAAAGAAAAGACTTGTGAATATAAGTAATAGCCTAAGCAAAGTAAAGAAGTGATAGGGTGCTTAGCAAATGTGAAGTGTGAGAGGGGATGGGCAGGGGTGCAATTTGAAGTAAGTCTCGAAAAGTAAGGTAGTAGGGTAGTAGTAGTAGTGTGTTCGTCCTTCGTTGCCGAAGACCATGCCATCAGAGAAATAATGACATAACTTGCACCTGACTTTGCTTTGAGTGAGTAGGGTAGTATCTTGATCTTGAATACCAGAGATAGAAGTTTGATTTTTGCTCAATAGAGTCAGTTGCTAAAGATTTTTGAGGAGATCTCATGCTCTGTATAAGCAGAATTCTCTTGGCATCAGTATGAAAGATGAATTGAAGTGGAAAGAGGGTATTGATGGGAAGACTAGGAAACTTTGACAAGAATACAGTTAGAAGGTTATGAAGGTCTCCTTTAGGGTAATGACAATTGGACCAAAGAGGAGGTAATAGGTATGAGAGATATTGCAGAGATGTCATTTATATGACAATTTAATGGATTGGATATGATAGGTAAGGGTGAGGAAAGAGTTAAAAGTCACCTCAAGAAATCAGTCATTAAACATTTATTAAGCTCTTATAATGTGCTAAACTCTATGCTGGGAATCCAAAAAAAAAAAAGAAAGGTAAAAGACAATCCCTCCTATCAAGGAGCTCCCAGTCTAATATTAGAGGGAGACAACATGTAAACAACTATGTACAAACAAGAAGAATTAAAGATAATCAACTGTGCAAAGGCACAAGAATTAAGGGGAATCAGGAAAGGCTTCCTATAGAAAGTAGAATTTTATCTGGGACTTGCAAGAAGCCAGAGAAGTCAGGAGGCACAGGCGAGGAGGGAGAGAATTCCAGGCATGGGGCACAAACAGTGAAGGAACAGTAAGGCCAGTGTCAATGGATTAAAGAATAAATGGTGGGATGGAAGGTGTGAGAAGATTGGGAAGGTTATGGAGGACTTTGCCAGAGGATTTTTATATTTGATGTTGGTGATGACAGGGAACCACTGATGGTTGTTCTTCATTCTGGAAGAGGACAAAAATGACATCATTATGATAAAATCAAGTTTCAATGTGTCCGACTGTGGCTGATCAGACCAGTATGAGCTCGGAATGCTCTATCACAGGTTGGGCACAGATAGTCTATGTGAACTTTGGGGTGCGTACTCTAAATTTGTACACTCTGCATTTCCTTTGAGCTGTTTCAATTCTACTTTGTTCATAGAGCACATCTTCTCTGACGTGGGCACACCATGCTGAGAGGTTCTGCGTCACTGTCTCCCATGTCACATAATCAATTCCAAAGTTCTTGAGAAAGACCTTGAGAGGGTCCTTGTATCGCTTCTTCTGACCGCCATGTGATCTCCTGCCCCATGCGAGTTCTCCATAAAATAGGGAGTCACTAGAGTTCGTTGAATAGGAGGATGACTTAGACTTGTGCTTTAGGAAGGCAACTGAGTGAATGTGGATAGACTGCACTGAGGAGAGATCTGAGGTGAGGAGATCAACCAGCAGGCTGGTGCAGTAGTCCAAGTTTGAGGGAAGGAGGGCCTGCACCAGGGTGGTGACAGTATCAGAGGAGAAAAGAAGACAGGCTTGGAATACTTTTGGCTATGGGTGATGAGAGAAAGTGAGGATTGTCTGCCTAGATAATTGGGAGGTAGTGTTGCCTTTGATAGTAACAGAGGAGTTAGGAAGAAAGGAGCATTTGGGGAAGGAAAGATGAGTTCAGTTTTGGACAAGTGGAGTTTAAGGTAACTACGAGACATCCTATTCTATATGTCAAATGGGCAGTTGGAGGTGTGAGACTGAAGGTCAGCAGAGAATTCAGGGGTGGGTAAATAGATCAGTGTAGACATGAAAATTGGATCCTTGAGATCACTAAATGAAATAGTATGGAGGGAGAAAAGAAGCCCAGGACAGAACCTTATGGAACATCCATGTAATACCAGCAAAGGAGACTGAGAAAGAGTGGTCAGATCCTGTAACTGCTCTGATCATACCAGATCTCTGTTGTCTTCCCCAAAACAACTGCCCCTTCCCTGATGCACATACATGTCCAGAGTGGCTACTCAGTACGATCCCAATAGCATCTATAATAAACATGGAGATCTGTCAGCCCCAGAAACTCACTGGTACTTTCATGGAGTTTGGAAATGACTTGTTTAAATCATCTTACTATTTCTAACATGTCAGGAGAATACACCAGATGTTATCCCTCTTTCTTAGAGATAATATGCTTCAGTGATATTCACAAAATGGGAAGAGTCCTAGATGAAAGCTTCTAATACATTGATCCTTTTGGGACAATCTCTGGGGAGACATGGATAAGAGTCACACAAGATGAGGAGGTGTAGATAGTTTATGATTTCTATTAATGGAGGGAATACCCCCATTGAGGAAATTATTGATCCTTGGAAATAATGAAATAGAGAGATCGGATGATTTTATGGTCTCCTTTAATCTTACTTTTCCAGTTCTATGAGCTCTGAAAATTTATTAAATAAGAAATGACCTTGAGTTCCTAAGCCATCAGTAACTTTCCTAATTAGTATAATTTGCTTTCAGAAAAAATATAAATTTTTCTCTATAGGAATAGAAACTGAAAGTAAAATCTCTTAATGAAAAATGCCGATGGGTAAGTATATATGGTGAATTTCATGTTAATTTTGCAGTTAACTAAATAACTTCTTGCACCTTAAGTGAGAAACAATTCAAGCAATTAACATACTGATATTAAACATTCTGTGAAGGCATTATAGTAACTCTAATTTATGTAGAGCTTTAAATATTGACCTCACAATCGCCCTCTGAGGTGGGTAGAACAAACTTCCACTTTTATAGTAAATAGAAGTCAAATTTTGGAATTCTGAAAATTTAAAATAAAAATAAAAATTACAAGTGTGAACAAATCACAGTGTAGAAAGGGCTGAATTGAATCACCCACCTGAAAAAGTGAGACGCAGAACAACTGAGACCATTCCTGCTGCAGTGTTTCATCTCCTTGGCAACTCAAAACTTCTCTATGCCTTCACCCGTTCTTTCCTTCTTCTCTCCGGTCTTAGAGGATAAATAGTCCTTCTTCTTGCCAAGGTTAACCTTTGCACTTGTATCACTGATTCCCTCCTCCTCTGTCTTCTAGGACCCTACCCCAGGCCTCATTTTTAATATCTTTTCCAGCCTTTCAGTACCTATGCATTCTGTTGCTGGCAGTGTAGGAGGGTGATGTTGGTTCTTTTCTCCTAGTGCCCTTTTGTACCACCCAGACATTGTGCTGGTTGCTGGCACCATGAAGATTTGGACATCAGAGCACATTTTCAAACACCCATGGGAAATAGTTCCAACAGCTGCTATGCATAAATATCCAAATCCTATGAATCCAAGAGTGGTTGGAGTTGAGGTGTTGCACAGACATATCTATATCTGTATCTACATATTCCTGAAAAATTGCATAGCCGTAGTCTTCTCAGCACAGAATGTTATCAGCACAGATTTCTATTGTAAAATAGTTTATCAGTGCAACAAGAACCAACACAAATGTGTAAGAATATTCTGCAGTTTATCCTATGGAGAAAACAATGGAGCTTAACACATACAAGTATGGTTTTGGTAGATGAGAGACATGTATAAACCACATCCTCAGAAACTAGGAAAGGCCATAAAAGGAGTGAACCTTAGCAGTTATCTAGAAGGACTGATGGAAAGTACAATATCATCTAAAGCTAATAAAGACTGAGAAGCAATGAAGTGAGTAATTAACAAATTAAATGCTAAGAATGAAGAGTTGACTTTCAGCAAGAGAAAGCATGAAGATGTTGATGGCAGCAGCACCATTTGTAGGGAAATGATAATGGCTGTTTATATGAAACATTAATAGGTTCTCCGAGCAGTAACATATTTACTGATATTTGTTATTTAAAAGCCATTGTATATATTTATTCAGTTAGCTTGGAGAAAGGCTAAAACTTTTGATGCAAAAGGGAGGAAGGTTCAGGGCTTCCAAACACATGGAATCAACTGGAATTAACATTACCCTAAAATACCATGCCATATCAAGTTTCCAATATTTGAAGATTTAAGGATATTTCAAATGGATGCCTTGACCAGAAAATGGCATATTGAATCTCTATAAGGTTGAATTTTGTAGCATTTAATTCATAAGACTCTACTTGATTTTGAACCAACTCTAAAATGAAGCAGAGCTACCTTTTCTAGAATGTTTGACCTGCTAATATTTGACTTTAACAGTTTTCATGTTATAATAACTTCCTTTGGAAAGAAGGAAAGTGTATTACTTGAAGCTGAAATACAAGCTTTTTATTTGTACAAAATTAACTGGCTTTCAATCTCTTTTCTATGGCATGACATAGCAAATTAGAAGCTGATTTGGAGACAGGAAGATGTGGGTTTGAATTCTTTATCTAACATATACTAGCTGTGCAACTTTGGAAAAGTTGCTTAAATTCTCTGAGCCTCAGTTTTCTTAGATGTAAAATGAGGATGAGGAGGTAGCATGGGTTAGTAGACAGAACCTAGATCTTAAGAGTCTGAAAGACCTGAATTCAAGCCCTACCTCTGTTGTACACATGGTCAAATCATGTAGCCACTCAGTACCTTAGGCAACCTTCTAAGATTAGAAGCGTCAGACAAATTGTAGAGGAGCATCTTTCGAAGAATTTCCACACTGAGAATTTCCCATATAGGTTTGAACAATAGTAGCAAGAAAAATGGGGATTGCATGACTTGTAATCCCTATCTCAAAGGCCTTTTGCGAGATGAATGCATGCAAAACACTTTACAGATGTTAAAAGTAACATGTGTATATATACGTATGTATGTGTGTATATATATATATATGTGTGTGTGTGTGTGTGTGTGTGTGTGTGTAGGCATTACTCAGAGGTACTGTAGGTTCAATTCCAGACTACTGTCATAAGGAGAATATCACAAAAGCAAGTCACATGAATTTGGTTTAGTTTCCCAGTGCATATAAAAGTTATGTTTAGGGGCAACTAGGTGGCACAGTGGATAGAGTGTCAGCCTTGGAGTCAGGAGGACCTAAGTTCAAATCTGGCCTCAGACACTTGACACTTACTAGCTGTGTAACCTTGGGTAACTCAACCCCAATTGCCTCGCCTTCCTCGCTCAAAAAAGTTAGGTTTATACTATAGTCTAGTAAGTGTGCAAGAGCATTATGTTTACAAAAAACCCAATGTACATGCGTTAATTTAAAATATTTTATTGCTTAAAAGCATCATCTGAGTCTTCAGCAAATAATAATCCTTTTGCTGGTGGAAGGTTTTGCCTTGATGTCGATGGCTGCTAAGTGATCAGGGTAGTGATTGCTGAAGCCTGGGGCATCTGTGGCAATTTCTTAAAATAAGACAAGAATGAAGTTTACTACAACGATCGACTTCCTTTCATGAAAGATTTCTCTGTAGCATATGATGCTACATTTGTCCACAGTAAAACTTGTTTCAGAATTGGAGTCAGTCCTCTCAAATTCTGCCCCTACTTTGTCAAGTAAGTTCATGTGCTATCCTTCAATATTGTTGTGTCTCAGGGAATAGGGAGACCCAAGGGAAAGGAGAGGGATAGAAGAATAGCCTATCAGTGGAACAGTCAGAACCCATACAACGTTTCTTATGTCTTATAGGAGTGCTGCTTGTGGCACCCCAAAACAATTACAATAGCAACATCAAAGATCATTGATCATAGTTCACCATAACAGATATAATAATTATGAAAAAGTTTGGAATGTTGCAAGAATTACCAGATGTAACATAGACACACGATGTGACCACATGCTATTGGAAAAATGGCATCAAAGATTTTCTTGAAGCAAAGTTGTCACAAAACATTCAATTTGTAAAAAAATTTGAACAGTCTGGACCAAGAGTTGAGGGAGTTTGATCCTAGCCCCTGCTCTGATGGGAACTCTGAGTCTACATGTCTTCTTTTCTAAAATGAAGGGGTTGGACAGAGTTTCTATGGTCCCTTCTAGGTCCAACCAAATAGTCTTATGATCTGGGTTTCATTTGATGCCATCTCAGTTTAGTTTAAATTTCAGTATGTCTTTCTTTGTGACCTTGGAATAGTAATTTCCTCATGTACAGCTTCACTTTCTTTCTCTGTATGATCAACTGGACTCAATTATCTTCTAACTCCAACATTCTGATTTTCTTTGTGTGGTGGGCAATTGGGGCCATTGGCTTCAAAGCAATATTAGTCTCTTCCCCTGAAACATCTATCAGTTTACTAGACATGGTTATAATCCTGCCTTTCCTCACCCAAGAAATTAGATGCTGAATGTAAAGAAAAAACTGACCTTAGCACCTAGTTATTAAGGGTAATTAAGTAAGCTCCCACCTTTCCCCAGGAGTAGTTTCTCCAGCAACAACTTCATGGTGTTCTGGGGGTCTCTGTCTCCTCCCAGGGAGTGGCATCTGCCATTCATACCTACCTCAGCCCCTGTATGGTATATAGGGTGTTCAGGAAGGACTAGCACTTCTGATGGGAGAGCTTGCTGAGTCTTTTTCAAGGCTGCTCATCCACCTTTGATGTCTACCTGCCACACAGCTCTTGAACCTGTGGCTCCAAGAAGTTGCAGCATGTACAATGACCACACCATGGTAAAACCTTCTCTGGAGATAGGCTAAACTAGGTTGAGGGTAACTGACCACCTCAAACTGGTAGGTGAGTTAGGGGGATGCCTTCTAATAGTAAAGACTTCCTTTGGTGGAATGGGCAGATGAGAATAATTTTTTCCAACAGGCATGAAGGATGCTGAAGTAGGTGCTGTGGAGCACTGAGAGCTTGGTCAGACATCAGAGATGCCTAGGTCAGCCGTGGCATCGCTGGCCACACCTGTCATCCTGAATTTTTGTTTTGCCACTACACTTCAATGATTGGAAGAGAGAATGGGGCTTATAATTTTGTGCAATTCTGCCTCCCTTAAATCCAATTCATAGGCGAGTCAGGGCATCGCTCTGTGGTGTCATTGATCCTGTTCAAAATTGGCCACTGAGAACACCTCTTATGCCAGTTTTCACAAGTATTGTTGTTAATGATTGCCCCAGATGCAAAAATTCCTAGTTTCAGCTCTGTTCCAGTCATGATAGAGGACATCATTTGGCTCAGTGAGATTTATTTTTGTTTTTACAAACCTGGAAGTCAGATGGATTTTTCTTTTCAGTTTGACCTAATCTGCTTTTGTTATTTGAACTTAGTTTAGGCATTTTGATACTGCCTTTTCTGGCTTATTTTTGTGACTTCAGTTTATTCACAGGATGTAATTCACATTTATCACATGGGATACCTAGAAAAACGAAGCCTTTAAAAAAGTTTGAAAATGAGAAGCCTTCCCCTTCAACATACATAGTTTAAATTTTTTTATGGCAGAGCCTTTGTTGACTTGATGAATCTGCCATTGAGATAAAATCCTGACATCTGCTTCATTTGTTTGTGATATCTTTTAAAGATGACAGTCAAAAGTGAATTCTGCTTCTTTGGTTTGTATTTGTTTGGGATTAATAATATGTCTGGGAATTGTTCACTCTCCAGAGTAATTTTTATGAAGCCTTGGATAGCAGATGCCTAAGAGCATCATTGTCATCTCATTTGGAGGCAGTTTAGAACAGAAAGTGAAATATAGATAAGTCTTAATCTCAATTAATAATTTTAAAATGTGAAATCACAGATATTGTGGTGTTAGACTATAAATTGTAATGCACCTAAAAAAACCTGCTCAGAAGAACTAGAGAGTCTAATGCTCAGTTTTCATTCTTTTAATTTCAAAATTAGATCAAATATCAAAGATCCTGTTTAGAACATCAGAGTTATGCATATTTATGCTGAAAGTTTCTCCATTCATCAGGAAGATGTAAATTCTTTTTTAATACAAATTTATTTCTTTAGCTTTTTACATTCATTTTCACAAAATTTTGGGTTCCAAATTTTCTCCCCATTTGTCTCCTCCCCCACCCCAATACACCCAGCATTCTAATTTCCCCTATCCAATCTGCCCTCTCTTCTATCATCCCTCCCTTCCCTTGTCCCCATCTTCTCTTTTGTCCTGTAGGGCCAGATAACTTTCTATTCCCCATTACCTATATTTATTTCCTAGCAGCAAGAACAATACTCAACAGTTGTTCTTAAAACTTTGAGTTCCAACTTCTCCCCATCCCTCCCTCCAGACTCATTCCCTTTGGGAAGGCAGGCAATTCAATATAGGCCATATCTGTGTAGTTTTGCAAATGACTTCCATAATAGTCGTGTTGTGTAAGACTAACTATATTTCCCTCCATCCTATCCTGCCCTCCATTGTTTCTATTCTCTCTTTTGATCCTGTCCCTCCCTGAGTGTTGACTTCAAATTACTCCCTCCTTCCATTGCCCTC
>CM053769.1:78749783-78781215 GCA_028658325.1 Potorous gilbertii
CATCTCTCTCATTTCTCTTCCCAGTTTTTCCTCCACCTGTCTAACTTGATTTTCAAAATCCTTTTTGAGCTCTTCCATGACCTGAGCCTATTGAATATCTATTTCGGATGTTTGGGATACAGAGGCCTTGACTTCTATGTCTTTCCCTGATGGTAAGCATTGTTCTTCCTCATCAGAAAGGAAAGGAGGAAACATCTGGTCACCAAGAAAGTAACCTTCTATGATCTTATTTTTTCTCCCTTTTCTGGGCATTTTCCCAGCCAGTTACTTGACTTCTGAGATTCCTCTCCACCCCCATCTAGATCTGCCCAGCTAGTGCTTGGGATCTGAGATTCAAATGTTTCTCCCCAGCCTCAGGGGTTTCAGAGGTAGGTGGGGTGCTATTCAGGGTAAGATTAAATTCAGGTTCTCAGGTGAGGGCAGGGCCACCTCCCAGTCTCAGTTCCCTCAGGGGGTTTATGAGGAGACCTTCAGTAATGGACCCTGCTCCGGGAGCCCCTGGCTGCCACTGCCTCTGTTGCTGCGTCCTGAGAGGGCCTGAGGTATAGAGATATCCTGCTCACCTCTCAGCCAGCCCAGAAGGCTCTCTCACTGACCTGTAGCACCTGTGGGTGGAGGGACCTTTGTGGCCACCGGAGATTCCATCCCTGAAGCCTGCTCAGATCTGCTCCTCTTGGGGCCATGTGGCCAGGGCAGGGCTGGGCTCTGCTCTGGGTCTCTTGCGTGACGGGCCTTTGATGTCAGTTTTCAGGGCTCTCTGGAACAGAAATCTCCTCCACTCCATTGTTGTGTGGCTTCCACTGCTCCAGAATTTGTTGGGAGTTCCTTTTTACAGGTAATTTATGGGCTGTGGTTTCGGAGCTAGCATATGTGAATCTTTCTACTCCATCATCTGGGCTCCTCCCCCTGTAAATTCTTCTTAAGGAAAAAAAAGCCTGTATTATAAAGAACTAGAATATAAATATTAATACATTCTTCCTTCTTTGACAGTGAGCACAGTTACTTTTTAAGTTTATGGGTAAATTTGAAAGCTTCAGTTTTCAGAATTTGAATGGGAATATCTATATCTATATCTACCTATATACATATATATATTGGTTTGCATTAGTTTGAATGGGAATATCTATATCTATATCTACCTATATACATATATATTAGTTTGCATTGTGTGAATCGCTTTGGGGCAAGGACATTGTGAAGGTCTTATTATTCACAGTTGTTTAATTGTGAAACACTCATTTCAGGTCAAGTTCATGTCAAGAAATATTTATTAAACTCCTCTATGTAAAGCATTCTCCTAGATGCTAGGGATGCAAGGGAAAAAATTAAATAGTCTTTGCTTTTAAGGAAGGTAGATTCAAGCAGGTATTGTAATATGTGCACAAGAAAGTAAACACCAAGTACATTCATTGTAATGCAAAATAAGTTCAAGAGAGAGAAGATGAACAAGTTGGGGGTGGGGAGAATCAGAAGGACATCTGTATAGAAGATGATTATGGGGAAGGACTTATGTGATGGTGTTCAAGAAAGAGCAGCACCTCTGTTCATCTACCATTGGTGTCCATCTGCCATCCAGCTCTCAGGCTTCAGGACACTGGGGCATATATGGCAGCCACATCCCAGCAAAACTATCTTGGCAGACAGGCTAAACCAGGTTAACAAACCAGCCTCAAACTGGTAGGTGAGTTAGAGGTTATCTATCCCAAGCATGTGAAGGCTTCCCATGGTAGAATGGGGGGATGAGAATAATTTGTTCCAACAGTCACAAAGCTGGCTGAAGCAGGTGCTGGGGAGCTCTTAGAGCTTAGCTGAACATCAAAGATGCCAACTCATCCACTGCATCCCAGGTCATTACCAACTGTCCTGACTTTTCCCTTGCTACCAGACTTTGACGACTCTGGAAGAGAGAGTGAAGCTGATGACTTAGCACCATTGTACCTCCTGTAAATCCAATTCACAGGCAAGTCAAGACATCAGTTTGTGATGTCACTGATTCTCTTCAAAAACAAAGGACAAACAATATTATGGGAAAGATTGAAAGGGAAAAAGCATTTGTCAATCATTGTGCTAAGTGCTTTAGAAATATGTTCTCATTATAAAAAATTTCTTATGTATATGTGTATATCTATATATACATGTGTATATGTACTTATATACACATGCATATATGTGCCCCCATATATATGTGTAGCACATGATCATCAAACAGTATAACATTATATATATTATAAATATACCTACATATATGCATACAAATTGGCTCAAACTAACCATGGAAAATTCTATGTTCATATAACAAAAATACTATAGCAAATTAAAGTATTTCACAAATCATATATGCACATATAATTTGTTATATATACACATATGTATATACAATTTGATATACTGTTTATCACATACTGTTTTTATTTCTATATACTTAGAGTATATATAATTTTATATACTTTTTATATAATTATATGTACGCATATTAATATGAAACTTGATATATTATTTGGTTGTAATTTGCGATGATTATGCATATATATATGTCACACTATTTGATTATTTTGTTCCAAGCTAAGGTTTCCTCTGTCAGATTGATAAAAGCAAACATATTAATGGAGGTACCTTAAATTTGGAGCAGCTTTTCTGGGGAACCTACTTAACAAGAGGGGGATACCCTAGAGACTGTTATATTTCACTCAAAACCCATATCTCCTAAATTACATTTTTATTTTGATAGCACCTCCATCATCCAAGTCATTCAGATGCATAACCTTGGAGGGATCCTTCACAGACTTCATGTCCAAGTAGTTGCCAAATTACATCCCTCATCTACTTTACCCTAATTCAGACTCTCATCACCTCTAACTTGGACAATTGCAGTAGTCTCCTAATTAGTGTTCTTATCTCGAGTATCTTCCATTTCTAACATATATAGTCCATAAATCTGCCAAACTAATCATCTTAAAATACAAATCTGTGTCATCATTTTCTCCTCAAAAATCTTTAATGCCTCTGGAAACTGAGCTGTATATAGAAAAGCTACACACACAAACATAAACACAATTGTTTATATTCATACATACATACATACACAAATATGCATGTATGCATACCATGGATGACTTCTGAATATGGGATATCTATCTCTCTGTCTGTCTATCACTCAATCTATCTGTCTATTCACCCATCCATCTATCTATCTCTTTCTTTCCATCCATCCATTTATCCATCTATCTATCTAGCTAGCTAGCTATGGGGCAGCTAGGTGGTGCAGTGGATAGAGTACCACTGCACAAGTCAGGAGGACCTGAGTTCAAATCTTACCTCAGACACTTGACACTCACTAGTTGTGTGACCTTGGGCAAGTCACTTAACCCCAATTGCCTCATCCTGGGTCATCTCCAGTCATCCTGATGAATATCTGGTCATTGGATTCATATGTCTCTGAAGGAGAAGTGAGGCTGGTGACCTGCATAGCCCTCCTTCACTCAAAAAAAACAAAGTCAAGTGCAAGTCATGTCATTATTTCTCTGATGGCATGGTTTTCTTTGGCAACAAAGGACGAACACACACATCTGTCTGTCTATCTGTCTATCTATTTTATCAATACCTGGGAAGATCTGGGCCCTACCCTGTCATGACTGGCAGTTTCCAATCAGTCCCCCTTCTTATTCACAAGGTAAACTCCTGGGAATCTCTGCTAATACTGGCAGTTTCTAGCTTCCCCTGTTCCCTGTTATAGACAGCTTCCAAGACACCTCTGCAAACCTTTCCTCCCTGAAGTTTAGCTATTCTGTCGATCCTACAGGTGATCCCAGCTTGGGGCCCAGTCAATCCCCTGCCTCTGTTGGCTAGAAGTGCCTTAAACTGATCCTGTGGTCTTTCCAGGAAGCTTCGGTCACTCTGTGATAAATAACTTATGAGCCACCTGCTGTTCCATCTGTCTACCTAGCCGCCACTCCTGAGAGTATATAACCTCTGTTGTAACTCCTCTCCCTGGGAACCCCTGTCTGAAAAGCCACTATGCTGGACTGCAATTCCTTGACCCTGAGTAAGATGCCCCATTGTTATTTATGATCATTTTATTGGTTTGAGTTTTTGCACTTGACAATTCATACTGTTCATCCTGTGGTACAGAGCAACTTTCTTTTCTATTCTGATATATCTCTGATACACAGATACATCTGTGATGATATCCTTTATGCGTTTTCTCCTGCATAAGTTTTGCTGATTTTTTATGCAGCCTACTCATACTTTCCAAGCTCCTTTCCATTTCTCTTTGGGTGACCCAAAACTTTAATTCTTTGAAAATGGTACTGTATTACTTATAGTTATACAATATTATTTGAAAAGGATAAATAATAAAAAGATGGGCTTTGGTGAGAGAAACTTGATATTTTTCGTTTTTTTTAAAAGAACTTGATTAGGACTAGGAAAACAATCTATACACTCAGTACAATTATGCAAATGGAAAGAAAAACCGAAAAATGAAGGCTATGCAATTATGACGATTGAGAAGGGTGATCTCGGAGAAGAGCTGGACAGAATGCACATCCCCGCCTTCTTTGCTGGGTGGAAGAACTATTGGTGTGGAACGTTACATATGACTATCAGACTTGGTTAATTTCTGAACTGCTTATTTTCTTTTCAAATTATATTTTATGGGGTCTGACTTTCTAAGTCACATTGTGACTTATTTGGGTAGATTTAAAGACAGCCTGTTCTGACTACACAGCCACTGGAAAGAGGCTTTTTCCACCCACATTGTTGGTCTGCACAGAGTGTCTTCTCCCAGAAGTAGGTCCCTAGGGTCTCCTAGAGAGGTGCCTTGATTTTAGGCAGTCTGGGCATGTACCAAATCTTCATTTTCTATTGCTGGAAATGACATTAAAAAAGGTTTCACTCTCTGCTTTGTCACTGTGCCCTAAAGACCAGGGGACATTTCCATATAATTGGAAGCTGAAACCTTCCATGTGTGTTGTCAACCCCATTAAAATGTGAATAATTTAAGTGAAGGGACTGGTTTTTTTCTATGTGTATATCCCACATTTAGCATAGTACTTTGCACATAGCCAACACTTAATAAATACTTTTGTGATAAACACTTTAATAAATGCATTCATTCATTCATACATATATACTACTGTTTTCTCCATTGATAGATACAGGAACTGAAACCAAAAAGTTAAATGACTTGTCCAAAATTGTGTGGCTGGCAAAAATCTGAGGCAGGATTTGAATCTGGTTCTTCCCAACTCCAAGTCCAACACTATAGTATGCTTCTTTTTAACCTAATTCTGTTTGGTTCCTCCCATGCTACTATTTCTGTTCTTAATTACCTAAACTCTTCCACTGATACACTCTTATGATTTTATCCAGTAACATATAATTTTGATTATTCCTGCTTTATACTATAATAATACTAGTATATTTAATTTATCTCCCTTGAGACCCTTGACCTTATGCTCCTCCAGTTCTCTAAGTAAAACATCATTATCATCTGAAAATATTGAAAATTTGGTGGACTTTTTGTCTGTGCGTATTCTTTCACTTTCCTTTTCTTTTCTTGCTGTTATAGCTAGCATTTCTATAACTATATCTGATAATAGCAATGACACTAGAGAGCTGACCTTATATTCAGTTAGTTGTTCCTGTCTATATAGGTGGCCTGAAATCTTTTGGATAATTACAGATCTTATATAGCAGACCTTCACGTGTTGCAGAGTTTGGCATAATTGTTACAATAATATCCACAAACAGGAATGTCTAGAGTATTTTGCCCATCACCAGGGAATCCATCTTCCATTTGGACCTTGCTCTGGATCATGTTTATGACAGTGGCTAACATTTTCTGCAAGCATATGGCTGCTTGTTTTATTCCTTGATTGATGTTAAAAATCTGAGGGCTGACCAACATTATCACATCTTTATAGGAATATTGTATAATCTTGACATAAGCATAGAAGATATCTTGTTGGAAAATTACCCTTCAGATGACATTTGGCCCTACTAAATCCTAAGTTTTTTTTTAATAGTCAACAACAGATAAGCACAGCTGCAGCTTTTATTTTTGCCCTTTTCAGTAGTTTGTGTGACTAAAGATGTGCTCTTCTGCAGAATATTATTTGTGAATACCTGCCTTTTCCCTTATTGTATCTTTATGAAGGATGCTCTCAGTGTGTGTACACATTATTTTCATAAAGATTTTGTAGAAATAGGAAAATAAACAATTGGGTTGGTAGTTATAGATTTTTCTTGGTTGTCATTTTAATTTAACTATTAAAGTCTGGGGACTTAAAATGAAACTGAATTTGTGTTACACATTGCTTATTTTTATTTTTTAAGTAAATTTTAAATTTACTACAGCAATATCAGAACCGTCAGCATGTCTGTGTTCCCTTCTGAACTTCTTTCTGCTCTCTTCTGTGGATTTTAAAAATCTTAGTGTGGCAGGGCATTTGGAGATGAATTTCTGCAGGCAGAAATCATAAGATCTTCAGCACCTGTCTCTGTGAGCAAGCCTCTGGAAAAAGTGAGATTGTCATTGCCTGAGGAAAAGACAGGCTACCCTTCCCTTGTCCCGAAGGAAGGGGAGAGGGAGCACTTCAGGAAAAGGAGCAAGAAGTGAACAGGTGAGCAGTTACCTGGTGCACTGAGCAGAGAGAGCTGAGTGCTGGTGAGATAGAGCAAACTGGTCAAGTGGGAGTTTGGTTTGTGAATTGAGTGGGAAAGATGCTCATTGCTTTGAGTGATGATGGGTTGAAAAACTTTGAAATTATGGGAGTGAGATGTAGAGGTGGCAGTTAAGGGTCTGGGGAGTCACTTCTCCCACTGTAATCATATGGGACATACCTGGTGCTTAAATCAGAGGCAAGAGAATGAGGGGGATGGCAGAGTGGTTGTTCTCTCCCTCTTTTTGCCAAAGAGAGTAGAGGTTGATTCCAAAGTTTCCTTTTCTTTAAAGTTTGTTTTGTGGGAAACAAAAAGGAGTTCTGTTTCTACAGGGTTAAAACTCCTCCCAACTTTAAGTGATGGCAGTTAATCAGAGTTGTGACCTAGCATGGTCAGGTAAAAAGTCAGAAACTTGTAGACAGTCTTGATTTGAGGGAAAGCTTATCAGAGAGGAGAACATGAAGTCATGTGGTCAGGAGACCTCACCTGGCCATTAGATGGTGTGGCGGGAAGTTCAAACTTGGAACCATATAAAGGGCTTGCGTTGGTCTAAACAAATTATAATCTTCCTGTGGCTTTCCTTGGGAGGGGGAATGAACGTAAAAATTAATAAAAGCTTTCCTGATTTCACAAGTATTTTTTTTTGTTTAAGGTGAGCATGTTTCTTACAGTTGGGGGCTTGATGGACTCATTTCTCACAGTTCATATTTTCTGTTTTTATTAATACCATGACTGCCTTGGAAAAAGACATCTTGATCACAATTGCCTTGGTCTGAGCATTTCGTTATTTGGGATTGAGGAATTCCAAAAGAGTGAGAAATAGTGACTGACGTGATGCATGAAAGAGAGAACAGACTGAATTACCAGGATGGAAGGAGTTGTCGTTTCCCTGCTCCCCCACCATACTCGCCTATGGCTAGGATTTCAAGACCTGTATGAGAAAGAATCTTTTTGATACTAATTTATCTTCTTAAACGACATGGATTTGGGACTTCTCTCCTAGGAGCTAAAAATCTCTTTGGTAAACTGGGCTGTCAAGTCACACTCTTTTCTCTGTGGATCTCCTTTATACATGAAATTTTTCAGGAGAGGAAAGGGTTTCACAGAAGAAAGGAAAGGAGAGAAGATTTGGTGGTCAGCAGTATCAGAAGCTATAGAGAGGTCAGGGTTGATGAATAAAGAGAAAAGGCCCTTAGATCTAGGAACTAGCAGATCATTGGTAACTCTTCAAGATAGCTTACTGTGTTCTAAAAAAGGATCAGCAGAATGATTTCAGAGAAATCTGAGAAGACTTGCATAAATAGAGTGAAGTAAGAAGAATCAGGAGAACCATGTATACAACATTATTATTGTAAAGAGAAACAGCTTTATAAGACCTAAAAAGTGTGATCAATGATCAGTCATGACTCCAGAGGATTCATGATGAAACTTGCTACCTATATCCTGCTGGAGAGCTGATGGATGTAGAATTCTTCAAACATGGTCAATATGGGAATTTGTTTTATTTGTTTGTAACTGGGATTTTTTTCTTAATATCTGGGGAAGTAATAAGGATAGAAGATAGATATTTTCTTGGGAAAAATTTTTTTAACTTTAAGATGGACAAGTTTGTGATAACAGGAAATTTCAGAGGATACAGTGGAATAGGCTAGAGATGGATTAGCCAGATGAAGTAGAGATGATCTGTATAGGAATGAAACCTTGTGAGGAGATGGTATGACCTTATTGGCCAAGAAACATTTGATTGGGTTTGGAGATTTGATACAGTAGGAGGTGAATTGGCAACAAAATTTGAAATAGAGTTAGTTGATGTTTTGGAATGTGTCCCTCTAAAACCTTCCTTGGGAAGAACCTACTGGTTTCCTTTAATGGTAAGAGCTGTATTGTATCAGGAAGTCAGGAAAGTTAGAGAAATGGCCAATCTCCTTGGGGAAGCTCATGAGAATCACAAATTCAGATCTACTTCCTTCTCATCTCTGTCTGTGCCAAATATTCTGCTCTTCCCATTCCTGCTCCTCCTTTGCACAATTCCAGGCACCTAATAAACTCTTAATAAGAATTTTGTTGCCTTAGTTGTTATCTCTTCTTTTAAATTTGTTTTGAAGTTATGGAGGGCCTAGAAGAACAGAAATTAGATTTTTAGAATCAGTCCACAATATGATTTGTATCGGAAGACACTGATCTTGAGGATCCTTAGAAGACTTGGCTTTGTTCTAGAGTTTGTCCAGTGTTCCTATGTGCTCCAGTCAGTACCTACAGATTTGGTTTACAGAAAGAACCTGAGGTTCCAATGAGCTCTTGAAATAAACTTAGTCTTTTAGGAGTTCTCTTGTAAAGGATTGACTTAGATCTATCTGATCATTTCATGCTAGTGCTAGACCAGGGAGGAGAGAGAACAGTAAATAGAAAGGGCAGGAAATATTAGTTGCATAATGATGGATATGACCTAGAAATCTCAGGTATTTTGTGAAGTTCTAGGCCTTATAACTCTTAGTTTCTTAATCACTTCATACGGATGTTGCTGTCTTAATTTCTGATGACACAGATCCCTGTGTACTTAGCCAGACTCTGTATGACCCCTTTAGAGCACTGAGATGGACTTTTGGTCATTTTTTTTAGTAAAGTTGAGGTAGCCTGATTTATTAAACTGATTTTTTTCTTACTGGAGAAACAACAACCACAGCAAAAAATGAATCTGATTTCTTTTTGGTATATGGTTTCCTGTTACTGTTGAGACTGAGACACAGTGGTTGGGGAAAGCTTTGTGGGAATTTTTTTAAGACAATCTATTATTCTGATGGATTCATCTTTTTGCTATTAAGAATTATACACTTATTTATGTATATGTGTATGTATATACACATATATACATACATACATATATGTAGAGAGAAAGAGAAAGAGGAGAGAGAACTTCAATGCATTTCTACCTCTGAATTTATTTTTATCATTGAACTTAATAGAGGAAAGCTCTTTATTGTTTAAATGGCCAATCTTGTTTCATTTTTCTGTTTTCAGAATTTAGTTCCAGGGTCCAATCTTGTTGCTTAGTAATTAAAATTTCATTCCAGAAATGTAGTTATAATGCCTCCATTACCATATTACAGCTGCACGGTATGAAAAAGGCTCTGGGTTTGGAATTGGGAAGAGAGAGTTTAAGTGTTGCAATACCACTAGTTGTATGACCTAAGACAAGTCATTGAACCTCTCCATCTCAGTTTCCTCATCTGTAAAATCTATAAAATGAGATTACTCCTTGCACTGCTTACATCATACAGCTATTCTGAGGAAAGTACTTTTTTTGTTGTTGTTGTCAGTAATTTATTTTAAAAAGGGTGGAAGAATCTTGACCCAGTTGTGTTTTCTTCCCTTGTCAAAATGGGGAGGGATTTTTGGCACCGCTAGAGAAGGGAAGCTATTGCCTGCCAGCTCCACGTTCAATGTGGTGTTCAGTTTGTCCTCCTACATGTAAGATGTGCTAGAGCTTTTGGAACTTTTCAGAGTATCTTAACATTTGTAACCTCACTCAGTAATCATAACCCCACCACGGCCTTCAGGACAAATATCCTCCCAGCTTCCCCATGAGATAGGTAAAACAGCTTTGTTCAGAGAATTGTTCTGTTTAGTTGTGTTAGTTTTTGGAGCAATTTGTCTCCTTGTGCTGTTTACCCTTAATGATTTAGAGTGTCCAGAATGAAGGTGACATCTCACTTTCTTTTTTCATGATCAGATCACTCATCTGGAATTATGGTTGCATCACATCTCTGGGAAGGACATTGACAAGAGGGAACAAATTGTGAATCATATCAACCTTAGGGTTTTGGGGGTGAAAGTTCTAGGTGTCAGATATGTGACATGAGAAACATTTACATGTTCCACTTGGTTGTAAAGTCCAGATTTCAGTTTAATGCAAACCCTTAGGGCTGTTCCAGTGTGCAATGGGCACCCTTACCAAAGTGGGAAGTTCCTTATTCATGGAGGTCTTTAGGGGAAGGCTAGGTATATCGCAAATATCATATGGAGCATGATTTAGAAGGGACTTCCTTGGCCTCCAGTCCATCCATACCCAACTTGGCCTCTACCTGAATGATGTAATGGATGCTGGATCAGATGTCCTAGTTTCCTTACAATGCTAAAAGAGCCTATGAAGAAACTGAGTTATCCAGAAGTTAAGGGAAGTTAAGAAGTTAAGTTAAAGTCAAGCAGCTAGTTAGTCCTAGAGTCACAAATTTGATATGTCAGTGTCTAGAAGCAGTGGAGTTTGAAGGTGTCTGTCTCAAGTATCTCAATTCCAGAACTCCCCAGCTTGGGAGACAATTGGGAGCTGATGGCAAACAGAGAGTGGAACATGGAGGCCAGCCTCAGCTTCTCACTGGACGTGAGATGGGGTCGTCTGAAGCGAATGAACATAGGGCACCTCCTTCTCATCCACAGTGTACTTGCCAGTCATGTCCACATCGTTGATGGAGAGAACCACATGGCCCATCTGGATGCCATCTTGCTGGCCAAATACAATGAGAACATGCTTGTCTGTACCTTGAGTGAGAGGTCCAGTGGGTAGCTGAAGGTTTTCTCAGCTCTAGCTTGAGGTGCGTAGTTATCCAGCTGGTAGATTAGGCTGCTGGGCTTATTCACCACATAAACACTGAAGATCTCCGTTATTCCGTTCACTGCTGGTTCCAGTTTCCAGTCCTGCTCTGGTCCTAAAAGTTTTCCTTCCCCACCCTCCTCCCAATTGCTCTACCCAGTGAGGGAAGTACTTTTTAAACATTAAAGCATTATATAAATATGAAGTATATTTTCTTCTCCTTCCTTTACCAAAGTCTTACCCCTCTACCACATCATGTCACTCTGAGAAAAGCATAAAATGCTGGCAGTTCCTCTATAGCGGGAAGTCTAAATACGGGAATGAGCTATGTGACTTTCATCTAAGGATCAGCCTAATTAACTTTGTAGAAGCTTATCACCAGGTTGGAATGGAGCAATTAATCATTTTGACCATAGAAAATTATGAATTACATCTGTTAAGTCATAGGATTATGATATACATTGGTAGCACAAGTACCTTCCATTGATTCATATTTCAAAAATATTAAGTTCTTATTTAATGAAAAAAGACATTTTTAAAAATTAAAATAATAGAGCTATAGTATTCAATATTTTGAGTAACTTTAAGATACTTCAGAAGAAAGAGTGGTAAACAGGATTTGTCTCTTGACATATTCATCCTTTTTTCTCAAGGCATGTAGACAGAGAAGGATATCCCAAAGATTATGATTTGGATAAACTTCCTGTGGGTTCAAGAAAACTATGTAATTCAAGTTATTGGAGGTTTGGAACAAAGGATGGCATGGTAAGTAATTTTTATTTTTTTAATATTTTAAATATTTATATATTAATAATTATAATATATAATAATAGAAATTATAATATAGAAATATTATAATATATAATATAATGATAACATATAATTATAATATATAATATATTAATGTTTTAATATTTAATATTTTAATATTTTAAATTTTGTAAATATTTAATTATCAAGCATTTTTTATCCCTTCTGAAAACAACAATAGAAATATAAAACCCTTGTAAGAAATAACAAACAAACTCCCACATGGGCCATATCCAAAAAAGTTGTCTCATTTTGCATGTTAATTCATTATTTCTATACCATGAGGTGAGCAACATTCTTCATCACTGTATTTGCCATAGTCCTAGAAATTCTAGCTAAAGCAATAAGGCAAGAAAAAAAAATGAAGGAATATGCATAGGCAAAGAAGTAATTTTTAAAAATTTGTTTTGAGAATCTTCAGCATGGGAATAAAAAGTAAGAATCTTATTATATCACAATTTATTATTCATGCATCTATACACATCAGGGATCAAATAATGGTATCCTCAAACTTTACCACATAAAAGAGATGTCTTATGGAGGAAAGCCTTTGTTAACTGGAATGTTAGAGAAACTGGGTATTCTGGTGAATTTAATATTCTTATGAACTCAGAACCCTAATGGGACCAAAAAGCCATGTGAACCAAGAACCCCACAAGAAGTCTAGACCCTGACATATATCTTAGAATATCTTTAGCTGTAGTGCCTACTTAATGAGAAAGTTTTGTTTTGACATTGTTGTCATCGTTGAGCATTCTGATAAAAATGAATAGCTGACCTTCCCCTTTTAGTAAGAGTATATAGAATATAATATTTCTTGGGTGATTAAATTTCATGGTGGAGGAATAAAGAAATGCAGAATTAGTGTAGAAATATGAGCTAGAGGTTGAAAATCAAAATAAATTAATAAAAATACGTTTAATGTGAATGCGTGTCCAGAACCTATATCAGATTGTACTCTGTCTTGGTGAGGGGGGAAGGAAAACAGGGGGAGAAAATTTAGAAGTCAAAATTTTATGGAACTGGATGTTGAAAAATAAAAAGAAATAAATTAATAAAAAAGAAATATAGGAGCTGGGAGAGAGTGTATAATTCTTCTAAAACATATTTGGAAGTTTGTACTGCACTTATTTATTCACTTGTTCAACTTCCGTTCATTCATTCAATTGACAAATATTTTTTGAATGTCTACTCTGTGCATTGTTCTAGGGAACAGGAGAATATAAAGATGAATAAGATACAATTCCTGTCCTCAAAGTGAATACAATCTAGGAACAACAACAGTACCAACCATAGTAATATCTCTTATTTCTAGGGAAAATACAAAAATGGCTGTAATTCACAACAACTCATTATTAATGCCGTCTTTGGCGACATTACCATAGTAATACTGTTGGAGATTTGGGAAATCGTGGCTTTTCTATATTCTGCCCTGGTCAGACCATATCTAGGCAGGAAGGACATTGATAAGGTAAAGGTTGCCTGAGTTGGGCAACCAGAATGGTGAAGGACCCATAGATCATACCGTAGAAGAAGTGATTCTTCTTTAGGTATGAGTTGAATGAGATGGACCTTTAGGTCTCATCCAGCCCTGACACTCTATGAGTCTATGATTTTATTCTATAGGCAATGAAGGGCAGCTAAGGATTTTTGAGTAGGAGGTTATGTGAGATAAATTCTTGATATTAAATTATTTCTTAGGATTTGCCTTTTCTTATAGAGAGAAACAACAGAATCTTAATCGAATACTCAGACAGAGATCTGGGGTAATATCGCTTGGATGTTTCCTCCAATGATGTCGTTGGCAATCTAACCATGCCTGCCTACCCTCTATGTCACTTGTCTTTAAGTTCCCCTTAGAGAAACAATGTGCTGGCAGCCTGCTTCATTTTCTCCTGATATCATAAGGATACCACTTGTCATCTCTCACTTTTGCCATATGACCTGCCCATCTTCTCTTCCCAGATTTCTTCTAGGAGACTCTGTAGTATTTTGGTACTTAATGTAATCTGTATAAGGTAATCCCCAAACAAAAGTCTTCGGAGCCTCTCACCGTTTACAGGGAATCCAACTTGAACTTTGTGCTGGGTTTCTTTCACTTTTGTATAGCATGTCTATATATCATATGTCTTGTTTGATGCTTATGATCAAAAGATTATTGAAAAAGGCTATCTCGATATTGTCTTTCAAGAAATTTTGAATTATATTGAGGTATGGATGGCAAAAACTTTGTTGGAAGAAAAACTTTAAGGCAACATTTTGCTCCACTGAATCAAATACTTTTTCATAATCCACAAAGAAAAAGCATCATAGGACCCATATGTCTTCTGCAACTTTCAGTCAGTTGAAAGATAGTAAAGATGTGGTGGTCTGTGATAGGATATCACTTAAGATGTTCTTTCTATTCTCTACTAATGCCCTTATCAAGGATACTCTTACTGTGTCTATAGATGAGTCTCATGAAAATTTTGTGTAGGTAAGAGAGTAGGCATATAGGTCAATAGCAGTTGATATTTTCTTGGATGCTTATGAAAAATTATTAAGAGTCCAAAATTTTTTCCATGCCTTTGGTTTTTTTCCCTCCTTCTCTACTTTCTGTATTCCTTCCATTTAATACCTCCTAACCTCCTGTCTAGCCTCCAGCTACAGGAAATTAGATGGATAACCTCTGCCATGGCCTTGATTGCTCTGGGAAAAGAAATCTTATAGATACAGTGTTTGACACAGAGTTAGGAAGAACTGAGTTTGAATCTTGTCTCAGACACTAGTTTATGACCTTAGACAAGTCATTTAGCTTCCGTCAACCTCAGCGTCCTCATTTGTAAAAAGGAGATAATTATAGCTACTGTATTCTAGGGTTGTGATAAGAATCAAATAAATATTTTTTTCAAAAAGGTATTATAGGAAAGATAAACAGAAAAATTTTGTGTGTAAACAAGTGACAGCATATTATCAATGATGATTAGTATCAGAGAAGTGGGGATAAAATATATGATCAAGAAAGTGTGTGTAAAGAATATGAGATGAGATTGAGAAACATTAGATGGATGGATACACTTGAGATAGTTGTGAATAGGAGAGGAAGGCCTCAGTGCATTGGGTGCCTCCTCTGTGGAGATTTCGTATGAAGAAAAGTCTTAAGAATCACGCATGAGCTATGGAGAGGTTGCTATCCATGCTAGTGGATGGACAGTTAATACTGATAAACTCTCAAGTCAAGTTTGTAAGTAGAGTCGGAAATCACAGAATCTGAGTGTTGTCTGAAAGAGACCTTAGAGATCATCTAGTCTAATGCTTTCGTTGAGTCTGATTTAATTTAATTGGGGAAACTGAGACATTAAGTGATTTGCCTAAGGTCACACTATTAGGGTAGCCTAGCTGGAATTCAGATATAGGTCCATTGACCTTTCACTGTGCTATGTACCTTGATACTGTTTGGTTTTCTTGTTTATTAATTCATTTATTATTTATTTGTTCATTTATTCATTCCCATCTATTGAAAAGGAAATAATGTGATACCCATTATATATGTGAAGTCATGTAAAACATATTTCCATATTAGGCATGTTGCAAAAATAAAAAAAAACACAAGAAAAATAAAGTAAAAAAATACACTTCAATCTGTACACCAGAATTCACCAGTTACCTTTCTCTGGAGGTAAATGACATTTTTCATCATGAGTCCTTTGGAATTGTCTTGGATCATTGTATTGATCTGAGTTCTTTCCCCAGTAGATCACCATTACAATAGGCTGCTACTACAAACAATTTTTTCTGGTTCTACTCACTTAACTTTGCATCAGTTCATATAAGTCTGCTCACATCTGGAAGAGTTGGAGACTGAGTACAGAGTCACAACTATTTGGGATGGGGCTGATGCCCATCTGCACCTGCTACTTTCAGAAGAGTCCAGCAGAGAGCTCTGATTTCCTTGGTCACAATATATTGAACACTGAGCTAATGTGGAGGTTTTGCTACGAATGGGGAAAAAAACCTTAATTTTTTTTTACTAGATTTTTACCAATTTTTTTTTTATTATACCCACTCCTTATGGAAAGCATTAAATGAGGGGGAGAGGAGAGGACCGACCTTCTTGATTTCGCACCTTACTGCACTCTTGGAGGTGTCTGTAGGGCACATACAGGACATAAGGAGGAGTGCATGGGCTATAGAATGTGATGGCAAGCAAAATAGGATCTTTTGCTGTTTTTATTTTAGTATAAGCAAGTGCCTCTGATTGAATCTTGTCTTTATCAATCAAGAGTCTTTACTAGGAGTAAAGTACAGAAACAAGAGTTTCTTTAAGTAGAAATAGTATTGTATTTGTATTGTTAATGTGATTAAAGATCTTCCTCATCCATTAATGGGTTTGCCCATTAATTAATTAAAGGGGAGTTTGATTAGGGAAGATTTGTAGGAATGCCTACAACTTGTATTAATGAGGCACTGGTTCTCAAAGGTTAGGATGCCCTCTGGCTCTACAAAAGGTATAAATACTCTCAAGGGTGAGGTTTTACTTTAAGGCTTACTGGAAGTGTTTGTTTGGCCAGACAAGGCCTCTGGGAAGCCACTAAGGAGCACCTTGGAAAACTCAGATGTCAGTGCTTCCCTCTCTGATAACTGGTCAGATAGCTGGACTTGTCTGTTGATGGTTTGGCAGAGGAAGCCATGTCTGTTGATCTTTGATTTCTCTATTTTCTTTGAAGTTCAGAGACCTGACTCCCCTGAGCTAGGTTGAATGATATATGTGCTTGGTTAAAAGAATGATACATGTGTTTGATTAAAGTGATTGTTAACCCTTCAAAAGTTGCCTTTCCTTCTATGAATGCAGATCTAAGAACCTATGACAGCAGCCACCTCTTTGTATGTTTGGGTTACTTATTGGTTACTTACTGTTACAAATGTGTGGGCTGATAGTGTTGATGTTGTTTGCATTTATTGATTTCTGTTTAAAGAGCTATATACAAGAATTCCTGTGGAAGAGCTTCAAGGAAAGAACAGTGGGAACACAGGGAAATAATGTATTAAAGAGGGATAGAGCTCAATCTGTGCTTTGGTAGAATAATCTATGACAACCCTCTAGATTAATGAGGAAAATGATGCTACTCTCCAAGGGGTAGAACCAGTGGATGAGTGACAACAAATTCTGAGGGCCTCACAGCGATAATGGGAGCCCCCGAGTATTTTGGTGGAGAAGAACACTTATTTATGGAACATTTCCTAATCATATAACTGAATTAGGATCAGGCTTGAGCATCCTTTTCAATGTCAAAGTAATAAACATCAGCTAATTTCAATGAATAGATAAGTGAAATAATGTAATAACATTTAAGTTTCATAATTTCAAATGAGATAGAATTTAGACTTGAAGAGGTAGTATGAAATAGTGGATAGAGATGAATTTGGAGTCAGGAACATGAGTTCAAATATTGCCTCAGACATATACTAGGAGAATAAGTTAGTTAACTTTTATATGCCTGTTTCCTCATCTGTAAAATTGCCTTGATGGCATCTAAGGTCCCTTTCATCACTGTGATCTACAATGAATAAATATTTATTTAATTAAATATTAATGAAATTAATTAAATTAAATAATTTATTTAATAGGTATAGTTTTCCATAATTGCAAAATACCACTTTGACCACTGTAATCTCAAACCTGTATATCTTCTAGTATAAGATGATCTTAAATGCATTGCATAAATTTGTTATTTAAAGCAGAAGTGATATAAAAGAAAAAACTCAGTAGCCTTGTGAATTTAAAAAGCAATTTAATTCAAAAGAATTTTTTGAGAGATTTGTTTTTTAATCTGAACATGTTATTTCACTGATATTGGGAACTCCCAGCATGAAAACTTTTTCCACTGATGTGCACATGCACACGCACACACACACACACACACACACACACACACACACACACACACAATTTCCCCTCTTCTTCCTTAAATACCCATGACTCCAAGGATTGAGTTTACATGGAAAAAGTTCAGTCTTGGCAATGTTCTCCCAAGCCATATTTCTTGGGATTTGACTGGGTTGACAAGTCTTCTAGACCCAGAAAATACTTTTTAACCTTCTCATCAAAGTGCCAATGGGCTTGTCCACACTTCATAGGAAGGTATTTTGTTGTTGAGTCATTTAATTTGTGTGCAACCCATTTGGAATTTTCTTGGCAAAGATGCTGGAGTGGTTTGCCATTTCTTTCTCTAGCTTATTTTACAGATGATTAAATTGAGACAAACAGGATTAAGTGACTTGCTCAGGTTCACACAACTAGTAAATGTCTGAGATCAGATGTGAATTCAGGAAGATTAGTTTTCTTACCACTGCATCACCTAACTGCCCTAGGAGAATATAATCAAATTCTAAAACAATATGTTCCTTCTCTTTTCCCTCTATAAAAAATCCCTCTACTTAGTTTTACTGAGTCAAACTTTTTAAAGTCTTCCTTCCCCTTCCACATCCCACAGAAGTGATTTGTTTAAGGAGTACCCCATCCTTCCCAGGTTTTTAATCAACTTAAGCTTCATCAGTGTCTACATACAAGATAAAATAATCTTTCCCTTTTCATTCTTATTCACTCTCCCCTACCCACCCCACCTCTCAAAGTTTATTTACTTTATTTTGATTTCCTTTATTGAGTTTTGCACAAAAAGTCCTAATCACTGTTTTTCTTTCTCTCTCAAGAGAAAAGACAATTTTGCTCCATACAGAATATAAATTCTTAAAGTTTCCTATTTATTAATTATTTTAAAAATGTCACCTTGTTAAAAAGATGCTTTGTGCCAGTTTATATTTATGTAGCTTAGTGAATCAAGTTCAGATTTCTCCTTACTGGTGTCCTATGAATTTTCTCTGCTTGTAGAGGTTTGTCTGTTCTATGGAAAAATTTCCCCTATCAGGTCCTCATCCTAACAATTCCCAAATGCCTGGATTTTTTTCTTTTAGTACTTTTTGAGGTTCAAACTTATCCCATATTTATACTTCTTGCTATATCTTCCAAATATGTTCTTTTGCACTGTATGTCTCTTAGTTGTTTTTTTCAAGTATACCACAGGGTTTGTTCTTCAATTTGATTTTTATTTTCTGTTGACCTTTCACCAGTTTTCTTGATTTTATTATTTACCACTTTCATAGGTGTTTTTAGACCTCGGAGGGTGTTGTGCAGATCCTTTAGTTACTGCTTGGCTTTTGATATTTTTTTAAAAAAACAACTGCTTTCAAGTCCTGCTTTAATTTATTTAATGTACTTTGATTTCTCCATGGAAACTTCTTCCAACCTGACCATTAATTGTTCAATTTGGGTTTTACCCAAAGTTCTTTGTTGACTTGTAGATTTTCTTTTTTTTCTCCTCATTTTTCTATTCTTGGATAGAAACAGTGAAAATTGCCTTAGAGTGAGCTGAAGATGCTCTTCCAGGAGGAAATCTTTTGTCTGATTTAGGAATGAGAGACAGGATATACTCTCTCTATGGTCTGGTACTAACTAGTAAAGGGAGGAGGGAGCATAGGGAATCTCAGATATTTTTGGAAAAGAATTGTCAATGCTTTTTAGTCATTTCAAGTCAATTTACCCATAAATTGAACTCTTTCCTACAACAAATAAAAACATAGGAGCAAAAATATTCAAGATGTTTTCTGCATTTGGCAAGATAGGCTCTATTTTGCTACAGTTATCTCCCAATTTTCTATCTTGAGAGAGGAGAGATATATTTCATTTTTGTTCTCTTGGATCTTTATTGGTTTTCCTATTGCTCAGAGTTTGAATTCCTCTTTGTGACTTTTTCATTTACTGTTTTGCATCATGTGTATTGTCTTCTTGGTTCTGTTTATTTTGTTTCACAATCAGTTCACATAAATCTTCCCATGTTTCTCTGAATTTTTCATATTTGTCATTGCTATTGCACAATAATATTTCTTTACATTCATAATCATGGTAGAAAGATCATTGGCTTTAGGGACTCAAGGGACCTTGCTCGGGTGCTTCTTGTTTATCGAACCCTAAACCGGACACAACCACCTTTGACCTCAGTTTCCTCATTTGTGAATTGAAAACTTTGAACTAGTTGACCTCTGAGATCCCGTGCAGCTCTACCTCTATGATCCTGTTTGTCTCTGGATGTGTAACAGTATTTAAAGATCATTCCTCAATCCATGAGCCCCTACTTTGTCTTCAGTTCTTTGCTATCACAAAGTGCTGCTTCAGTCTTTGTTTCTATCTTTTACTTCTGTGGGGAATAGTCATAGTAAGATTTCTGAATCAAAGGATATGAATGATTCAATCATTTTTGTCACGTAATTTGAAACTGAAAATCCAGAAATTCTGGGTCATTTCGCAGTTCTTTCAGCATTGTGGTTATCTTAACTACAGTACTTCCATTGATAGTTATCTTGTGTTATCATGGTTAATTATTATGGTGTAAGACGAAACCTCAAACATATTTTAATTTGTGTTTGCCTTACACTTAACCATTTGGAATGTGTTTTCATGGGGTCCTTTATAGTTTGGAATTCTTTTGAGAGTTTGGACTGTTTACCTAAAGATGGCTCTTGGCATATATATTTTTGATAGTGTTTTGATTATTTCTCTTCATCTTTTGGGGTCAATAAAAATAATAGCAGCTAATACATCACATTTATATGTCACTTTAAGATTTGCAAAACACTTTGCAAATATTAATTCTCATTTGATCTGCACAACAACCCTGGGAAGTAGGTGCTACTATTATCTCCTTTTAACACCTGAAGATGACACAGGTTATGTGGTTTGTCCGAGTAATATAACTAGTAAGTGTCTGAAGTTGTATTTGAAATCAGGTCTGTTTAATTTTAGATCCAACCCTATATCTACTGTTCCACCTAGATGTCTCTAGACAATACTGGGGAGGTAGGTTTTTTATTTTTAGGATATAGAGAATGGACTGCGATGGAAGCAAATCAAGAATGACTTGAGTCTGTTCATATCACCAAGGAATGCAGGTTTGGGTCACAGGTTAGGTCTCAGCCCTCTTCTCTTGGACTGTGGAACTTCCCTTATCTCTTCTGAATTTTCTTTAGTGTCTTGTCTCTGCCTATCTTTCCTTTTTTTTTTTATTGATTTCCAATTCCAGTTCTAGAGATATCTTATATTCTTTATCTTAAGTCACTCTGGAGAGTCTTGAAATAAATCCATTTTCAATTCAGGGATTTTTATTCTTTATGATTACCACACTTCATTTCCTTACAACTTAATGTTTATTTGTCTTGTTGGAAATTTTTTTGACTTAATTATTTCTTCAAGTTGACTATTTTCTCTGAGAAAATTTTCCTTGTGAGTATTTTTAAAAAATAGAATATGGTTGTTCTTTTATTTTGTTTGAGGGCATCTGGTTCCTCCTCACTGAAGAGGACTTTTCAAGAAAGGAATAGGATTTTTCTGAAATATGATTTCTATGATAGATCACAAATACTTTTAGATATTGTGTTTTCATCAGAAGCTAGCAATCACCATTGCTGCCATTTGATTGTGATTGACCATAATGAAATCCATTTTATCTTGACTTGTCTGCATTTTGTTTATATTTGTTCCTTCCTTTTCAACATAACTTGACCAAATAGTTTGTTAATGATGGGTATCAACATACAGCTGACTTTAACTTCTGGGGCAGTCTGTCATCTTAAAGTGCTAGCTGATAAATTTTTTCGAAAGGGTCTTTTCTTTTCTTATTTGAGAATACAATGAACAGCCCAATACCATATCCTATAATTCTAGGATAAAAGCTCAGATAGTCAGTGTCTGGGCAACTAGAGATAAAAGTGGCCAGATAAGAGACTGAGGGGAAAGATCAGAAAGTCTAGACTTCAGGAAGTCTCAGACCTATGAGGAACCTCATGGTTCCAATCTCCAGAACTGAATACAAAGAACCAGGATCCAAGAAAATGGTGTCATAGAACCAAGGACAGAATCTAAAAGAATGCCATAAATGCCATGTATTGGCTGGCTTTGAGTAAATGGTAGGCTTTTATAATTCTACTATGAATGCTGTCTCCACCTTTCCTTATGGTTAGGGGCTCCAAGCATTTCAATAAATGGATATTTTCCATTTTTAGTTAGAAACATGGACAATACTAGGCATACAGGTGTTTATCCAGTGGTTCAGGACTCTATCTGATTCTTAGATTGGGGTAGATGATTTGCCCTTGGAGGTAGAGGGGAAGGCTCTCCATCACACACATATGTACCTCAGGATCATGGTCTTCTAGGATCTCTTATGGGGGTCAATGTTGAGCTCTAAAGGTCATCTGTTTCAACATTGCTATTTCATAGAGTAATGAAATAAAAATGAATGAATGGAATTTACTTTCCCCTTGAGAAAAGAAAAAGGGAAACAAAACAGGCAAAAGAAAGGATTGTTTTTCATTGTTATTAAAATAACATTTTCAATTGTTATTAAAAATAAATTTAGTTTTCTCTTTTTTTCAGCCACACATTGGATCTAAATTAAGTAATTTTATGGGGGGGGGTGGTGTCAGAGGATATTTGCTAACTGTTATAAAGAAATCAGTGTAGTGTATACTTTAATAGAAACGTTTCCTGACCTTTTTGCTATATCCTCCTGTTTTTCCAGCCTTGGAAATCAGAAGCACATGAACAGATGGAGCAACCTTATGTAAACAAAGAATTTGTGGAAAGACGTAGTTTACCCATGCTGAATAATGACACATTTGACTCAGGAATTGTTGAACGGTATTCCTAATATTTGTATTTATTTGTATTTAAGCCTGAACGTTAAAAGTAGGACATGTTCAAGGGGTCAGTAAAGTTGTGCTCAGGTCTTTTTCTTTTGTACGCACCTGTGACTTCAGTAGTGTAAGGAATTTTCTGTGTGAAAATTCCTCCATAGATGAGGATCAGCAGTTTATAGTTTCATGGAGTTGCTTCTGGTAGGCCTTAAATAATAGTACAGAGAATGAACATAATTGTCTAAATCATATCCCCTGAGACTCACTGTGATGGAATAACTAACTACTCACCCTTACTTTAACCTGGTGATGAATCTTTGTAAATTTTGCTTGACTAGTCAGTCCTTGGACAACAGGTTCAATTTATAACCAGCCTGTGATCTTTAACCCTGGAGGCCTGCTGTGTTGGCATGGTTTTCAAGACCGTGGAGTTATCTCCCAACCATAATGAAACGTCAGAAGAATATTTTTGAGTGAAAATGAGGAAATATAGAAAAATAAGAAACTTAAGTTCATGCCATATAATATGTAAATATCGCACTAATTTGCATAATATGTTAATAACAATAACAAATGGATCCAGCATATATTGAGAGTCTACTGAGTATAGAGTTTGTGGAGGGAAATATATTTAGTTAAGATAAGAACTCCTCCTTCATGCCCTTCATAGTTTACTAGGCAGACACAGCACATAGAAAATTATAATACACAATAACATATAACAAGCATATTCTAGATGAGGGGATGGATGTGTGAAGTGTTATGTAGTCAGAATCAATAGAACTTAGTAAACTTTTTGGGCATGAAAGTATTTTCTTCTCTGTTGTTATTCAGTCATTTCGGTCATGTCTGACTTTTTGTGACTTCATTTAGGGTTTCTTGGTAGACACTGGTGTGGTTTGCCTTCTCCCTCTCCAGCTCATTTTATAGAGAAGGAACTGAGGCAAAAGAGGTTAAGTGACTTGTCCAGGGTCACACAGCTAGTAAGTGTCTGAGGCCATATTTGAACTCAGATCATCCCAACTCCATGCCCTATTCTCTATCCACTATGCCATGTAGTTGCCCCATTTTCCTCTCTAGAAAGCTATGCCATTTTCTTCAATATAGTCATTTAAAAAACAATTATTAAATTCTCTTTCAAATGAGATTTTTATGTTTTGATATTTTAAAAGTGGTAGTCTAACTTATTTTCTGGAAATTGTCCTCTTGTTTTTAGGGACACTGGATTGCCCAGCAGAGGTTTTGGAGCTGCCTTTCCTCGACACCCACCAGATCACGATAAAATGTTAGTAATTTACTAAAAATGTCAATAATATCACCTATAATATCATATAATGAATCAGGGAAATTTGATTTCCTGAAGTAAGTACAATGGATCCGAGAATGAAAAAGATTCTCTAGTACCCTTTGTTGTACTTGCCAGTCTTATGTTCTTTCATATAAGATTATTTTGCCCATTAATAAGTATGACACTTTTTTAATGTAGTTAGTATTACATGACAATTACTATATAATATTACATTGATTAAATTAATATGCTTTTCCCTGTTCCTTAAAGGAAAAAAATTGTGAAAATAATGTATCTTTGGTAACCTAAAGTGTCTTGAGGCAATCTAGTCCCTAATGAAGTTTAAAAAAAATCCACAATGGTATCAGTGATGTAGAAGAAAAGGAAGGACATCAAAAACTAAGACACCCAAAGCAGCCAGTACATTATGAAGGAACTTCATAAACATGCATTATTAAGCTAAAGATTTTACTTAAAGGGCAGTAGGGTTCTGTGAACTATGCAATAATATAGATTTGATCTGACTGAGACCTTATCTGATAATACTAAGTTATCAGTAACAAGTCATTTAATCTCTTATTAGTTTCTTTATCTGTAAAAGGCAGGTAGCAATGACCTGTGCTGACTCACAGGGCTATGGTGATTAAAATATTTTTTTAAGTACTGTATGGGACTTGTTCTGCAAAACTTGGAGTCAGCCAAAAGGCTGCACTCAAGGACCTAGAAGGCCACATGTGGCCTTGACTTACAGTGAGTATAGGTTGAACTAGATGGTCTATGAAGTCCTTTTCATCTCTCAAATTTTGTGATTGACTCTAGTGCAAAAATACTTCAGAGATAGTGGGTGATTGGTGTGGTTAATGTTTATATTTGACATAACAATTGAAAGCACATAGTTATAAAAGTCGTTCCTAATTCCACCTTGTTGGATGAACATAAGAATATATGGTCCATTAGGAAATAAGACTTTATTAAATGGTGGGTTAGAACCACTTGTTTATTTAATTTGATTCATGCATGTAAACAAGGTATTAAAGACATAAACACTTTGTTTTAGTCAGAATACATATAGGCATGTTTTTTTGAAAACTGAAATATGCTATTTTAGAATGTTCTCTCTTCAGCATCTACTATTCTTTTGCCTCTTACCAACTGTACAGCAGCTAAAACTAAATGTGACCAGGAAAAAGGCAATGAATAAAAATGAGTTTGTTCAATAGACCAGAATGATGTGTTTCCAGTTATGCTGGAAAATTATAATGTGACCATAATCCTCATGTGAACTTTTTTGATGCAACAATATAAATTTATAACTGTCATAATGGAGATCTTTATCAGAGGATATTTAACTTAAATTTCAAGATCCATCTAATTAATTATAATCACATTTGGTAATTTGTTTCATTTTCTCTGTACTATACCCATGGACCTATTCAATTTTGGACTATTTCTATGAAGACAGTGCTTCTTTTCCTTATAAATACGTTTCAAAAATTCATAGAGGAAAAAAAATCTTAATGAAAAACTTTTGTAATCAGAGACCTGGGTTTGTTGGCTGTGTCTGAGTCATGCATTCATAATTCACCTTAAAGCGGTAATTCCTGTCACTTACCTAATAAAGAAATAGTTTGATACCTAGAGCTTTTTACAGTTTTACAGAGAGCTTTCACAGATGCCTTTTGTTCATTCTATAGTTAGAGGAATTCACCTGGATTGTTATAGTAAATGACTGCTTATCTAGAACCGATCCTGGACACAGCCCAGTTGTGGGAACACACTACTTCAGATGTGATCCAACCAGGACAGAATATAGAGGACAGTCACTGTGCAGCCTACACACTATACAGCCTATAATCCTTCAACACTCTGTTATGCTGTTAACTCATTGAGCCAACAGTCTAGATCTTTTTCAAATAACCCCAATCCAAGTATATTTGTCCCATGCTGTACTTGCATAGGAAGTATTTTGAACCCAAGAATAGGACATTGCATTAAATTTCATTCTATTAGATTTGGCCCATTACTCTAGTCTATTGAGAACTTTTTGAACACTGCCTTCTCATCTAGCATTTTGCCTTCGGGTTATTTGCATATCTGCAATTTATATCCTTTTTGCCTTCATCCAAATATGCATTTATAATACCTTTGTCGAGTCATGAAAAAATATTGAACCAGTTCCAGAAATGTTTTATAAACAATGGCATCTTTTTCATTTCAAAGAAATGGATTCCAAGAAATAAAAAAATGCCATTATTATTTCCTCAAACATATATTTTGAGTGTAGCGATACACTGAGTTTGTTGTCAAGGCTGAACCCCAACATTAGAAGAAATTGAGTTACTCACTTTTCAGCATTTTGTTGAAAACTTCAGGCACTCCATTTGAGACTTACCTCTAAGTTTAATATGTATCTATAAGTAAGAGTAACATGACTTTCTCTTTAGGTTTCTTCATTTAACTGGTTCCGAATAGCCCTAACTCTAATATTATCCAGCCACATCTTCCCTTCTCCATAAAGATAACATGAAACCCCAGTAAATGCTAAAATTGTAGCTTATGTGTTTGCATTTCCTCTGTCTCTAAGTCTAGTTGTTTTGTTCATAAAGGAAACTAGCTTAATTTGGAAGAAACCATGCAGACTCCCAGTGACCTTTTGCTTTGCTCTCTAAAGCTTGTGTACCTTTCCTCTAATAATATATTCTAGAACTTTACCAGGATTTTAAGTCAAGCTCATTAGTGGCTTAGACCTTTGTGTACTTTTTACCTTTTTTGAAAACTAAGATGCTTTCCCATTTCTAACTTTCTGGCACCTCTACTATTTGCCCATAATTTTTCAAGGATCACTGAAAGTGGCTCATTTATCAATCACTTTAGTAGCTTGGGATGTAATGCTTCCTGGAGCAGTACCTCGAATTTGCCTTGGGGAGCTGGATTCTCTCTTGTGACCTCTTCACTTACTTTTTTACAGCTTCCTGACAATAATTTTTATTCTGTCTTTTCTAATCTACGGATAATTTTCTTTAGGAAATCACAAAAAAAAAAAACAAAAATAAAAGTTGAGTAGTTCTACCTTCTCACCATAATCTGTTTATCATTTCTCTGTCTAGATCAGGGGAATCATAGAACCTACAAGCTGGAAAGGACCTCAAAGACACCAGTTCTATTACCTTTTTTTAAAAATCTTCTTTGCTGCAACATAGCCCCTCCTCTCCAAAATCTCCTTTTGGTGAACATTTATCACCAGCTTAAGTGGATTCTGAGCCTTATTACCTTTGTCTGCAAATATTTATCCTTTCTTCCATCTTCAATGATGATGATGATAGACAGAATGATACATGGAACGCTTGAAGGTTTTCCAATGGCATTCCTCACATTTCTCTGAAGATAAATAATGGAGATTTTATTATTTTCACATTATAGATGAGTAGACTGAGGTCCTAGGGGGTTAAGGAACCTGCCCATAGTCACACAGATAGTAAACATCTGATGAAGAATTTGTTACATCATTAAAGTTTAAGTTGGTCATTGAGTTCCTTATATATTCATATTCATCTGTTTAGATGGCATCCTCTTCCTCATTGGTATCATTGGTGTTTGTAATTTTAGAATGTCATTCTTAAGAGCTTCCCATCTCTCTTGGGATGAAATCTCCCATACATTTTATGTCATGAATTGCATCAGAAAATGCTTATGATAATGTGCTTATGATATTGGGGAGAACTATTTTTATAAGGATAAGAACTTTCCAGAACTGAAAATGTTTATGTCATTGCCTTTTTAATATCATACAGTATATCTATTTGGCATTTATAGCTCAAATATCACCAAAGCACCTATGTTTCACATCAATTAATCTTTTCAATAGTTTGAAGAGATCATTAACCATAATGAAGGTTCATTTGGCCTCCGCACTTTTGTTATCTCTTCCCCTGTTAGTGTACTGCAGCGACCATTTAGGAGTGAAAAGAACACTAGAATTGATTTGGTAAAATCTCTGTTTAAATCTCAACTCACGCTGTAACTAGCTAAGTGGACATAGGCAATTCACAGCCGTCCTAAGTCTCAGTTTCCTTTTCTTTAAAATGGCAGTAATATTATTTGTAATAAATACCTCACAAGGATCCCATGAGATCATATATGGAGAACACTTTGCAAACCTGAATATTTTCCATAGATGTTAGCTACTGGGTACAGACATCAGTATGAGTTTACATTTCCAGAACATTTCAGATTATTCAAAGTTCTTCCATGTGAATTCTTTTCTCATCTTCACAATTGTGGAAGGGAAATAAAGCAGGTACCATTTTCTTCATGTTAACATATAAAGCAACTGAGGCACACATACAGATACTAACTCCTTTTATTCAAAAGTACTGAAGTACCACATGGGTACAGATAATTTATTAAACCAATTAACTGTCAAGTATTAGAGAGTGAATCTTGAAATACAGGAGAGATAAGTTTTAATGGAGGAAAAGGTGTCAAAACCTTGACGTGAATGGCATTTAAACCTTTGAGGCAGCAAGGGATAGTATCAAAATGGTGTAAGGAATATAGTGGATATTTATTAAGTTCCTGTTGGGTTGAATGATAATAAGGGCTTTCTTATAGAGGTAGGTTAAATTCTGTACCATAGGGGGATATTATTGGGGAGATGGAAATGGAGATCAATTTTTGCCTATTTCACAGTTTTGTTCAGTGTCAGCCTTTAGTGATGCTGATGCTGCTATTGCTGGTGAGATACAATGTGAACCTTTGGTGATACTGCTGTGGCTTCATTCAAGAGTTAGGGAACTCAGAGTGAGAAAACGCTTTCAACCAATGCAGAACAACTACCATTCTTTGACTTAACAATCTTAGAGAGATCTGGAGCAGTCACAATTTAATGGAATTATCCCAAAATGACATTAAAACAAGCAGGAAAAAATCCATTTTTTGTTTATTGCATCTTTTTCACAAATGTTGGTTTATCCTTTGTAGGGAATATATGTCAACATATCGTGAAGACTATGTTCCTCCCTGTGATTACAGGAAAGTTGTAAGTATGAGAAAAAAGAGCTCTGTTAAGTGGGTTTTAAAAATATATTTAAAATATATATATTTCTATCTAGACTAAATAATCAAATTTTGAAAGTAAGAATAAACTGCTAGAAATGCAATATGTCTATGGAAGTTATTAATAATTTTGAGTATTTTACAGACTGCAAGGAGGAAAAGATGTCAGTGCCCTAAATGAATCAATCACTCTTTCTTTCTTTCTTTTTTCCTTTCTTTCTCTTTCTTTCTTTCTTTTTTTCCTTCTTTTTCTTTCTTCCTTCTTTCCTTGGAAAATATGACCTTTTTTTTAGCTTTCTTAATGTTTTTGCCTCTATAATCTGTACTACATAAAAAAGAAAGTTGCTATATGTAGTTTGGGGAAATATGGATTTTAAAGGCTATCAACACTTGAAAACTTTGTGTACTTTGTATTTTTGAAAATACATATTTATGGAAAGGGAATTTCAGTATTTGTTATTTCAACTTGCATTATGAGCAATGAGGTTGTTTATTCTCTTGATCTTTAAGGTATTTGACTTCTCTATGAAGTAAAGTTTATTTTATTATAAATTAAACTCATCCCCAGGCACCTTATCTCCCTGAATCATATTAACTACCATGTAATGGTTGGAGTGCAGCAAATTCAGTTGGTAAATGGAGAATGCACAAAGTAGTATGGAAGTCCAAAGTTTGGTTAGGCAGCTTGGGATTTAGAAAGGGCACAGTTGTATTGAGGACTCAGGCAGGATTTGTTCTGATGGGCAAAAATTAAGACACATTGCTCAGGCAAGAGCGATTTCATCCAGGGATACATGAGCACCAGAGGGAGCTCCCAGTGAGTTTGTTGCTCTAACAGGGCATAAACGTATCTGCTGCTCTTTCATCCCTGGCATTCTTTTCAAACTGATCATATCCCTGAAAATAAACCATATAGACCAAGAAAATACAAGGTCTTTAGGGAAGCCCTAAGGTCTACTTCCTTGGCCGAGAGGAGGAGGTATAGAAAGTTTGAATGGGGAAGATTTGGAAGAGTCTCTATGGGGAGTGGGATAGGGAGTAAAAGAATTGTGTAGCTGAAGTGGGGGTCCACTTGAAGATAAATAATATAAATTTGCACTGGTTCCATTTAACAGTAAAAAAACATAGAAGTATAAGCTGCTGGAGTTCTGTCTTCTAAAAGAAACAGCTAATGATTTTGTGACCAGTCTCTTTCTTTAAATTCAGTTTTATTTTCAGTTCCAAATTATCTTCCTTCTCTTCTCCCCTCCCACTCGTAAAGAAAGTGAGAAAAACAAAACCCATTACAAATTTGTATCATCATGAAAAACAAATTTCCACATTAGCCACATTAAAAAAAAACAAGAAAAAGAAAGAGAAAAAGAATAAAATATAGATTCTAGTCTGCACTGAGTTAATCAGTTCACTGTCTGGAGGTGGATAGCATGTTACACCATGAGTCCTTTGGAATTGTATTGGGTCAGAATTGCTACATCTTTCAAAGTTGATTATCTTTAAAATATTGCTTTTACTGTATACATTGTTCTCCTGGTTCTGCTCACTTCACTTTGCATTGGTTCATCCAAGTCTTCCTAGGTTTTTCTGAAACAATCCCCTTTATAATTTCTTTTTTTAAAAAAAATATTTATTTATTTAACTTTTTCCATTCATTTTCACAAAATTTTGGGTTCCAAATTTTCTCCCCATTTGTCCCCTCCCCCCACCGCAATACACTAAGCATTCTAATTTCCCCTATTGTCAATCTGCCCTCTCTTCTATCATCCCCTTGTCCCCTTCTTCTCTTATATTCTGTAGGGCCAGATAACTTTCTATTCCCCATTACATGTATTTCTTATTTCCTAATAGTAAGAACAATACTCGACAGTTGTTCCTGAAACTTTGAGTTCCAACTTCTCCCCATCCCTCCCTCCCTACCCATTTCCTTTGGGAAGGTAAGCAATTCAATATAGGCCATATCTGTGTAGTTTTGCAAATGACTTCGATACTAGTATTGTTGTGTAAGACTAACTATATTTCCCTCCATCCTATCCTGCCCCCATTGCTTCTATTCTCTCTTTTGATCCTGTCCCTCCCCAAGAGTGTTGATTTCAAATTGCTCCCTCCTCCCATTGCCTTCCCTTCCATCATCCCCCCTACCCTGCTTATCCCCTTCTCCCCCACTTTCCTGTATTGTAAGATAGATTTTCATACCAAAATGAATGTACATTTTATTCCTATCTTTAGTCGAATGTGATGAGAGTAAACTTCATGTTTTTTTCTCAGCTCTCCTCTTTTTCCCTCCACTAAGAAGACACCTGCCTGCC